>CM053771.1:84863583-84927818 GCA_028658325.1 Potorous gilbertii | reverse complement strand
CATTTCTATAGGGTAGACACTATAAAATATTTGAGAGTTTACCTGCCAAAATAAACCCAGGGACTATACGAACACAATTACAAGACACTTTTTGCACAAATAAAGTTAGATCTAAGTAAGTGGAAAAACATCAGTTGTTCATGGGTAGGAAAAGCCAATATAGTAAAAATGATAATTCTATCAAAATTAATTTACTTATTTAGTGCCATACCAATTAAACTATAAGATAATTATTTTCTAGAGCTGGATAAAATAATATCAAAATTCATCTGGAAGAACAAAAGGTCCAGCATATCAAAGGGACAAATGAAAAGAAATGCTAGGGAAGGTGGCCTAGTGCTACCACATCTCAAATTGTATTATAAAGCAGCAATTATCAAAACCACTTGGTACTGGTTAAGAAACAGAAGGGTAAACAAGTGGAATATGCTAGGTACTCAAGACACAGTGGGCAATGAATACAGCAATCTCCTGTTTGATAAACCCAAGGACCCTAGCTTCTGGGATAAGAACTCACTGTTCGACAAATATTGCTGGGAAAACTGGATAACAGTGTGGCAGAAACTAGGCATAGACCCATGTCTGACACCCTACACAAGAATAAAGTCTAAATGGGTACACATTCTAGGTATAAAGATTGATACTATAAACAAATTGGTGGAGCAAGGGATAGTGTATTTATCAGATTTATGGAGAAGGGAAGAATTTTTGACTAAAGAAGAGATAGCATTATGAAGTGCAAGATGGATAATTTTGATTACATTAAACTGAAAAGTTTTTGCACAACCAAACCCAATGCAACCAAAATTTGGAGGGATGTAGTATATTGGGAAAAATATTTTTATAGCTAATCTCAGGGATAAAGGCCTCATTTCTAGAATACATAGAGAACCCAGTCAAATGTACAAGAATACAAGTCATTCCCCAATTGATAAATGCTCAAAGGATATGAACAGACAATTTTCAGAGGAAGAAATTAAAGATATCTATAATCATATGAAAAAATGCTCTAAATCACTTTTGATTAGAGAGATGCAAATCAAAACAACTCTGAGACACCACATCACACTTATCAGATTGGCTAACATGATAAAACAGGAAGATGATATATGTTGGAGAGGATATGGGAGCGTTGGAACACTAATTCATTGTTGGTGGAGCTGTGAGCTGATCCAACCATTCTGGAGAGCAATTTAGAACTATGTCCAAAGGGCTACAAAAATGTGCATACCCTTTGACCCAGCAAGACCACTCCTAGGACTGTATCCCCAAGAGATCATAAAAATGGCCAAAAACTGGAAATCAAGGGGATGCCCATCAATTGAGGAATAGCTGAATAAATTATGGTATATGAATGTAATGGAATACTATTGCACTATAAGAAATAATGAACAAGAAGACTTCAGAGAGGTCTGGAAAGATTTATATGATCTGATGCTGTGTGAAAGGAGCAGAACCAGGAGACCTTTGTGCACAGCAACGAACACAATGTGCGAGGGTTTTTTCTGGTAGGCTTGAATATTCATAGCAATGCAAGGACATAAAAAAAAAAATTCCCAATGGTCTTCTAAGGCAAAATACCTTTGACATTCAGAGAAAGAAGTATGATTCAATCGCAGAATGTAGCAGATCTGTATGTGTGTGTGTGTGTATTATGTTTTTGTTTGTCATATGATTTCTCCCATTTATTTTAGTTCTTCTACACACCATGACTATAATGAAAATGTATGCAATAGGAAAAAAAACTATATTATAAGACAAAAATTATAAAAACTATCTGATACTGGGAAAGAAATTGAAAGATAGATCAATGGAATGGAGTAGACATACATTTTACAGCAGCAAATAAATATAATAACCTTCTATTTGACAAGTGTCAAGACTTAAGATTGTGGAATAAGAATTCATTGCTTGTTAAAAAAAAATTGTGGTGAAAACTAGAAAGCAATTTGGCAGAAATTAGGCATAGAGCAACAGCTTACACCATTTATCAAAAATAAGATTAAAAAAATGGAAACAGGATCCAGATATAAAGAAAGATTTTACAAGAAAATTAAAAGAAAATGGAACATATTACTTATCAAACTTATGAATAGGTAAACAATTTAGGAATAAAAAAAGAGAAAGTGAGCAAAGTTAGGCATAAAATGGATAATTTTGATTACATTAAATTAAAAGGTTTTATACAAACAAAACAAATGTAATCAAGATCAGAAGGAAAGCAGAAAATTGGGAGGGAAATTTTATAGGTGGTTTATCACATAAAGTTCTCGTATTTAAAATATATAAATATATACAAGAATACAAGTCATTCCCCAATTGAAAAATGGTCAAAGGATATAAACAGGCAGTTTTCCAATGAAGAAATCAAAACAATTTATGGTTATATGAAAAAAATTCTCTAAATCATTGTTGATTAGAGAAACACAAATTAAGACAACCTTAAGGTATAATTTTACACTCACTAGATTGACTAACACGATAGAAGGGAAAAGTAAAAAATGTGGAAAAATTGGGACACAATTGTGGTTGGAATTGTGAACTGCTCCAACCATTTTGGGGTACAATCTGCTAAAAGAGTTATTAAACTACCTTATATACCCTTAACGCAGGAATACCACTACTTCGTATTCTCAAAGATAATTAGGGAAAAAGGAAAAGAGCCTATATGTTCTAATTTGTTTATAGCAGCTCTGTTTGTGGTGGCAAAGAACTGGAAATTACAGGGACACCCATCAATTGAAGAATGACTGAACAAATTATATGTATATGATTGTGTTGGAATATCACTGTGCTATAAGAAATGATGAGCTCACTGGTCTCAGAAAGTCATAGAAAGACTTGCATGAAAAAATGAAGAGAAAAATGAGCAGAACCAAAAAAACACTGTATACAGTAATAGCAATATTATCTTTATGACTTTGAGTACATGTCATTTGGGCTATTAGGAATACCTAAATTAACTATAAAATGACATATGAAGAAGGATGCTATTTCCATCCAGAGAAAGAACTGATGTATAGAAATGTGCATAGAATAATTTTACATATATACCTATTTGTGTCTAATGGTAGCCATCTCTAAGGGTAGTGAAGGGGAGAAAAAAGAAACTTACATGATAACTTTGTTGTAAAATTGAAAAGAATAGTAAGTTGTAGATAGCAGATTTGCAGTTTCATGTGTAATCATCTTTTATATTGTACTAGATATGGAAATGCTTGTCTTATTCCATAAATTTAGAATAGAATTTAATAATGACTTTTTTAAAAAAAGATAATTATGGTATTTTCTGCTTGTGTGATTAAGAATTTGTGGGAACAACTGAGTTGAATTTATGTAGAGGTACACTATTCCTTCTCTAAGATTTCACTCTGAAAATTATTTTCTACATGTAATTGGGAAATATTTAGTAAAATAAATTTTTAAAAGAAAATTATTTCTTTAGGTAATCTTTCATTTGTCCCTTTCCTTAAACTCCTTTCTTTCCTCCTCCAAATATATGCTAAGGATTACCTTATCTTACAAAACCCTTCATTTTGGCACAAGAGTCCCTACTCCTGGAAAACCTTTCTAGCAACTGTTTAGTGTCTTCTTATACTGCCAAACTCCTCAAATGTTTTGCCTTCATCTGTAGATTCTACTTCTGACCTGTCTTTTCTTTAAATTACTTGGATACTCTGAGGGCCTCTAATTTCTTGGAGTATGGGTACTTTCTCCATCAATGCTGACTGTAGTTCTCTATAAATTGGTAGATTATTTTTGAAGATTACTATGATCAGCCAAAAAAAATTGCTGTACCATCAACCTGATGATAGGCTTCTTATCCTTAGACAATGGATGGAAAGTTCATCACTAGACCAAATAGGAAAATTTTCAAGCTTAGAAAAGTCTGACAGTATATACTCTGCACCTATAGACTTTAGGTACAAAAGATCACCACTCCACCAAAGTAAGGTATCAGGATAGGACTTTGGTGGAATCAGTTCCATACCCTCCACACACTGAATCCCAATTGCTACATACATCGACTTTAACTAGTTCTCATCCTCAGGCCCTGAATGAAAAGATCATGATGGCTTGCCATTATTTAGAACTGAATTCTCTGAAATACTTATCATCCAAAGTAGGTTGACATATACCTTGACACCAGATGATTTCAATATAAAGGTAGACAGATGAGTTTAGAGAGGATTATGTTAAAAAAAATTTATAGATTAGGATCAAGGAATAAAAGTGTCCAATGGTTTCTATGCTATTTTGAAGCTTCTTTCCTATATGTAACAAATTCATTCTTCAAGAAGATAATTTTAAAAAAGATAAAATAATCTATTTGACTACATAGATTTAAAAGAGTTTACTCCAAAAGGGTCAATAAAGATAGACTTAGAAGGGAAACTATAGAGTGGGAGAAGCATTTCCAACAAAAATCTGCTGTTAAAAATATATAATGAATTGACACAACTATATAACACAAAAAAATCAATCCCCATTAAAGTGATTAAGTCAGTGTATAGACTGTTTGCAAAAGAAGAATTATACACCATAAACCACCACATGAAGACAGGCTACAGATCGTTAACAGTAAGACCAATGCTAATTAAAACAACTATGAAGTTTCCCCTTACACTATTACAAATTGGCAAAGGTGACAAAAATGAGAATGGTCAACACTTGAGGAGCTATAGGAAAACACGTACACTAAGCTGTTGCTTTCTCTGGGACACAGGCAAGAAAAACTGTGCAAAATGGGTGATTCCATCCATGAGCATATACCCGAATGAAGTCTAACATAGTAATACAGCACCACACATCCATAGCATCCCTCTTTGTGGTAGCAAAGAATTGAAAGCAAAATGGATGCCCTTTTTTGGATGCCTCTTAGTTGAGAAATATTTAAAATGTTTAAAAAAGTAAAAATAAAAGTCTATGGCATAGAAATGTAGTATAACATGACAAATATAAAGAATGCAGAGAAATAGGAGAAGATTTATTTAAATTAAAGCAGAAAGAAAGCAGGACCAAGAAAACCACAGGTTCCCCACCCCTAAACAGAGAATGACTACAGCTACGTAAATGCAAATAAAAATAAAAGGAGGTTAGATTCTGAATAAGTAAAGACCCAGTGGAGATGCCAGAGAATAGATATGAAAACATATTCCCTTCTTCTTGGTTGAAAAGTGAGGGTTCTAGGATAAGATATTACAAACTTTGTCAGATGTGATATTAGGAGTCTGCTTAATTAGTTTCTTTTATCACAAAGATGGGAATCTGGATGGGAATATTGAAATGATTATGCCTTAAGAACGAAGGTGTTTTCCAAACCAAAAAAGAAAAATATTCAATTGATACTAGATACAGAGCAAATTGAATGACATCACAAAAATGAAATTGATTCTCCTAACACACAGGGTACAGCTAGTTACAATAATTTTAGAGGTCAGTTAGGTGCGCAACAGCAGAGAGCTGGGCCTGAAATCAGGAAGACTCATTTTCTTGAGTTCAAATATGGATTCACACACTAGCTGTGACTCTGGGCAAGTCACCTAACCCTGTCTGCCTCAGTTTCCTCATCTACAAAATGAGCTGGAGAAGGAAATGTAAAACACTCCAGTATATCTGTCAAGAAAACCCAAAATGGGGTCATGAAGAGTTGGAATCAACTAAAAATGATTGAACAGGGATCCAAATAAAAACACAAGACAATTCCTGGCCTCAAAGAGCTTTCATTCTACTAGGGAAAGACAGTATACTGGAAGAATGGAGGCCACGGAAGGAAGGGAGAAGCTAGATTGTCTGGTCAATGGTGCAGCATTAGATGAAGATGGTCCTCTCTGCATGTGCTGAGTCTGAATAGGTATAAAAGAACTCCTCAAGATGAGGCACAATGGACGAGTACTTCTTAGGAATTTTGTGGAAGGGATTCCTGTTCAGGTAGAGGCTGAACCAATAACCTTGGAGGTCTCTTCCAACTCTGAGATTCTCTAATTCTGGGTAATGGGGGTAGGAGTAAGCTTCTCGAGCCCTTTCCTCTGGTTTAGTTTGTATATTATTATATACAATGTATGTTATATTATATTATATATTATATACCCATTATTTATTATATTATGTTATGTCATATCACATATCATATTATATATTAGTATATATTATTATATTATATTGTACACCCATATGTACCTAGAATGAAACCTGACATTAATTAGCCCACATTGTGGTTGCCTATTGGTAAGTGTGGAGGTAAAAGCATTCAAACATATGAAGGCTTATTTAAACTTACTGGCAAGTCAGCAAAAGAACACCAGATTTTCAGTAGTTTCCTGGAGAATATTGGTCACTGGGTCTCAGTGTTCATTTATATACAGCTTAACTAGAACAACATCCTAAACACAGCATTTCTCTAATTTGGAAACTGTAGTGAAATGTACAGTTACACAGTGAGAGTATAAAGAAGTTAATAGGCTATAATTTCATATCCTTTAAAAGAATCCATTTCTATATGATATTGCCTTAGTCTATATTTTAGGGAATATCTGATTTTTAGAAGTGATGGGGACTTGTAAGAATATTTACAAGCTGAGATTTCTTGACTTGAGGTCTGTGAAGTTGTTTTAAAAATATTTTGATAGCTGTAATATAATTTGGTTTACTTTGTAATCCTATTTTGTCAAATGCATTTAAAAACATTATTCTGAGGAGTTCGTTTTATTGTTTAGACATTTTCAGTCATGTCTGATTCTCTGAGGTTTTCTTGGCAGAGATACTGGAGTGTTTTTTCATTTCCTTCTCTAGTTCATTTTACAGATGAGGAAACTGAGGTAAATAGGGGTAAGGGATTTGCCCAGGGTCATTCAGCTAGTAAGTTTCTGAGGCCAGATTTGAACTCAGGAAGATGAGCCTTTCTGACTCCAGGCCCAGCACTCTATCTACCTAGATTTCATCAAAATGTCAAAGGGGTCTATGACATTTCAAAATGTTAAGAACCCCTGATCTAGAGTTGAAAAACCCTGGCCTCAGAGTCAGGAAAGACCTGAGCTCAAATGCTCTACCTCTGTTACCTAGTTTTTGTGTGACCACGAGCAAGTCAAGGAATATTCTCTGTCTTGGTTTATTCATCTCTAGAATAGAGCTAATAATAGCTGACGTCCATAGCATACAGGGTTATTGAACGAATCACACGAGAAAGTATCTGTAGGGTGGTTCATCATCCTCCAAGCAGTACATAAATGTCAGATTTTATTATTAGTTTTAAATCATTAGCAGAGTAGATCTGGAAGTCTCATCCCATTATTTTACAGATGAGGAAGAATCTGCGCATCAGAATGAAATGACTGAGATCACACAGTTAAGCTAGTGAGAGTTGTTCTTTCTGTTAGTTTCAGCGATTTCCGTTTTGTCTTTATAGTTTTTTCTTTATTGCACAAGTCCTCTGGGACCATGTTCAAGACACTTTCAGTGCCGCACAGAAACAAAAGGGCTTTGACCAGTGTTGTACTGAGGGCAGAAAGCAGATGGCCTCCATTCCCACTGAGGTCAGGTGACAAGGGAATGGAAGGAGAGGGATTTAGGGTAGATATTAAGAAAAACTTCCTGTGAGATAATGGACTGTGTTGCCCAGGGAGGTTGTGGAATCTTTCCCTCTGGGTATTTTCCAGTCTAAGTCAGACATGTGTGCGTGGGCAGGGAGGGGTGGACTCATGGGGTCACCTCCTTTCTCATGATTCCCTGACATTGGGAGAAAAAGGCCACCAAGGAAGTCAGCAGCAGGGCTGGGATATGGCTTCAGCTCATCCCAGGACTGCATCCAGCCAGGGAAGGGGGGAACATGAAGAGAAGCCCAGGCTTTGCCCATGAAAACAAAGCCTCTTTAAAAATGGGAGTCTCAACTTTGAAAGACTTTAGAACTCTGACTAATGCAACGATATACCAGAGAATAAACCAATGCTAACCCAGAGGAATAAAGACAAAAACACTCTACTTACTTTCTAGGATTTTGCGAGGAGTTGAACACAAAATGGAAAACAAGACGTACAGTTTTGGATTTAGCCAACACGGTATTCTGTTTTGCTAGATCATGCATATTTATCTTAAAGATTTTTTAAAAATGTTCAATGAGGAAGGCAATGGGAGAGAGAAATAATAAACGCTTATAAAAATAGAAATTTTAAAAAACAGTATTTTCATTATCTTAAAATAAGGACAAGAATATATATAACTAATAATAGCTGACATTTATATAGTGTTTTATTAGGTTTTCCCAAAGTACTCAACATGTATTATCTCATTTGATACTAACAAGCATAACTTCAGCAATAGTTGACCTTTACCTTGTGTTTTAAGGTTTTGTAAGATACAAAGGTTATCTCCTTTGATTCTCAAAACAACTCTGTGAGGCAAGTGTTATTGTTTTCTCCACTTTTACAGATAGGGAAACTGAGACTTAATGTGTTGAAATGACTTACTCACCATCTCACAGTTGGTGGTTTTCAAAGGCAGGGTCCTAACCCAGGGCTCTCTTTATTCCAAGCTCAGCATTCTTTCTATTATACTCTGCTATCCTGTGCTTTTGGTGAAGTTTTGGGAAAAGCCAATGTATTCTAGAGGAAAGATTGTCTTCCAAAGGATCTGCCCTTCATACCACTGCTCTGCATAAGAATGATGCCTTCTGGTGATAATACAGGTATAGTAACTACAAGGGATGGATTGCCTATGGGTTTCTCACAGTTCTGTGCTTCTCATTTATGATTTACAGTATATTCAAACTGGGTATTTCATATTAACTCAAAAGACAAACATATTCATTAATCATAGCACAACTCCCATTACACCCTGTCTTTCCATTGCCTGTCTATAAGAGAAGCTATATATTTATTTAATGGACATAACAAACCTCCCACTGCCAACTGGTTGGGGACTGGGGGGAGGGAATGGGGCAGGAAGGTCAAATTTCCCAGGCATGATGTAATCAGAGGGTTAATGTTAAATTACTGGGAGGTCACAGCTATGAAACAGGACTGTTCTAAAGCCTGGGACAATACAGTGAAACAATAAGAATGCTTTTGACAGCCCTGGAGCTGAAGGAATGGGAGCATGCAGTTGAAACTAGTATAATGACTGGTGCTGGTCAAGAACCCACTGATGACAGAGAATATACTGATAGTGAACTTATCTCAAATTTGGTTCCTTCAACAATAGAAGTGCTCAACCTTTTTCATGTGTCCTAGTTCCCTTGTTTGTGAAGCCTATGGACCCCTTCTCAGAAGAGTTTTAAAATGAATAAAAGAAAATACATAGGATTATAAAGGAAACTATTATATAAGAGTAGTTATTAAATACTAAAAAATATAAGTTCTTTGGCTTCATATAAGAAAAAAAAACCTTTAAAAATCCACTGCAATTCTGGTGGGTGTGGGAAGAAATCTGCTTTGTCTTGAGGAAAAAAAGAATATGAAGTAGGACTTATCCAAAGGGGTAAATGAACAATTTCCCATCGGCCTACTGACCCTGGAACCATTTCCTTGTGACCTGGCCCCATGAAATTGTGTCCCCTCTATGTTGTGGGGCCAGTCTAACACTGAATGAGAAATCACAGCATTCAATTCTGTTTGTCCATTTCACAGAGAATAGAAAAGAGAATCATGAACAATGAGGCTGGAATGATAACATGGCTCTGAGGTTTCAAAGAAATTTAAAAATCAAACAGGAATTTATATTTGATCTCAAGAAGCAATAGAGGCCACTGAAGAGTATTAAGTAGAGGAGTGACAGAATTAAACATGTGCTTAAGGAAAACCAACTCTGGCAGTTCTTTGGAGGATGAACTGGACTGAGAACAGACTAAAAACAGGGAAATGAGTTAGGATTTTGCAAAAAAAATCTGAGTGAGATATGATGACGATAGCAATATATTTGTTTTGTAGTTATTGTTTTCATGACAGGCCTATCAAGATGTCACATCCTTATAAACTCAAATTGAAAAAGATTCGGGGTCAGATGCATTGTTTTTTGAAAATAATATTTAATGTTCCATTCAAACCTCATCCTAGCCTTCCTGCATTATTCCTAATCCATCTGAGCTATACATTCATTAGTCACTTTCTAATCTTTAAAAATATAAACTTTAAAAACAAGAGCTTAAAATAAACTATGAACAAAATGTTTTCCTTATCTAGCCTGTCTTCAGTTTCAGGCCTTCTATCATTTGGGGTCAAGGTTATCTTCCCTCTTTCCATAATACTCATAAGCCCATATTTAGTGCTGACTATTATCTTATCTTGGTTCTAAAACATTAAGGTCACATCTATGAGGCAAATGTTTTCCACACATGGTCCCAGAAGGTTTCCTCACACTGTATAGTATTTACCCATATGGCTATAAACTCTAAAAGTAGACAGAATTTTGGCCAGATGAGACATTCCAATTTTGGGGTGCTCTAGAGCAGTGCTTCTTAAACTGTAGGTCACTACTCCATATGGGGTTGCAAAAAATTTGGCTACAGTAAAAGGTTTCTGAACTGCAATGATCAAAAAATAATTTAAAAATCAAATGTATAATGAATCAGCTCTTGCTGCCTTGGTTCTGAACGCAAAGCATGTGCACTTTGTACTGCCCATGCCCTCAGACCACACAGCACCAATGAAAACTGTTAAAATGCACAAAGGAGTCGTGAGGAGAAAAAGCTTAAGAAGCCCTGCTCTAAAGGACCTATAGGTACTCTGGTCATTTCTATGAGATAACTTTAAGGATCTTCAGAGTTTGAGCTGATGACTTCAGACTACCTTTAGATTTATTCTTGGCTACCTGTCACCTGGTATGCAAATAGCATGTAGGAAAGAGGAGTCATCCCATCTAGTTATCCTATCTCTTGCCCAAGTCCAAGACATTAAGGTCCAGTCAGCACTAGCTTATTACTATTTTCCCTACTGCCATCCATCCTCTCCCCCACTACCAAGGAGCAAATCTGCAATAGTCCATACTGGTACCTCTTGCCTTCATCTCATAGCTATGATTCAGATATCGTCTCCATGCAGATGATTCCCAAATGGATATATCTAGCCCTCCTCTCTCTCCTGGGCCCCTGTCTCATATCAGCAACTGCCTTTTGGAGAGCTCAAAAAGAAAGGTCCCTATAAAGATCTCAAACTCAACATGTGAAAACCAACTCATTATCTGTTGCCTCCAAAGTAACCTTTCCCCTTTTCTATCTTTCCCATCATCTCCAAAGATACCACCATTTCCCCAATTATCATCTCCAAAGATACCGCCATATCTCCCAATTATCTAGGCTCACAGCCTCAGCATCATCCTTAAGTCCTCATTCTTAGTCCTTCCATATATCCAATGTGTTGTCAAATCTAATTTCTACCTTCCCAATCTCTCCTGTCAGCATCTTCTTCTCTCCACTCACACAACCTTATCACCTCACACTTGTACAACTCTAATAGGCATCTCATTGGTCTCCCTCTCTCACATCTCTCCCCACTCCAATTCATCATCCATTCAGCAATACAGTTTTCCTGAAGTGTAGGTCCAACCATATCACCTCCCTACTCAATAAACTTCAGTGGTTCCCTGTTACCTCCAGGAGTTCAAACCTATCAGATGAACAAAGATGACACAAAAAAATGACTGTTGTTGGAGGGGATGAAGGAAGGGAAGCAAGTTAATGCACTGCTGGTAGAACTATAAATTGGTCTGGTTATTTGGGAAGGCAACCTGAAACAATATGCCCCAAAGTCACTATACTGTATATATCCCTTGACCCAGCAACACCACTAGTAGGCATGTACTTCAAAGAGATCAAAGAAAGATGGAAAAAACTAGAAGAGTCCATCCACCAAATGGTAAACCTTTATCCCAACTTGGAAAAAGTAAGTTTTCTTTTCCTAACTTAAAAATCTGTTCATCATGAGTTTAACCCTCTGGCACTGAAGCATTTAATCTCCCTCTAGTTTACCCCAGATCTAGAATATCAACCTATTCTATACATGAGGATTTTCTCCCAATAACCTTTCCTGAAGATTTTTCAGCCTCATCCACTATCATAATGAGATTTCCTGCCTTCAGGATGGGATTAATGATAAGACAGCAAAGTATCACAGAATTTAAGAGATGAAAAGGGACTTCCAAAACTATATCACCCAACCAGCATCTGAAAGAGTTCCAACTACAATACACCTAAGAAATGATCACTCAATGAATAGAGACCTCCAGGTTCGTAGAAGTTCACTAATTATTTCTTTAATATTCCCAGTGCCTGAAATAAAGTTCACTGGCCTATAATTTGTAGATCTTATTCTCTTTCTTTTTTTTGAAAATCTAGAAATTGCCCCTCTAAAGTACTATTCTCTATGATTTTTCAATTATCACTAACAGCTTGGGTCTAGTTCTACTATTCAAAGATCTCACTCATTTTGGACCAATTACTTGACTACAATAAGGACATCTAGTTTTTAGGGTATGTAAGTGGCTTTTTTTAATCTCTTAAATTACATTGGATTTCAATTCTTGGTTACACATTTTTGTTCCTTTTTTCCTGTCCAAAAGTCAGTCTCCTAACAGAGATAGCTGTTAGCACCAACATTCACTCCAAACAGTGGTTCGGTTCTTTCTTTGTCCCTCTTTTTCCTGCAGATATCTGTCAATAGAACCCTTGCCAATAAGGGGGAAAAATGGCAGGCCTGAAATCAGATACACTTCTTTCTGACTTTCCAGTGGCATAATCTTCCTTTGCGGTCTGCTTGCAATTTTTGTCGTTATCATGATTTTACTTTGGTTACACAAAATTAGTGTGGTATATATCTCTAAGAAGCCATCAGCTTTTGCTTGGGTCATTTACTCTGGACCCATTCCTTAGTACATCAGGACAGATTCATTTATCATATTTTCTATTTGATAAGGAAGTAAGATGTAAGATAGGTATGGTAACCATCATAGGCATACATAGCTAGATACTTAGGAATTCATTAAAAAATGTTTAGAAGTGAGAATGTATTGAATACTCAGTTATACTCAATTATTTTCAACCAAGTAAAAATTAAAATTTGAATAATTTTTTTAAAGTAACAACTAAACTTTTTTAAGTGTACTAACTGGGGGAAAGGGGACATTAACTTTTGGCTAATATAGCAATTTGAATGGTCTTGGAGGATCCCAGATCTCCTACTTACATTCCAAACAAAGATCTAAAATGATTACCGGTTCAAATAATTATCAAGAAATTCAGAGAGAAATGACACAATAAGTTCTTTCAGCAATACTAGACCTACACAAAAAGACAGAAACCTTGAGGCACTGGCCAAAGGAAGTCATAATCAATTCAAGTAAGCACACCAGTAGTCCACCAGTAATCTGACCAGGGAAGTGTTGGGGCACCTGACACCTCTGTCACCTGAGGCTCAGATGTCCACTCAATTTAGACTGGGACAGGGGTCAGGGTAATGCTCTGAACCAGGATGGTGGAACTGAAACCTGACAGTTGTAAGTGTATATACAAAGGGAGGTGGATCCTGACTGCCTTATCTAAAAGTCTGGCTCTAGGCCAAAGTCCCAAAACAAGAACCAAGATTGGATATGAATAAACCAAAGACATAGCAAAACACAATGAAGAAAGACTGTTGATCAAGAAATACCCTAAAGTTAAATTCAGAAGTGAATGACTTCACAATAATACAGGCAGATTCTCAGGGAGTAAAGATGACTTGGTAACAAACACTCTAAGACAAGTTAGAAGATATAAACCAAGAGTTTAAAAGTGAAATTATAAGTGAAATAAAAACTCTGAAGGAAAGAGTTTAAAGGAGAATAAACAGCTGAGGAACAGAAGGTTCAAAAATCTCACCCAAATAAGAATTTCTGAAAATAAAAATGGAGTGAACAGAACTCAGTGACTTCAGGGGACAGTAAAAAATATAATAAAATCAAAAACTGAAAAATATTTTAAAATGTAAAGTATATACCAACAAAATCAAATGATCTGAAAAACAAAGAGAAAGAACTTAAGAAAATTGAGTTTCTTAAAAAAATATCAATAGACAAAAATAAATGTTATAAAGCAAATTTCAAGAAGTTAAAAAACAAACATGCCAAAATAAACTTGGAGTTACAATCATACTATCAGAAAAAAAGTCACAATGTAAACATAAATAAACAAGGAAAATACGTGATGTGTAAAGAAATTATAGACAATGAATTAATATTAGTATTAAATGTCTATGTTTCCAATTACATAGCACCTAAATTTATAAACAAAAATTAATTGAATTGCAAGACATAGAGACCTTAATGCTCCTATCTTAAAGTTGGAAGAATCTCACACAAAGATAAGCAAAAATAAAAATGTAGAATTGAATAAACTTCTGATGAACTTAGAACCATAACACTTTTGATGCCTTATGAATGGCAGTGAGAAATAAATTCATTTGGACCTCCTCCTCTATTCCAATCAGTATTAATCAATTTGCTATGATTTTATGGGGCAGTGATTATAAATTCTGTGTATTAGACCCCACAGCTGTGGACTCCAGAGTATAAGTTCACTTGCTTAATCTTAAGAAGCTAACTAGAGGCCCTCCACCCTTGTTTTTCCTCACTATGGTGACCAAGCTCAGTGTGGCAGAGGTGACTCAATGACATAAAAAGTCCCCCAATTTATTTTGTACCTCTGGACCATTCTTTCTTGTCCAATATGAGCAGGTGGCCATCTTATGATCTCTTAGTGGAGATGCCCTATGCTTTGTCCAACCAGAGAACTCCCTGCTGACATACCATTTCTAGTTGATGCATCATTTTTTGGCCCGGGAAGCAAGATCTATCAACAAATGGGATTCTATACTCTAGAATGTCTCAAATTTGGTATGAAACCTTATAAAAATAAGGTCATGGAAGAAGGGGGTAACGCAAATTGTGAAAATCTGAGGGTCACTTCATTAGAGGGGATCATGGACCCCTTAATAAAGTGTCATTGACTCAGAGCTCTGCCTCAGTCCCTTTTATTGTAAATTGGACAATTTTATTCCCCCATGACACAATTAAAGGATATAGTTCACAATATGACATGACACTTGGATAAAGCATTAGGAAACCAAGAAGTTGCAAACATGTGGTAAAAAAGAAAGAAAACAGAAATACTAAATACATGCTTTACATATTTACCATTGTGCAAAAAAAAATAGCCATCAATTCAGGGAGCCCAAACAAGAGACACAGACTTTGACACAGACACAATAAGGCTATCCTAAATGATAATTGCTTCAAAGAATAAATCATAGAAACAATAACCATGTGAAAGTCAATGAATTAACATACCAAAATTATTGCTTTGCAGCTAAATCAGTCCTTAAAGGAAAAAGTATATCCCTAAAAATATATATTATTATTGTTTAATATATTCATTTTATTTATTTTTAATGTTCTACAATCACTACCATAAAACTTAGGTTTATTTTCCCCTACCTACCCCTCCACTAACCCCCTCCCTCCCCAAGTTGGCATACAATTCTATAGAGGATCTACACATACATTCTTATTGAATACATTTTCAGTATAGTCATGCTGTGTAGAAGAACTAAAATAAATGGGACAAATCATATAACAAACCAAAACATAATACACACACACACACAATGATCTGCTACATTCTGTCACTGAATCCATACTTCTTTCTCTGAATGTGGAAGGCATTTTGCCTTAGAAGACCATTGGGAATTTTTTTTTTTTTATGTTCATGCATTGCTATGAAGATCCAAGTCTACCAGAAAAAACTCTTGCACACTGTGGTCATTGCAGTGCACAAAGTTCTCCTGGTTCTACTCCTTTCACTCAGCATCAGATCATATAAATCTTTCCAGGCCCCTCTGAAGTCTTCTTGTTCATTATTTCTTATAGTGCAATAGTATTCCATTACATTCATATACCATAATTTATTCAGCCATTCCTCAATTGATGGGCACCCCTTTGATTTCCAGTTTTTGGCCATTACAAAGAGTGCTGCTATAAATATTTTTGTACATATGGGACTCTTTCCCATTTTTATGATCTCTTGGGGATACAATCCTAGGAGTGGTATTGCTGGGTCAAAGTTTATGCACATTTTTGTAGCCCTTTGGGCATAGTTCTAAATTGCTCTCCAGAATGGTTGGATGAGCTCACAGCTCCACCAACAATGAATTAGTGTTCCAACTCTCCCACATCCTCTCCAACATTTATCATTTTCCTGTTCTGTCATGTTTGCCAATTTCATAGGTGTGATGTGGTACCTCAGAGTTGTTTTGATTTTCATCTCTCTAAACAAAAGTGATTTAGAGCATTTTTTCATATGATTATAGACATCTTTAATTTCCTCTTCTGAAAACTGCTGTTCATATCCTTTGACCATTTACCAATTGGGGAATAACTTGTACTGTTGTACATTTGACTCAGTTCTCTATATATTCTAGAGATGAGGCCTTTATCTCTGAGATCTAAAAATATATATTAATAAAATAGAAAAGAAGAGAATTAATGAAGTGAATACATATATCTGTGTACATATATATAATATATGGTTTAAAAATTAGAATCCCCTAAAGTCAAAATGGAAATAACCCCCCAAAAAAGAAATCTTGAAAATTTGAAGAGAAACAAGTAAATTGGAAATGAAAAAGTCTATGGAATTGATAAACAAAATTAAGAACTAATTCTTTGAAAAGACTAACAAAATTAATAAACTTCACCTGGTATTCAATCATATCAATCATGTTTGATTCTTCATGACCCCATTTGAAATTTTCTTGGCAGAAATACTGGAGTGATTTTCCAGTTACCTTTCCAGACCATTTTACAAATGAGAAACTGAGACAATCAGGATTAAGGGACTTGTCCAGGATCACACAACTAGGGAGTGCCTGAGGTCAGATTTGAACTCAGGAAGATGAGTCTTCCTCACTTCAGACCTGGTACTCTATTCACTATATATCACCTGGCTGTCAATATACCTTTAGCCAACCTGATTAAGAGAAAGGGCAGAAATTCAAATTAACAAAATAAAAGGTGGGCAAGGTCAAATCACAACAAAACTAGGAAAAAATTTAAAATTATCACAATATAAGATAAATTTTATGCCAATAAAACTGAAAGATCTAAAAAAGTAGAGGTATAACTTAAAAATATTAAAGTCTTGATTAACAGAGCACCAAACAAAGATCTTAAACAATCCAGTCTGAGAAAAAGAAATACAACAAAGTATAAAGAAACTGTTAAAGACTTTTAAAAGAATTTTTATTGTTATTACTATTTATTATTATTAAAGAACTATTAAAGGTGGAACTCTTATCTTGATATATTTACAGGAAAATTCTCCAAACTTATAAAGAAGAAGTAATACCTATATTACAAAAACTGTGAAAGAAAGCAATCTACCCAACTCCTGTCATGGGACAAAGAATACTAACAGCCAAACAATGGAAGAATAAAGCATAGAATGAAAATGATAGACTAATTTTATTAATGACTTATCATTTCAAAAACTTAAATGAAGTCTCAGAGAAAAGGCCATGTCATAATCAAGTTAGATTCATGACAGGTATACAAGGAGAGTATAATATCTAAAAATCAATTGAAATAGTATTTAGAAAAATTACATCAAAAATCAAATTATTATTTCAATGCATATATAAAACGCCTTTGAAAAATATAATTCTTGTTGCACTAAACACTCTACAAAGTATGCACCCAAGAAAGCTTTTATAAAAAAAAAACACTCTAAAGTATCAATCTCATTCCAGAATCAAGCACTATATCTAAAAGCAAAACATTAGAAACATTCTCAGTGAATACATCGGTAAAGCAACGATGTATACACTTTTCAGTATTATTGGATATAAAGATGCTAACAACAGCAGTAAGATTAATAAAAGTATAAAAAATAAGCAAGAAGAGACAAAAAAACTCTACTTTCTCGTGACATGATAGCTTATTTAGAAAATCCTATGTAATTAACCAAAAAAACGAACTGAGACAATTAACAGCTTTAGCAAAGTAACAATCTAAAAAACACGCCCCTCCCCCAATAAAATGACAAGTATTTCTAACTAGTCCTAATAAAATGCAGGAGGCAATAATAGAAAAGGAAGTACCATTCAAAATAATGACAAGATGCTCAAAATAGTTGAGAGTCAATCTACTAAACCACGCTCAATACCTGTTTAGATTTAATTACAAAACACAGTCTTTAAAAAGAAAGAACCATTTAAATACATGGAGGAATATTTAGTGCTCATGTCAAACAAAGCTGGATCGTGGTAATACTCAACTACCCAGATGTTAATGTTACCCATTACCCTAAGGATTTAGTGTTACATCAAACTGTCAAAGAAATACTTTATAGAATGAGATGAGATGAGTTTAAAAAGTATATGGAGATACAAAACAGCTATAATGTTAAGGAAGTTGACAAACAAAAAGGTATTTTTATTTCCCACAATCTTTGAGTCGTGCCCTGGTCACTCACCTGTGGCCTGAATCCAAGATCTTACTATAGAGTCAGAGTGATATTATTGCAGGCCTACCTCCAATCTCTGCCAACAGACCAAATACAAGATCTAAGCTATCAACAGCCATATGAAGAAATTCTCCAAATCTCTAACAGTAAGAACATGCATATTAAAAAAAAATTGAGGTTTAACCTCACCAAAAAGGGAAAATGACTTGTTGGAGGGTATGTGAAAGGACGGATACACTAATGCACTATTGGTAAAGCCGTGAGGTGATTGATATAAGTCATTCTCTCAAGAAATCTGGAACCATATTCCAGAATTCACTGAAGTGTCAATAACAAATGTTAGGCAAATACTTGAAAGAGATCAAACATAAAGGAAAAGGATCTATACATACAACATATATACATACATATATATATTCAGAGTAGTTCTTTTTTTGTTTTAGCAAAAAAAATGGAAACAAAGGAGGTTTTATCAACCTGAGAAAGACTGAACAAATTATAGTATATGAATGTAACAGTATATTATTATATCATAAGAAATGGTGAAAGGCACAGATTTAGAGAAAACTGAGAAGATTTATATGAACTCACATGAAATGAGTAGAAGGGAACCAATTTATATAATTACTCCATTTTAAATGAAAATAACTCTGAAAGATTTAAGAACTCCTAAGCAGCATCACCAGCTATCACTCTAGAAAACTGACGATGAATCATGCTTCCTATAGTGGAACAGAACTAGACCTGCAAAACAAGGCCAATAGGTTCAGACATGGCCATTATGTGGATTTGTCTTGCTAGTCTCTACTTATTAGCTACAAAAAAAGACTTTTCCTTTGGGGTGGGGTAGGAAAGGAGAGGCATAATCATGAGGCAGGGATAGTGATCACCAAAATTTTAAAAAAGAAGGAAAAGAGTACAAAGGAAGCCTTTAAAATAACTCACAGAAAAGAGTAGAAAGCTGCCCAAAAAGACACCAGCGAGTAGGTCAATGTTAAAAAATCTCTTTGTATTTGAGATTTGAGATTTTATATACAATCCTTTTTTCTGTTCTTTATATGTAGAAATAATTATGCTTGTTGATATTTGTCAAGTTCATAACAATAAAATGATAAAGATGCCCAAAATGGCAAATTTTTTTAGAGTTATTGGAATAAATATTCAGCAAAACCTGTACAAAGTGTCTTTAGTGATCGTATTTGCACAAACACAAATCAGGATGCAGGCTCAATCTACTATGGTTGTATGAGATTTTGCATTCAGCATACATGGTAGACTGTCACATGAGATTGTGAGTTTTCCCACCTATGATTCTCTACTTTTTGTGGTCCTGAATTTTGGGGAGCTTTTATATTCTATCATTTTGATACTGATTGACTAGATTCTTTGATCTACTATTTGACAAAATGTGGAAATTTCTAGGGCATTTTGATGGTTTATAGGGTCAAGAAGATAAGACTCAATGATTTTTTTGTTACTCAAAGTAGGTTATAAAAGATATCCACTGAAAGATAGATGGGATTGGAAATTTACTTCCATAAAAAGAATATTCACACTTGTGAACTACATCCTATAAGTCTTGAAGTATTTATATAATTGACAATGCAATAACCTAAATAATTATTTTAAAAATTGGAATATGTTAAAAATAAAGCAAGTCTCTATATGTGAACTGCTGACCTCCTTGAATATATTCATAGAAACCACAAAAATCTATGCAATTTCTACTCATACATTCTACCCACACAGTCAATGAAAGTGATACAACAAATGGACATTTGAAAATGTTTATTGGCCACTACTCACAGCAAAACACAATTCAAAGCAAAACAGATACAAAGCCTACATTTCCCTCTTCTGTTTCTTCCAGAGCCCCTGTGCTGATCCACTTCTTGGTGGAATCTGGTCATGGTTGTTAATGGTAGGGGAAGTGAGCCCCTTTTCCACGTTGGTTTCTCCCTTCAGTGATGGTTGTAGGGACTGAACTGGAAGAAGGTCTGGTAGTTTGGAGGACATTGTTACTCCAAAACCTCTTGGTTCATGAACTATCTGCTTCAGGGTCTGAGAGATCACTTTGAGTTAAGGTGATGGTGGAGACTTGACATGTCTCTCACAGGATGCCCTCCTACTTCAGCTAAAGAGGGAATCATCATTGGCCTGAGAGAAATTCTTTTTTCCAACATAGAGGGTATTGTGAGGACACTGGACAGCTTCCTTTGCCTTTCAAGTGTGATCTTCCTTGTGTGCATCCATTGTTTTATCCTAGAAGGTTGCAGGCTTCTTATACACTAGAGTTTAGTTTGTGATGTAGTCTACTGCCTGAGCAGAACCCCCTATATTTAGGGCTGCACCAAACCTGGACTTTCCTCCCGGACAGGGTTTTGTAGGTGTGTTTGAGAGGTGGCTTGGAGGAGGATCCTTTGCAAAATTTTCTTATCATTCTCAGATTTAAACTTCTGCCATTTTATTAAATGTTTTACTCACCTATAACTGTGATTTCAGTGGCACAGAGTAAGTACTCCCAGGGAGGAAATTCTACCATTTCAGATCAGCAAAAACACTGCAATTTATGGTCTTAGAGAAGTGTTGACTGAGATATTGAAAGCTTAATGAATGGCCCAGGATCACATATACAATGTGTGTAAGAGATAGAACATTAACCCAGGTCTTTCTGATTCAGGAGCTTTCTATGCCCCATATGAAACTGCTTCTAATCATATTAGAATATGAATATTAAAAAGGGAAAAAGGTATATATATGTGGAAAAATAAAATTTAATAATTTTTTTCTATCATTATCACCTAGAAGGAAAAGAAGTAGGGGGGAGAAAAGAATAAAAGCTTCTTAATTGAACATCTTTTTTCAAAAACAATTATCTAGAAAGCTTCAGATTGAATGAAGAATTTCTAGTTGAATTTTTAAAAAATTCAATCTGAAGCTTTAATGAATAATTTCTAGTTGAATTTTAAAAAATGACCTCAGGTTCCTTCAGGCTGGTTATTAATCCATGATTGTTGTGCTAAGTTATCAGTAATGTGCTGTGGGTTATTTCTTTTGTGGGATTTCTAGGTATAATTTTAATGTATAAGCAGTGTAGATATGTGTGATGAATGCCAAGATTTTTATATCATTATATTAACTCTCATGCAGGGACAATCCTAGGCAAAGGGCCATATACAATATCTTTTTACTCATTTGTTTTTGAAAGATTTATAACAGTTGTATTTAAGTACTCAAGGAATTTTTTAAAATACAGTAAAAATGTCATTAATTTAGATCCTATGAGTTAAAAATATGCTCATTTGAGAAGTGACTAGGCTGACTTTGCAAGATTTATAAATTTTTATTATTTATGAAAAGTAGTATGGAAATAAATGAAAATTGCATATAAGATTTCATGGGCATGCTTAGCCTACACAAGAATATAATTTTTCAAAGACCCTTAAAATGTGTGACCCTTCTCAAATATAAAAAAGATAGAGTAAAAAGATTAAGTGACTGGCCAAATTAATTGTCTGTCCAGCTCCATTTTCTTGAAAACTGTTTCTACTTTACAGAATCTTAAGATTGGCTTTCATGGTGATATGGTCCATCCTGTCCTTATATACTACAATACCCCCAACAAAAGATTCTCCAGTCTTCATTTAAAGACCTCACTTTAAGTTATGATAGAACATGATTCCAGGATGATGGAAATGATAGTTTTGCAAGATCCATCCCCCATTCTAGAGAGATCCATTCAGATTATTATGTTAACTCTTGACAACTCATTTTACAAAGCTCATGGAGGGCAGCCAGGATAGTGAGTAGCACGAAAACCATGCTATATGAGAATATACTAAAAACAAACAAACAAAAGACAACAAAACCAACCACTTAAGATGTTTAGTTTGGATAAGAAAAGACATAGAGTGACAGGCTAAATATTTTTGAATATTTGAAGGCTTTTCATTTGAAAGAGGGATTATATTTTGGGTCATAGCATCATAGCAATAAAGCTAGAAGGAACTTCAGAAGCAACCCAGCCAAACTATCTCATTTTGCAAACAGGGAACCTGAGGCCTAGTGAGAGCAAGAGGGAAAAGACACAAACATCTATTAAACGGCAATTATGTGCTGAGCACTTGGCAACTATTATATCTTACCCTCAAAAAAATCCATGGAAGTATGTGCTTGTATTGCCCTCCTCTTATCTCTAAGAAAACTAAGGCAAACAGATTTTAGGACTGAACTGAGGTCACATAAGTAGTAAGCATCTGAACGGGGATTTGAATCTGGGCCCCCCGAATCAAGAGCTAGTGTTTTTCTGCTAATACCAGGCTACCTTTCTACTTGTTTTGCTTGGCCTCTCTGAATAAAGGGAGGAATTTCAGGAAAGACAGCTTTGCACTCATTAAGTGTTCCATAATTCAATCTTTCCAAAAGGGAAACAGGTTATTTGAGAAGGAATGGATTCCCTCTGACTAGAAAACTTCAAGTAGAACTTTGATGACCACTTGTTGTAGTTGTTATAAAAAGATATTATTGATCAGATAAAGGTTGAACTATCATTGGAAAGGCCAGGAACATCAACTGAAACAAAAATATTTACTTTGAAATTTAAAAAAATTAATTCACTATCTCTATTTTCTCGATGAGTTAAAAAATATGTACTAAATCAATTGACACAGCTTGATCTTTCCAAGTATTCTTAAAATTCTGGACCTTCTAGTGCCTGGTAACAACACTGGTCCCTTCTAACTTGGAGATTCTGAGTTTCTGTGAAAATGCTCATTTCTTCACCATTGCTAGTGATAGTCAGAATATCTGATTTTAACTCAGTTCTAATTGTTACGCAGTGCTTCCTTACATTGAGCTGCAATGGGCTTATTTGCAATTTCCACTTATTGTTCCCAGCATAACTTCCTTGCAGTACTTCCTCAAATAAGTATTTTGCTAATCTATGAAAAGAAAAGAAAAGCTCACTCTACGTGTTTTTTGAGATGATATTAATTTAAAATACCACTATGGATAGCTGCTAAGGTTGTATACACTAGGTAAGTGAATGCTTAAATAAAGTTGAACTTAAAAAAATTAGAACTCCAACCCGTATTTTGACGGTAAACACTTCATCAGCTCTATTAAGTTTATGCTCAGAAATAATTGATAAATATCAACCATCATTAAATAAATCAAAAGAACACTAAATTTGGAGCAAATTCGCTAGCATTCAAACCCAGAGTGGTTTTTTGGTAGTGCTGTTTTGTTTTTTTTTAGGAGTGACCTGGGGAAAATCATTTTCTCTCCTTGAGTCTCAGTTTCCTTAGCTGCAAAATGAGACAGTTGAATTAGGAGACTTAGTGAGATCAGGTGAGAATCAAGAGGGAAAATTCTGAAAAATACAAATTTCTAAATAGGTACTATTAAACATGTACTTATGTACAACACACACACACACACACACACAGTCCAGCTGCTACAGGCACAGTCTTACTGGCTGAACGCCCATGGAAAGTGAAAGTGTCCCGCCACTATACAGAGAATGAAACTGCATCATTGGACAAAGAGGTCTGCACACTACATGCCGCCTGATTTCCCTCTATCCTTTGTACATATAATAGAAAACCTCCTGTCCAGAGCTTTAGTGAGTATAAAGATGACCACATTTCTCAAAAGTTACATCACCAGAACATAAGTTTTGACAGATTCTATCCAGTTCAGGGGATTGTAATATCATAGCTTTAGAGCTGAAAGAAATCTGAGAAGCCACTTGGTCCTATACCTTCATTTTGTAGCTGAGAAACTGAGGCCAAGACAGACTTACTGACTCACCCAAGATCACACAACTAGTAAGCAGAAGTCAGAATTTGAACTCAGATCCTGTGATTCATTTCACTACAGCCAGATTTTTATCATTGCTTGCATCTGCTATCTAAGAACAGCCTGGCTAATTACAGTGTGCTATTTGATAATGGAATTTTTGACCCTTACAACTCATGAAATGAAGGGAAAGAGGTAATAGGCATCTATATGGCAACTGACGTGTGCCAAGCATTGTTCTAAAGCATTTAAAAATATATTATCTTATTTGATTCTCACAACAACCTTGTGAGATAGGTGGTATTGGATTTCTCCATTTTATAGGAGAGGAAACTGAAGGAAACTGAGGTTAAATGACTTACCCAGGGTGACACAGCTAATGAGTGTCTGAGGTTGGATTTAAAACTCAAGCCTTCTTAACCCTAAGCTTAGCACTCTATCTACGGCACCAGTTAGTTCTTAGGCTTCCATTTCCACTGTCAGAGTATTGGATTTGGTGTCAGAGGACCTGGGTTCAGATGCGACTTCTGCCTCTATGACTCTAGGAAAGTTATTTTACTTCTCTGGGCCTCAGCCTCCTAATTTCAAAATTAGAAGATTAGACTCAATTGAATCAAAGGTTCCTCCTAGCTGTAAGTCTTTAGTCCTACGATTCTAGGATGGTGGTAGAAGGGCAGAAAAGGAGTCATAGATACTTAAAAATTAGATTTGTAGACCAACTACAAACATTAATTTAACCATTGGCATTCTTGTGAGATGTTTGCTTGGTCAATAAGTCATCCATCAATGGATGAACTGAACCATAGGTACATTAATATTCTCACTATAAATGAAACCTAAAGACATCAAGACAGAAGAATAGTTCCTAGGTTCTCCTTGGAGATATGAATAAAATAGCTAAGTTGACTTCATTATGATCCCAAAGAGAATGAGAAAAACAACTTTTTGAAGCATTTGGGTGTCCATTAGGCGGAAAACACTGTGAACCAAATGATCATCAGAAAGGTAACTATAGTTTATGGACCAACATCTATTGAAGAGGAAGAAGAAGTAGGGAAATTCCATTAACAACTTATAAGAGTCTCTATGCCAAGTCATGACATGATTGTAGATGATTTCAAAGCAGAGGCAGGAATAGAAAAACGACAAACAAGCCATATGGGACAATATTGTTCAGGATTAAGAAAGTTCCTATTAACTACTTAGAAATTTTATCGCTGTATAACATATATATTTTCTTCAAGAAGAGGGTCAGAAGTCATTGAACATAGGGAATATCAATTAACAGTATGCAAATGAAATTGTCATTACATTAATAAACAGCAAATGACTATTGTCATGGGGACCGTTTACCAATCAGCTGTCTTTATTATTAGACTAGTTAAAGTCAAAATAAATGCTAATTAAGAAAGAAAGGATAAGGATGAGAAGACATCATGTGCAATTAACACATCTCTCATCAGACCTATCTGAACAAGCTATTGATGCCCCACTTCAAATAAGAAGTAGATAAAAGAAAAAGCATCAAATCTGATTATCATAATTCCTTGTAGAAGTTTGACCAATATAAGGTAGTTGTCATAACATGAAAAGCAAAACAGATCAGAAATTTCCTCTGAAAATAAATGTTTCATCTCTTTGCCCAAGGGAGAGACAGAGCAGAGAAAGGCAACGTAAGTGTAAAATAGAAAGACATTCACAAAGTAGTATTATAAAAGAATAGTGGATGATTCCAAGTAATATAACAAAGGAGTAAAAAGCAGTGAGGGAGGGATAATGAGCCTATAGGAATCCTGACAATTTCTATGAGACCCACCTAAGCCAGATGATCTTCGGAGCATTTAGAGATGAAACTTGGGAGCACCACAAGTAGATGAAAAGTGGAACAGTGCTCCTATAGGGTTCTATTTTTATACTGATGACAATAGAATAACTACATATGGATACCAACGCCCCAGTACGTATGTATGTGCTAAATGAGGAAGTGGAAATAGTACTTAATAGTGGTATAGGAACAGCTTGAGATAAGTAATAATTTTAATATAGTTTAATTTTGCTACAGTAATGGTCATGTCATGCAGCCTTCTACTAATGCTGAGACAACTGATCATCTAGTTGCGTCCAGACAAAATAGGATTGAACTGGTCTGGCCAACTTTAGCTGGTTTTCTGTTCATGGACTGTTGGAGCTCCTATCCTACCCACATATTTCATTAAAGTTTTCTGTAGTGTTTTTAACTCTGTGGTTTTCAAAAATAGGTACTGCACCAAGGAAATATGCAGAAGTTGCAGCTCATAAAATACATGCTTCTATGTATTTTATGACTGTTATAGATATTGCAGAAGTTGTTGGTTAGGCTAGTTAGTCATTTCAAAGAGCATTCAAGGCCACAATGGAACAGGAACAATCACGCTGAGACTTAAATAAAAGTGTAGTCAAAAATGAAAAACACCACCAAGAATCAACACGGTATTTCTACAAACCAACATAATTAATCCTCAGAAAGCAACATAGGATGTGTTAAAGTTAGTGGGAATGATAGGAACCATGTAGAAAAACCCCTTCATTTATCCCCAGACACATTATTGGAGGTAATGATTTTTCCTCCCTGTTACGAGCTCTGAGAATCTTTAGTCACTAATGTTGGCAAAAAAATAGAGACTCTTAAGATGCGAGAGTTGACAAAAAATCAGCTGATCCACGTCTCCTCCTTCAAGATGGCAAATTGCTGTGTTATTATACAACTTCATGCATCAACTCAACATTACGAAAAATTGTATTTCTTCTCCAAAATTTAATGAAATAGCTGATTATCTTTTTGTAGTGCTGTCTCTAATTGTGGAAAGAAGAAAATGGATTTAGATTAAGATCTAGATCCAACACTTTGTATCTGTACACAGTTAGGTTATTCTCCCTGTTTTTCATCTGCCAAATACGAGATGATAATGTATCTACTACCTACTTCATAGTGTTATTGGAAGGATAATGCTCTGTCAACAATGAAGGGACATGTACGATGAATTTTACTGTTGCTATTCTATCAATCAGTTATTAAATGTTTACTTTGTACCGGGCTTCGTGCTAAGTGCTAGGGACACTAGTACAAACAAAAAATACCAGCCCCTACCCTCAAGGAGCTGATATTCTAAGGTGATAAGATAATAGAACAAAAGGGAGCTTAGAAAGTAGAAGTGAAGGGACAGTGGTGATGGTAAGCATACACCTCAGTGGCTGCCATGAAGTGATGGAGAATCACCTCAGCACATCATCCTGAAAATCAAATGGTCTTTGTCACTTTTTGACTTCTGAGAAGTCACTATATTTCTAGTTTCGTTTGAAGTTAAGTGGGATATTTTGGTTCCTCAACTACAAGTTCTTGTTTCAAAATATATCATTCTTGGTAAGGAAAAGGGATTTTATACTAAAGGCAATTTCATCTTTGTTTATTTAATGTTTATTGGCAAAACCCTCTCCATATCCTGTGACCCTAGTGACCATTTCAAAGAACTCAATTTCCTCTTGGATGATATTTTCTTCAGAAATGCTGATTCATCTTCAGGAAATGAGAGGTCTGGAAGTCCTGCTAGTTGGTTGGTTTCTGGTTTCTTTAGCTGTACTGTTTATTTAATTCCCAAATTAAGACATGGGACAAAATGTGATCCTACTCCCTAACCCCTCCTACACACATACATACACAACGAAGTAAAAAATGCATGGAAAAAGTCTCCACTTTTTGCAAAGCCCTATGTAGGTACTGGAGGACATTCAAAGTTTACTAAAAACATGGTCCTTGCACTCACAGAACTCACAATCTAGTGTGGAGATAAAACACATTTTGGCCACATAGACAGACAAATGGACAGACAGATGCATGGAAGGATGGAATAGATGGATGACTGATAGAGAGATGCAGATAGAAGGAGAAAGATAGGTGATAGATGACATAGATGATGGAGAATGACACAAACAGAGAGAAAGATGGGTAGAGAGATGAGAGATGATGATAGTGAGATAGATAATTAGATGATACATAATAGAAAGAGATGAGAGATGATAGAAAATGAGATAGAAACAGCTAAATGATAGAGAAACAGATGATAGACAATAAATAACAGAGAAAGATAGATACAGATAGATGATAGAGAAATAGAAATAGATGATTGATAGATTATAGAAAGGGATAGAGATGATAGGTGATAGAGAAGGATAGATATTGATAGAAGAAAGAGATAGATGGATCGATAGATAAATTTTTGCCATTATATGCCCAGTGTCTTTCAGAAGTATGAAGCAAAGTTTCGTGTGGAGTGAGAATGGAAAATAATTTCTCAAGGGAAGGGATCAAAAATGGCTTATGATAAAGGTCGCATTGGGGGTAGACCTGAAAGTACGGGTAGGAATTCAGTAGGTTTAAAAGAAGGGTAAGGATAGTCCAGGAATATCAGCAAATATAATATCAGCAAAGGAAAAAAGAGGGTATAAACAGCAGGGCATAACTGAGGGATAGAAAGTAAAGAAGACGATCAAGAAGAGGCCTCGAGATTTGTAGATTGGATCAACCACTCTGGAAAATATTGTGGAATTACCTAAAAAATGTTATTACTAAACTGGTTCACAGATCCCACCACTGTGATTTTATTCAAGTAGACTAGTTTGTCTTTGTTTCACGAGGGCCTTACACAGTGCATGGCACATGGAAGTCACTTAATCTATTTTTGTTGAATTGAATTGCATCATAGAAAAGACCTGTATAGGTGCACAAAAATATTCCTAGAAGCATTTTTTTTTGTGTGTGTAGCAAATAGCTGGGAACAAAATATGTTAAATGATTTGGAATAACTGAGTCAAGTGATATATAAATACAATGGAATAGTTTTGTACCATAAGGAATTATAACTATAAAGGAAACAGAAAAATGTGAAGACATATGAAGATTTAGAACAAAGAAAGGAAAGCCAAAATAGCAACATGCATAATTACTACAACAATGTAGAGGAAGTCAAGTAGACTTTGGTAAAGATAGGGCCATAGAAGATCCTAGCTAAAACCAGTACACTTTAGAGCTACCTTAATAACAATAAGAAATTTTGCTATATGAAGCAAATTCTATGAATGTAAGGAATCTGTGGCAAGCTAATTATCAGCAGCAGCATCACATCAACTCGATTTTTTATATGGCTTTGTGGTTTGCAAAGTGCTCTACGTATGTTATCTCTTTGGGTCTTCATGACAATTCTGTGGGGTAGATGCTACTATTATACCCATTTTACCTGTGAAGAAATTTAGGCTAAGAGAGGTTAAAAGAATTGCCTAGAGTCATATAGATGGTAAATGTCTGAGTCAGAGTTGTCCTTAGGTCTTCCTGGCTCTGGGTCAAGTACCTGATCCACTGTGCCACCTACATAAAAAGCAATAAATACTACAATTAAATCCAGTCTCAAAATCTTGAAGGTGAAAACCAATGGCATTAATGAGTGAATCAATCCATCTAATTGTGTGACCCTTTCATCATTCATTAACTGTACTTCTGGTGGAGGGTGACGAAGGCAATCAAGATATCACTGATCTATTGATTCTTACCCATGACTCCACAAGACAGGAATGGAAGAGGAAAACAGAAAGGAGTAGGGAGAAAAGAAAAGGCAGAAAACAGAGACAACTATGTGTTAAATTAAGTACAAATACATGTCTACATTCTGTTGCCCTTAAGAAGTGTGGAGAAAGCTTTCCTTGATGAAAAAACAAGAGCAGCTGACCACTTGCTGGACAAAGATTGTCCATGTTCTAGGTTACCTTTAAAATTCTACCTTGGCCTTCCCAGTAACATGAACAACAAGATGAAAGACTGAACCTTTTTTGTGATCCTCTCAATCACTCATACTTCTCTAAAATGGGAATTATGTGCATGAGATAAAAGGAATTTTATCTGTTGCCACAATTTAAGGTGGTGAGAACCCTAATAAGGTAGCAACATGATTAAATTAACACTAGAGAAGGCTAATCCCTAATCCCATACGTACTCAGCATGCCCTTCCCATGGACTACCACACTCTTAACAGTACTGCATAAGCAAATCCATGGGCTTGGGACAAAATTCAACTTTGTCCCCTTCCCTGGCCATGTCCAGGAAACCAAAAGAGAGTTTTCTCTGCCATGGACAACAATATGGTAGCATATTGTTCTCCAACAGTGATCAGCCAGAGATCAGAAAAACAAATGGAGGTAGAGCAGAGGGCCAGACATGAGGATTGGTATGTGTGGACTTCAGGCTAAGGAATGGGGACTAGAATCCATCCAAGAACAGTTCTGTCCACTCCCCAAAAATTAATTGCAGCAGATTAAATTCTGTGGTATAGGAGGAGGCTGAAATAGTTTTGGGGTCCAGACCCCAGGGCAACCACCATCAAAACTGAAGGAGTCAGCATGATGGAAAATGCTATCCACTTCCAGAGAAAGAATTATGGAGTCTGAATGCAGAAATAAGTATACTATTTTCTTTCTTTTTTTTCTTTCTTGGGATTTTCCTCTTTTGTTTTGATTCTTCTTTCACAAAATGATTAATGTGAAAATATGATTAATATGATTGTACATGTATTACCTATATTAGATTGTATGCCATCTTGGGGAAGGCAAAGAAAAAAACTTGGAACTCAAAATGTTGAAAACTATTCTTACATATAATTGGAAAAAAATAAAGTACTATTAAGTGGGAGAAAAGTGAAGTCAGAAAGTCAGCAAATCAATAAGCATTTAGTAAGCTCTTGCTATGGGCCATGCACCGTGCTGGCACCGGGGATTCAAAGGAAGGCAATAGACAGTCCTCACTCTCTAGCAACTCATAGTCTAAAGGAAGACACAACATGCAAACAACTCTATATGAATGAACTACATAAAAGATAAATCTGAAATAATCAACAGAGGGAAGATACTAGAATGAGGGGGATTTAGAAAGGCTTCCTGTAGAAAGTAAGATCTTAGCTGGGACTTAGAGGAAATCAAAGAAACCTGGATGTAGGGAGAAGGAGGGAAAGCATTCCAGGCAAGAGGTATAGCCAGTGAAAATGCCAAGAGCACAGAGATGGAGTGTTTTATTTGGGAAACAGCAACTTGATCAGTGTCACTGGGTGTAGAGCACATGGAGGGTGGGGAGTGGTGTAAAATTTAAGACTAGAAAGATAGGGAAGTTAAATCCAGTTTCAAAGGGCTTTGAATGCCAAACAGAGCATTTTATATTTGATCTTAGAGGTGACAGATGGCCACTGACATTTATTGGGTATAGGAGTAATTTGGTCAGACCCTGTTAATTTTAGTAAAACTTTGTTGTGTTAATCCTTTGTTCTCAAAGAGAACCATAATATCAAGATGATGACAAGACTTGCAGTTGACTTTTATTTGAGGGAGGGAGGGCTAGGCAAGGCCATCAGCCTCATTTTCTCCTCCTGAGCCTTCTGGATGCAGTGCCCTGGTATTCATCAGGATGACAGGAGATGACCCAGGATGCAGTGGAGGACCCTGGCCATTTTAGGCTAAGGTCTTAGCATATTCTCAATTTGAGCGAGATATATGTATTCAGTGAAAAGGTCTCTTTAAGTAGTTACTCATGGAGTGACCCCTTTTAATAAAGAAAAAAATAACAAAAAATCAAACTGGGAGGGGAAGGTCTGCAAGGTTCCTGGGTAAAAGAGAAACATTTACTATTTAGTATTTATTCACCTTCACTTTGTGCTAGGTGGGCAGGGATGTATTGTCCAATCTATGAGCTCCAGAGTGAATTGGACTTAAGGTGCAGACTTTGAGTAATTTAGGCAGTAAACCCAAAGCAAAAAAGGCAGCTTTTGCCATGGGAAAGAGAAGAGAGGAGAGGAGAGGAGAGCAGACAGAAGGGAGAGCTGATACTTACAGATTGTGTTTGTCTTTCATTCTTGAAGAGGACCATGACATCAAGATGATGACATGACTTGCTCTTGACTTTGAATTGAGTAAGGGAGGGTTGTGCAAGGGTCACTAGCCTCACTTTCTCCTCCAGAGTCATCTGGGTCCAATCACTTTGACAGCTGGATGGAAGTTAGAATGGAGTGAGGAGAGACGAAGCAAAGAGACTCACCAGCAGGTTATTGCAATAGACCAGGCATGAGGTGATGAAGGTCCGCACCAGAGTTGTGACAGTGTCATAGGAAAGAAGGGGAAATATTCAGCAGATATTGCAAAGGTGGAATCAACAGATCTTGACAGCAGATTAGATATGAAGGATGAGAGATAGTGAGGAGTCCAGTCCACACCTTAGCAAAAGTTAATAAACTCCATTTAGGGGTTCATTCTATGCATATCAAAGAGTACCCAGTTGAAAATGTACACAATTTTGTAGTGGACCTAGTCAGTAAAATTGCTTAATTTTCTCCATCTCCATTCAGCAGCAGGTATCTAGGAGCAAAGGGAGCAGGTGGTAGTAGTTATCCAAGGCTGAGGCTAGGCAGGGCAAGAGCTGTTAGATGATAGGAGGACAAACAGAATAGTTGAACTGTTTCAGCTATAGGTCAAGATGGTGAGCAAAAGGTAAAAACAAGGGGAAAAATAAATTACGAAAGATCTTAAAAGAGAAAAAAATGACCTTGAGCATAAGTAAATAAAACAACTAGAAAGATAGTAATAGCAGAAAAATATAGTCTACAGACCTAATAAATGGGTTGAGACATACCTGAATAAAAATTATAAGACAAAGGAAAATGGATTAATACCCAAGGAGGGAAAGAATTTTGGATTCCCAAAAGAGCATGGAATTCCAGGTGGTTGTTCCTTCATGGTCTGAAAAAAGGAAATAAGAATTATATAGCAGAATTGGTGGTCTGAATAAGATATAAAAGAAAAAAATGTTAGTTTACCAGCCCTAACACAATTAAGACAGAAGAATGTTTTTGTGAAGTATGACCCTGAGAGGCAGAAAATTAGCTATGGTGGAAGAACTAAATGCTTAATAGAGGATCATTCTTTGCCTTCCCCTTGTGCCTCTACCAGACAGCACTGGAAAAGGGATGAAAGGAGGAGGATTTCTCTCTCTTTCCGATCCTCTCTCCACATGCATGGCATCTTGCAGAGGAGCTATTAATCCAGTAAGAGATCCTAAAACCATCTGGGTGTGGAGAGAATCACAGCTATGAGGAGAGTGAGCCACAGAAGCTAAAAAGAGACTCAGCTATGGATTCAAAAGAGAATGAGCTCTGGTCTTCGGGAGTTAAACGGTAGAAAAGAAGAGGCCCTGAGACCCTGGGGAGTGACCTAGGCAGCAGAGAGGTGATATCCAGGGAGAAACACCATGACAATAATAGGAAAAGAGAAAGACATCAGAGCCCTTCAGGGCCAGAGGCATGAGCAGTCTTCACCACATCTTCCATACATAGAAATCTCACTACTAGTGCATGTCCTCTCTCTCTTCCACTGTGTTCATTTGTGGGAGGATGTGTTTCAGGTTGATGGGGTGTCACAGGCATGTTTTCTAGTTACTGTTCTTATGACCCAGGCCACAGGGTTGTTTCTCACTGGAAGCAGCAGTCAGATTCTACAGCCCCCTGGGTATCTGAACAGCCTTTTAAGGATTGTGCTGCTCACCTCCTGGTGTGAGGAAGGGGGCTAGAAAAGGTGCCCTAAACATTGTCTGCTTACACAACCCTGACCTGATTACCGTGCCAGGTGGGGAATATTACTATACAGTCAAAACACAAAAAAATGTCCAAAATGTACAAAAAAATTCTGCAAAGATGATTCCTCTCACCATTGGTACACGAAACATGTGCACACTAATAGAGAACACAAAATCCAATAGACCTGAAAGATGAGCTGCTCTTGTTGCAAGAAAACTCAATGAGTATCACATCCAAATAGCAGCTCAGAGTGAAACAAGGTTGGCAAATGAAGGCCAGCTTGCTGAAGTTGGAGCTGGATACACCTTTTCTGGAGTGGGCTCAGTGAAGAGGATCACCATGAAGCTGGTGTGGACTTTGCAATCAAAAGCAATCTAGTCAGCAAGCTGGTATGCCTACAAAAAAGAGTGAATGACAGGCTTATGAAAATGCAATTGCCACTTGCAGGAAAATCCACACCACCATCATCAGTGTCTATGCTCCCATCATGATGAACTCTGATAAGGTCAAAGAAAAATTTTATGAAGAACTAGAGACCCTTATCATCAATGTGCCAAAAGAGGACAAGCTTATAATTCTGAGTGACTTCAATGCTATAGTAGGCTCAGACTACCAGACTTGGCAGAGAGTACTAGGGAGGAATGGAGTTGGAAACAGCAATAACAATGGTCATTTACTGCTGAAGACTTGTGCATCATATGACCTTCTCATCACCAACACTGTTTTCCATTTACCTAAACACAATGAAACTTTATGGATGCATCCTTGCAGCAAACATTGGCATCAAATAGACTGATTATAAGGAGAAGAAGCAGACAAGATGTGAGAGTGACAAAAGCAATGTGTAGTGCAGTGCTGGACTGATAGACTTATCCTTTCCAAGTCAAATATTCGCATTCATCAAAAATACTGCTCCCAAGGCAAAATGACAACCAGGAAAAACTAATGTTAACAAATTAGAACTCTTCTCTGAACATGAACAGTTTGTTGCTCACTTGGAGGGAAAATTGAGCCAACACAACAGTGGAGCAGAAAAGGAGAGGGCAGCTTTCAGAGATTTGGTGTACAGAACTGCATTTGCTTATCTGAGTCAGAACACTTGCAAACATCAAGACTGGTTTGATGAAAATGATGGGGAAATTCAGAAGCTGCTAAACGAAAAATGGAAATTCCACAAGATATACCAGCAGCATAGTTCATCCACCTCTAAAAATGCAGCATGTAATTCCATCAAAGGCAAAGTATAAGCAAAGCTTAGAGAGATGCAGGATTCCTGGCTCAGCAAGAAGGCAGATGAAATTCAGTTTTATGCTGATAGTAACGATCCAAAGCACTTTTTTTATGATTCTTACTACATCATCTTAGTAAATGACTTCATTTGAATCTCATTGCATCATCTGGCTGACCATTTTGAGCAACCACAACAGTGGGGGCTCCTGAATTTTAGTTTTAGGAGGGAAGAACAAAAGAGTGTCTTAAACAAGAGAATAGCTACTCTCTCTGGGACCTGAGATACCAGTGCAAGTTCTAATTGGGAAAGTAACCCCAGAGGATTTGCTACCTATCAAAGAACATTTCTTTTCATTTTTTAAAAACATATTTATTTTTAATTTCCAACATTCGGTTCCACAAGCTTTTGATTTTCAAATTTTCTCCCCTTTCCTCCCATCTCCCCTCCCCAAGTTGGCATGCAATCTGATATAGACTCTACATGTATATTCACATTAGACATATTTTTGCATTAGTCATGTTGCAACAAAGTATGGAACAAACCATGAGAAAGAAGAAGCAAAACAAAACAAAAAAAGAGAGCAAATAGTATGCTTTGATCTGTATTCAGACTCCATAATTCTTTTTCTGGATGTGGATAGTCTTTTCCATCATGAACTTTTTGGAATTGTCTTAGAACCCTGCATTGCTGAGAAGAGTCAAGGCTATCAAAATCAGTCACTTCACAATGTGACTTTAACTGTGTACAATAGTTTCCTGGTCCTGTTCCTCTCACTCAGCATTAGTTCATATAAGTCTTTCCAGGTTTTCCTGAAGTCTGCTTGCTCATGATTTCTTACAGCCATTTCTTTTCATTTTTAGGTAGAATTGCTCCAGGAGCTATCATCCTGCAACTCCTATAACATCTGCCCTGGTATCCCACAGATTTCACACCTCCATTGCATTCTGGTTGATCCCACTGGTATTTACATTTTCCTTACTCTCATTCCCAGTTTGAATGAGGATGCCATTTTAACTCTGTTTTAATAACCCAGTTTGAATGAGGATGCCATTTTAACTCTGTTTTAATAACCTTGTGGCATGGCAAGCAATGAAAGAGCTGCCAGACTGAGCACAGAAAGATCTTCATCCCTTCCAGTCATGATGAGGGAGGGAGGTTCTCCACAGAAAATCCAGTTTCTATTACAGACAGGTTCAAATGTGAAAGGAGACAACCAGGTGCAGCTGGTTTCTCTTCTCAATCTCTTTTAACATCAGCTTCCAAATTGCATTACCTCCTGATTCTGCCACCATCCTTGTCATAAATCATCTTGTGATTCATCTTCCTGCTTCAGGAATAATCCCAAAGACTCAGAATTTCTGGGGGGCAATTAGCCTTGCTATGGCATGCAGCTCTGGTCTACCACTTTTGTGTATGCTCTTGTAAACTGCCAGGGCAGGAAAAGCTGAGTTCTCCAGGGAATGAAGGTTGTGGGGAAGAAGAGGTTAAACCTGTTAGAAGACTGGAGGGTGTGGGAAAGCAAGAGCAAAATCCATTTCTGGCCAAACTAACCTCCTCAGAAAAAATCATAGTCATTGCCATCAGCTTAAAGACCTTTACTGCTTTGACATAACTGGTTGACAAAAAGATAATAAATAAAAGATAAATAGAGAGAGAAATCTTTGCCTTTGGATAAGCTCAAACTTTAGAACACTTGCCTGATACCTATAAGGAGGAGGAAGAAAGGAGACAATATGTGGGAGGAGGAATTGATGTTCATACCACACTCTAGATCTGGATCTGGATCCAAGTGAAGAAAAGGCCGAAAAAAGATAGAGCAAAGCTGTGTAGCAAGGACTATAGATTTAGAAGGAACATCAGAGCCATTTAGTCCAATGCTTTTGTATTACAGGTGAAGAAACACAAGCCCAGAAAGTCTGAATGATTTGCCTGAGGTCCCATAGGTAGGAAGTAGCCAAGGCAGGATTTGAACTCTAGTTCTTTTACTCCAAGTTCATCTTTCCACTATAGCAAACTGCCTAGCAGCTGCAAAAGTAAAGTGGGATGGCTGAAGGAGTTTGATCAGTATGTAAATCCAGAATATCCTACTGAAAGGGTGGCCAGCTAGCCAAACCCACCTCCCTCAGGAAACACTTATCAGCAATGAGAAATGTCATATGAAACCACAGACCCAAAGGAGAACACCATAGGTCTGAAGTAAGGGCCACTCTGGGAGTAGAAGCTGTCCTGTAAGAGAAAGTGAAAAGAAGTTCTGTCCAGAGTAGTGAGACCAGGGACACAATAGGCTACTCCTTTAAAACCAGAAATCTTTGTTTCCATGGGGCCACTCCAAGCACTCCAGACTGTGGCTTCTGCCTCTACTGCCCTAAATTGCAATTACCCAAACTTCCTTGCTGTTCCTCACAAAAGATAGTCCATCTCCCCCCTTGGCAGCTCTGGCTGACTCTAATCCCTGAAATTCTCTCCTTCCTCATCTTTACCTCCTAGCTTTCTTGCCTTCCTTCAAGTCCCGGCTTACATCCAACCTTCTAGAGGAAGTCTTCTTTGATCCTCCCCAATACTGCTACCTTCTCTTTGTTGATTATCTCCAATTTTTCCCATATATTTCTTGGTCTAGTCTGTTTATTGGTATATTTAGCTTTAATAATCAGTAAGGATACACAGGAAAGCATAAGAAGGGTGTATCAGGGGTTAAGGCAAAGTAAGGCAAGACAACAAGTATTTATTAAATCCCTTACATGGAGCAACTGGGTGATAGTGAATAGAGTGCCAGGTCTGGAGTCAGGAAGAATCATATTCCTGAATTCAAATCTGGCCTCAGACCCTTATTGGCTCTGGGACTTTGGGCAAGTCACTTAGCCCTGCTTGCCACAGTTTCTTCATCTGTGAAATGACCTAGAGAAGGAAATATCAAAGCACACCAATATGTTTAACAGGAAAACCTCAAAATGGGGTCATGAGAGTCAGACACAACAAATGACTGAACAATAACAAAAAGAAATGTATCAGATACTATGTAAAGCCCTGAGGATACAGAGAAGGGGAAAAAAATTTCCTTACTCTCCAAGAGCTCACAGGGGGAGACAATATACAAATAACTTTGTACAAACAAGACATATATGTGTGTGAATGTATATGTATACATACATACATATACATATATGCAATAAATTAGAAGATTTATATAAATATAAAATATAAATAAATAAAGAGGGTTGTCACTAGCATTAAGGAGGATCAGAAAAGGCTTCATATAGAAAATTTTAACTGAGATTTAAAGAAATTCAGAGAAGCCAGGAAGTAGGTATGAGAAGGAAGAGAATTTCAGGGATTGGGGGCCATGAGCGAAAATGCACCAAGTGGGGAGATAGAGTGTCTTGTGTAAGGAATATCAAGGATGTCTGTTTTGCTGAATTTCAGAATACATGGAAAGGAGAGGGGTGTAAGAAGACTGGAAAGGTAGGAAGGGGGCAGGTTATGAATGTTCCAGGAAACCAGATTGGAAGCCATAATCTGGATCAGCCTGCACCTGAGATAGAGAAAAAGTTCACTACAGAAAGTAAGTCCTTAAAAATTTTAATTGGGCAAGTGGAAGCTAATGACACCAAAAAATAATAAAAAACAAAGTCAAAAGAATAAAAAGAGAAGAAAATGTGAAATATCTAATTTGAAAGACAACTAACTTGGAAAAATAGACTAAGAAAAAATTCAAAATTTATTAGACTACCTGAATGTCATGATTTTTTTAAAAAGAGCCTAGACATCATATTTCAAGAAATTAACAAAAAAAATTGCCCCAATATTTTAGATACAGAAGGTAAAATAGAAGTAGAAAGAATCCACCAAACACCTACTGAAAGAGATACCAAAATGAAAACTCTAAGAGTATAGTCAAATTTCAGAGCTCTCAGTCAAGAAGAAAATATTGCAATCAACCAGAAAGAAACCATTCAAATATCATAGAGCCATAGTCAGAATCCCACAAGATTAAGCAGATTTCACATAAAAGGAGTAGAGAACTTGGAATATGATATTATGGAAGAAAAAAAAGCTAGGATTACAATAAAAAGTAATCTAGTCAGCAAAACTGAGTACAATCCTGCAAGGAAAAATTTGGATACTTAATGAAATAGAAGACTTTCAAGCATTCCTGATGAAAACACCAGAGCTGAATAGAAAATTTGACATTAAAATAAGACTCGAGAAGCATTAAAAAGGCAAACATAAAAGAGAAATCATAAGAAACCTAATAAAATGAAACTATTTGCATTTGTATACAGGAAGATGATACGTATAACTCCTAAGACCATTATTAGGACAGTTAGAAAGAGTCTACATTGACAGAAGGTTGGGTGTCAGTTGACTATATTAGGGTAGTCTAAAAAAATGAAGAGTTGAGAAAAAAGGACACACTGGGAGAAAGGGGAAAGAAGAGATAGAATGAGGAAAATTTTCTCACATAAAAACAGCAAACAAGGAAGAGTTTTTACAACAGAGGGGAAAATGGCAAGGTAAGCAAAACTTGAACCTCCCTCTCATTGGAATTGGTTCAAATAGGGAATCCATACTCAGTTGGTTATAGAAATCTATCTTACCCAAAAAGGAAATAAGAGGGAAAGCGGTTAGGTGAATGAAAGGAGGGCAGATTAAAGGAGGCAGTGGTCAGAAGCAAAACAGACTTTTGAGGATGGACAGGATTAAAAAAAGAGAGAAAGGAAGAAACAGAAGAAAATAGAATTGAGGGAAATACACAGTTAGTCATCATAACTGAATGTGAATGGGATAAGTTCAGCCACATGGAAGTGAATAGAAACTCATACCCAATAATGTCTTATTTACAAGAGACACATCTGAAAGAAAAGGACACACTCAACGTTAAAATGAGAGGATGCAGCCAAATTGATTACCCTTCAGTTAAAGTTAAAAAGGCAGAAATAGCAATCAAGATCTTAGACAAAGTGAAAGTAGAAATATACTTAATTAAAAGATATAATCAGAGAAACTACATTTTGCTAAAAAAAGTACCACATGTGGTCAATGAATACTTTTAAAAATATCAAGTTTCCTTGATAAAAGTCTCATTTCTAAAATATATAGGGAATTTTCCACATTGTGTTGACTGTCTCCACTGTAAAAGTAGTCTGGATAACTATATTATGCTTCACATCAGTATTTCTGGGAATGGAGATGCATTCTAGTGTCACTTCAGTCACAAAAGTGCAATGAAACATTTGATTAGTCACTTGATGAGTTGGTACCTAAGTTTCATCACCTATCGAACTGGAAGAGGAATCTTTATTTACCAGGTTAATATGAAATCAATAAAAAGGGTTAATGTCTTATGAAATAAAAATGATAATTTAAACCTTGTTCTAGAGACCATTTTACCTCAAGAGAAGAATTTCAAAAAAATATGCAAATTCATTAATTGTCTCAATTTTCCATCTTCTGTATCTGTCAGTTTTGTAGGGTATCTTACACTGATTCTTTCTTTTCTTCCATGTTAGGATTTCAGTAATTTTCTTAGCACCTTCATTTGAAGGAAAGAAAACCATTTTTATACTAATTGCTTTTTCCTGTCCATTCGGATTCATATTTTCATGAACTAAACCCAAAGAAAAAGTCAAAAAATTTTACTTAGTGTTAATTAGTGTTTCTTGTTAAAGTACCAGTTCATCCTAACTAAGATCACAGAGCTGCCATTTAATTAGAAGCACTGCTGTCCCCCTAGTTCTTTGCACCTGCTTTCCTAACAAACAATATATGCAAATCAAGCATCAAAAACATGTAAAGTTCGCGCATTGCCTGCATGTAACATTCAAGTATTCTCCGCACAAAAATGCTTGTCATTTAAACAAATAAGAGGCAATTAGTCCTAGCATACAAACAAGTCCACTTAGTGAAACAAATATAAACTGAATATTTAATTTCAAGATCAATGTAAATTCAGTAACAGATATGTAAATGGAAAATGCTAATTTCAAAGCTGGCATTAATCTAACTATGCTACAAGTGGAAACTTAATTATGAGCTATTAATGTATCATAACATCTGGAAGACCTGGATCGATTCCAATTATCCACTGAATTACGCACAATTACATTTGAGCTAATAAAACTGTGAAGTCATAATTTAAATATTAAACTTTTATCTTATTTGTAACATACAAATTCTCACCGAATTAGATCACTAAAAAGAGGGATTATGGCCATTTTTATAAAGCTATAGATACTGTGCTCTTCCAGCAAGCTTATAAAAGAATCTTACTATAACCTGAAGGCAGTGAGAAGATTGTATTTATTTTTTATTTACATTGGTGCCACAAATAATCTTAATATTTTTATTAGAGAGGCAATGGATGGAGAACTGATCTTGAGACTGAGAAGACTTGAGTTCCAGCCCTGCCTCTTATCTATACAAACTAAGTGAACCTCAGAAAGTCATCAAGCACTCTCAGCACTCTAGGCAACTCTTTAAGACTCTAATTTGAAAAGAAGATGCCAACCTATGACAGTAGAGGGAGTTTCTTCATCTGGGAGTCCCCTATGTCAATGAAATCACAGATTCAGTTCCTACCTCTAATATTTTTATTAGTTCCCAGTGATAGAGCCATCCTAGATAATGAACCAGGGACAAATCAATCAATGTGATCAATGAACAATTATTAAATGACTACTATATACCAGACATTGTGCTAGGACATTCAAAATTAAAACATGAAACAGTCACTGAAAGAATTTACATTCTCATAGAGAAGATAACATGTACAAATACAAACAGGGAAGATGTTCCAAAAGCTTTAGTGGAGCTATAAGCTCGTTAGTCTTAAAATTAAGATTTTGGGGAACATCTTGTATAAAGAATATATACAAAATGAATATAAGGTACTTTGGAGAGGGAGGGTAGTAGCTTCTGGGGAGATCAGGAAAGGTTTTCTATAGAAGCTAAATTGAGCTAAATTTTAAAAGAAACCAGGTACTCCTAGGGTCAAAAGTAAGAAGGTAGGGCATTCAAAGCATGGGAGACAGCCAATGCAGAATTGGCTACTAGGTGATGAATATTTTGCTTTATGCATTTCCATGGCAAAGGGAAAATTTTTCAAATAGCACCCTACCCTATGCAATGTCCTTCCATTCCCACACTGTAAGGGTCAAAACAGGGACAAAGGGTACTAAGAATTGACTATTACATTTTTAGACAGTCCAAGCCCCTTTCACAGTGGAGACAGTCAACATGATCTAGTGGAAAGGACCTTATTCTGGGAATGAAAGTAGATGCTTCTAGTGTAATTCAGTCACAAATGTGCTACAGAACATTTGACTAGTCACTTGATGAGTTAATACTTCAGTTTCCCCACTTATGGAACTGGAAGACCTTAGTTTACCAGGCTAATATGGGATAAATTAAAAAGTCAAAGTGTTTTGCAAATATCAAAGATCATTTAAACCTTGCCCCAGAGCTCACCTTACCTTAAGAAGAATTTGTAAAAAAAAATTGCAAATTTATTTTCTCTACTTCCCATCACTTTTGTATTTTCAATGAATTGTTACATTTTTAGGAGGACTGATGTGCATGAACTGTTGATATTCTGGAGATAAAGGAAACAAGAGAAAAGAAAACTGAATATAAATGGAAGAATAACTCATAGGTTCTGCCTTGAGAGAGAAAGAAAGGAATTGGTAAAACTGGATTCATGTACAGAGACATCATTTCATGTGACATATGGGCATCTTGTCTAGCAGTAATCATGACAAGCCTTACCAAAATGACCATCGTGTTATATTAAATTAAAAAGTTTTTGCACAAAACTGATATAACCAGGATTAGAAGGGAAGTATAAAGCTGGGCAACAATTTTTATAGCCAGTGTCTCTGACAAAGGTCTCATTTTTAAAATGTATAGATAACCGAGTTGAATTTGTAAGAAAATTATTCATTCATTCATTCATTCCCCAACTGACAAATGATCAAAGGATATGAACAGGCAGTTTTCAGATAAAGACATTAAGCTCTCTATAGTTGTATGAAAAATATTCTAAATTTTATTGATCAGAGAAACTCACATTAAAACAACTCTGAGATAACACATCATACCTATCAGATTGGCTAATATGACAAAACAGGAAAATGAGAAATGTTGGAGAAGATGTAGGAAAATCAGAACACTAATGCATTGTTGGTGGTGTTGTGAACTGGTCCAATCATTCTGGAGAACAATTTAGAACTATATTCAATTATAAAATTGTGCATGCCCTTTGATCTAGCCATACCAATACAAGGTCTGTATTCCAAAGAGATCATCAAAAGGGAAAGGATCCACATTTACAAAAATATTTATAGCAGCCTTCTTTGTGCTGGAAAAGAATTGGAAATTAAGGGGATGCCCATCAGTTGGGGAACAGCTGAACAAGTTGTGATATATGAATGTAACAGAACACTTTGATCCATAAGAAATGATAAGCAGGTGGATTTCAGAAAAACCTGGAGAGCCTTACATGAACTGATACTGAGTGAAATGAGCAGAGCCAGTAACAGCAACACTGTTAGAAGATCAACTTTGGTAGACTTAGATCTTCTCAGCAATGTGATGATCTAAGGTGATTCCAAAAGACTCATGAAAGAAAAGGTTATCTGCATCCAGAGGAAGAACTCTGGAGCCTGAATGCAAATCAAAGCATCATATTTTCTCTTTCTCTTTTTCTGTTTTCTCTTTCACGTCATTTTTTTTCCTTTTGTTCTGATACTTCTTTCACAACATGACTAATATGGGACTTAGCTAGCTGGGTAAGCCAGCCTATCTGCTCCCTTTTGTCTCCCTCTCCCTTTCCTTTGGGGCTTTGGGGTTTACTGGCTAGATGTCCTTCCTTCCTTCCTTCCTTCCCTCCTTCTTTCTCGTTCCCAAAACCTTAACCCCAGTGCACTCTGAAGCGCATGGGCTGGACAACAATAGGTCCCCGCCAAAAACTCCACTTAATGACTGACTTAGAGTGACAGTTTCTGCTAATTTAGTTATTTTTTTCTTTTGTTAATTAAAAGGGCAATTCACTGAATGCTTCCTTTTCTTAAATTAAACTATTTTATTTGTTTTCAGTGTTTGATAATCACTTCCATATATCTTAGAATTTTTTTCCCTCCTTTCCCTACATACACCCCTCTCTCCCCACTCCTTCCCTGAGATGGCATACAATCTTGTATAGGTTCTACAAGTATATTCTTAATAAATACCTGTTGCATAGAAGAATTAAGATGAGTGGGAGAAACCATAAAACAAAACAAAACATAATACAAAAAAAATGTTCTGCTTCTATCTGCGATGTAATTCCATAGTTCATTTTCTGGATGTGGAAGGAGTTTTGCCTCAAGAGTCCATTGGAAATTTTTAAAGTCCTTGTATTGCAATGAAGTACTAACAAGTCTACCAGAAAAATTCCTCGCACACTGTGGTTGTTGCTATGTACAAAGTTCTCCTGGGTCTGCTCTGTTCACTCAGTATCAGTTCATATAAGTCTTTCCAGGCCTCTCTGAAATCTTCCTGTTCATTGTTTCTCATAATACAATAGTATTCCATTACATATGTATACCACACTTATTCAGTCATTTCCCCAATTGATGGGCATCCTCTTGATTTCCAGTTTTTGGCCACCACAAAGAGAGTTGCTATAAATATTTTTGTACATGTGGGACCCTTTCCCATTTTTGTGATCTCTTAGGAATAAATCCAGAAGCAATATTTCTGGGTCAAAGGGTGTGCACATTTTTGTAGCCCTTTGGGTATAGTTCCAAATTGCTCTCCAGAATGGCTGGATCAGCTCACAGCACCACCAACAATGAATTAGTGTTCCAGCTCTACCACATCCTCTCCAACATTTATCATCTTCCTGTTCTGTCATGTTAGACAATCTGATAGGCGTGATGTGGTACCTCAGAGTTGTTTTGATTTGTATCTCTCTCATTAATAGTGATTTAGAGCATTTTTTCATATGATTATAGATACTTTTAATTTCTTCCTCTAAAAACTCCCTGTTCATATCCTTTGACCATTTATTAATTGGGGAATGACTTGTATTCTTGTACATTTGACTCATTTCTCTATATATTTTAGAAATGAGGCCTTTATCACAGACACTAATTGCAAAAATTCTTTCCCAGCTTTCTGTTTCCTTCCTAATCTTGGTTGCATTAGATTTGTTTGTGCAAAATCTTTTAAATTTAATGTAATCAAAATTATCCATTTTGTACTTCATAATGTTGCCTTTTTCTTGTTGGGTTATAAATTTCTCAATTCTCCATAAATCTGACAAATCCTCTATTCCTTGCTCCCCTAATTTGCTTATAGTGTCAATCTTTATACCTATATCATGTATCCATTTGGACTTTATTCTTGTGTACAGTGTCAGGCATTGGGCTATGCCCAGTTTCTACCCCACTGTTATCCAGTTTTCCCAGCAATTTTTGTCAAACAGTAAGTTCTTATCCTAGGAGTTGGGGTCCGTGGGTTTGTGAAACAGTAGAATGCTATATTCATTGACTACTGACTGTGTCTTCAGTACCTAACATATTCCACTGGTCTACTCCTCTGTTTCTTAGCCAGTACCAAGTGGTTTTGATGATTGCTGCGTTATAATACAATTTGAAATCTGGTGGGACTAGGCCACCTTCCCTACCATATTTTTCATTAGTACCCTTGATAATCTGGATCTTTTGTTCTTCTAGATGAATTTTGATTTTTTTTCTACTCTAGAAAATAACTATCTGGTAGTTTGATTGGTATGGCACTGAATAAGTAAAGTAATTTAGGTAGAATTGTCATTTTTATTATATTAGCTCAGCCTACCCATGAGCAAGTGATGTTTTTCCACTTATTTAGATCTGACTTTATTTATGCAAAAAGGTTTTGTAATTGTGTTTATATAGTCCCTGGGTTTTTTTTGGCAGGAAAATTCCCAAATATTTTATAGTGTCTACCCTAGCTTTAAATGGAATTTCTCTTTCTATCTCTTGCTGTGGACTTTGTTAGTAATATATAGAGATGCAGATGATTAATCTGGGTTTATTTTGTAACCTGCAACTTTGCCAAAGTTGTTTATTTTTTCAAGTAGTTTTATACGTGATTATCTGGGATTTTCTGAGTATATCATCATATCATCTGCAAAGAATGATAACTTAGTTTCTTCTTTGCCTATTCTAATTCTTTCAATTTCTTTTTTGTCTCTTATTGCTACAGCTAGCATTTCAAATACCATATTAAATAACAGTGGTGAAAATGGACATCCTTGTTTCATTCCTGATCTTATTGGAAATGCGTCTAGTTTATCTCCATTGCATATAATGCTAGCTGATGGTTTTAGGTAGATACTGCTTATTATTTTAAGAAAGTTCCATTTATTCCTATACTTTCCAGTGTTTTCAGTAGGAATGGGTGTTGTAGTTTGTCAAAAAATTTTTCTGCATCTATTGAGATAATCATGTGGTTTTCGTTAGTTTTGTTGTTGATATGCTAATAGTTTTCCTAATATTGAACCAGTCCTGCATTCCTGGTGTAAATCCTACCTGATCATAACGTATTATTCTTATGATAAGTTGCTATATTTTTTTGCTAATCTTATTTAAAATTTTTGCATCTATATTCATTAGAGAAATTTGTCTATAATTTTCTTTCTCTGTTTTGTCTCCTCCTGGTTTAGGTATCAGAACCATATTTGTATAATAAAAAGAATTTGGTAGGACTCCTTCTTCAGCAATTTCCCCAAAAAGTCTATATAGTATTGGAATTAACTGTTTTATAAATGTTTGATAAAATTCACTTGTAAATCCATATGGCCCTGGAGATTTTTTGCTAGGGAATTTATTGATGGTTTGTTCATTTTTTTTTCTGAGATGTGGTTATTTAAGTATTCAACTTCCTCTTCTGTTAATCTGGGAAATTTATATTTTTCAAAATAATCATCCATCTCATTTAGATTGTTGAATTTATGGGCAGACAGTAGAGCAAAACAATTTCTAATTATAATTTTAATATTCTACTCATTGGTGGTGGGTTCACCTTTTTCATTTTTGATATTGGTAATTTGGTTTTCTTCTTTCTTTTTTTAATCAAATTGATCAAAATTTTATCAATTTTGTTGTTTTTTTTCATAAAACCAACCCTTAGTTTTATTTATTAGTTCAATAGTTATCTTAATTTCAGTGTTATTAATCTCTTCTTTAGTTTTCAATATTTCTAATTTGATATGTACTTGAGGATTTTCAATTTGTTCTTTTTCTAGCTTTTTCAACTGCATGCCCAATTCATTGATCTCCTCTTTCTCTATTTTATTCATGTTGGCATTCAAAGATATAAAACTCCCCCTAAAAATGACTTTTGCAGTATCCCATAAGATTTGGTAGATTATGTCATTATTATCATTCTCTTGAATGAAGTTGTTGATTGTTTCTAAGATTTGTTGTTTAATCCACTCATTCTTTAGGATTAGATTATTTAGTTTCCAATTAATTTTGGTCTATCTTTCCATGACCTTTAATTACATTTAATTTTATTGCATTATGATCTGAGAAGGATGCATTGACCATCTCTGTCTTTCTGTACTGGATTGCGAGGTTTTTATGGCCTAATATATGGTCAATTTTTGTATATGTGCCATGTGTCATTGAGAAAAATGTATATTCCTTTCTATTCCCATTAAATTTTCTCCAAAGGTCTGTCATATCTCCCTTATCCAGAGTTTTATTCACCTCCTTGACTTCTTTCTTATTTATTTTGAGGCTAGATTCATCAAGTTCAGAGAGGGGGAGGTTGAGGTCCCCCACTAGTATAGTTTTGCTCTCTATTTCTTCCTGTAAGTTCCTTAACTTCTCCTCTAAGAATTTGGATGCCATACCACTTGGAGAATATATGTTTAGTAATCATATTGCTTCATTTTCTATGGTGCCTTTTAGGAGGGTATAGTTTCCTTCCTTACCTCTTTTGATTATATCTGTTTCTGCTTTTGCTTTGACTGAGATTAGTATAGATACCCCTGCTTTTTTACATCAGATGAAGTATAATATATTCTGCTCCAACCTTTTACCTTTACCCTACATATATCCATTCATTGCAAATGTGTTTCTTGTAAATAGCATATTGTTGGATTACGGTTTTTAATCGATTCTCCTATCCATCTCCATTTTATGGGAGAGTTCATCCCATTCTTAGTTAAGATTACTATCTGTGTCTTTCCCTCCATCCTCTTTCCCCTATTTGTGCTTTTAATTCTCCCTTCTCCCTTCCCCTCCACAATAGTTTTAATTTTTGACCACTGTCTCCCTTAGTCTTCCCTCTTTTCTTTCAGCCCCATCCCTTTTCCTGTCCTTTACCCCTACTACTTCTTCCTTCCCTTTTAGCTGCTCTTCCTTTTTCTTTCCCCCTTCCCCTCCTACTGCCCATAGAGCTAGTTAGATTTCCATACTTAACTGAGTTTGTTGTTCCCTCCTTGAACCAAATCAGATGAGAGTAAATCTCAAACAATGCTCATATCCCTCCTCTCTTTCCCTCTACTGTAATATATTTTGTGCCTCTTCCTGTGATGTCATTTAACATTTTCTGCCTCCTTTTCACATCTCCTGTTACCATCCCTTCGCACCCTTAAATCACATTTTTATCATCACATCATTTACTTTATACCTGCTCCCTCTAGCTATGCATATTCCTTTTATATATCATGATAAACATACAATCCTCAAGATTAACAAGTTTCATTTTCCATTATAAGGATGCAAACTGTTTGCCCATGTTGAATGAGAAGTTTCTTTTCTCTTGTTTACCATTTTATGCTTCTTTTGAGACTTGTATTTCAAGATCAAATTTTCCATTGAGCTTGGGCCTTCTCATCAGGAAGGTCTGGAAATCCTTTATTTCACTGAATGTCCATCTCTTTGCCTGAAACATTATGCTTAATTTTCCTGGGTAATTGATCATTTGTTGTACTCCCAGCTCCTTTGCCTTATGTAATATTATATTCCAATTCCTATCTTTCAATGTAGAAGCTGCAAGGTCCTGTGTGATCTTGACTGTTGCTCCTCAATATTTGAATGGTTCCTTTCTACCTGCTTGCAGGATTTTCTCCTTTACTTGATAATTTTGGAATTTGGCAAAGATATTCCTTGATGTTTTTAGTTTGGGATCCCTTTTGGGAGATGAACAGTGGATTCTTTCGATTGCTATTATGCCCTCTGGATCTAGAACTTCTGGGCAGTTTTCCTTGATGAATTCTTGGAAGATATTGTCCATGCCCTTTTTTTCATCATGGCTTTCTGGTAGAGCAATAATTCTTAGGTTTTCTCTCTTGGATCTATTTTCCAGGTCAGTAGTTTTTCCAATTAGTCATTTGACATTTTCTTTTATCTTTTCATTCTTTAGATTCTGTTTGACAGATTCTTGATGTCTCATAGAGTCATTAGCTTCTACTTGACTGATTATAATTTTTATCAAATTCTTTTCTTCAGTTAACTTTTGCATCTCTTTTTCCATCTGTCCAATTGTTCCTTTTAAGGAGTTACTTTCTCCAGTTAGTTTTTATATTTCTTTCACCATTTGTCCAATTTTCCCAGTTAGGTTTTGTACTTCATTTTTCATTTGTCCAATTTTTCCATTTAGGTTTTCTGCTTCATTTTCCATTTGTCCAGTTTCCCTTTTCAAGGAGCTGCTCTCTTCAGTGAATTCTTTTTTTTTTCATATTTTTTAAATCCTTTGTCAGTTTTTCTTCTATTTCTCTAATTTGACTTTTATAATCTTTCTTCATCTCTTCCCAGAGTGCTCTTTGTGCTTCCGACCAGTTCATATTCCCTTCCGAAGTTTCAGAGGGGAATGTAGCCTCAATGTTCACCTCTTTGGTATTAATATTTTGTTCCTTGTCCCCAAAGGAAGAATCTATAGTCTTTTCTGCTTTACTTCTTACTCACGATGATGATAATCACCCTTTTCCTGGCTTTTAAAGTAGATCTCTGCTTCTAGGGCACAAGGGGCTCTCTCCCACAGCTCTTCTGTGTTAAACTTGAGGCTTTGTGTGTTGTAGCCTCTGGTTCTCTCAGTTAGAAGCTAAAATGCTGCAGCTTACCTGGTGCTGAGTTGGCTGGTGTGAGAAAGCAGAGGCCAGGTAAAGTCTTTCTGGGTTTCCCTGAGAGTTGTCCTGGAGCTAGCTGTGTTAAGTGTAGGGGAGGGGTCTGCGTATAGTAAGTATCCTCACTGAGCTAGAGCATAGGGAAGCTCAGTGGTTAGTTATCCTATCTACACTAGTGCCTTCCTAATTCCTCTAGGGTGCTGAGGCACTCCTGGGGTCCAGGTGTCGGCGGTTGCAGGTTCCACTCCTGTGGGGCTCAGGATCTCCTCCAAGTCTGCTGAGGTGGGGCTGTCTGGGACAGCTCCAGTCCTGCACTGGCACCCTTTAGCCACAGCAAGAGGGATTCTCCTTAACGATTTTCCTAGCCTCATGTGCTGAGACTGTTTACACCTTCAACTGATCCCACTGAAATATTTTATGAGTATTTCAAGGTCAATAAGGGGAGGGAAAGTGCATTTACCAATCACCCCACCATCTTGGCTCCCAGCATCAATAAGTGCTACACTTTCTTGAAAGCTTTCTCTGAATGTACTAAGAAAAATGTATTCTAAAAATTGTTTTTGGTATTAATGTGATTATCCTTATTGTTTTCCTGATTTGGAAACATGCTTGTCTCCTTGGTATAATGCTAATGAGATTAAAGATCTCCACCCTTTAATGAGTCTGCCCATTAAGTGGAGTTTGATTAGGGGAGATTTGTAGGAAGGTCCACATCTTTTGTTAATGAGGCATTAGGTCTCAAGGGTTGTGATGCCCTCTGTCTCTGAAAAATGTATAACCACTATGAGATGAGGTTTCACTTTGGGGCTTACTCACTGAAGTGTTTGTTTGGCCAGATGAGACTCTGAACAGCCACTAAGGAGGCTCCCAAGTGTGAAAACCCAGATGTTGGTGCTTCTCTCTCTGGTAACTATGTATGTATGGTCAGATAGCTATCTGCCTGCTGATCTGGGATGTATGTATTGCTTACTGTCAGACAGCTGGAAGCCCTATTTGCTGATTTTGATTTCTCTGTATTTTCTCTGAAGTTCAAGGTGCTGACTTTTTCCCCTGAACTAATCGAATGATACATGTGCTTTGATTGTTGATCCCCTCCAAAGTTGCTTTCCTTTGAGAAAAGTATGTCTAAGAATCTGTAGAGCAGATTGGGTATAAACTGAACTTTGTTATTATAAACAATTTTTTTAATATTTTGCTAATTTGTGCTAAGCTTTACAGTATTATTTATGCTAATGTATTTACATCTTTATATTAATATCCATTAATGATGGTGGTCTTTTTTTCTGTTTTATCTCTCTCAGATTTGGGTATGAGGACTACATTTGTCTCACATAAAAACCTGACTAGAGTACCTTCCTTTTCTATATTTGAAAACAATTTATGTAACAATGACTCTTTAATTGTTTGTTCCAATTAAAAATGTATATAGTGCTGGAGGTTTCCCTTCCCCTTTGGGAATCCATTTAAAGCTTACTCAATTTCCTTTTCTGAAAGCTTTAGTAATAAAATAAGAACAAAATTAGCTCTTGTGTATAAGAAGAAAGGTTCTTACAGGCCTTTTAATTCAAACTCCTCAATTTTTTTTGCAAATAAAAAAACAGAGGTAAGATGACTTACCCAAGGTCACACAGATAGCAAGTATTAAAGGTGGTATTGGAACCTTGGTCTTCTTACTATAAAGCCAATTTTCTTTCCACTATATCAAATGGTTGTTCTTCACTTACGTTAAAGGTATAAGCTTCAGCAAAATGGAGACATTATTTCTATTTTCTTAGAGTATTATTATTTACTTAGACAATTTCAGAGAATCAGCGAAGAAACTATATGAGATGATTAATAGCCTCAATGATGTAGAAAAATACAAAATGAACCCACAAAATCATTAACATATATAAACAATACTAACAACAAAACCAAAAGACGATGAAGAAAAATCTCCTTTAAAATAACAATAAATGCACATTTGGAATGTTAACCTTTTATGACATATTTAGAAGTTATTTAAATACATTATATAAAAAAGAACTCTTTACAGAAATGATGAAAGATTTTAATAATTGAACAGTTATTCATTCTAGGGCTGAGTGACATCAATATAATAAAAATGATTCACCTAAACCAATTTATAAATTGAGGCCTATAAAAATAAAACTACCAAAAGTTACCTTTCTAATATTACACAAAGTAACAAAAATTGCCTGGAAGAAAACAAAGTTCTAGAATCTCAAAATAAATAGAAATGAAGAGACATAGCATTAACAGAGCTATATTATAAATGTAAAATCATAATATTATTTGGTATGAGTTTAAAATAGAAGAGTAGATCTATGGAACAAAATAGATAACCAAAAGGCCCTGTGTTAAAAAAAAAAAATCAAATGACCATGAAGAATTCCCTATTAGACAAGAACTGCTGAGAAAACTAGAAAGAAGTTTGACAAGAAAATTGGTTTAGACAAACATGATATAGCTTGTACTACAATAAACTCTAACATGACCTAAATGTAAATGGTAGCATCATAAAGGAAGACATAAGTTCATACCCAGTCTCAGACACTTACTAGTTTTATGACATTGGCAAAACACTTAATCCCTGTTTGTCTAGGAGGCAGCTAAGTGGTACAGTGGATAGAGTGCTGGGCCTAGAGTCAGAAAGGCCTGAATTCAAATCTTGCCTTAGACATTTATTAGTTGTGTGATCATGAACAAATTAAGACAAGCTTGTTTGTCTTAATCCAGTGGAGAAGAAAATGGCAAACCACTCCACTATTCTTGCTAAGAAAACCTCATGGAGAGTAGGACACATAGAATCACAAAGAGTCAGACACAACTCAACAACAACTAGTATCATGAAGAAATCAGAGAATAACAGAAAGAAACAGCTTATACGAGCAGAGACTTGCGTTAACTCGGATGGCTGCTGTGAGGGCCAAATGAAATAACATGTAAAGCAAACCTAAAGGGGCTATATAAATGCCATTGGTTATTGTTGTTGTGGTTGTTAATGATGTAGAGCCAAACAAAGGAAGAGAGCATCATAAAAACTGGGCAATTTCAACTTCATAAAACTTAAAAGCATTAGCATAAACACAAAAAATTCAAGAAGATAAATGGTCAAGGGGAAAAATATGTGTAGAAAACATCTCTAATAAAAGTCAGATAGACAAAGTAGAGGAAATTGAGACAGTAAGATAACACCAGGAGCCATTTCCCAAAAAATAAATGCTCAAAAGTTATAAACAGTTTTCAGAAGAAATACAAATGATCAAAAAGAATATGAAAAGGCAATAAGGGAGATAATGATCAAAAACAAAACAGAGAGAATTCTGGGAAGATGGTGGAACAAGGCAGGAAATTACACGTTTCTTCTAAATTCCACCCCCACCCCCACCCCCCGCTAAAATAACGTAATAGCTCCAAGTAAACTTTGAGTGGCAGAAACAATTAAAAATGGAAGGAAAACCCTTTGAAAAGATGTTATGAAAGACCCCGCCTCCTAAGGGAGTGGTTTGACCAGATCAAAATACAAATACTCAGCAGACACATATGAATAAACCAACAAGAAGTTCTGGGGTCAGTTATATTCATCCCTAGCCTCAGTTTTAGGAACTGTCACCTTATGGGCAGTGTGGGGGTCAGATGGCCGATCAGGGAAGTTTGCAGGGCCCTCCACCATTGCTGCCTGACATGGTCCTGAAGTGGGGCTGTGGGTAAGGAGAAGCAAGCACACTTTGTTGAGTATGGTCACAGAGGGTGGGAAACCTGCTGTCTGTAGGCACTCACCGGAAAGCAAAGTCCCTAGTTCAATGGCAGAGGGGTGGCCTGAAGCTTGCAGCTGCAGGAGGGACAGCAGAGAGCAATAGCATTTTCAGTAACAGCATTGCTGGGGCTGTCTGGTCATGGCTCAGGAGCAGAGAGGAATACTTGAAGTCAGATTCTTGTTCACAAAGTGAACAGACAAGAAACAAACTGCTAAAAAAATATGCAAAAGAGAAAGAACCCACACATAGATTAATAGAGAAGATCTGGGTTCAAACTCAGAAGAAGATAGTGAAGTTAAAAAAGCTATTTCTATTTCAAAGAAAAAACAAAATGGTCATGAGCCCCAAAAGAGTTTTTGGAACAGTTTAAAAAGAACTTTAAAAATGAAATAATAGAGGAGGAAAAATTAGGGGAAAAAATAAGAGTAGGACAAGAAAATAAAGAAAATTATGAAAAGAGAGTCAAACAATTAGCAAACAAGATACAAAAGCTTACAGAAGAAAATAACTCCTTAAACATTAGAATTGGGCAAGGGGAAGCTAATGACTTCATATGACATCAGGAGATAATAAAATAAAATGGAAAGAATGAAAAAATAGAAGAGAATATGAAACATCTCCTCAGAAAAACAACTGACCTGGAGAACAGATCAAGGAGAGAAAATACAAGAATTCTTGTACTATCTGAAAGTTATGATAAAAAGAAAGAGCCTAGATATAAAATAGACATATAAATCATCAGCATTTCTATATATCACCAATAAAACTGTACAAGAAGAGATAAAGATAATCCGCTTAGAGTAACTAGAGACTGTATAAAATACCTGGAAGTATGCCTGCCACAACAAACCCAGTAACTATGTCAACATAATTATAAAACATTTTTTATAAAAAGTTAGATTTAAATAATTGCAGAAATATTTTTTGTGGGTGGGCAGAGCCAATATAATAAAAGTGATGGAAGTGAAGGAAGGAAAAAAAAGAAAAAAGAAATGTACATGATAAATTTATTCTATTTGCAATTTCATGAAAAATCATCTTTTTTATTATAGTATGTTATGGAAATGTTTGTTTTATTCCACAAACTTGAATTTCAAACATATACATTATAAAGTCATAATAACAAAAATTAATTAGAACTAGAACAAATAGACAAACTGATCAATGGAACAGAATGGAGAACCAGGAAAGAGAACATACTGAATTCAGCAATTCTCATTTCAATTTGTGGGGTAAAAATTGAGAGGAGACTGCTGCATTTCATAGAAGTCAGAACTAGAAGTGATGTTAGCTTTAACTGAGGATCAGACAAGGCAATCTAGGCATCACATTCAAGGAAGGATCTCAACAAATTAAAGTGGGTCAGGGGAAGATGGTAGCCTGTGAGACTTAAAATTACAGTGTTCCAGAACCCTCTGTATTTGAAGGAACTTGACATGTTAATCCATGAGAAAAGGAGACTTGGGGTACATGATGGGTATCTTCAAGTTTTTGAAGGGCTGCCATGGGGACAAGGGATTTGACTTGTTCTACTGACTCCAGAAGGCAGAACCAAGAGTTAAATGTGGTACTTAGAGAGAAGGAAATCTAAGGTTTCATGTAAGGAAAAGCTTGCTAACAATTAAGTTACTGCAGAGTGGCGTGTTCTAATTCAGAAGACAGTAGATTCCTCATCACTGGAGGTCTTCAAGTAGAGACTGAATGCCATCAATATTGTAGAGGGATTCCACGGCAAAAGTAGACTGGAAGTAACTAGGTGGTACACGGGGCACACTGGACTGCACCAAGAGTTCTCAGTCAGGGAGTTATGAACTGTTCTTTGCTTACTCTATTTCTTCTTTCCCCCCCCTTTGAAAAAAAATAATTTATGGAATAAAACAAACATTTCCATGAAATAGTATAATAAAAACAATAGTTGTACATGGAGCTGCAAATCTACTATGCACCACTTGCTTTTCCTTCCAAATATACAACAAAATTGTCATATAAATTTCTTTTCTTCCCTTCCCCCTACTCTACCCATTAGACACCATTAGGAATACATACGTAAAATTATTCTGTACATATTTTCTTTATCAGTCTTTTCTCTGGATGCAAATATTATCTTTCTTCATAATTTTAGAGTTAATTTGCGTATTTATAATAGACAAAATAACTTATTTGCTCAGTCATTCTTAAAACAATATTGCTGTTACTGTATATAATGTTTTCCTTTATAATCCCATGTATTCTATTTTGTACATCTAGAAAAATCTTATTCTGAGAAGGGATCCAAAGCCTTCATCAGATTGCCTGATGTGTCCATGATACAGAAAAGGTCCAGTCTCTGACATCCTTTCCTACTCTAAGATTCTGTTATGGTGAAGAAGAAGAAAAAAAACCCCAGAGAGCATGTATTTGAACTCAGGACTTTTAACTGCAGGGCCCTTTCTCTATTTTCTATTCTGTTTTCTCTTTTGAACCCTTAGAAACAATGATATAACCTGATTAAAGTTCTTACCCCACCACTTCCTAGTCTGATCTTGATCAATTTATTTTACTTCTCTGGACCCCGTGTTCTTTAACTGAAAAAGAAGGGATTAGAATAGATTCTCTCTAAGTCTCCTCAGACCAGTGCTCTTTGATTTTGCAAAGTCTAGTCCTTTTTCCCAGAGTCCTTTGACTGGTTAAGATTGCTACAATGCTCTTTCTCCTGCCTCTTACCAAAAAGGGAATTCTTCATACTAAATATTCTCAGTTCCTTTAAATGATTTTTGTATAACATGGATTCAAGAACTCACTTTTAAGAAAAAAGAAAGGAAAAAAAATCATCTCAGTTGCCCCATTCTGGATGGGTTCCCATATGTCATTGCTACTTCTAAAACATAGCACCCCAGACTCAACACAATATTCCATCTGTGGTCTAAACTTAGTAGAATGGGACTTTCACCTCCCTCGCTCTGGACAGTATACTGCTATGAAATTAATTCTGGTGCTCTACCTGCATATTCCCATCTGATATTAACTATACTTAAGCTGTGCATAACCCAAATGTGACAATATATTGGCCTACCACCAATTTCATACCACAATTTAATTAAAACCCTGTTTATTCACTTAGTTTCTACCCAGAAATTTCTTAGATGGAAGGCTGGATGACCTCTTGTTTGATAGGATGAAGGAAGGATTCTTTGTTGTGCATGGATGGAACCAGATGGCCTACCAGAGCCTTCCAGCTCTGAGATTATGTGTTTTCTGTGGACACAAATGTGGTTAGAGAAGATGAATTTGTAGCAAACTCAGCCAGCATAATCTTGCATCTTCTTCCAATGTCACTGAGTATTTCAAAAGTGGAAATAGAAAAGACAGAAGATATTGGGTTGACACAGGGTTGAAGATTAGCAGATCTTGAACATTAGTTAAGGAAAAAGGGCATGGAAATTCTAGTTAAAGAAGTATGTTGTACTGAACAGACTAACTATAGGATCAAGATTACAAAGGGAAGGATGTGAGGACAGAGTCAAGGCAACAGCATAACAAGGGTGGGTCAAGAAGGGCTTTCTCCTAGGGTATCAGATTTAGAGAGCTCCTAATTTAAAGAGCATGGGCAACACTTGCAATCCTTCAATGGCATGGAAACAAAACAGTTTGAGCATCTAGTTAGCAATAATAATTATTTAAAAAGGAAGATATTTTTTTCAGAAATGCAATGATCCAAGACAATTCCAAAAGACTCATGATAGAAAATGCTATCCACATCCAGAGAAAGAACTATGGAGTCTGAATGCAGACCGAAGCGTGCTATTTTCACTGTTGGGTGTTTTTTTCTTTGTGGTTTTCCCTTTTGTTCTGTTTCTTTTTTTACATGACTAATGTAGAAATGTGTTTAACATGATTGCACATGTATAATCTATGTCAGATTGCTTGCCATATTGGGGAAGGTGGAGGGGAAAGAGGGAGAAAAATTTGAAACTCAAAATCTTGTAAAAAACAAAATGTTGAAAACTGTCTTTGCATGTAATTGGAAAAAATAAAATTCTATTTAAAAATAAATAAATAAATAGGAAACTACCAGATGGTGAATAGGAGATCAATGTCTCTGTTCCTCTCGCCCTCACCGGCATCTAGGTGGTACAGTGGAAGAAGCACTGGCCCTAGAATCAGGGAGTCTCAAGGTCACATCTAACCTCAGACACTTGTTAGTTGTGTTACCCTGAGCAAGTCATCTGACCTCTCTTTGCTTCAATTTTCTTGATAGTAAAATAAGTATAATAATAGTGCCTACTTCCCAGGGTTGTTGTGAGGATCAGACGGTAGTTTCCCCCCTTCTCTATGCTTCTCTAACAATAGCCTTTGCCATTATCCCAAGTAATCTCATATGTTCAGGGAAATAAGCATTCGTATAGTGGCTACCATATGCCAGGCACTGTGCTAAGTGCTTTTTATGAATACTGCATTTGGTCTTTTTGATGTACTAATAGGAGAGCATTCTGCTTTACCCAGCCCCACCTCTACCCCCTTGAGGTCATACTTCATATTTTTTACCCCCACTGCAAAAATCCATAGTTAGAGTTCTAGGTAAAGAACTGAAAAAACAAGAAGGCATTGAGTGACTGAACGCATCTGTAAGGATGAAGAATGAGTTCAGGAGGATAGAGGTAGTGGGAAAGGTAGAAGGGAGGGGAAAATAATTTTAAAAGTACAACAGCAATAATTAAGAGACTGAACTTTTGAAGTGAGGACTTTAGAAAAAGGAAGAAATTCTGGATCTCTCCAAATCATTGCTTATTAACAATCATTTCTCTCCGTTTTAACCAATGACTTATAGTTGTCAGGCTCCATCAACAATCTTCCCTTCCTTTCCCTTTCCTTTGTACCATTTTACTAGTAATTATATAAAACTGGAAAGTATATATATGTATATATATATATGTGTGTGTGTGTGTGCATATATATATATATATGTATTTTACTATGTTTATTCAATTTAGTTGTATGTCTTCTATTCAATTACAAAGCAGGGAATTGGAGCATTACATAATTTTTCTTTTAAAACAAGACACATGAAATAACTTTTCATGTATGGTCCTCATTATTTAAAAAAAAAAGTTCTCCATCTTTGGACCAAATTAATGTACCATACTCTAGGTCAACCGCTACACACACCCTTGACAAGTAAGTCATTAAGCACACCTGTTCCTGTATGGTAGACTTTTATTCCCAGAAATTCTAGATTTGATTCTATTTTTTCTCTTAAAGATATAATACAATGACAAGTTTTAAAGGATCTTTTGATAATATGAGTTTAAAAGTGACCCATAAGGGAAATTAAGTGTCCATTAACCAGTCTTTGCCTGACTCTAACATCCCCTACTCAGTTTTCCTAGAATCTTAGTTTCTATCCATTTGGGAATATCATTCTGCACACATGGGCAGCAAGGTGGTACAATGGATAGAGCACTGGGCTTGGAATCAGAATCTTCATGAGTTCAAATCTGACTTCAGACACTTACCAGTTGTGTAACCCTGGGCAAGTGACTTGACCCTGTCTACCTCGGTTTATCATCTGTAAAATGAGCTGGAGAAGGAAAGGGCAAACCACTGTACTATCTTTGCCAATGAAACTCCAGAGGAGGTCAGAGTCAGAAACAACTAGAATGGCTAAATGATATTACTAAGCACTTTTTTTTTTACAAATATTATCTCATTTGATCCTCGCAACATTCCTGTGAGATAGGTGCTATTATCTCCATTTTTACAGTTGAGGAAACTGAGGCAACTGGAGGTTAAGTAACTTCCCAAGGTCACATAGTTAATGGATTTCTGAGATCAGATTTGAAGTCAGGTTTTCCTGACTCCAAGCCCAGGCTTCTGTACTGCACCACCTGCTCCCCTCCCCCTAGTGGAGTGGGCATGGGCAGATGAAAACAATTTGTTCCAGTGGCCATGAAGGTGGCTGATGCAGGCACTGTGGAGTGCTTAAAGCTTGATTAGACATCAAAGACGCCAAGATCATCCACTGCATCCGGGGCCACTGCCGGTCCTCCTTACTTTTGTCTTGTCACTGGACTTCAACGACTCTGGAAGAGAGAGTGAGGCTGACGACTTTGTGTAACTCTGCCTCACCTAAATCCAATCACCCGCAAGTCAAGATGTCACCCATGGTTTCATTGGTCTTCTTCAAAAATGAAGCATTAACAACAACCAGCTGTGAACTGAATTTACGGATGCCATAGATGTACAGAGAGACCCTGCGTCTATACAAGGGTAGAACATTTTTTTTCTTAGAACCCATCCTTACAAGAGGAGGAAGGAGAACAGAAAGTTGGAAGGCAATGGAAACACTCTCGAGAAGCCCAACAACAGCCTGAAAATTTCTCTGAAAGCCTCCCTGAATAGTAATATGCAGCCCCTGCACCATTAGTAAATGCAAAGAGCCAACTGAGCCACTCCTTGTGCATATTAGATGGTAGGCTTCTCTTTATGTACCTATTGTCTGTCACTCCTGTAATGAACTTTTCCGAATTAACTCTATTCTAGAAGCTTGGCACTTCAAACGTTTCCTTTGCAAATACTATTACTGACCTCATCTTTAGAATTAGGTAGGAGAAAGCAACTGTGTTGTCATTTTTATACATCTAGTGATCTGACTTAGTCAAACAGATATTGGAAACGAGTTTGTTAAATTGATTAGAGGATTCCTTAGTCCTTGGATGTGTCCATCAAATAAAGGGAAATGATGTTTCCAAGCATATTCTAGTCTCTGCTTTAACCTATGGTAGCTATACCAACCACATCCTAAACCCCACCCCAGACCACAGATGAAGAAAGACACTAATTTAGGATATTTTAGGCACAACAATTAGAAGTTCTTCAAGCATGGATAACTGAAGCAACACAAAAAAATCTCATTTATAACACTTTTTTTATAATGAAAGAAATCAACATTTGTTTAGAAAATAGCGCAATAACTAATTTCACCTTCTTCTCTTGAACTATGAAATACGCCAAACAGAATAAGTGACAGAAGAAACAAAGGACTCCTAAGTACTAACTTTGAGTACCCTATAACTTCACTGTTACGTGCTCCTCTAAAATATTGACTTGTCTTTCTTTAAGGATTTCCCCACCATTTTTTCTGGCCAGCTCTGGTTCCAGCTAGTGTTCAGCTGCTAGTTAGAGTACAGGTGTTAAATACCTCATTAGCACATTTTTGCTACTCCCTTGGAGTACTAAATACCCTCAAGCTGCTCTTAAATTATACCAGAATAAGCCTCCTGCAGCCATCTGGTTTCAAAACTCAAAGGCTTTTCCATCTCCTTTTCTCTTTCTGTCTCTGTCTCTACCTCTCTCTGTCTCTGTCTCTCCTCTCCCCTCCCTCCCAAGCCCCCACCCAGCATTGATTTAAACAGGTAAATAGATTTCTTCACAGTCTCTAGCTTAGATTTTCCAAAGAATTCATAGACAATCACCTTGGAGAAAGAATGGTGGTTCAACCTTTGCATGTAGCATGGTGCCCTGCATGTAACAGATGTTTAATAAATGTTTATTAAGTGTAATTGAATCAACTTAAAATCATGACAGCCATATTTCTGGCTTTAGGGACTGAGAAAAGCCTGTGATTACTGTGGAATATTAACAAAAGCAATGCAACATTATTCTAATAATAATAGCATGAATATAACACTTAAAGATTACCAAAATGCTTTCCAAACATGTCATTTGCTCTTCACAAAAACCTTGTAAGGTAGGTGCTATTGTTATTCTGATTTTTGCAGTTTAGGAAATTGAGACTGAAAGAGATTATGTGATTTACCCAGAGTCACACAGAAAATAAATGTCTGGGGTCGGATTTGGACATGGGACTTCCTGCCTACAAATCCAGGGCTCCATCCATTATATATACTACCTAGCTTCCATTCTCACTAGGTCTTACTTGGATTATAAAGATCTGGGTTAGAATCAAGTGTTCTTCTTGGGACCCCTTATGTATCTAGCCTCAGTACAGCTTTTTAAATCTCTCATCTTTGGTTCTGTCCTGTCTTCCTCTCCTTAAAGGTCCTTGCGTTTTTCCCTAGGTCTTTATTCTCCATTGCTTACCATTGATTTTCCTTGCCATTGCCATCTGTTCCTTGACTCTATCTGGTTTAATTACTTACGTATTTTCTGTACTTTCTGCACCACGAGCATGGTTTTAACTGGCTGTAAGTAAATTAATTACTTACCAGTAGTGACATATTTATTATCAATTGCACAATTGCTGTATGTAGTTCTAGTAAAACATTACTTCAAGTGTAAAATATGTCTAGTAAAGAAAGAATTACCCATGCTAATAAACACATTTGACACAAACCATTATTTACTGTGCTTAGAGCTGGTGTTTGTTGAAAAGCCTCAAGCCATGTCATTTTTGCTATGGACTCATAGTTACATAGTTGTGTAATTTAGTCATTCATTACTGTCAAGCTACACTTGTCCTTGTCTTAAAACAAAGAAAGCAACTTAGCTTTTGGGGAATGTTCTTCAGGATGTCTTTCTAACTTGGAAGGGAAAATTCCTGAATATTTCCTATGTATATATGATGTCGGAGTTCAGAGAGGATTTGGGAGTAGTTGGACCAAACTTTTTATTTTACCGATAAGGAAACAGAGTGAGAGAGAGAGAGAGACAGAGAGAGACAGAGACAGAGAGAGAGAGAGAGAGAGACAGAGAGAGAGAGAGAGAGAGAGAGAGAGATGGAGCCCACATTTGATTTTAGTGACAGAACCAGAAGGAGGATCCAGGTGTCTTAAGCCTCAAGTCCAGGGATCTTTTTTTACCATAGCATGTAACCTCTCACATTTTCCAGAGCCAAGAATGAAATAGGAAACAATGAACAAGGTAAACTGATCAACTTGGGAATGGCTAATCAAGTATCAGTATATGAATATAAAGGAATACTGTTATGCCACAAAAAGTGATGAAACAGATGAGTTCTGAAAAACCCTAGAAGACAACGTATGAAGAGTGAATTGAGCAGGGCCAGAACAATTCATGCTATAACACCAACACTGTAAAAACAAACTTGGAAAGACTTGAGAATTCTGAAACAAGCATTTTTGCATGGGATTCATGATGAAAAATACCACTCATCTCATGACAGAGAGACTATGGACTAAAATTGCAGAATGAAACAGAAATCATTGGACAGGGCCAATGCAGGAATTTATATTGCTTTACTATGCATATTTTTTATGAAAGTTTTCTTTGTCTTTTCAATTAGGAGGGCTTGGATACGAGAGAATATAAATGCTTGCTAATTGGGAAAAGAAAATTTTAAGTAAGTTAGAAAACAGCAAATGCTCTATTCATTCTTTTTTGATTAAAGCCTTTTATATTTTTCATATCACAATCATTTTTTCCATAAACCCTTCACCTATTGAAACAAAAAAAAGTTCAGCAAAACTGATTTATAAAGCAACCATCTCTAATGATATATATAATTTTTCATGCCCATAGGCCCTCACTTCCCTGACATAGGAAAGATGTGTTCATTGCAGAAGCAAAATTGTTAGTTACAACTACTTTGAGTTCAATTGTCTTTTAATCTTGTTTTCATTTTAAATTATTGGCATAATACATATGATTCTTTAGATTCTGCTTGCTTTAGTCTATCTTCTTATATGTGTCTCCCTATGTTTCTCTAAATTACATTGATATTTGACATTTGTTATATCTTTATTAAGTTTCTTTTCTCTATCACATTTATTTTTCAAAGTCTCTATCCAGTTCTGGATTTCTCAACAACAATAATTAGAAGTCATCAAATCTGTTTTGGTTTATTTTGTTTTCCCTATAAGATTATGCTCAACTTTTCAGAATGTTATTTCTGATTTTCTTTCTTGTCTCAAAGCTGATGAAGTGTATTGTGCAATTCTGGACTATAGTAGATGACCTATTTCTTCCTTGCCACTTGTAACAATACTTTTTGACCTACAAGCTTTGGATCGTGGCAATTATATTTCTTAGTGTGTTATAATTGGTATTTCTCTAGAGTGGTAATCTGAAAATTCTCTCAATTGGCATTTTGTCCTCTGTTTCCAAAACTTGGGGAAATTTTCCTTTATTTTATTGGCCAATTCACAGTTTTATTCTTTTTATTCCTTGTTGGCAATTTTCTTTTGTTGTTTCTTGAAATGTATCATACTTTTCTGACCTTCTAACGTTTATTAGATTATCTATGTGTGCCCTAAGATACAGACATTTATTTTTATAGTAA
>CM053771.1:84796098-84863083 GCA_028658325.1 Potorous gilbertii | reverse complement strand
TAACTGGAAGAGGAAATGGTATCACTGATTTTGCCACTGGCTTAGCACTAGGTAAACCATACCACGCTGCCCAAATACTGTCCCAACATTTTACATTGCTCAAGGGAGAAAAATGGCAGATACAGCTCCTCTGTGTCTGTAATGAAGAAAATTGAGCCAACAAGAGGGGAAACATCTTATAATCCAGGCTGCTGCTCTTCCGATTGTACTTTCTCTTTCTCTAACATTTTTATTCCTATCCTTTAATAATTTCAAGACAGATAACTGCATTGTCAGCTGGGGTGCATAGGGCTCTGTTCCATGTAGAGAACATGAGATGAAGAAGAAAATCAAAATGATAATGATGGTGTTGCTGATGATGGCCTAATAGATGATAAAAAAAAAAGCTTTGAGCCACCGATACCCTCCACCCCTTTATTTAATATTCCTGCTTGCTGGCTTTGTAGCCTAATGAATATGTTTAAAAACAAAACACAAAACACAAGAACTGACTGCCCAGTGAGTGATGTATCTTTCCTTTAGCTGCAGTCCCGAGATTCCCATGGGTGTGGAGAAGACCCTGTTTCATCTCCTGGACATAAAACTATCAGCTTTCTCTTTCAATAAAATAACCTCCCATTACAAAGCGAATGTGCAGACAATGACTAACCAGAGGCAGCAACCACTTCACTAGGACCTGAGACATCTCTAACTCCCAAAGGAAACATATCAGGTTTCAGGAGAGTGTTCTGGCTCCAAAAGGTTGGAGACTCAGATCAATCTGGTTAGCACACAAATTCCAAAAAAGAAATAAAAATTCCAGCAACTATACTAATATAGTCCAAATGTCTTTTCTCCAAACAGTAGCCCTGAATCTAGTTGGAAGATCTTATATGAGTGATTGTTGATAGCACTGTGATTGCATTAGGAACTAAATTGAAGTTGGACTTTACTCAGAGCCACACCTACTACCACCACTATTACCCTCCAACACACACACACACACACACACACACACACACACACACACCTTATTTTCTCAAATCTTTGAAAACTCTATGGTTTTTCTCAAGCTATTCCTCTGTATGGACTGATCCACCATCATACCCAGAGATAGTATTATGATGGTCATCTATAAGACTAACCCAGAGAGTTCCATCATCATTCTGAACCTGGAGAATCCACATAGATTAAGGAGGTTGGCTCTGGCAGGTCCTATTTATTGGCTCTAAAATGTCACAGTACATAGACTTTTGCCATAGTAATTTCTTCTGAGAAAATTTTCTCGCACAGTTGATTTGTTTTTACATGAGTTTTCTTCCTTTGGCAACATCAAAGGGACCATTCAGATTTGGTTGTGAAACTACGTTTTAAATATCAGCAATTACCACTGTCTTTCATGTAACTGAAATCTAACTGTTAACTACAGAACAATATATCAGAATACCTCTTAGTATATTCCCTGGTACATAGTAGGCACTTAAAAGTTTTTGTTGACTTCGTTGTTGAGAGATTTCTGAATGTGTTGGAGGACATAGCACTGAATTTGGTGGATTTTGGTATCTTTTGAAATAGATATAGATAGAATAAATGAATCAACCATTATTTATTAAGTTTCTACTTTTAATTTTCAAACATTTTAATTTTTAAAATGAATATTAATAATTTTACATATAATTGGGAAAATGTAATATTTTAATTTAAAAATAAAAAAATACTAATTGCTTGCCTTCTCAATGAATGGGACAGAGAGGGAGGGAAGGAGGAAGAGAATTTGGAAGTCAAAATTTTTAAAAATGAATGTTTAAAATTTTTACATGTAATTGGAGAAAACATTTTAATAAAAAAAAATTTAGTTTCCTACTCTATGCCAGATCCTGAGCTAGATATTGGGGTTGCAAAGACAAAAATAAAAAAGTCCTTGCCCTCAAGAAGCTTATACTGAATAGGGGAATATAACATACTACTACTACTACTATAACTACTACTACATTACTACACATAATAATACCTAATATCTATATCTATCTAACATCTAAAGTGCTAAGCACTTTAAAATTATAAATGTATGTGCAGCTGTATTCAAAAAGTAATTTGGAAGTCACCAACAGCTGGAAAGATTAAAAAAGCTTCATAGAAGGTGCAGCAAGCTGAATTTTAAAAAAAACTAGGGGTCATAAGAGGCAGAGTTGAAGAGGGAGTGGACTCAATTCATAAGCACTAAGAAGAGAATGAAATCTTGTATTAATAAACTGAAAGAAGATTGGTCTGACTGGTTCTAGACCACCTGAAAGAGAACAATATAGAAGAATTTAGGAAAAGTTGTTTGGAGATACATTTTGAAAGACTTTAAATGCCAAACATAGTGGTAGATGAATTTATATTTGATTGTAGAGGTAACTGGGAGCTATGGGCATTTATTTGGCAGAACAACATGGTTAGACCTAGCCTCAAAGAAAATCACTCAGCAATCACATAAAGGAAGTATTAGAAAAAAGGGGATTGAAACAAGGAAACAAAGTGGGATACAATTGTAATAATCCAGCAAAGAGGTGACAAAGGTCTGAGTTAGGATGGTGGTCATTTGGAAAATAGAGGAAATGACCAGCAAAGGAAAGGGACTTTATTTGTAAAATAGACAAAATTTAGCAACTGATTGGACATATAAAGTAAAGTAGAGTGAGGAAAGGAATAGGGTTCCATTGTGGAGAATATGGGCAATTGGAAGGGTTGCCTCGAAGTAAGGAAATTCAGTAGACAAGTAGATGGGGAAAAGGGGAGACGAGAGAGATGAAGTCCACGTTAGACTTGTTGAGTTTAAAATACCTACACAACAGTCAGATCAAAATGTTCCATCAGTCTTTGGTTGGTCATGTGAGACTGGAGATTAAGGGAGAGACTGGGGATGGATACATAGATCTCGGAGTTATCTGCACCAAGAACTAAATCTATGGTCACTGACGAGGTAAAGAAGAGAAGTCAGGACAAAGTCTAGAGGCATGGCCTCAGTTAGATGATAATGTACAAGTGATGATCCAACAAAGGGTGGGAGGAGAATCGTGAGAGATTGGTATTTTATAATAATAATAAAATAATACAAAAAGGGAAAAATATCCAGGAAGAGACAGTGGTCAACGGTGCCAAATGCTGCAGAAAGGTCAAGAGAGCTAAATACTGAGAAAAGACCATTGGATTGGTCAATTAAGAGGTTATCAGTAACTTTGAAAAAAAAATTTCAATTCGTTGATGAAGCAAGTGGTTCTGATATGGACCTGAAAAGAGATGTTTTGTACAACAGGAACAAGGACCTCCTAGCCTCTGCTTCTATCCACAATTCCTAGAATACTTTTGGAAATCTAATATTAAAAAAAATTACCTCCAACACAAAGTGCAAAAGTCTTAAAGCTGTACTCATACGATATATCTTGAGAGGAAATAATTCAGTTTGAATAGAGTCATGGCTTTCTGACAAGTCTCATTGATTGTTTCAACTTACTGATCTCCATTAAGATTTTCCCTATAGGATACACTGTGATGTGTGAAATAATTGGAAGTACCACAGAGTGCCAGTTCTTGACAATCACTTCCAAGTAAAAGGAACACTCCAGAGGCTTCTAAATTATATTTACAAATATTCAAAAGAGTTTAGTCTAACTAGATCCACAAGAAAAACCAAGTAGATAAAAGAATGCCCATATTATGACAATGTAATCTATTTGGATGGACAGGCCATTCAGCTGGGTCAACAGAATACGGATCTTGGACAAACCAAGATGATAAACAAAGAACCAAACCCAAGACAAACAGGAAGAAAATAGTGGCCTGGGTTGCATGTGTTAACTGCACAGTGTCATCAATGACCTCCAAGCTCCTGTCTGACACAAAAACCCATCTTCCAATTTCAACTGCAAAAAATTAACAAGACTTTGTAAGAACAAAATCAATATAGCTAGAATAACAAAATAAATTTAGTAGACAAAATCTTCACACCAAATATATTTAATTAAGGTCTGATATTCAAGATGTATAGTTTTTTCCCAATAGATAAGTAGTCAAGATATATAGAGAGTTTTCAAATATGAAGAGTTTTCAATAATCACAAGAAGGAATACTCCAAATCATTAATAATAAGAAAAAATGAAATTTAAGCCATTCCTGAAGATTTGCCTCATTACCTCTCAGAGTGACAAAAGTGATAAAGAATATGTTGGAAGTACCTGTTGGAAGACACAAAGATGAATGCACTGTTAAGCTCCTCCTAGATCCTCTATTTAAGAAGGGGGCCCAATTCAGCTACCACGCTCTTTCCCACCTCCAGAACTTCACTATATGCCCCTGTACCCCTTCCTTTTCAGTTTCTATGCTGTCTCTCCTTTACCTTGTGATCTCCTTGAAGGCAAGGACTCTCTTTTGCCTTTCTTTGTTTTCCCAGCAGTTAGTACCATGCCAGACACATAGTAGGCACTTAGCAAATGTTAAATGATAAAAAAAATAAAACAAAATATAAAATAAAATAAAAATAGATATACATGTATATGCATATACATAATAAAAATATTTACATAGTGCTTACTATATGCCATAAAGCACTATGCTAAGTGTTTTTACAGTTATCCCATCTGATCTTTACAACAATCTTGAGAGGTAAGTACTAATTTTATCCATATTTTACAGATGAGGAAAGGTAAGAAAGAGTTAATTTGCCTAGACACACAGCTAATGAGGTCAGACTTAAATTCAGGTCTTCTTGACTCCAGGTCCAGTGCTCTATCTGCTGCACTACCTAGCTGCTCTCAACACATATGTATTTATATGTATATGTGCATATACATATACACATACACAAAATGTTTAGAACAGTACTTTTTGTGGTAGCAAAATATCTGGAACAAAATTTGGGTCCACAAAGGCAAATGGTCTTTGGAGTATTAGAACGTAATGTCTACATTACAGCTTCCTACTACTTAAAAAACAACACCCAAAACACAGACCACAAAAGAGTTAAGGCTATAATCTTGGGGAGCATCTTGACAGAAAATAATTTAGTCTGAATAGGCTACATAAGGTATTACGTGATAGGCAATTTCTTTCCTGTATTTTCTGTATCCCCATAATACCTACTGTGGCAACTTGAATGGCATTTTATAGATACTAAATAAATATTTGGGTGATTGAATTGAAATTGCATGCTTACTGTTATTATAATATTGTTATAATAAAGGTTGGTGTCTTTTCCTTAAAGGCCTGGCTGCATTGATTTCTCTAATAATCATTAAGAAGAATGTCTATGCAATATAAAAATAATATGGAAAATTTCCCATCCAGCAAGATAATCAGCTTCTGTTTACCCATGTTAACTAAGGTGTCATTCTAATGGAGCTGTAATGTAGGCAAGAAAATATACTCGGGGGCCCTTCAGGAACTTGCTGAACAAGTCACTGACATAGAAAGAAATATACAGATGATAAAGAGTGAGAGACAGAGAGATAGAGAGGCAGAGAGACAGACACAGGAGAGACAGGGGGAGAGAAACAGAGAAGAAGAAGAAGGAAGAGGAGGGAGGAGGAAAGAGAGAGAGAGGCTATATAGAGATTACAGACGAAGTAAATAAATGAAGTGATGATAGCTGAATGAATGAACATATGAACAAATGAATATTTCTCATTAAAGGAAATCCTACTTTCACTTTTGGCTTTTAGCTACTAAAATAAAAAGATTTCTAGCTTATAGTGAAAAGTTTCTATGCAAAAACATTTCTGAAGGGAAAAAGGAGGTACAACATAAATACTTGGTTAGAGTTTCTACCTTTAATTGTTTTACTTCAGAGGTAGGATGGCAAAATAGATAGAAAGCTGATCTCTAGGTCAAGAAGACAATTATTCAAGCCTGACTTCAGAGACATCCTTACTAAAGTGATCTTGGACAAGTTACGTGACCTCTTGGTGTTCTAAGCAAATCTCTAAGATTATAAATTTCAGAGTAGGTATTAACCTGAGCTAGTGGAGATTTCTCCATACTAATAAAACTACAGCTTTATCGCTATCCTTTCTACCCTTGAGTAAACCTTGGCGGTGGAAAGGATAGCAACTGATTTCACTTAACTAATTTACTGGTATCATACTGTAAGCACTGTAGTGGTCATTGCAAAGAAAAATGGTGAAAGAAAATCAGCGAGCCATAGGCTAGGAGAGAAGGCACTAAGTCACTGGTAGTCAACATGATTAAAGACAAGAGCCAAGATTTCACTAGGGCCTTTTCCAAAGGATCTTAGTCATCTTTGATATTTGTTCCACTGCAGTGGCTTGCCTGTTTTCTAATTTTAATATACAATGAGGTACATTTAATATACAATCCACGTACTTTAATTGCTAGAACTGGCAAAAGTCTACGTTATTCATCCATTACTGTGATATCTATTTTCAAAGGACAAAATATTACCTTTCATCATACATTACTACATATGCGAATAAGGATAGGTACTAAGCCTGAAATTCATCAATGTAGGGAACTCTCAGGACAAGAAATTTCCTCTACCAATGTAAGTTGAAACCTCCTTTTCAACCCATGGTATTAAAAAAGTGAGTAACTTCCCCAGGGGTCACATAACCAATGCACATTAGAGATGGGTTTTGAACCATATCTTCCTGCATTGAAGTCAGCTCTCTATCCATTAGGGATGTAGCCCCTCTCATGATATATTAATATAATGAAACATTATTGCACGTTGAAGAATGACAGTTGAGTGAAATGAAACACCTGTATGAAGTGATGTACAGCCAGAAAAATAATTATATATATATATATATAGGCTATATTTACGTAAATGAAGGTGAATGCATTTTATCTGAATTTAAAATCAAAACATGAAACATTCTAGCCAAACCCAGGTGATCTGTGGAAAACCTATTAAAAATGAAGAAACATATCAAAGTCATTCTGGTGGAGTCATTCCAAGGGCCAAGACTCGAAGACATGGACTTCCAGGTAGGTGACTGGACAAGAATACTGGTGAAGCCAGAACAGTCAAAGATCTGGGGACATTTTAGTTGTTGAACTTAAAACCAGAATGATTTAGATTAGGCTAGTCCAGGGCCAGTGGTCTGAAGCTATGGACCTCTAATTAGTGACTTCGGCAATAAATGGATGAGGCCAGAACAGTTAGGCTCAGGGAAAGCCTTAGAAGTTGTATATATCAGCAGGTGTGGCTTGCTATTAAAAGGGAAGGGATTGGGAATGGGGTTAAGAGAGGAGTAGAATTGGGTAGGAAATAGTCACAAGCAAAACATACTTCAACTATGCAGAAAAATTATGAAGAAAAAATTAAAAGGAGAGAAAGAAAGAGTAAGACCCCACAACCTAACTCTGTGCTGGGTCAAAAGGGGAAGGGCAAACATATAGGATCCACCAGGTTCAATTACAGATTACTGGTGCCGATCCCTCTACTTTAATTCACCTCCTTTTTCTTTGTAACAGGGAAAAGATGGAGGACAAAAAGATGAAAACTTATACAAAATAATATATAACAAAGGGGGAAAACATAACTGACAAAATTATCATTAATGTAAACAGGATGAATTCACCTTCAAAATGGAGAAGCATGGCAATACAGATTAGAAAGCAGAATTTAATAATACAATATTTATGGAAAAAACTTCTATACAGAGGAAATAAATTGCTGTCTCATGCATAATTTATATTGAACATTGAAAACCTTTCTATTTCCTACTTTGGTGAGACCTTAAATATGAGCCAAAGCCTAAGCTACCAATGATTTTCTCCAGAGCTCCACAGTGGGGTGTAAAGAGCCAAAGACATTAAGAAAATAGATTTAATCCATATTTTAAGTGATCAGGCTGCCCAGGATTGAACCTGGGCATGAGTGCATGGGTCTAAAATTAAGAGGGGGTCCATCATCAGACAGGGATCAGGATCAGTGCCATCACACACACAAAAAACATGTACATGTTGTCACTTTCTTTGCCTAATTCCAAATTGCTTTCCAAAACAATTGTACTAATTCAGAGCTCACCAACAATTAATTAGCATGCTTGACTTTCCATATTCTGTCCAAAATTGACTATTCTCAGCCTTTTTCACCTTCCTCAATTTGCTGATAGTATTGATGTGGGGCAAACTTTGACTAGATTGATAAGAGTTTACCATTATTTTGTGAGCTGTTCATATCTTTTGGCAACTTATGTATTGGGGAATAGATCCAGTACTTAAAAATGGTAGTCAGGAAATTCTCATTTCCCATCTAGCCACTTTCCTGGACTCTGTCATTTCCAGAAATTCATCAGTCTCCAAGATGAAATCAACTTGAAAACTCACATCTCCTTGGATCATTTTCCATCCCACCTGCATAACTTCATCATATCCCCTCAGAAAATCCCTTCCCACTTTGCAGTGGTAGATTGTGAGCTTCTTGAGGACAAAGACTACCTTATATCATATATGTGTGCATGTATAGACATATATGTAATTATATATACACATATGCATATATGTTAAGTATGTTTGTATGCATAGCACTTTAGTATATCCTATATCCTCAGCACTTAGTTCAGGACCTGGAACATGGTAGATACTTAATTTTAAAAAATGTTTATTAATGACTACTTATTTATTGGGAAATGACTTTTTGGTCTTACATATTTCCATGAGTTCTCCATGCATCTTGGATACCAAACTTTTATCAGAGATATTTATAGATTTTTTTATTCCCCCAACTATCTTAGATATGTTAGTTTTGTTTACATAAAAACTTCAAAAATTAAGTTGAAAATTAAATTATATACATCATTTTCCTTCAAAGTATTGCCTAGGCATTGTCTCCTCCAACAAATCTATCTTGATCCCCAAACCCACCTGGTCATTCTTCAGTTATTAGCACTTCCTTAATAGAACTCTTATTGAAATAAATTAAATATTGCATCTCCTATCTATGTCTTTTCCTGGCATTCATATGCAAATATAAATTCATTCAGATAGGTGTGTATGCAAAATCTCATTGTCTAAGAGTACACAGACTGATGTGTGGATGCTCTTCAAGATTATGCTTGTGGTACGTGCCAAACAACCATTCCCTCATTCAATTTGGGTCCTTATCACATTCACTCATGTCAAACATTTATTGAACATCTTCTAACTCCTCACTCTCTTTGGAGTCCCTGTATATAGTAGATTATTCCTTTCAAATAATTGTAGCAAAGGAGTTTCCATAATTGAGGTGCTGTCTTAGCCACTGAAAATATCTTAATGCAGAGTCTATATTTTTCACTCTTCTCAAGACTTCTAGTTATCTCTTCTATTGTAGTGGGTCAGCAGAATGACCCTTTCACCATCAATAGTCTGGGATTCTGACTCTGTTTAGGTCAGAAATGAAATTGAATTCAATTGCCTCACTCTGGTCCCTCTTGGTCACCTGTCAGCCCTATTGTTGGAGGGACTGACAGTTTGGGTTCCCCAGAGGCCCCCAGTGCAGAGAGGAGAGCTGCAGGTCATGCCTGAGTTATTACCCTCTCTGTGAACTTTCCCAGAGTTGGCCTGGTATGTGCATTCATTTTTCTCCTCCATTTCACACATTCCTCAAGTGCTTAATATATTTATGAAGATGAAAGTGAAAGAATGGTCTTGATTCCTGAGCAAATCTGACTAGGTCACTATTATAACCTAAAACCAGTATCTATCATGGAGACTGACCATTCTAGATACTTTGATGATAAGGCTTTCCACAAAAAGCAAGGGGAAGCCCAGGTTTTGTTTCATTTTGGTTTTGTGATTATTCATTCCTTCTTAAAAAAAAAAAACAACCAAAGGTCTGATGGAGGGTAAGATGTCAGCAAGTTCTAATAGTAGCTAGTCCCAAGACCACAGACTTACTTGTAAGTGATACCATTTTTTTTTTAAATAGTATGAGACTTCACAGGAAAGCAATATAACATTAAGAAACACTCAGGAGATATGTTTTGTGTCTCCAGGAAGTCAAAACAAGCCTTTTTTACTAGTTAGTTCTCTCTTTCCCCAAGATCTGCCCAGAGAGGACAGATCTTGGGGAAAGTGCTCAAAAGCTGCACACTCTGTGTGCTCTAAGAATTACAAAAATTAGAGTGACTTTTTCAAATACAGATGAGAACTAGAACTGTTTGATTGCATTCATATATGGAATTCTGTAGTAAAAAAAATCCCCTTTCCAAATGTTGGTCAAATAATCAATAAATAAATATTATTATATATTTATTATAAATTTTATATATTATAAATAAATATTTACTATGTGCTAGGTGCCTTGCTAAGCACTGAGGAGACAAAAGGAGGCAAAACATAGTATCTGCCCTCAAGGAGTTTACCATATAATGGTCAGTACTGCTCTGCAATTTATGATCAAAAGGAGCTGGGGAGGACTGAGAAGTCAGGGGATCTGCCCAAAGCTCACACAGCTAGGATGTGACAATAGTGAGACTTAAACCCCCATCTTCCTGGTTCCAAGGTCAGCTCTCTGACTACTAAGCAATGCTATCTCTCTAGAATTTGGGTTTTGCTTCAGATCATATAACTTTTTGACCTTTTTTAAAAAGCAATCTTAAAAAAGTCAAAGAGAAAATCTTTCCAAATTTTCATGATAAGAATTATTTTAAGATTGTACATAAGATTCTGAAGACAAATTTTTTTAATTCCAGAAAATGTCTTGAGTTTTGATATTGGAAAGGACCATTGGGTTCGAGTCTTTGGGTTATTACTACCTGTTCCATCAATCACCTAAAGCCTACAGAAAAAATATCCCACTGCAACTGTGCACCCCTTTCTATTGTGCCCTTTAGAACAAACTCCCCTTTATTCTGGATCTCTACTTCACATACTCCTTCCACCACTTTGCACTCATTGAGACCTAAATGAGACTGCCCAAAGGACACTTCATCCACAGCCTTGTTCTCCAACACTGGTTATACTTTCTCTCGTGTTCCTCAACATATTAGTCCTAGACGGGGAACCTGAATACTTCTTGCTCCCTAATATCATTTATGGACTTTCCCTTTGTCTCCATCACTTAACAACCTCTAATCTTTTAACTTCACCCGATTAAAATTTATCGTAAAATACAAATTATATTAACTTATCTACGAACCTCCAGATTATTTACCTCCTTCAGGGAGTTCAGCGCCTAGCTCACAGCCTTCTCTACTCCATGGTGCCTGCCCTTATAGGAGAGGATTCCAACATTAATGTTGCTACTCCCTCAAACACACTAACTTCCCAGTTTCTCAGTCCCCTCATGTCTCTTGAGCTATTTCTCCACTTACATCTGCAATGCAGGGAGATGATCATACCTGGACCTTACTACTGCCAACAAATGTCCCACTTTAATGACCAAAATTTTTTCCTCTATCTGACTATAATTTCCTATCATATAAGGCTCTCACCATGCCTCACCTCTCCTAAACCTATTCTTGACCTTTTTTTTTCACCCCACTTCACACCATCTCATTCCATTACCCCTGCTCTGACTTCATTTTCCTCTTTTCCCAATCTCAGCTCTAGAGCTAAAAAATTCAATTCCACATTATCCTCTGTCCTAAAATCATTTGGTCCCTTCTGTAACCCTTGCCAAACCCCAGCCTGGATTACTCCCACCATTGACCTAATCAACTTCTCAGAAAAATCTCAAACTTAACACATCAAAAATATGTCATTATCTTTTCACCAAATTTCATTCTTCTACCAAAATTCTCTACGTTGAAGGCACTATCATTCTTCTGTTATCCCAGGTTCCAAAACTCAGCATCAATCTCATTCTCCCTCATTCCACATAGCCAGGCATTTGGTAAATCTTGCCATTTCCACCTCCTCAATGTTTCTGAATATGAACCTTTTCTCTACTCACACTGTCACTACCTTGGTTCATGCCCTCCTCATCTCTTATACAGGCCATTAAAATGGCCTCCTGACTTGTCTCCCTGCTTCAGATCTCTGCCCAGACCAATCCACTGTCCAGACAAGTGATATTCCTTAAGTGCAGATCTGACTATGCCATTCCACCAATCAATAAACTCTAGTGACTCATTACCTCTAAACAATAACTCTTCTATTCCTCTTTTAAAGTCCTTCACAATCTGATTCCAACTTGTATTTGTAGCCTTTCTTATACTCTATAATCTCATCAAACTAGTAACAAACCACAGCACCTCTCCTAGCCACATGTCTTTGTTTTAGGTATCTCCCATGCTCGGAATATATTCCCTGTTCACTTCAGTCTCATAGAATACCCTCACTTCATCAAGATATTACACCAAAGCAAAGCTTTTCATGTTTCCCTAACTGCTAATTCTCTCCCCTCTGAACTACCTTGCATATATCTACACTGTATTTATTTCTTATTTATTCTCATATTTACCCATATGTACATGTTGTCCTCTCAGACAAAAAAGAACACAAATTCCTTGACAGTAGGGAATGTTTTAATTTTGCATTTGTATTTCCAGTACATTACACAGTGCCTGGAACTTAGAAGGCACTTTGTAATTTGGATCAAGTCACCTCACCTCTGGCTCTCATGTTCTATCTATAAAATGAGGAGGTTTGACTATGATAAGGTCTTTTGATATTCTATAATCTACTTTACAATTTTGCTAGGAGGCAGCCTTGACAAGGAGAATAGAACTCAATAGTTTCTATATTTAACTATGCATCAAGTACTTATCAATCTATTTTCATGTCATGTTCATGTCTTTTGTCAAATGGAAGATTTCTGAAATTTGGGTAAAATAAGTCTCTCTCTCTCTCTCTCTCTCTCTCTCTCTCTCTCTCTCTCTCTCTCTCATCTCTCGTGAATAGGCAATCTCATTGATTTGGATATTTCAATGTATATCACAATCCATCCATGTAGCTCATGTCAACGTCCTCCCATAAGTTTGCTCCAGGAAATCCACAGAACACACTGAAAGCCTTTTTCACTTTCTCATGATATGCCACAGGTAATGATGGAGCAACATAGCTGTACACTTGCCATTCATCACTCTAGCCACATGACCAATGCCTTTTTTCTTCTTATCAGACACTTACTTCCCTGATGATATCTTTTACTCCTGTTCATCTTTAAAGTGCCTCTATCCCATGACAAAACCAGATATAGTAAAAAGTGGTTTTCCCTTAGCAAACAGAGACATATAAAAGACTTCCTTGGATTTTTCTCACTTCTACCAAGATAAGGCTCAGATAATGTTGACAGATTAACAATATGGGACCCATAAGTAGTTCTTTTGGTCCTCCGGACCCCTGGGAATTGCTAGGATGAAATGATACCCATTATTACACACTTTCAGAATTCTTGGATTGTGCAGGTTTATAGTCATGTTTCACAACAGTAACCTCAAAAAGGTAACTTAGGGCTCCAAAGTGGCTGGCTTTACAGCAGTCTCTGTAGCATGCAAACAAATAAATACTTTTGGGGCAATGTGAGGGTTTTATGATATAGTAGGGCTATACATCTGAAAAACCATTAGAGGACAATTGCTAGAAACTCTCTATAAACAAGCTATACTAATATGTTCCTTAGGGGTGTTTTGTTTTGAAAAGAAAAAGAGAAAAGATGAATTGCTTTGGGTACCAAGATTTATATTTTACATTTTTTAAGCTTCTAAATGATACAGGGTAGCAAATCTCTAACCATACATTGGAATACATTCCCTCCCAGGGTCCATGGACATTCATTCCAATTTCATTCATGGAAAAATAAACCTTTATTTTTTTACTAACCTTTCATTTCCTTTGTAATCCTATGTATCTTATTTTATGCATTTAAAAATATTATGTGAATATAGAGTTTAATTAGTCTGTGCCTGGAAAAAAAACTCTTTTTGTTCCCAGAAAAGATATTTGTAGGCTTGAGTATTTTCTCCCTCAAAGACACTAATGCACACAATGTTCTAGGGGCTTATCATGTATCCTGAATTTCTTAGCAAGCTATAGCTTTGAAATATGACCAGGAACATTCATTTAAAAAAATAGCTTCTGAAATGGACTGTCCTCTATCTTTTCCCTTTGATCAAAATTCAACATAAATCAGACTCACTTTAGTTTTCCTAGTTTTTACTCACCAAAGTTAAAGAATTAAAGGGGAAAATAACAAATATCTTATGGGGAATAATATATTTATACATTTGTCTGTGCATATGTATTGTAGGTACACACATATATGCATGCATGTGTATACTATGTATCTATGCATTATGCATTATATGTGTGTATTTATGTACATATATAAGTGTATGTTTAGTATAAATTATGTCTATGTATGCCTATGTTATGCATGTATGTATGTGTGCATGTGTGTGTTTACTAGAAACAATAGTGGCTACTTGCCCCTCTGATGTTTGTCTCCAAAAATGAGAGGCCAGCCAGGCCCAACCGGCTCTGTATCCTAGGTTCCAAGAGAAAGTCATGGCATGTGAGTGCTGCTCTCCAAAGCAAGGCTACCAACTTGTTTAAGAGACACTGGAATTTGAGTCAAGCTAAATTGCTCTGTCATTACAGGGCTGCTGATCTCAGCATACCCCTGCTGATTAGAAATGTGTCAGATGTTGAACTCCTGAAAACCAAAAATGCTAATATTCTCAAATGCACTTTCATGTGGTTGAAATGCCTCCGGTTGTCTCAGGGCCCATGGTGCCAGGGAAGGGGTAGCAGTAGCCTCCACCTTTGCCAGCTGTCCCTTTGTGAGAACTCTACACACAGCAGGAGTGGGGGAATTCACTTCATCTCCAGCCAAGTGAGTGACTTGCTCTTTGTAAACATGTCTTATGGGCCCTGTTTCTTATCTTTATGCCATATTATTCCTCCCTAAGGAATGACTTTAAAAATTATCCCACCAACTTTATAGGAGTTTGGACAAAAAAATATTCATTAATCATTTTCTGTTACTAGTCTTTCCTTTGACGTTAGCTGATGGATATGATGCTGTATATATGCTTATTTAATTGCCAATAAAATGTATTTGGATCAAAAAAAAGAATTACCTGGAGAAATGGCACATATTTTGGTATTTCATTTAGGTGATGAAGGGATACAAGCTGACCAGTATCCCTTCCTATTTTATTTCTAGTGCAATTCTTTTTTACTATTTCCTTTTTCCTCCTTTCTCTTTTTTTTTCTTTTTTTCTATGTGGTATTGGGAGATAGAGTAATATTAAGTGTATAGATATAGTCAAATTAAATGTGATATGAAAGAATAACTGTTGAATGTCCAGACCAGGGAAGAAGTCATTGCAATTGACTGGGGAGATTTCAAGGGCTATTGTAATGTCTATCTTTCCAACCTGGTTATTTTGCCTCCTGGGGATTTCAAAAGGACTCCCTCACCAACAGCTAAGACTCATATATTTCAACAATTAAAAAGATCTGTGATGTCATTAGTGCGATGACTTCCTTTGCAGATATTATTAAAAGTGCCTTCACAGCTATGTAAGTAGTCTTTATGAGATGATATGACCTAAAAATTCTTTATGTGGTAGCTGACTTTTTAACAGTAATTCTTTCTTTTTAAATTTTATTCTAGACTCAAACACCAGAACACAAATATAGAACAAAGAAAAAAAATTATAACCTTAAATATTGAAACTTAAATACAAAGTAAAAAAAGAAAAATAGCATGTCATGTGCATAGCAGAATATAAGGGAGGATTCAAAATATGAAATTATCAATTTTCATTCCAAGAAAGTCTGTATGATAAATAATACACACTGTATTGAGAGCTGTCCATCTTGTCTTTGCTTGGTTGTAAGTTTTCTCTTCTTCTCTTCTGTGCACTTTTTATTTTGTTCTTTTTTTGTCCCTCCTCCTACCCATAGGCTACAATTAAGTAGATATAGATACACACATACACACATATATAGATAGATAGATAGATTATACATATGCATATACACATATATACATACATACATACATACATATATAGACATATACGTTCCCTAACAAATTCTAGTCCTGATCTTTATTTCTATGTTTATGTATATTTCTTATTTCTTATCTCTCCTGACTCCTCTACTTTACTTCTATTACTATTACTTAGCCTATCCACCTTCAAGGATCCCTCCACTACCCTCCCATTCTCATTAATCTAGACATCCTTCTAAACCCCTTTAATGTATTCCCTCACCCTCCCCTCTCTCGTCCTCTCCCTACTCCCTATCCCCTTACCATTTTTTTAAATTTAGAAGACTTTTATACTCTTCTATATTTACATGTGTTGTTCCCTTTTAAACCCATTTCCAATGAAAGTAGGTAACCAAAACTACCAGCCTTCCTCCCCCATCTAATTTCTCTCTATCGATTCTTCCTCTTGCAGTTCATTTGTATAAATAATTACTGTCTTTAGTTGTCCATACATGGTTTTACTTTTTAAGATCATATCATACTCAGGTCTACCCCAATCTTTCTTATGAACTACCCCATTGCTAATGACAATCTCAGACATACATTTTACATAAATAAAAAGCAAACAGTCTGTCATTGAATCCTTTGTAATCAGTCTTTGGCATGTACTTTATGTTTCTCTTGTCTCTTGTATGTCAAATCTTCTATGAAGTCCAGGTCTTTTTTTTTTAACAAAGTTTCAAAGTCTGACAATTGATCAAATGTCCATTTTCTTTCATTCAGTATTATACTTAATTTTTCTGGGTAAGGTATTTTCAGTCATAGACGTAGTTCTTTTGCTCTTAGATATTTAGTTTTCTAAGATGTTCAGTCCTTTAGTGTCTCCCTGCTAGGCTTTGTGTGATTCTAATTGTAGCACCATTATATTTAAATTGGTTTTCCTCTTGTTCTTATCCTTGAGCTGGGGGTTTCAAATTTTGACTACAATATTGCTATGAGTTCTCCTCATAGGATCTCTTTCAAGTGATGATCAATGGATTTTCTTTCTAGGTCATCTGATGATTTTTATGTTTTCTCTTCTTGATATATTCTCAAGATCAGTTGTTTTTCTTATCAGATGTTTTACTTTTATAATAGTAATTCTTTAAACTTTTCTAAGGTTTAGGACATCATCCTTCAGGAGGCCTTTCCCATTTACTCTCAATTGTCTAAAGACTTCCCCAATAAAGCTATCTCCCATCTACTCCATAGGCATCTTGTATATGTTATTTATATCTATTCTGTCTTCCCCATTAGAATCCAAGCTTCTATACATAACTTAAACATTATGAAATCATGGAAAACATTATCATCCAGCTCCATGGATAAGGGGATGGTTTATCAATCAAGAAAGGGATAGAGAAAATCACAGAAGAGAAAATGAACAATTAGGATTACATAAAATTTTGAAAGTCTTTGCACAAATAAAACTAATACAGATGAAATTAGAAGGGAACCTTCTAATTCCAGATAATTGAAGGGAAAATATTCACAGCAAATTTCTCTGAAAGTTGAAGTATAAGGTTTCATTTCCAAAGTATAGAAAGAACTGATTCAAATATACGAGAATAAGGGACATTCCCCAATTAAAATGATGCCAAAGGATATGAACAGGCAGTTCTCAAGGGAAGAAATACAAATTACTTGTAATCATATATAAAAAAAAAGCTCCAACACATTAAAATTAGAAAATGCAAATTAAAGCAGCTCTGAGATTTTGCCTTCACCTGTCAGTTTGCTCAAGTTGACAAAAAGAAGAAAGAGAAGAAATGCCAAACGTTGGATGAGACTACAGGAAAACAGGAACATTAATTTACTATTATTGAAGATATGAATTGGTTCAATCTTGGAACTATACTTCCAAAATTACTAAACTGTGCACACTTTTTGACCCATCCTAATACTACTATGCCTATGATCTCAAAAGAAAACAGAGAAAAAGAGAAAGGATCTCATATACACAAAAACATTTGTAATAGCCCTTTTTGTGGTGGCAAAGAAATGAAAACCATCATTTGGAGAATAAATAAACAAATTGTGATATGTGGAAGGAATCATAAAGAGAATAGTTGAAGAGAAACCTGGGAAGACCTTTACAAAGTGATGCAAAGTAGTTGAACAGGACCAGGAGGATAATTTATATAATAACAACAACAGAATAAATATAAATAACTTTGAAAGAATTAGGAAGTCTGATCGATGTAGTGATCACCCAGAGGACCAAAGATGAAATGCATCGTATAACAGAGGCAAGACAGATTCGGGGTACAGAATGTGACATATTTTTTGGACATGGTCAATGTAGGGAATCGGTTTTGCTTGACTATGCATATTTATTGTAGGGGCTTTGTTTTTCTTTCTTTTTAATGGAGGAAGAGATGGGAGGGTAATAAAATAGATTTCTGTTCGTTGAGGGAAAAAATTAAAGAGAATATAAGTTTTTTGAGGACAAGAAGTGATTTTAGGCAGGATAGAGGATCTTTATAACCTTATTAGCAAATAGCACAGTGCTTGGCACAAAATGAACTTAATGAATCCCTATTGATTGATTATCTGACAATAGACATGGTCCATCACTAGATACATATGCAAAATCTATCCAACTTGAAAGGACCTGCCAGAATTTGTGCTTATATTCTAATGGATGAAGACCACATATAAAGGGAAGCTAGAAAGGAGAGAGGAGAAAGGTTATTCCCTTGGTTTGTGTGGAATAGAGCTAAACTACTAATAAGGAGATGAAGAAGGAGGATTTTTAACTTAAAGCACTACAAAATATCAATTATTATTACATTTTGACCCAGTAACAGTACATTATAATTCTAAACCACAATCTTTCATTATTCTCTAATCACTGGCTTATGGATTATTATTAATATGGATTATTTCCAGTATTTTGTTTTTATATTGAATATTATGAATAAAACTGCTATGACTATTTCTGTATAACCAGGTCAGAAATTGGTCTTTGCTAATTTCTTGCGTATTTTATAGACATTACCAAGTACAAGCTATTCACAAGTTGGCTGCCAAGTCTATCCTGTTTCTAAAAAGGGGACAGCATTTAGATATCCATTAGGACACACACACATACACATATACATAAGTGTATCTATGTATATACACATACACATATACATACATATATATACATGAATCTGTCATCTCATTTATATAAGGAACTCCCATGAAGGAGATCCCTTCTATCAATGAAGATCACAACTTTAAAGATTCACTTATGACATGAAGAGGTTGAATGACTTGCCCAGGATCATGATCCAATATATTTCGCAATGGACTTGAATCCAGTTTTTCCTAGGTCTGAGATTAGATTTCTATCCACTACTCCATTCTGCTTCTCATGTTGCATCTTAGGTTTATGAAGAGCTCTTAGATCTATCCCCATTTTACAGATGAGGAAACTGAAGCTCAAAGGAGTTACACAGGTGAGTGATGGGAGATGATCTCGGGTCTCTTGACTCTAAGTCCAAGTCTGTTTCTGGTAAACCTCATTGTTCTCATGAAAGTCAAGAGCATAAAGTGAAACTATGATGATAATTAGGACAGGGTGAGGTTGAGGGGGGCGGGGAATAGCTGAGCAATCATCCTTATAACACCTATAATTCTGTTGGCCAGATAAAATCAACTGCCAATAGTGAGGGATCCCTATATCCTGGCCAAGTGAGGTATTGTCTAGAAATATGGTGGCCTTTGGGATTCTTTGATTGTGAGATAGAAAGAATAAGAGACAGATATCTCCAGCCTAGCTTGATACAGAAAACATGTAACAAGTGACTATTATGAGCTAGGCGCTCTGTTGCATGCTGGGAATACCAAAAAAAAGGCAAAAAACTCTGTCTGTCCTCAAGGAATTTACAATCCTTTGGGAATCTCATTTCATCCCATTTACCACGCCCCATCTCTATGGGGCACTTGTGACCTCTGTCTCCTTTCTCTTTTTCTTACTAGGAGACAGATGTGAAATCAAGTTTTAAAATTTGATTTGCTCTCCTCACACAACCCTCACCTCTAGCCCAGGAATTCTTAATCTTTTTTATATGCTGTGGATCCCTTTGGCCGGCAGGGGAAGCCTGTGCATCCAGTTACAGAATAATGGCTTTAAGGATTTAAAAGAAATGCTAAATTTCAATTAGAGGTTAACAAAAATGAAGATGTAACTTTTTTCCCCATCCAAGCTCATAGACCCCTGAAATCTACCCAGAGACTCTTTAGGACTTCTGTTCTAGTCAGAACATCAGTATTCACTGTAATATTTGTTCTATTTTAGCATCATCACAAGGTTGCCTAGAGAAGATTAGAATTAGCCTTTTCCTTCTGAACTGACATGGGGATGGTATTTACATCTTAAATTGCTTTTTTAAAAAGTACTTTAGACTATATTAAGTTATAATCTTTTGGAATTAGGTAATTATTAGCTCAATATGCCCTATTTCTTACTAAGTCCACTTTTCCCTGATAAATAAAAATCCTAGGGAATTTTCAGGCTCAGGGAAAGTTTCATAGGTATCATAAATTAGACATTCAGTCCTCTCAACACCCTAGGAAAAACCATGAATCACTCATCTAGTCCTACTGAGGTTTTCATAGGACCATAAATCTTGAGCTAGAAGGATCTCAGAAGCCATGTAGTCCAACTCTCTAATTTTATAGATGAAAAAATTGGGATCCATAGAGGTTATGATCACACATGTCATATAAACATTAGAGGTGCCTTTTGAACCCAGGTCCTTGGACTCTTTCCATGCACCAGTATGGCTCCTTAAGTATGCAACACTCTGGCTGTATGCCCGCCTTTCTGAATAGTATAGGGAAAACTGACATAAAATTCAAATTCGGCCTCATAGTGGTAGTAGTCAATGGAAGTGAATCTGCCAATAAGCACTTATTAAGTTCCTACTGTATGCTAGATGCTGTACTAATAAATGTTAGGGATACAAAGAAAGGCAAAACCAGTGGTGACTCTCAAAAACTCATAGTCTGTGCTGAACTGTTCACCTTGAGGAGAAGGAGTGGGCAGTCACAGTGGGCAAAAACATCTGTTTTCATCTTTGAATGGGAATGAGGGCTTAAAAATGATCCAAGGTAAAAAATACTTATTAATCTCAGTTTTATAAATACAGTTATCCCTTCCACATTGTGACTTTCCCCACTGCTGTTTTGATATCTTGCCAGTCAGCATAAGAAATTAACTGGGAATTTTTCGGGAGTTTTATGGAAGCTTCAGAAAACAAGCTAAGTTCAACAGACTATACACAAAAAAATTTAAAAACTCAGAAATGCAAAAAATATGTGTATAATATTGTATAATATCAACATATTTTATCTTTTCATATCATAATAACCCAGACTTCTTTTCTGGTATAAGGCCAAAAAATTTTATGCAGATTTTCCAGATCATAGGGAAGAAGGCAGGGTGCCCCTCATCCCCATGATGTGGAAGGAATAACTGTATGCAGGATGGACAGGGAAGAGATGGGAGTAGAGATCAGAAGGAGAGGAGACTGCAGAGACTGAAGGCAATTCTCTGTTCCTGCCTCTTCACCAAAGGCTAATTGCATAAGGATGGAAAGCCAAGCGATAGGACAAAGATAACTTAGAATAAGAGAGAGAGAGACAGAGACAGAGAAACAGAGAGAGAGACAGAGAGAGTGAGAGAGAGAAAGAGACAGAGAGAGAAATACAGAGATAGAGATAGAGAGAAAGAAGGGTGGTGCCTGGGCAAGGATGAACTATGTTGCTTTTCTATCACTTTTTGAGCTGTGTTTTCAATGTAGATGTAATCCTCATCATTCCAAGACAGGTCAAGTTTTATGATTTTTGTAATGTGAAGGAACCCAAGACATGTGGTCCACTGTATTAGTGGAAAAACAGAATCACAGTACAGTTAGAAGAGAACTTGAACATGATTCAAACTTTCTTATTTATAGAGTATTTTTTATAAACAGTTTCAAAGATAAGCTGCCCCAAGGTGGCACAGAGAATGAATAGGAAAACATGACTGGAAGCCAGATCTCTGGATTTTTAGTTAAGTTCTTTTTCTAATGCATTATAGTACAACCCAAATTGGGGTGAAGTCATAAGAAATACAGACAAAACCATCACGTCCATAAATCCTATATATACATCCCGAGGTAACAATGAGAATGGCATGGACACACTTCTACTCATTTGCTTACCAACAGCTGAGCCCAACAACAAGTTATCAAGTACAGTTAAAAGGGTCACTTCCTTACCCCTTCTGCCAAGGATGAGTTCTTTTCAATCCTGACCCCATCCTACTTCCACTCCCTTTTCTTGCAGGAGCCACTTCAGGGGTGACCTCAGGGTCTCTGGCTACTCAGTCATGGGATGTTTCAGAGTCTGTCTCCTTCCCAATTAAATTTGTTTTAATTGATTCAATGAGCATGTATAAAGTCCCTCCCATGTGCCAGGCACAGTGCTAAGCACAAGGGAGACAAAAACCAAACAGTTCCTTCCCTCAAGGTACTTACATCCTATTGGGGGAAAGGTAGGTTGCACCATCCATGCACATAGAAATTTATGTATAAAATTATATATATGTATATATTTATATAAAATATATTTAATATAAATAAATACAAAATATGCAAAAAATTATAAAATGTATTTATATAAACTATTATAAAATTATGTATAAAATAATTACAAAGTAATTTGAGGCAACCAGTAACTACAATGGAGGTTGTTGAACTGAACTAAACTTTAAAATATGCTAGGAAATCTGTGAGATGGAAGTAAGGAATAAGTACATTCCAGGGATGTGCAAAAGCATGGAGATGGAAAACCAGCAAGCAGGTATAAAGAACAGGGAACGAAGAACAGAAAACAGGCCAGTTTGGCAGAATGGTGGTGGTTGTGGTGGTAGTGGTGGTAGACCTTCATTTTCAGAGAGGACCAATGATGATGTCTTGACTTGCACATGAATTGTATTTAAATGAAGCAGAGTTGCACATAGTCATCAACCTCACTCTCTCTTCCAAAGTCATGAAAGGACAGAAGCAAGACAAAAGTCAAGATGACTGACGATGGCCTAGGATGCATTGGATGACATTAGCATCTTCAATGTCTGGCCAAGCTCTAAGTGCTTCACAGCGCCTGCTTCAGCCACTTTCAGGGTCATTGGAACAAATGGTTCTCAACTAACTATTCCACCATTCACAATCAGAGTGACTGAACAACACACAAATACATCCAGTTAGACTGGCAGAATATAGATATTATGAAAATGAGCAATGTGAACTAAACCTGGATATATAGACTGGACCCAGTTTGCAACAGTCTGAATTTTTTCTGATTCAAGTGAGCCAAAGTTGTTTCTTGATCAGGGCAGTGCCACAGTCAGTCTTGTGCTTTAGGAATGTCAAAATGGCAGTTGATGGGTGTGAGGAGAAACTGGAGTCAGGAAGATTGATTAGGAGCTTTTCATACAGCTAGAAATGAGGAGGGCTTGGACAAGAGTGGTGGCTATATGAGTGGCAAGAAGATAATGACAGGAATGATGTTGTGGCAACTGACTGGATGTGAGGGATGTGGGAGAGGGTAGAGTTGAAGATTATTCTGAGGCTTTAAGAGTACCTTTTCTGAATCTTGGCCTGGGTGCCATAATTATTTGTTACAACTCTGATTTACATACAAAAGTGCCCATACCACACAGACTCACAAAGACAAATAAGACATTATTTACAAGAAACAGCAATTTCATATCTATACATTTATTCAGGAAAACTGAGGTCATATGGAGAAAAAAAAATGAAGTTAAAAAAAGTTTTTAAAACGTTAAACATGAATTCTCATTGGTTTTCTAAACAAACAAAATGCTTCATAAAACTCAGCTGCCCTCAAAATCCAGTCCTACCCATACTATAACTCTTTTTCCACCCACAATGCCTTGCTATATTGCCCCAGACAAAGACAAGCCAGAAATTCAGCCACAGCAGCCATGTGGGAAAAAAATAGCCAGGACGCTCGGTTCTGAATAACTTGCCTTCCCCCTCTAGAAGATTAAGGGTGCCTCATTTTACAATGACTGGTTTACGCTTGGAATCAGTTTATACAGTATTTCATTGAGTTCTTTTTTTCTTCCTTTATTTTTTATTTATTTTAAATTAAATTTAGTTCTTTTAGTCTACCTAGTATCTAGCCAAAAAGCCTTCAGCAATAAATGGAATGGACACTGTTCACAACTCTTCAGCTGCTCTTATCAAATCTCCAAGAGCCTCAGCTCTGCCTGGGACAGCCCTCTGGGGAGCAGGGCTCTGATCCAAGATGTATTACCTCATAGAGTCCTTGCCTCCAGATGACTCAGTTCTATTCCCTGCTTTTCAATGATTTAATTCAACAAACATTCATTAAATGCCTACTATGGACAAATGAAATGGACGAAGGTTATCTGCTGCCCAGACTATGACAGGCAGTTGGAAGGGTAGTCCATAGAGCATATCCATAAGTTACAAATATCTTGAACAGAGAGTGTAAATAGTCCAAATTTGAATTGGAAGAAGTCAGCATAGACAAGATTGCATTTGGGAAATCATGCAGTACTTTTAATGACCCCTAGTTTCTCCCTGAATCAAAACCCATTTTCTTAATGCCAAAACTCTTCTAATAATGCTTAGGGCTATGAGCTATAGAAAAAGAAAACTCCAAAGGACCCTGGATAGGTCTCAGGGCTCTAACCTGGTCTCTCCTTTTCTCTCTGTTCTTCTTGATGATCTCATCAGTTCCCACTGGTTCCAAAAACAATTCTTTGCAGAATATTCCCAGCCTCATGCAAAACCTTGAGGTTCAACCACAGTAAGGGGGAGAGATGTGAATGATGAACAAGCACAGGACACTGAGAAGTAGTGGTCAGTCATTAAAAGTAAAAATTAGGAGAGAATAGTGTCATAAGTAACTTAATGGGTTGGATTTACAGTTATTTAGATTCCTTCTAACTCTCAAATTCTGTGATTCCGTGGTTCTGTGAGAATTCAGAGACAAGAGAGTAATGAGGTAGGAGGAGATGGTCAATAGCATCATATATTGTGGAAAGGTCAGGAAGGATGTGAACTCAAAAAAGACCATTATATGTTTTTATTTTTTTTTTAATGTTCTACAATCACTACCAGAAAGTTTAGATTTTTACCCCCCCCACCTACCACCCACCACCCCTCCTCTCTCCCCAAGACACCATACAATTCTACATAGGCTCTACATATACATTCCTACTGAATACATTTTCACTATTGTCATGCTGTGTAGATGAACTAAAATAAATGGAAGAAATCATATAACAAATCAAAACATAATATACACATACATATATGCAAACATGATCTTCTACATTCTGCAAATGAATTCTATAGTTCTTTCTCTGAGTGTTGAAGGCATTTTGCCTTAGAAAACCATTGGGAATTGTTATTATTTTTTTAAGTTCTTGCGTTATTACGAAGTTCCAAGTCTACCAGAAAAAACTCACACCCTGTGGTCATTGTTGTGCACTAAGTTCTCCTAGTTCTGTTCCTTTCCCTCAGCATCAGATCATATAAGTCCTTCCAGGCCTCTCTGAAGTCTTCTTGTTCATCATTTCTTATGGCGCAATAGTAGTCCACTACATTCATGTACCACAACTTATTCAGCCATTCCCCAATTGATGGGCATCCCCTTGATTCCCAGTTTTTAGCAACTACAAAGAGTGCTGCTATAAATATTTTTGGACATGTGGGACCCTTTCCCATTTTTATGATCTCCTGAGGATACAGTCCTAGTAGTAATGTTGCTGGGTCAAGTGGTATGCACATTTTTGTAGCCCTTTGGGCATAGTGCCAAATTGCTCTCCAGAATGGTTGGATGAGCTCACAGCTCCACCAACAAGGAATTAGTGTTCCAACTCTTCCACATCCTCTCCAACATTTATCATTTTCCTGTTCTTATATTTTTCAATTAAGAGATTATGAGAGAAAACTGGGGAATTAGAAAGAGCTTAATACAGGGTAGCACTTGAGAAGAATTTTGAAGGAAACAACCAAGGAGCAGAGGCCCAGCATTCTAAATACTGAGCCACTTACCTGCCTTAAAAAACAATTGAAGGAAGATAGTAGATTAGAGGCAGTCACCCCACTGAGCTCTCCTGAAGTTTCTTTAAAAGAAAAATCTTTAAAATAACTCCTCAAATCAAATTCTGAAGAGGTAGATCCAACTAAAGATCAGAGTAAGACATTTTTACAGCCTAAGATAACTTAGAAGGTTGACAGAAGAGTTCTGTAACACCAGGGTGGGAGTCAGACCATAGCATGGTGGCAGTAGCAGCCTTAGAAGCCGCTACAACAGCAGCAGTAGCAGCTTCAGGAGCTCCCAGCCAAGACACAATACGGGAGTTGAACTGCTCATCAGAAACAGATTACAGGAGATGTTTCACTGGCACTAAGTGCTGCTAGTGCTGATTGGCAACTCCATTGCCCATATGTGGTTCTGGATCATAGCTCCAGAGAGGAGAGGAGTATAGGTGATAAGGCACAAGGCCCTGCTCCCACTTCCAAGACAGCAAGGAGCACAAGCACTTGTGGTTGCAGCAGAGAAGGGGACCTGATTAGATCCCAGGGCTAAGAGGTGGGTTACATATGAGGCTGAAGAGGAACCAGGTAAAGACTCTGCAGAGCATAGACTAAGAAGGTAGTGACCACACCTCTCCCCATAACACACAACCTTCAAAGCACTGAAAATCTACAGATCCCCAGAACAGGCTGTGAAAACGGTAGCATGAAAAAACCTAAAGCTTGGGATGGAGTCTCCTCACCCCCAGGTAAACAGAGTCCAACTTCAACTTAATGTTCAAAATTTTAAAAAGATAGGCTTGGAAAATGAACAAATAATTTAAAAAGAACTTGACCATAAAAAACTAGTATGGTGCAAGGAAGATCAAAACATAAACTCAGAAGGAGAACATAATGTAAAAACTGCTACAAACCAAATCCCAAAGAAAAATACCAATTGGACACAAACTGAATAAGAATTCCTGGAAGAATTAAAAAATAAGATGAAAGTAGAAGAGAAAAAAAGGGAAAATAAAGTCACAATGCAAGAAAATTATGAAAGAGAATGAACAGCTTGATAATAGAGGCACCAAAAATACTGAAGAAAACATTGCCTTAAAAAACAGAATTGTCCTAAAAGAAAAAAAGGCACAAAAATTCACACAAGCAGAGAATGACAAATGGAAAAGGAAGTACAGAAGTTCACTGAAGAAAAAAAACTTCTTAAAAAAAAAAACCCAGAATCAGCCAAATGGAAAAACAGGTATGAACACTCACTGAAGAAAATAATTTCTTAAAAATTAGAATTGGGCAAGTAAAAGCTAATAATTCTATGCGACAGCAAGAAATAATAAAACAAAGTAAAAAGAATGAAAGTAGAAGAAAATGTGAAATATCTCACAGGAAAAATAACTGACCTGGAAAAGAGATTGAGGAGAAAGAATTTGAGAATTATTGGACTATCTGAATCTAACATTTACTGGACTAACTAAAAGTCATGATCAAAGAAAGACATTATATTGCAAGAAATAATAAGGGGAAACATACTTAATGTCTTAGATCCAGAGAGTAAAGAGAAACTGAAACAGTATTTGAAAGAATCCCCCAAATACTTCCTGAAAAAGATCCTAAAATTAAAGCTCCCAAAATATTATAGTCAAATTCCAGAGCTCTCAAGTCAAGAAGAAAATATTGTGAGAAGTCAAAAAGAAACAATTCAAACACTGTGGAGCCACAGTCAGGATCACACAAGATTTTGCAACTTCCATACTAAAGGAGCAGAGGGCTTGGAATAGGAAATTCCAGAAGGCAAAAGGAGCTACAATTACAACCCAGAATAACCTAATCAGCAAAACTGAATACAATCCTTTAGGGGGAAGAATGCATGTTTAATGGAATAGTGGACTTAGAAACACACCTGATGAAAAGGCCAGAGCTGAATAAATAATCTAACATTCAAATACAAGACTCAAGAAAAGTATAAAAAAAAGTAAACACGGAAGAGTAATAAGGGACTTAATAGAGTCAAAACTACATTTTGCTAAAAGGTACCACAGAGAAGTAATATAAGAAATTTTAAGGTCAAATTTCTCTGATAAAGTCCTCATTTCTCAAAAACATAAGGAACAGAATCAAATTTATAAGAATAAAAGTCATTTCCCAATGGATAAATCACATCAAAAAATATGAGCAGGAAATTTTCAGAAGAAATCAAATCTATCTCTAGTCATATGAAAAATGCTCTAAATCACTCTTAATTAGAGAAATACAAATTAAAACAACTCTGAGATACCTCCTCAAATGTATCAGAAATGGTAAATGTTAGAGGGATAAGGAAAAATAAATTTGGTTGGAGTTGTGAACTGGTCCAATCATTCTGTAGAACTAAATACCCAAAAAAATATAAAACTGTGCACACTCTTTGACCCAGTAGTACCACTACTAGATCTATATTGAAAAGAGATTAAAGAAAAAGGAAAAAAACTATATGTACAAAGGACAAACACAACAACAACAATTTGAGCTATTGTAATAGCATCTAAATTGGTCTAGATGCTTCTATTTTCTCCCCTTTCCACCAATCCTCTAAGCAACTGCCAAATCAATATTCCAAAAGGGTAGTTCTGACTTTGCTTCAAGAAATTTCAATGTTTTCCTGTTTTCTCCAGGATACACTACATAAGCCTCCATTTTGGCATTTAAAGCTCTTTACAATCCAGCTCCACTCTCTCTTTCCAGAATGAATACACCTGATTGAATTTCATGCACTTAAAATGTTCAGGTCAAATTGATCTATTTGCTGTTCCCTGAATGAAACATTCCATCTTCAGCATCTTTACCTTGACTTATATTGCTCCCATGTTTGAGATGGGCTGCCTCTTCTTCTCTGCCCCTTGGAAATGCCAGTGCCCTTAAAGCCTTGACTCAAATGACACCCAGAGCCCTTCCCTGATCCCCTCAGTTGTCAGTTAAAAAAAAAAACCTGCCCTAAAAATAATTTTATACATAGTTCGCTTTTATTGATCTGTGACCATGCTGTTTCCTCCCAATGAAAGGTAAGATCCTTGAGAGCAGGGGTTATTTTATTTCTGTTTTTGTAACCCCAGGGCTGTGAGAGTTCTTGACATATAGTAGACATACAATAAATGCTTATTGAACTGAATTGAATTTACTAAAAAAAAAAAATAGAGCAGATATTCCAAAGGAAACAATGTACAAAGAGAGCAGAGGTGGAGATAGAGTGTGGAGGAGTAGAGACGAGGAGGATGGGTATGCAGACAAGAAGGGCACTGTCTGAGAAAAAACAGACAGGCTGTTTGGGCTTCAATGTAAAGACTACCTAGAAACAGAGAGGTCACTGATCCATCAAAGTATCTGTCAAAGTATGGAAGTTACTTAATCTGAAAGGAGTTAGAGATATCTTAAGATAAGAGAGAAGCATGACTGCTAAAGACAGGACCAAGATAAATTTCAGAAAGTCATATGTAAATGTCTTCTTGCTCCACTCCCTCAAAAGGAATAGTAAGACATAGGAAATCTTTACAAACCTATCTATTGGTAGAGCCTCACAATTCATGTATTATGGATTAATGGCAAATCATCACATGCCCCTCCCCCTTTTTTAATCAATATTACTCACCCATTATGAACAACATTTAGGTTTCTCTGTATCCTAAACTGGTCATTAGTGTATATTCTTTTCTGGCCTATTTTCCTTCCTGAGAGTTCCAGACTAGATCTAGAAAAGGCTTGTGGGGTTTTAATCTCTCTCCAATACATGTAACAGATGTGAGCCTTCATTTATAATCAGTCTCAATCCTTCTGATCTCTTCTCAGGTCTGTGGGCACGAGAGGAAAAATCTTTATTTTGCAACTATTTTATCCTAGATACATATACAGAGTGCTAAACTAGTTGGTGCAGGGACCCTTTTCAACCCTATCAACATCAAAAACTTCTTATCAGTAACTCTGCTCAGCTCCTCTTTCTTCCTCGGATACAGGGAGCATTGTGGACATGCCTGTTCTATCAGCATTTGGGCAGCAGATAATTTTTCACTTCTATCCAGCAGGCCCACTGGAATTGGCCATTGCACTGGAACTCTTTATGTTTGCTGGCAGGAGGGAGAATAAAATTTATAGCAGTAGATGGAAGCTGAATTCTCCCACTGGCTTTGTGCTGAACAGCTCTGTGTTGGCCCGTTCTTAATTGTGAAAACAATATGTATAAAACTTCTGCATTCATCAGCACTTTCTCGTAACCATTTCCATCTGGCCAAAGAGACATGTGGGATGCCTACTTCTATGACTGTATTGTCCCCTAAATAAAAAGATAACATGCAGAAGATGACCTAGAATCACATGAGAAATCTGTGCTGAATGATGTATCAGAGAGATAGATAGATAGATAACACAGATAGAAAGATAGGCAGATGGAAAGGTAGGCAGACAGATAGATAGATAGATACATGGATGGAAAGAGAGATGATGGATAGATAGATGGATGAAGGAAAGATAGACAGGGATACATGGATAGAAAGACAGAAAGACAGACAGGCAGATAGATAGATAGATAGATAGATAGATGATAGATGGATGGATGGATGCAAGGATAGAAGGATAGATACATAAAGTTAGATAAATATAGATAGATGATAGGCAGAGATGCATGGATAGAAAGACAGACAGAAAGATAGATAGACAGACAGATAGATAAAGACAGATGACAGACATATTGAACTCATTCAAGGGCTCATTTTGAAAAGTGGTCCATTGTAGGTAATTAGACAATCCTCAGCTGTTTGCTTTTGTGTCTTATTCCCCTTGTACCTATTAAGCACAGGCTTCACAAATGCTTCTTGAATTGAATTGACCAAAGCAAAGAATTTCATGGGAATAGTGTGCCAGGAGATCAGAGCAGAATATAGATTGTGGTGGGATAGGGCTAACTAAGGTGAATATTGATGATGACACTAGACCATAAGGTCTATTAAGGCATAGATTCTTTTTTATTGAATGATTGTATTTCTCCTAACAGTATACCTCTCAAAACAACAGGTCCTCTATAACTCTTTGATGAGTGGAATGATCTTCCCTGCTAAAGCATTTCTAATTAAGAATGGACCTAAGATTTCAATGGTATAGAGGATTCTTGAATGAGAAAAATCCCAACACTAATTTAGGTCATCACCTTGTCTGTAACATACAGTCTTAGAGGGTTGCCTAGACCAGGGGTGGGGAACCTGTGGCCTCAAGGCCACATGTGATCTTCTAGGTCTTTGGGTACTGCCTTTTGACTGACTTCAAGTTTTACAGAATAAATCCTTTTATTAAGGGGATTTGTTCTGTGAAGTTTGGATTCAGTCAAAAGACTATACTTGAGGATCTAGAGGGCCACATGTGGCCTTGAGGCTGCAGGTTCCCCACCCCTGGCCTAGACCACTGAGAGGTTGAACAACTTGCCCAGGGTCACACAGCCGGTTTGTGCCAAAGGACTTGAATCAAGGTCTTCCTGGCTTTAAGATGGCTCTTTATTAACCACACCATGCTGCCCCATTTCTAAGTAACACAAAATGATATTAGTAGTTGAAATTGAGGGGGATGGAAGAAATAAAGGGAGATTGTTTCTGTATCACAGTATACTAGATTTAGAAATGGAGGGAAACTCAGAAGTCCTCTAATGCAGCTCCCTCATTTCATAGATGTGGAAATTTAGGGCCCAAGGATGTTGTGACTTGCTCAGGTCACGTGGCACCAGAGCCAAGTGTTAACTTTATTTGTTCCCACATCTTTCTGACTCTGGAGTCCTAGTGTTCCTTTACTTGTATCATGCTACCTCTCCTATTATATCAGATGAAGAAAATGAAAGGACAGGAAATTTATATGCTCTTTACGTATGTCCACTCAGTAGTAGTGGGACAATTTCAAGCCCTACTGGGAAGATGTAGAATGGTATCCTCCCTCTTCTTACCCTATTTCATGCATTTATTTCAGTGAAATTTGATATTACGTATGCCAGATTAGTATATTTCATTCATTCATTGATTTAGTTAAATCAATAAGCATTTATTAATCACCTACTATGGGTGCCAGGCATTGTTCTAGGTTCTGAGGATATGAAAACAAAAGATGAAAAAAAGAAAAAAGGAAGAGAGGAGAGGAGAGAAAGAAGAGAAGGTAAAGAGAGAAGAGAAAAGGACAGGAAAGGAGGGGGAGGGGAGGAGGAAAGAGGAGGGGAGGGCATAAGAGTGGAGAAAAGGAAACAACCCCTGACCTTAAGGAGCTTACATTCTATCATTAGCTATAAAAAGTCCACCAACAGTGAATAGTACCAAGTTATTCAAACTTAGTGTAATGGCAAGCAAAGTAGGATCTTTTGCTGGTTTTGTTTTAGTATAATCAAGAGTCTTTAACTAGAAACAACATATGTATTTGTATTGTTAATTATTTTAATGTGATTAAAGATCTTCCCCACCCATTAATAGGCCTGCCCATTAAGGGAAATTTGATTAGGGGAGATTTGTAGGAAGACCCATACCTTTTGTTAATGAGGGACTGGTTCTGATGCCTTCTGACTCTGAAAAATGTATAAGTACTCTGAGGTGAGGTTTTACTTTGGTGCTTAGGTTTTGGAAGGTTTGTGCACCAGATGAGACTCTGGAAAAACATGAAGTAGCTTCCCAGCTCTGAAAACTCAGATGTTGGTGTTTCTCTTTCTAGTATCCGTTGATCTGTGATGTATGTATTGCTTATATCAGGCATCTGGAACCCCATCTAATGATTGTGATTTCTCTGTATTTTCTCTGAAGTTCAGGGTGCTGACGTTTTCCCCTGAACTAAGTGATATATGTGCTTGATTAAAGTGATTGTTGATCCCTAAAAAGTTGCATTTCCTTTTAGAAAAGCAGATCTAAGAACCTGTACAGCAGGTCCTCCTGCGCATGTCAGGGGTGCTTGCTCACAAAATAGTGATGAAATCAATAATAAAATCATAAGAAATAGGGCCTACATGCCCTATCATCTTATCCAACTCACAGCAATAGATGGTTGAACTCCATATTTCTATCACCTCCTCCCCCACAGTTGATGAGTCTGCTGCTCTGTGCCACAGAATCTCAGGCACATGGCTTGGGCTTGGCATGCTTGACATAATGGAAATAGAGTAGATCACTTCCTAGGACTGTGGAATTAAAGGGAACCATAGAGGTAATCGAATTCAGACCCTTAGCTGATCAAGTAATCCCCTCTACAATATCCCCCAGAGGTGTGTTCATCACATTTTGCCTAAACATTTTCTAGAAACGGGTACTTCATTAACTCATAACTCATCAATTCATTAACTTCTCCATTAATACACTTTATAGTTGCAGCTCTCCTTGGTCTGAACTCCCCAGAACAAGGAGCCTCCTCGGGTTCTTTTCCCCCCTCCCTCCTATCCCACTTTCCAGCTTTCTTTTGTGCACTATCTTCCCCCATCAGATTATAAACTCCTTGAGGGTTAGAACTGTCTTTCTCTTATTTGTTTCCCCAGTACCTAGTACAATGCCTGGCAAATAGCACTTAATGAACTATTTAATTGAATTAAATCCTAAGGAAACCCATTCCACCCTGGAACAGATTCTCATTATTAACAGATTCTTCCCTATTTAGTTTAGCTGAAATTAAACTTCCTAAAAATCCCACACTTTGGTCCTAGTTATGTCCCATGGAGCCAAATAGAATAAATCTATTCCTCTTTCTACATGAAAAGAAATGATAACAACAACCATCACAGATAGCATTTATGTAATGTTTTAAAGTCTGAAAAAAAAATTATGTCATTTTATCCTCACAACTCCAAGAGGTAGTATATTTGACGTTTGTCATTTTCTTATCTACCTTGGTTCTCTCCAATCTTTCTTTTCCTCATTTGATGGAGTTTTTAGTAATATCGTCCTGGCTGCCCTCCTCCATGCCCATGTACAGCTTAACCAGAGAAATGTACAGTGAAACTATTGCCTCCCTGTGTTTGGACACTTCTACTATAATAAATACAATAGATGTGGCAGAAAGAACATTGAACTTAGAGTTAAGAAGATCTGGGCTCGAATCCTGCCTCTGGCATTTACTGACTGTGTGACGATGGGTAAATTAGCTAACTTCTCTGAAACTCAATTTACCTCATCTGTAAAATGAGAATGATAACAACTCACCAGGTCATTGCAAAGATCAAATGAGATTTGCAAATCTTCAAATGTTATTAGTATTTTCATGACAGTCACATCATACAGTTGACTCCTTAAGATTGAGGCTACCTAAGGGTTCAACATCTTTTCACATGATGGCTTCTCCAGCCAGATTTTCCCTATAATAGAGTTATATTATTAGGTTTTTGAACCTGCTTTCCAGTTTTTACATTTGTCCTTGTAGTATTTCATCCTATTTGATTTGGCCCAGAGTTCCAATCTGTCACAGTCTTTTTGCCTCTGATTCTGTCTAACAAATTAGTTGCAGATGTGCCTTTTTTTGTGTCCTTGAAAAGTTGCTTTTAAAGCAAATATCTGTACATCAAATTTTATTTCTCCATTAACTGCTGCTATAAAATCAAAGGAATGCTCTTTTGGAAAAACTTTTTGAACCCAAGATAAAATGAAGTTATAAGCAATACAGTAAATCTTTTAAAAAATAAATTAAGTAAAAAGTTCATTTATAGCTAGTCAAGCATGATGAACACCTGTAATCTAAGGTATTAGGGAGACTCATGTCTGTAGATCGCTGGAGCCTGGGAGTTCTGAGCCACAGTGGCTTAAGTCAATCAGGTGTTCACATCAATTCAGCTTTAATAGTGGGGAACCCCAAGAGTTTGGTGGGAGAGGATATACCAACATGCCTAAAGAGGGACAAAACAATCTAGGTCAGAAATGAAGTAGATCAAAGCTCCCATGCCAATTAGTACAGAGATCATGCCATTAAGTAGTTACTACAATTCTGGGTAAGATGGGCATACCTAATCTTTAATTAACTATACTAAATAATAATTAACTCAGAAAATATGAATCATTGCAATGCCCTATGGTTATTTAAGCTTAGTATTAATAGCTTAAGATTACAAGAGAACAGAAATAATCACCTCACTTAGTAAGGGAGGTGTGTAGTATCTCTCATCTTGGACATAGTAGAAGGAGGTTATCATGTTGGTGGACTGAAATAAAGATTTAATGAAGTGAAGCATACTAGATTGTAAAGCTATAAAGCTTCTATTAAAAATCCTCTTACTAATGTTCTGTAGAAGAATGATATTCACAAGTATTCATTAACATTTTAATAGGTGCTTATTGGTTAATTGATTGACTGATCTACTTAGATACCCAACCTCTGTTCTTAGAACTTTGTAGAAGCTGCTAGATTTTAGAAATCAATTGTTTGATCTGTGTAACAATTCAAAGTATGGAAGTACTAAACAAGCAGGGGTTCATGTGGCCCAGAGCAACAGAGTGGGACGCAGGAGGGATAAAGGAGTAAATAAATCCTCTGAAGCACAAGGCTGAGGGAACCTTACAGTTCTGTAAAGTAATATATGTTAACCTAAATCTTCAGGTAATAGATGTGTATGTATCTGAAAGTTTTAGTGTAATTTTACACTTTTAAAGCTTATATGTGTACAAGTTTTATATATTTATGTATTTATATAATATATTTGCATATTATATATTAATTTATTATAGATAATATATTACCTATATTATATTATATATTTATATTATATGTATAATACGTGTATTATAGATAAATTTTAATACATATATTTATATATAATTATAAAAATATATAAATATGTGCATATATGTGCACACATGTATGTACACATGTGCTAATAAAGTTCACATATTAAGCACATATATGTACACACATAGATAGAAATCAATATACAAATCAAGAAATATAAGTAAATGTGTGTGTGTGTGTGTTCTTACTTTATTTCTTGATTTAACCCTCATGTAAAGACCAACCTTAACCCCAAATCATTCTGGTCCCAGACCAAGCTATACTTGGGAATTGTTTGGGCCCTAATTGGTTCAGAAGGAAAGTAAATAGCAATCTGTTCTGGCTGAAAACCCTGAGGGTCTGCCCCTCAGAGATGTATTTTTTTTTTAAAGAGGCCATTCTTTGTCTCATTTTATTAAGCCTTAATCACTGAATGGGCACAGCTTCAGTCAAGGTGAGACCTGTTAAACACCTTAATGTAAAAAGTCAAGGTCTCTCTCTGCATCCAGGGCCATCTCCAGTTGTCCTGATCTGTATTGGGCCACTGGATCTAGATGGCCCCAAAGTAGAAAGTGAGATTGGTGACTTTGCATAAGTCTCTCTCACTTAAATCTAATTCACTTGCAAGGCACAGCATCACCTCCCTGATGTCATGTTCCTCTTTGACAGTGAAGTACAAACAGTAGCAGCAAAGGCAACTTCTACTACTCCTGTCCCACATCCTTTTTAGAATCATACCATGTTTTCTTGTGGTCGCACTATCATTTGGCAGGTCTGGAGAATACAGTATTTTGTTAAAGCAAATATTCGGGGAGATGGGGGTGAGTAAATGTTGAGGGGAAGGGGAAGCATAGGCCCTCCAGGACTCAAACAAGAGGTGTATTATGGTAACAAAATCAAAAATATTTGAAGTTGAGGGGAGACCTGAGGGTGACACCTCAGACATGAGGTCAATAGGAGAAAAGTTGCTGCTTTATAGTGAACTGCTGCTAGAGAAGGAAACTTGCAGAGTGAGATGGAGGGAAGCTCTCTTTGGCAAAGGTACCCAGGTGCTTTTCATATCAGAACCCTCCTTAATTCTGTCTGCGTTTCAAGATGGGTCGCACGGGTCACTTATGTCGCCACTCACCCTGGGTACCTCCTGAAAGGTGAAGTGTCAGTCCCTGGGCTTAGACTTGGGAGTCAGAGGCTATTCTGCCCCAGGTGGGTGCAGTTACACTGGGGACAGGGAAGCCCATCCCTTGGGAAGTCTAGCCTGTGCCTTGCTATAAAGCCAACCCCCTCAATTCCTACAGGAAATGAGATTGAGAGAAATATCAGGCAGGAGAATAGTAGTAGACAAAGATGGGTCATATATAGAAGAAGAGTATGATGGTCACAGGACCCTGGTGGTGATGGTTCCCCAGCTAAAGGGGCAGGAGCAACTTCACTGTAGCTATAGGTCCAAGCCATAGCGTGGGCTGGCAAAGAACTTGTCTCCCATGCAGGCACCAGTTGTGCACCTGACCCATCAGTAATTTTCTACCTGCACAAACACTGTCAGTACCCTCTACATCTCAGCCCCTGGGAGAAACTACTAATGATCCTGAGTTAGTTGCAACTGTGGAGGCGACATTCAAATCCTGAATCCATAACTTACATGACTGACTTCCTCAGTATTCTGATCTATAAATTGGGGATAAAAAGACTTGTCCTGTCTGCCTCAGTGTTATTGTAAGGATTCTATAGTAGAGAGAGGATTTATTAAGAACTGTGTGCAAGGCACAAGGTTAAATAAGCATAAATACTTTGAAAACTACCAATTGCTTTATAAATGTGAGACATAGACAATCATGGAGATTGTCTATGTCTCCCAAAAAAGATGATCAGTTTTCAAAGAATTAGAGTACAATAAAAAAATACTACTTAATACCAAAAATATTTAATACTAAAAAATATCCTAAATGTAGTCCAATAATGAGTTCCCTTTATGTAACATTCAATGCCTGAAAGGCAAGTAAGAGGAAATAAAAAAAGATGAAACATCCTTCCCTTTCTGCAACATGAGGGAACCAGACAGGTCACTTCATAACAACTCCAGCATAGAAAAGATGAATAACAGCCAGGTATGTGTGTTGGGTATGGGGTGAGATGACAACATCACAGCATCCCCAGGTGATAAGCTCTGGTACCAGTGTCTCAATTCCGAGAATCCCTTGGAGATTCCACAGTATGGGAGTTCCTAACCTTCCCATTGGTTCTTGGTTTTCCAATCACTTACCTACCCTCTTCCCTCTTGACTGACACAAAAAAGAGGCTTGTTACCATGTCAGTTGCCTGTCCTTCATATGCACCTATGAAATGGGTAATAATATGGGTTTCTCTGGGTATGCCCAGTTCTTCTTACGTGGAGACACCTTTGAGGGGGCCTTTTAAGCATGCCCAGTTTACCTATCATAGAGTCTGCTGTGTCTCCTACCGTGTGGGTGGGGGCAAACTTCTTTGACTGGCTTCTTGCATCTTTAATGCTGGCAAGAACACACCGATCACTCTTTTCCAACACTCTTTCTTCTACAGCTACTCTTATCTTCTGTGTCCAGAGGATAAAGGTCCTGGTTCACTCACAGAGAGCATGCCATAAATTAAAGCAATGAAAAAGGAAGAACTCCCCTTTCCCTACTCCCTTTCTTTTACTCCAGTTCTAAGAAAAAAAGCCTGAGTTTCATGCTAGACAAGGTGGGCATGTTCAAAAGGCCCCTCAAGAACATCTCCATGTTAGGAAAACTGGACATGCTCAAAGAAGCCTATGTTGCAAACAAAACACAACTGGCATGCACTTACTGGTCCAAAAGCAAAGAACTGACATAGGCAACCAGTTGGAGACTTTGTCTTTCAACTCTAGGTTAAAATAAAACAATAGAATTGGATTTAAGAACACTACTAGTTGAAAAGACTCCATGCTTTTCAGTATAGAGCTGTTTGTGGAAGTACAACTTGGAGTCCATTATGATGGATTCTTTCCTTTGGAAATTTCCTAGATAACACACCAGACCTTTGTAGACACTAGCCAGTTTTGTGTTCTACTTTGGTTTTATGGATGTTACATAAGACTAAATTCATGATAATAGAAATTTACCTATATTATATGGAACGATAAATACCATGAGCTTCAAGGGGTGTGTGTGTGTGTGTGTGTGTGTGTGTGTGTGTGTGTGCATGTGTGTGTGACATTTTCTTCCAATATTATCTAACCAGATCAGTTAATTGTGTTATTAATTAAACTCCAATAGAGTTTCCAGGGAGCCAAGATCTGATAACTATTGGTTCTGATGTAATAGACTTTTATAGGCCTATGAACTAGAGAAGTCTTCTATGATTGCAAGTTTGGAAAATAGCTGGGTGAGCTATTTACTCTTTGGTTGCTATTTTGTTTACAGTTTGTAAAGGTATGGAGCATATCTTGACTTTTTTATGCACATCTCTGAGGCTCTAGGCACACTTCCCTCAGTTTTCTGTAACCATGGTCAGTTTTCAGATGTTACAGTGATGGGATGAACACTACTGTTGTCACCATTATAGGCCTTCATGTGCTGGTCTGTCAGCAAGCCAGAACTCTTTCACATTAATCATGATTTTACTGCAGACAATTTTATAGACAAGAAGGGAGGGATTCAAATACAGTGATTGAAATTAAAATACTGTTTATGTTCTCAGTGTTCTAGGAAAGCTGATGACCAATCTGTAGAAGTAGGCTGGAAGAAGCCAGAAAATTAAATTCTTTTGTTCTACTTACTGAAGAAAGTATGACTTAAAATGTTCATTTTTCCCTTCATTGCCTTACTATTTTTTAGTAATAGGGTCAAATATGTCAAATAGGTCAGAGAAAGAGAAATTTTGAAATTAAGAGTTTTCGAGTATCTGTTATTTTTATTAAAAGAAGATAAGAGAATATAATTAGAATAAAACCAAAATAGATATTCCGAGTTCTGAACTGTTTTGAATAAATTTTATTCATAGAACTTATTGCTCTCTATATTCCCTTGAGGGATCAGCTAGGTGACAAAATAGAATACTGAACCTAGAGTCATGAAGACCTAAGTTTGAATCCTGTCTCAAACACTTACTAACTCTATGACCCTGGGTAAGTCACTTAACCCTGTTTGCCTCAGTTTCTCCATCTGTAAACTGAACTGGAGAAGGAAATGGAAAATTACTTCAGTATCTTTGCCAAGAAAACCCCAATGGGGTCATGAAGAGTTGGACATGACTGAACAACAATAACAAATGTGTCAGACACTTATTTATACTGACATAGAGAACTTAGGAAAAAGAGTGGATTGGGGAAGAGGGATAGAAATAGCGAGTTATATTTAGGACATTTTAATATTGAAATAAAATAAGTTACATCTCTTAAGGTGGAGATGTTCACAAGGAGTGAAGGGTTGAGGAGAAGGAAAGCTCTTGAGAGCACAATCTGTCTTACTTTTGCATTAATCTCCCTAGATTCTAATGCAGTACCTGGCACATAGTATGTGCTTAAATAAATGCATGGTGTTTAATTGATAGATGAATCTGTGATAGGAAAAAAATAGCATTTTTATTCCCCTCTTCTACCTTCAAAACTCCTGCCTGCAACCAGTCTAGAATACTTAATTAATGATTGCCTGTGACTCACGTCATCATTAGACAATTAAGTGCTTAATAAATGATTCATTCATTCTTCTTGGACCTCAAGGTTCCAAAATGTCTCAAAGACCAAAATTTTCCGGAATTTGGTCCCTTGAGCCAGTGTTTGTTTAAAAGATCAATGAAGTTTAGGAGAACCAATAGATCAAAGTCAAGAGTTGACCTGGATCATCTCTGAGAAGGGTCTGAGTTCTTGGAAAACTAAGATCCTCTCAGAGGTTCTTAGACCTGTAGCTAGTCCTTTAGACATACTGCACTATTCATTCTGGCTGCAGGGAACGGAGCCAAAAAGACCTGTAAATAGGAAGGCCAGAGTTCCACATTCAACTCTGCTACCAACTAACTGTTGGTCTTATATATTTCACTTTCCCTATCTTAGTCTTTCTTCATCTATAAAAAGGAAGGCTCTGGATTGGATAATTTTCCAAGTGTCTTCCATCAAGAAGATTCAGGCTGAGTTAATAAATCATAGGGAGATGGCCTTGTACGATGGAAAGAACACTGGTTTCCAAGGTCCCTCCCAGTTCTGGAGCTATGGCCCTGTGACCCTATGATTCATGGACGTCTGTGAATGTTGCATATTTGCAAAGTACTTAGTGAGATTTTACTATTCATTACCTCAGCCAGGACCAGGCTTTACTGCTGCCTTCCTGCCTGCCTTTTACCCTCCACCTCAGTCTTACCACAAGTGACCTACTTCTCCCTATTTTTTAAGACACAAGAGAATTACCCATCCATGACATTTCCACTGAAATGCATCATTTGTGGCATAACTTGGTGCTCTTGTTAGCATCTGAAAAGAGCAGGGAGAGAAGAAAGGAAAAACATGCTAAGGTCAGAAGGGGATAAAATTAAAAAGACAGGGCGGATCTCAGAGGCTTTCTACATGAGGCTGCTGGTTCAGATATTCTAATTTATTTGACCAGTCAATTCAATCAAACAGTTTCACCCTTTCTTTTTCCCCTCCACTGAGTTGAACTGTTGTTTGATGAACTAACTGAATCAATTCATTCTTGCATTTGGAGTCAAGAAATTGACTTAGAGTCAGAAAGATCAGGGTTTGAATCTTGACACTCAGTGACTGCACATCCAGATGCAGAGGTAGCTGATGATGGCTCAGTGGACAGAGCACTCGATTCAAAATCAGGAAGATCTAAATTTAAATCCAACCTCAGACACTTACTAGCTGTGTGACCTTGGACAAGTCACTGAGTTGTTATCTGCTTCAGTTTCCTCCACTGTAAAAATGGAGCTCATAACAGCACCTATCTTGCACAGTTGTTACAAGGATTAAATGAGATAATATTTGTAAAAAAAAAATTAAAAAAGCAGTTAGTACAGTGCCTGGCACATCATTGGAGCTTAATAAATGCTTATTCCCTTCTGTGTGGACCATTCACTTGACCCCTCTGAATTTCAGGTTCCTCATCTGTAAGAGAAAGATGACAGTGGATAAAAAGCACTATCATTTCTACCTCGTTGATTTGTTGTGGAATATTCAAATGAGATAATAATTAATGGAATTTTAATAGAACATTTAAGTTTGCAAAGAATTTCACATACGTTCTCTAATGTGAGACTCAATAACCTATTCAGATTGAAACTGCAGGGTTTTTTATCCCCTTTTTCCAGTCAGATGGCCAATTCTGAATGACGAGCAGAATTATTTTTTTAAGAAAAGCATTAATAGTGAGAAAACATATGTCATTCAATTAAAACAACTGGTTTTGATTACTTAAATAAGCAATTGGAAATTTTAAAATGGGAAATGGAATGGAAAATTAATTAAAGTGGAAAATTTTTAAATGGGAAATAATTGATGTTGATGTCAGTTAAAAACTAACATCAACATCAACTGCAATAATTTCATCCAGAAGTTTAAAAAAAGTAAATTAATTGCCACAACAAGAATGAAAGAGCCCAGAAATTGCCTTACTCAGCAAATAGCTGGCTTCATTTGCCAGAGATGGCTACCAAAGGCAACACTAGGTTAGAAGATAAACTTTCCAGTAAAATCTTCAATGATGATGGACAATCATCTCATAAAGCAAAGAGAAACAATAGAGGGTAAAGCCAACTTAAAGAAAGTGTGGCAAGACATCCAACTAAGCAAAATCATCCCAGGACATTGAAGGATAAAAATGGAAGAAGAACTACAGATAGAAAGAAAATGGAAAGAGTTTCTTCAAGTCATTTGAACAACTTATTTGCTCCATCAAAGATGGCATAACCACCACACTGTACCACAAAATCACATCTCCGAGCTGCTTATTGAAGATGGGCTATCTTCTGTCACTAAAGAGAGGAAACGTGACACTAACAATTGCACTGACTCCCATCTACGTAGAAGAGCTCTATGCTGGCAGTATTCAAATTGTGAGGACACTGAGGGGATCAGCATGCAAAGCATCTAAAGGTAGAGGAAATACCAAAAGTATGGGGGGAAAATACTCAGACCTTGATAATACTAAAAAAAGAAAAAAAAGAGTGACCAAGTAGATCACAATAACTACTGGTATGCATGTGCATATGTATTATATATACACATAAATATAATAAACACATGCATATATACATATAAGTATATCTATATGTATACAAACATGTATATGTGTGTTGTAGGCATACATGTATAAGTTTATGTGTATATATGTGTGTATGTATATGTAAATTTATATTTATATATTTATATGCCTACTCTTTTATCTGTACGAAGCTTTTAAGATAATTACCTATACACAAATTGAGAGCATCTTTAATGAGGGCTTTAGTAGGGAACAAGTTGGTTTTTGCAATAGTCAATAATGGACGACCATATTTTTTAACCATTTCACAATTAACTGAAAAAAAATTTGAGAATATGTGATTCCTCCCATTGGTTCTAATACTTCTTTACAACATGACTAATATGAAAATATGTTTAATATAAATGTATACGTATAACCTATATCAGATTGCATACCATCTTGGGGAGCAAGGAGACAACTGAAAACTCAAAAACTTATGAATGTTGAAAACTAAAAATAAATGAATAATTATTTTTTAAATTGAGAATATAAGATGCCGCTGTGCTGATTCTTAGTTGATTACAAAAGTACTTAATTCTGTGGAACAAAAAGCCACCTTACGAACTCATTCGCAGTACTAAATGTCTTCCCTCCTTATATCAAGATCAAATAGGATTCCTGGAAAAAATAAAAGCAAAAATAACCCTGTTCAGTGATCCAGTAAATCAGGAAAGGTATAAAATAGAAAGGAATAAAACAAGCCTGTCAAAAGTATTTGCCCCTGTGATGGAGAAGTCTCCTTCTCAGCTGCTCCTATTTTTTAAATAATATTTTATTTTTCTCCAATTACATGTTAAAATAATTTTTTAAACATTTTTGAAAGCTTTGAGTTCCAAATTCTATCCCTCCCTCCCTCCCTTTACCCCTCTCTGAAACAGTACATCCAATACAGGTTATACATGTGCAATCATGTAAAACATTTCCATATTAGTCATTTTGTGCAAGAAGATTCCACAAAGAAAGAGAAAAATAGCATGCTTCAGTCAGTATTAAGAGCTGCTCCTACTTTTCAATGACAATGGTCTTATCGCCTCAAGCCCTAAAATATCACAGTCTCCTGAAAGAGATCTGTCATCACCAAAGAGACTTTGGCTTGCTCATTCACACAGAAATGACTAGGTGGATGAAGAATGCCTGTTGTACGTATTACGGCACAAAAGTGGATGGACACCCAATAGATCTTTTTCTAACGGTATCTGTGTCTGAGACAGACAGTACAACCCAGAGCTGAAAAGGAGGAGAGCTTAATGGATTTCTTTCAGAAAAACAATTTTTTTGACCTCAGGCTTCCCATGAAAGCAAAGGTCCATCTTCTCAATTTTAACATTTTATTGGCATGGCTCTATGATAATGAGACATGCCCTCAGAAGAACTAAATGTGAATATTCCACAAGGGTCATTGTGATAAGTGAATGTGGATGTAGATGGATTACATCTAACAATAAGTAATGCCAAAGGAGAACAGGCATCAATAATGTCATCAAGGAATTGAGTCTTTCTGTCATTAATTTGTCATAGAAAGAAAAAATGGGCTGATGAGAGAGGGAGAGAAAGAGAGAGAGGAGGAGGAGGAGAGGGAGGATGGGGGAAGGGGAGAAGAGTCAGGACAGGACAGGAGAAAGAGTGAGAGAGAAAAAGAAGAGAGGAAAGGACTCAGAAGAACAGGAGAGATGACAGATGGACAGTCAGAATGTTCCACTTACCAGCCTTCTCCAGAAAGTCAGGAAAGCCTCTAGCACATCTGGTAGACACCCCATCAGGGCTTCATAGAATACGCATACATGGGATACAATCTGCATCACTGGAGGGAATTTTGGGAATTGATGAGATACCAGATGTTTCATTTGAGTGTTTTACTGATGAAGAAACATGAGATAATATATATGATATAAAGCGTTTTGTAAACTTTAGAGTCATATAAATGTCAGTTATTCCTTCTACTCAATAAGAATAAATTAAGCACCTCCTATGTGCTAAGCACCATAGCTACTTGCAGAATATACAAGATGAGCACAAGACAGTCCTTTGCTCCCAAGGAAAGGTTAGGGCTTTTATGGAACAGCTTAACAATATTGAAAAATAAACTAAGTCAACAAGACATTCCTTTGCACCTACCTAACCCTTGAGGGCCATGTAGCATCGGCAAGTGGCACTATCTGTATTGTGTCTTGCTCTGCCTTTACAACCATTCCCCTGCCTCTGCTACAATTAGGTAACATGCACGAGGCAAGGTGGCAGACCACAGCTGTTGCAGCCATCCTTTATGAAAATTCCCAAAGTACAAGTTAGAACATAAGCTATTGAAATCTCCCCTAATCTGAACTCCCATTGCACCTAATTTCAATTGATTCCATCCACACCCCAATCTCTTTAATGGCTGGTCAGGTTCTAGTCATCTTTATGGGAGAACAAGTGTGCAATGATTATATGGTTTTTCCCTCTGTATCTGTGTGCAATACAGGCTTACACTTAGCAAGAAAGACATGTTTTCTTACTTAAATTCCCCCTTGAAAATACACAAGGGTTTAAATTAAGGGGGTGGGAGGTGTTTCAAAACACAAAAGGTTTTGCCAAAATCCAAAATGTTTGAAAAATAGGTCAAGGAGTTTTGCAAAGGCACCAGGTTTTCCCATATGCAGTTAGAATTGTTGGTCCCGTGAAAAAAAAAAGGTTGTTTCATACAGATTTCTTCATTTCACATCCCTCATTGTTATGTGGTTGATCACTAGGGAAGAAGGCTATTTAACTGGGTTGGAATCAGGTACTCATGAGACTAGGCAAGAGATCCTATGTGACCTTGGATATGTCCCTTCATCTCCAGGGCCTCAATAAATGAAGACAGGACTTAAACCCATGTCAGAGCTGGGAGGGAGGAAGGTTTAATACATGACTTTAAGGCTGGTATTTATCCTATTTCAGGATTTAAAAAAAATACAAGTGCAAAATAATGTTTTCCAATTTGTACTGGCAAATCCAGACACTCAATTGTTCTTTGAAATATGGTATCCTCAGCACGATGGATGATCTTCAATGTGTGGCACTATATGCCCAAGTATGTAGACAATTTTGAAAAGATGACTTAATTTTCTGAGAGGCAGAATTATTGCGGTGCTCAAAACAGCAACACATGAGCCATTATAAGCATTTTCCCACAATGCACATAGCGCATTGATGGAGAGGGTATAGGAAAGAGGAAACAAAGGATAAGGAGAAGGGAGTAAGTAAGACCAGAGAAGAGGGCATTGGTTGTGGATCATAATCACAAATTTACAGCTTAAAGATCATTGAGTCTAACTTCAGCTTACAAATGAAGAAACTAAGGATCAGAGAATGACTTGCTCAAGGTCATACAATTAGTCTGTGCCTAAGGTAGGATTTGAACTCACATCCAGGCCTCTATGTAGTATGGTGCTTGGTCTTTCCTATGAATGAAAAGGGCCTTGTGTTATCCATGAGGTGTTGTCTAGGAGGAGGAGAAGAGGAGTTGTTGTTGACTTAAAATTGAACTAAAACTCTTCCTTAAAAACAAGAGCAATCACTTATACATACAAGAGAAAACTATTGTTGTTGCACCTTCTGTGATTTTAAAACAAAGGCTGTAGTTCAGATCAGGTATTTATAAGAAATATATTGAATCTGGGGTGAGACACAAGTCAGGCAGCATCCAAAAGTGAGCACCCAGCTTGGGTGGGGAGCTTAGACACCAGGTCACACACATAGACAGCATGTCTTTTGACTCTAACTCCTCAATGTTTCCCAGGACAACGTACTTGTACTACCTTCCTCACACGATCATTGTGAAGAAAGGACTCTGTAAACCTGAAAGCTACAGGAAAGTGAGTGATGTTTTATTTCTCACCAACCCTGCACAAATTTGCCTTTGGCCATCTACTGTCTTGACTACTTTGCTCATAAAGTCCCTGCTTCCTACCAATAATGGTAATAGCTAACATTTACATAACCCTAGGTGGCACAGCGGATAGAGTGCTGGCCCTGGAGTCAGGAAGACTAGTCTTGTTGAATTCAAATCCAACCTCAGACACTTACTACCTGTGTGATCCTGGGCAAGTCACTTAACCCTGTTTGCCCCAGTATGCTCATCTATAAAGTGAACTGGAGAAGGATCTAGGACCTTTACCAAGAAAAACCCAAATGAGGTCATGAAGGGTGAGATTCAACTGCATAACAATACCGCAAAGTGCTCAGTGTGCCAAGCATTGTGCCAAGGGCTATAAAATATCATCTCTCCATCTTCCACCCCTGAGAAATCCAGAATACCTTCTACTTCTTTTCTACTCACTTAATTTGCACTTGCTCAGCTTCCAACCTGTCTTTCCCATTAGTTCTCTATTTTTGGCAGTCCTGTCTATACGGCTATTGCTTTGATCCAGACTGCCAGAGTGCCCACTATCTTCACCACTTTTAGAATCATGGAGTTGGAAGTAGTCTTAGGGATCATTTACTCCAGGGGTGGGGAACCTGCAGCCTAGAGGTCATATGTGACCCTCTAAGTCCTCAAGTACAGCCCTATGACCGAATCCAAGTTTGAGGACCTAGAGGGCCACATGTGACCTCGAGGCTGTAGCTTCCCCACCCCTGAATTCTAATCTATTCCTTCCTCATTTTACAAATGAGGAAACTGAGGACCAGAGGAGTTGACAATTTTCTCTAGGTAGATAAGAAGCAGGAATCTGGATTCAAATTGAGATCCACTGCTTACAAATCTGGATCTTTTCCCACAGCAACATAATGTTTCTTTTGGCCTTTGTTATACAGTGTTTTGTACTATTTTTGTGTGCATTTATACTTTGTGGGGCCCCCCTTTGCCCTCAGTTTATAAACTCTGAGAGTAAGAACTGTGTCCTATTTTCTCTGGCACACCTAATGTGGGGCCTCACATACAACAAATGTGTGCTGACTGATTTAACTAAATACAATATACACTAAAATCATAAATCAGGAAACTGACATGGTTAGAGTTTGTCCTCTCAGTCCCCGGAGGCCATCTCTTCATGCTGAGTATATTGGATCAGGGTATTTTTTTTCTTTTTTGTGCCATCTTCCTAATCAATGCAAATACCTATAGGTTTGATTCTTGGGGATTGCTGACAATCAAGATGAATGGATGAACTCAGCTGCCAATCATTCATTCTGTGTTTAAGCCCCAGCCAGAGATTCCTTCGCCTCATTAGGTCTGGCATTCTCTTCACTGAGTAGTTGGCCCTCGACATTTGAAAACAATAAACCTACAAACAATAAGTTGGAGTTGGTTTTTTCTGGGATCCTTTTCCTTTGAAACATCCAAATAGCTTTCCTTCAAATCAGGGGTCCCAAATAGGAGTCAGAGAACACTTCAGCAGCATTGGCTAGCCTAGCCAAGCCATGCTCCAAAAAGCACAGGTCAAGCTTTTCATACCTGCCACAGAGACTGCTAGGTTGCAGGGAATCAATGAGCAAGGCATGTGTGCTGTGAAGGCTGGTGAGTTTTCCAGCTGTGGAGTTCACTATTGTGTGTTTTTGGACACAGTTTCAAGTTGTTCCAGTCTTCTTATTTAAGAATCTCCATTGTTAACCCATTCCCTTCACAGGGTTTCTTCCTGTTCCTAACAGGATTTCTCCACATCTCTTGTTACCTTCAAAGCGATCCAGAAAGATGTTTCTGTCACTTGAAATAATTGACTAAATTAAAAGATGCTTATACACGTCAGGGTATAAGAAGTGGAAAAACATCAGTTATACTTAGAATATGGAATAAAGAATAGAAATATTCGCAGAATATGCCTAGAAATGCTCAGTGGGAAAACAGCTGCTTAAACTTCATACACTGGGAATAAATAATCATAGGCAAGGGCCTAAAATCCAAACCAAATAAAATGGGTACCATGAAACCCCATAAAGACCAATACTTCACCACCCTCATTCACCAATTAAATATTAATAATAATCAATCAATTAACCAATGAACAAGAATTTATTAAGTACCTACTAATTTGAACCTCCTCTCTCCAGGAACCAAGGAGATAGAGGAAAAGTGGTACCTCCACTTCATGGGGATGCAGTTGAACTTGGTTCTTGCTGTATCTTCTGTCAACATTCCTTTGTAAAAGCTAGTTGATGTTAAAACACCAGTCAGTGATTTCAAGGAGATATGGTTAACTGGGAAGATACTGACACTGAGAAATTATATTAGAGCAGTATTCATTTGAGATTGATATCAGAGAGAATACAATGGATGGAGACTCAAGCCAAAAGCATTGGAGGTAACTCTATAACCCCACAGGAATACTGCTAGAACTCTAAAGGGGAATAATAGTGATAGGTGGGCTATTAGTAAGAGTAACAGCTGAGGACTCAACCTTCCAGTGCTAGCATAGGGGAGGTGAGTAAATCCAGAGCCTGGAAGTAGGGTCCTTAAAGTTTGAAAAGCCTTTGTCATCCATTATCTCAGTGATTCTTCTCAACACTACTAGGTGAGGGAGATACAATAAGTTTCATTAACCCCACTTTATAGATGAGAAAATGTAGGTTAAATGATGGCCCATGGCCATCTAACTAGTAAAAAATCACAATCATGTTTGGGAACCTAGTTTTCTTCCCAAACCCAAGGGAAGTACAGAAGAAATGGCCAGTAACTGGTGGTAGGTCACCCTTTCAGAGAGCTGGGATCAGAGGGTAGGAGCACCTGGTCCCTCATATTGGTCATCATACCACTCATTCCCATTTCTCCTGTGATAGTCAGGCTCTGATTTTTAAAAGATTTGCTTTTAACTCAGTCTTGCATTGCCAGCACTTAATTGTACCAAGTTGCTGGAGAGGTGAGAGAAATAGTTTCCCTGGAACTAAAAGGACTCAAAGAATCACTGATTAATTACTATGAGAGACCTTAGGGATTGTCTAGTCTAACACTCTCCCTGCCTTTTAACCAATAAGAAAAGAGATCGGTGGAAATAAAGTGACTAACCCAAAGTTACACAAGTAGTAAAAGCCAAAAACAGGATTAAAACACGTCTTCTGACTCCAAATCCAACAAATCCCCCTGACTTCTGTTCACCTCATCTTTTGGAGAGCAGAAATAGATGTTCCCTGGTCCTCGATAAGAATCAATTGATTTTATTGATTTACTTAATTTTTGTCCAGAGGCATAGGCAATAAACACAGAAGCAAACAGAGTGCTAGAGATCAGACCTTCTAAACTTGCTTCTTTCCCCAAAGATTGCCAAACAGGAAACACATTTCTGGTTTCTCAGAGTCATTTCCTGGTAAATTAGTCCTTTGCAGAACTTTCAGAAATTCACAAACATCTGGATATTAATATTTAGGTTGTTTTTTTAACAAATGTTGCACATCTCTTTCAGGTGTCAATGCTGGGATGCGAAAAAAAAAATCCATGTCTTCATCCATACACCATATTAAGAGTAAAATGTTTATTCCTACTTTTATGGAGCATTAGAAGGGAAATACTTATAGGAAGGAAAGGGGGAAAAATTATTTTTTAACTGCAAAGAGGACTGGAACATGCAGAGAGTGTATCAGTATGCTTGGCTGATGCAAAATTCTCATGTGCAAAGGGGAAGAGAGAACAGAGCAAGTGTTACTTAAGCCCCTATTATGTGCCAGGCCCTGTGCTAAGTGATTTATAAATTTTATCTCATTTGACCCTCACAACAACCCTGGGAGGTATGTGCTATTATTTTTCCCACTTTACAACTGAGGAAACTGAGGCAAACAGAAGTTAAATAACTTGCCCGGGATCATAAAGCTACTAAGGACCTGAGGCTGGATTTGAACTCAAGTTTTCCTTATGCCAGAAGCAGTGCTCTGTGCACTATGGTACCACCTACCTGCTAACAGAGCATACTATGTGAAAGTTGTGATGATATATGGTGGAAATGACTTGGAGAGACACTGGAGCATGCTTAGATAATCTGTAACTGGCTCCAGCCAGCTAACCACACAGTGGAGACAAAGCATTCAGAAAGGCCTGAGTCATCCCTGGGTTAGTTCTTCCAGCTGCTCTGTTTTTGGTTAGACTCCTACACTCACAGCGTACAGTGAGAGACAATACTGTAAGGGGAGAGATCTTGGGGCTTCCCTCCCATTGAGGCCACGTGACCCCGAGAAATAAACCAAGTCCTCAGCATCTGTCATCTGCCTCCTGGACGAAGTGATCCCATCTTGTTCGGCCAGAAAAGATTCCCAGCATCCTTGAGTATAGCATGAATGCCTGAAAAGCAAGGAATGACCTTTGGGAGTGACCTTAGGGACCTGGCCCAGGGGAAACTGAGATGAAGACCCATCTGGCAATCATGCCACATCTATGGGACCAAGGCTGTAGAGACATTGAGCTATGTTTAAGTTCCCTCTCTCCAGAGACCAAGGTGAGATAAGGAGGCATGTCTCCAAGGTGTCTGAAGGAAACATTTTATATTTTTGCCGTTTTCCATCTTCGAAGTAAATTTGTTCCTGTCTAAAAGCTAATTTATGTTAAGTGGCTAAATGGAACTGGAGCCTACTGGATGTACTAACAATGGCGAATAATGCTGACCATAGTGACTTGAGAGGATAACAGTAGAAAAGAGACACCCACAGACCCTTCAGGACACCCTGGAACACTAAGGGGCAGATGGAGCAAGCCTGGCTCTGCAAGAGGGATTTTGAGTCAACTCCCTACAAAATGATGACAAATCTCTTGTTTTCGTTGTGAATTGTCTGTTTTTTGTCTGTGTGTCTCCAGTTCCTAGCGCAATGACTGGTGAACAGTTGAACAAAATTAGGGCCAAGAATTGGAAATGATGGAGAGGATGGACTTTTTAAAGTATACATGTGCAAAAATGCAATGAACTTGCTTGGGACATAGTGAATTCACTGTGGAACAGGGAATAGTAACAGATGCTTAATAAATACTTGTTGATTGATTGATTGAATGTAAAGTTTCTGGAGAGCAGAGATTGTTTCATTGTTTATATCTGTGTCCCCGGTGCCCAGCACAATGCCTGGATCATAGCAGGTGCTTACTAAATGTCTATTGATTGATTAATTGTATATCACTTGTAAAAACCAGATGCCTTGATTTGGCTAGAGCTTGTATCAACAACATGGGAAATATCTCTTTTGGAACCAGAATTTTAGATTGGTAAATATGAGGAAATCCATCTGGATAAAGGATTCCCCAGAGGCCTTGAAGAGAGACTACAAGGCCTTTGTTAAGGAATGTTAAAGGATCCACATTTTTACCCACAATACCTGGTTCAGGTCGTAAGCATTCACCTTTAAATAGCCACTCCTTTGGCTATTTTGTAATGTCTAGTTGAATAAAGAGATAGAATCTGTGCAAAGGAAGTAAATGTGTGTGTGTGTGTGTGTGTGTGTGTGTGTGTGTGTGCATGAGTGTGTGCTAAACAAAAACCAGTCTCATTACAAAAGCAATAAAAGTAGGGGAGTCATGCCTATTTTTTAGGAGAGTATATTCCCCTGACCTCACCTCTTACAGAGATCTTATCGTACAAGGGTTAGTGTATCTCTGAGAAGAGGCTTTGTGACTGCTTACTGTGTGTATTTTTATGTATTGCTTTTGGTTGCCATGGCTGCTGAACTAAGCATTCTTATAAAAAGGGAGTTGGCCCAGCCAATGCTGTGCCCCCTCCCCCCAACAATCCACACCCCCATGCAGGCTTAACTCACTCTGGATTTTGTGAGGCAGCCTGATTTAATGGAAAGTGTTTTGGACCCAGAGTTAGTCCATCAATCAATCAAACATTTATTAAGCACCTACTATGTGCTCTGGCACTTATTGGACTGTATTGGTCATGGCCAAGTTATTGAGTTAGTCAGTGACTCTTTATTACACCTACTATGTGTTAAAATAAGATGTGGTTCTCTCTGTGATCCTCTCCCTCTCTCTGTCTTTCTCTGTCTCTCTCTTCTCTCTCTCTCTCTCTCTCTCTCTCTCTCTCTCTCTCTCCCTCTCTCTCCTCTCACCTCAGAGAAACTGTAAGAAAATTTCTAAAGCACAACATAGGGTTGATTCATGTCTGGGGGTTTCATAATGTAAGTAAATGGGCCCCATGCCACATGGGTACTCCATGTACAATATAATTGGTTACCAGATAGAAGATAGCCTTTATTTCATCCCACCAAAAATGTTTAAAATGTAAAGAAACAAAAAGTACATATGAAAAATACCAAAAACATAAAGTGTTCAAATAGTACCTTATACTTATGAACTTTTAAATAGAGCTTTTTTACAATTTGGGGTTCTCTTTACACTGCACTTGAAATATAGGGGTGCCCTGCTCTTTAGCCTTTCCATATCTCTCCCCTGAAACCATTCCCCAGAGAGATTTCCTCACTCTCTGTTTATTTGGCTGAGCAGACTCTTCCCTCAAAGTGATCCTGCATTTTTATTTACTTAGTTAAATATTTCCTAATTACAATTTAATCTGATTCTGCCACCCATTGGAGTGTTACAGGATATACTGCAGGTGTTTTCTACCTCTGGCTTAGAGGATTGAATGCCTGCCTTGGACCGAGGAAGATTTGGGTTCAAGTTTCACCTCTGACAACTCATGACCTCTCAGTGCCCCATTCAGTGCTAAAAAGACTAGAAGCTTGGGGTGTTTCTTCACTTAGATGGAGATATTTCTAGTTTGCACTTGTCACAACTGAGCAGCAATCCAGTCATGAGTAGGATGATATCTTCTCTTTGGGAAGGGTTGGGGGTTTAAGTCCCTTGCCCCAGGTCACACAACTTGTGTCTGAAGTCAAATTTGAACTTAATTCCTCCTGACTCCAGAGCCAGTGCTCTATCCATCAGGCCACCTAGCCACTCCAAGATAATATCTTTTAAGAAATATTCTGAAGGGAACTTTATGGAAATGGTTACCAATGCTTGGGAGCTCAATTTCTGTCACCAAGGAGAAAAAGGGGGTGCTATTTGAAGGGAGGTTCTCATCAAAGAACACCAAACTAATAGGAACTTGCCAAGGCTGTCTGATAAGCAGTTATAAAAAAACTCAACGATATCAGCTGAAATGTCAGTAGCCCTCATAAAGCAGGTAAGGCAGAAGTGAAGCGAGAAATGAACTGGCTGCTACTTTTCAAATGAGGAGAAATAAAGCTAAAAACTCAACTCCCAAGAGACCTCCGTATTTGTGTCTGTGGAAAAGCAGTCAGCTGTGAAAGAATCATTGATCTGAGAGTCAAAACACATGAGGTGAAGTTGATTTTTACTATCTGTGTTACATTGGTAAAGTCACTTAAAATTATGGTATCTCAGTTTTGTCATCTAGGAAAACAAGGGGTTGGGTCAGATGGTCTCTAAGGTCCCTCCAAGCTTGACCGCTATTACTTTAGGAAGGCTGCTGAGTAGCTATGGTTTGTGTTTTTTTTCAAATAGGAAATTATGTGGAGGCTAGAAGACTAGAAAGAGATACACCTTGACTACTATTCACCCTATTCCCCTGCACGAAAGTTTGGACTGTGTACCCAGAGTATCCAAAATAGTCATGTACCCACTGGGTAACCCATACCTGGGCACCTCCCCACCCCCTAGGAAGTGAAGATGCATTATACATAAACATTTTCCTCAACTATAAAATGGGTTAACAATAGTACCTACCTTACAGGGTTGTTGTGAGGACTTAAAATTTATAAAGCACTTAGCCCAGGGCCTGATTTAATAGACACTCATTCCATTTCTCACTTTTTTCATTCTTTATTTGGTTAAAATCCCAAATAGGAAAGAAATGGTTAATATGGGAGGGGTTATGGAAAGATGGGTACAATAATGTGTTGTTGATGGATCAGTGAATTAGTCTGACTGTTTCTTAAAGCAATTAGGAATTATGCAAATAAAGGGACCACAATGCCCTACCCTTTGACCCAGAGACTCTACTACAAGGCATGTACCCCAACAAAATCATTAATAAAACTAAAGGCTCCATATACACCAAAATATTTAAAGCAGTATTTTTTTATGATACCAAAGAACTGGGAACCAAGTTGACGGCCATCAATTAGGGATTGGTTCAATATCATCATACCATAACAAGCAAATATAATGAATACAGAGAAGCTTGGAAAGACACAGGACATGATGCAAAGCAAAGTAAACAGAGCCAAAAAAACCAAACCAAAACAAAAAAACTCACATGCACAATGACTACAACACCATAAATGAAAAAGCAACCTCCACAAAAGAATCAAAAACTAATTCTGTAAAATAACAAAAAAATAAACTTGGTCTGTCTCTGGGCTACAGGTTCCCAACCACGAAAATGAGGGAATTAGACTAACTTGGAACTTAGATGTTGTTCTGAGGTTCCCTCCCAGTTCTGACATTTCATGTCTATTTATGGGAAGAGCTATTTGCCTTACAAAGGGTCCAAGGGAGAAGATAGCCTCTTATTTTAAAGGTCCACTGAGTCATGAGTCATTCCTAAAGCTCCCTTTCTTACTGAATCATCAGACTCCAAAGAGCTCCATAATCCTCCAAAAGCCCAAGTGCTCAACTTTGCCCAAGATCAGTAAGAATCAGGAAGGGAAACTGAACATGCTCCGTACAACTCTGTTATAGTCATCAAGTGCATCGTTTTCCCAGGTCTATTCTCTTCACTTTTCATTTCTTCCTATGTCTTCTCAAGTGAGGACTTACTTTTAAACAAAATTAACATCCAATAGACTAGACTGCACAAGTTACCATCATGACATCATTTTCTGCCTTAATTAGACCAGTCTAATTTTCACTTATTAAAGTCAGAATTTTTATTTGAATATTTTAAAAGTTATCAATAAATTTTGTTTTTTATATCCTCTACCTTCCCATTTGTAACCTTCCCTCCTTCTCCCAGAGAGGACTTTGTACCTTCTCTCTCATCTCTTTCCTTTGGAACTACGTATATTGGGTTCAGAACGGGGAGAGTTTGGCCTCATAAAAGGATTAGACTCTCTTTTTTAACTATTTGACTAATTTTTAAAAGTTTTTTTTAAAAAAGAACTCTTTTTTAGGAAAAAAAGAAAAAGAAAAAATGGGAAAAAATAGCAAACTTCATTGAGATAGCAAAAAAATAAATATAAATATAAATATATAAAAAATAAAAAAATAAAAATAAAATAAAATAAAAAATAAAAAAATCTGACTATGTACCATGTTACACACAAGTGGACTCTTGATGTCTTATCCAGTCATGGAGGTCACTTTGTGGACTTGAGAAGTTTGGCATCCCCAGGTTCTTTGGTCAGAGATGACTTGGTAGCTAGAGGAGGAGTTGGATCCCAGTAACTACCCTGGATTTCCCAGAGGACATGACAACCAAGAGGATGATTCCAAGCCCTGGCTCAGCTTGGGAGAAACTATTTGCCATGAAGGAGGCAGTACAGAGTTAAAGTGAAAAGGCAATAAAGACAATTCAGCAGTCCCACAAACTGCTTTATTTTTGAAGCTCTAGTTCAAACTGTTTGCAGAGTATAACCATAGTTCTTGCTGCTTCTTGCTTCATTAACTATTTCCAGTTGGTCAATGCACACTTGTGCTTTGTGTTTTCTATCACCTATCTCAAATCTGATGCATCCTGTATACTGCATACGTTTCTACTCCCCCATTCTGGGAGAGATCCTAGACATGAGCTGAAACCCAAGGTTTAATTAAATCAACCTACCACGGTAGGGGTGTGAAAGAGTAAAAAAAGGGAGTCTAATCCCTTTTATGAGGCCAGACTCTCCCAGTTCTGAACCCAGTATACATAGTTCCAAAGGAGAGATGTGAGAGAGAAGATACAGAGTCCAAATTTCTCAAATCCTGCAGTGAGTTTTAATGTGAAATCCACAACAGGGTAAATGGAAAGACTGCTAAAAACAAAACTAAATAGAGCAAACAAAAATTGGATACTGACTCATTATAATGGTCAAGGTTTTCCTTCAAGAAGAGAAATGAAGTACCTTCTTTACAGACATGGAAGTCTATGTGTGTGAAACAATGCATATACTGTAAGACTTAGGTTTTTTTTGTTACTGTTGGTAAACTGATTTTTTCTCCATTTTTAAACATTCTCTGTTACAAGCAATAACTCACTGGGGATAGACTATTTGGAAATAAAGGTGATATCAATAAAACTTCTTTTAAAATAGTTCTCACTATGTCTATATATATGTTTCTTATTACTATAATTTCTTAGTGCTCAAAGGAATATAGAAGTGTCTTTCGTTACCTAAAGACTTCCAAGGACCTTAAATAGTAGTAAATACTTTGATCTCAATGAAAACCCTTAAAGTTCTCTTCCTGCCCCCCAAATTTTTCCATCCATTGAACTTTTAATACATTTTAATACATTCCATTCTGATGACAGACAAATATGAAAGACTAGAATTTTACAATGAAACAAAACAATTCCAAACTCATAATAATGAAATAGTTGGCTATTCGCTCCATACCTTGAGCCCTGTTAGACAAGCATCCTAATGAACAAATAAAGGAGTCCTTTTAAATCCACATCTTCTCAGCAAGATTTACAAGGGTATTCCCTTAAAGCCTTTTGGGAGATTTTCTGCAGTCAGTAAGTACTGAGCACACAAGAAAGTTGTGGAGGGTGAAAAGAGAGAAAACACAAAGGAAAGCCAGGTAGGTGTAGGTGTGTTTTGGGGTGGGGTTTTTTTTTTGAAGATGGCAACCCTTCCAGGTTTTTCCATCCTCAGCATCTTTCCACCCTCAGAAATGCTCGAATTTCAAGATCAGAAAGTACTAGCGACGTGACCTGGTTCGACCTATACTTGAACAACAATGTTTTCTTGTACATCAGGTAAGCCAGCATCCTTCTGTATTTACTTAAATGCCCTCAGAGGAGGGAAAAACCACAATATGACAATAATGATAGCCATAAAAATTATAGCATTCACATAGCACTGCAAAGTTTGACAAGTGCTTTCCACATTATTGCCTTTCGTTCTCAAAAATGCTTTGAAGTAGGTGCTATTGTCACCCCCTTTTAATACAAGGGGAAATGGAGACAGAGAGAAATTAAGTCAACATGCCCAAGGTCCTAGAGCTGGCGGATCTCTGAAGAGATTCAGATTCTGGTTTTCCTGACTCCTGTTATACACTGTACCATCTCCTTGCCACCTGGGATAAGTGCTGATTAAGAGGTTTATTCTGCCCGAAAATCTAAATCTGCCTTTTCTACTTCCAACTGTTGCTTCTAATTCTGTCCTCTGGGGCAAAGAGAGCAAATCTAACCCTTCTTTCACATATAAGCCCTTCCAAGATTTGAAAACACTTATCATACATGCCTCCAGATTCTTTTTGTCTCTAGATTAAATAGCCTTAATTTTTTTACCCATTTTTCAGAGGTTGCATAACCTTTAGTCCTACTGCCAGCACATAGTGCCGAGGTTGGCACATAACAGGTGCTTAATAAAGGCTAGTAGACTGATCTTTCTAGCCTGTTCATCTTTCTCTGGACTTGTTCAGTTGTTTTCAACACTTCATGACCCCACTTGGGGTTTTCTTGGTAAAGCTACTGGAGTGGTTTACCATTTCCTTCTCAAGTTCATTTTACAGATAAGTAAACTGAGGTAGACAGGATTAATTGACCTGCCAGGGTCCCACAGGTAATAAGTGTCTGAGGTTAGATTTGAACTCAGGTCTTCCTAACTCCAGGCCCAGCAGTGTTAACCACTTAACTTGCCCTTTTGTGAATTTTACTCTGAATTATCAATGTTCTTTCCAAACTGTGGCAACCAGAATTGAACATAGCTATCCAGATGTCACCTGATCTTTAGCCCTATCTTTCAATAAATCCTCCAGTCTCCAAAACGTAATTAAAAGTCAAATAAAAAATAGGATTTAACAAGCAAATACTTACTTTACATGAACTATCCAGAGTGGACAAAATGGTAAAACAAGGTTACTGGGCATTTGATTTCATCCTAAAAGTAATAAGAGTAGGTAAACATAAAGGTATTTCCTTTCTCCTGTCTGGCCTTCTGTGACTCCCTTTGTAGAAGAGATATAACGATAATGATAGAATGTACTAGTTCGAAGGGTCATGAATTCCAAGCCCCCACCCCAGGCAGGAATTCCTCCCATGACATCCCTGACAGGTGGTCATTTGGCCTCTGCTGAAGATCAGGCAACACCTTCCACACAGATGAGGAATGCACAGTTCCTGGAACGAGTAACATTGCTTTAAACCTGGCACAGGAACCTGTGTTCAGAGCTCATGGTTTATGGTTCTCATTTAGTGTAGTTGCAGCCTTTTCCTTCTTCTTTCCTGGGGGCTGGCTGAAGTGTCTGGACCAGGAGGGTCAGAACCAAAAAAGAAAAAAAAAACAACTGTTGTCCTGGGTGAAGTAGGAGGAGATAGACTCCACTGAGCTAGGATCTTCACTAATATGACTGCTATTGCTGTTATAGGGAAGGAAAGATCTGGGCTGAGCACTATTTAAGTAAGATATAGGTGTTTTCAGGACAGTTTGGAAAGCATTCATCTTGATATGAAGAACCAGGTAAGTGAGTCAAAAACCCTCTCCCCAAATGGAGTTTCAGGAATTCTATTGTCCATGACAAATCTCTTACCTGTCTAGTGACAGTCCAAGGGGATCCAGAAAAACTAACCTCTTGCTGCTCCACACATGACATTCTTTCTTTCATCTCCAGGCCTTTGCACTGGCTACCCCCATCCTAAACTAACCTGCTGCCTTCCGGGATTCAGCTCAAGTGCCACCTACTGCATGAGGATTTTGTTGATCCTTTTTCCTGCCATGACCTGCCAGTTTATCCTCTAAAATCATGTTGTCGCTCAGTTGTTTCCAACTCTCCATGGTCACATTTGAGGTTTTGTTGGCAAAGGTTTTGTTTGCCATTTTCTTCTCTAGTTCATTTTACAGATGAGAAAAGTGAGACAAACAAGACTAAGTGACTTGCCCAAGGTCACACAGCTGGTAAATGTCTAAGGCCAAATTTGAACTCAAGAAGAGGAGTCTTCCTGACTCCAAGCCTGGAGTCTATCTACTGTGCCACTTAGCTGCCCAAAACAGTACCTTGTTTCTCTTTTGATCGCACTATAGAACTGGAGACATTTGACTTGGAGAAGGAAATTCTTGGAAGGAAATTTGAAGTATTTGCAGGGATGCCATATAGAAGAGGGAAGGAAGGAAGGAAGGAAGGAAGGAAGGAAGGAAGGAAGGAAGGAAGGAAGGAAGGAAGGAAGGAAAGGAGGGAGGGAGGGAGGCAGGAAGGAAGGAAGGGAAAGAGGAGGGAGGGAGGATCTGAAGATATAAATGCAAGCAAAATGACTCACTTACCTGGTTCTTCATATCAAGATGAATGCTTTCCAAACTGTCCTGAAAACACCTATATCTTACATGTGTGATTATACTAAAAAAGAGGCTGAGAATTTTCTATGATCTGATTTTTCTTATGTATAAATACAGAGATTAAACTGGCTCAAAGGTTCTTAAATCTATGAACCCCTTCTCAGAATAATAAAAGACATAGAATAACAAAAGAAACTAAATTATATTGAAATCTAGGCAATTTAAAAAGAGAAAAAACACAAATTCATGGACTCCCAGGCTAATAATCTCTAAGCAAGATGATATTTAAGATCACTTCTAGCTCTGGGTCCACTCACAGGCTATCTGAGATTTCAAAGAAAAGAGCAAGCTAGCCTTTTATCTGAGATGTTGGGGTCTGAGTGCACCTAATTTATCCTCCACAAAGGATGTTGGTTCTTAGCTTAAACCATAATTCTCTTCTTGGTGGTCTTTTTGCTTAGGATCATCATGAGCACTGCCAGACAAGATGACCAAGTATCCCATGAAATGAAGTTTTTAATTGCCTTTAGGCAAACAATGCAATCAACTCTGCCAGTTCCTTCATTTGCCTCTCCAAGAAGACCTTGGGAATGTTCCTTCCATGTAGTTGCAATTTATTTACATCTTCTGGTTTCATTTATAGTTTGAACATTAGTATGGATATGATTCAATAGTGTATCACCTCACTGGACATTGGTCAAAGATTTCATATGTAACTGGGCTTGCCTTTGGAGCATGACTAGGTTGCTTAACATGGAGGCTTACCTGAGCATTACATGCCTCCATTAGGGGTACCTCTATTTGACCTTGGGGCAATCTTGATTATGCCCCATCCATATGTGTGTAAGTGTGTATGTATGTGTATATGTGTGTATGCATGTGTGTGTAATAAACAACTAAATTAACGCTGGGAAAAGGTCTGTGGATGTCTCTTTCAACTCTGATTCTCTGAATTGAAATGAATTGAATCAAATTGAATGAGTAATATGACTTAAGGAAAAGACCATTTAAAACTATGAGATTCTCTTCATTGTCTACCCCTTTCTCTGCCACTATGCAACCATTACTGTGGAAGTAGGAAAGGGTCTCAGAATACCAAAGACCTTATGATCTTCATAACTTTTCAAACCTCTTCAAAATAAGAAACATACACAAGCTTTTAAAGCTTGTAAAGAAAGTTTCAATTATCTCCATGATCCAAGTTACCAAGAACTCCTATGATGTAACAACCATATGAACTAACAGCAGAGAAGTCTAATCCATAATCATGAATGCATTCATTCAGCATTCCCTCCCCTACAAGTTGCTATGCTCTGTCAGGGCTTTACAAGCTGACCCACAGGCTTGCAAAATAATTCAACTCTGCCCCTTGCTTCCTCCCCACACCATAGAAAACTAATAGGCAGAAGCTTGCTGTGAATTGGACTGCATAATGAATCACTAAGGAACAGAAGAAACTGCAACCAGATGCTGACATGTGTGGATATACCAGGCCCAAATCTAAAAGATCTTGCATTCAGCTTGGGCTAATTCTGTCCCTTCAGAAATCATATAGGGAAGAGAATGAGGCTGGTAAAATATGAACTGTCCACCATGGAAACCACCATTAATAGGGAAGGAGTCAGAAAGTGAGCAGTAGGAGACTAGAAGGAGGGGGAAAAAAAACCCTGACATTTCCAAAGATCTCAAGAGGAACAAAACAAAGTTAAAGACCATGAACATAAGCAGCTAAACCAACAGAGAAGACAATGTTAACAAAAGGACAAAGGTGCCCAAATCAACTAAATGAGTCCAGACATCTATGAATAAACATTGTAAGACAAAGGCAAATGAATCAACACCTTATGAGGCATATGGCCTTGCATATGGATTCTTAGAGTGTTGAACCACAGCAGAATGTTCCCACATGGTTTAAGAGAGAAATAAGAATTACAAAAGCAGAAGTTATGGCTTTCATAGCAGAATTAATTGACATAATAGAAAACCATACCTAAGAAACAAAAGAGAAAATATTAATTGGGAACACAAATACACTGAAGTAGAGGACAATCTAGAAAAAGAGAAGAAAAAAGAAAAAACGCTTAAAGAAAACCTGATTACTATTTAAGTATTCAGAAGAGGAAACCCAAAATAGTAAAGTTAAAAACTTTAATTCCATGAGAAATACAGAGATTAAAGAAGAAATGTATAAGGGTCATAAATTAAAGAATAAAAGTCTAGACTAAGCAGAAAGTAAAGACAAGATAAATAGCAAAAGGGAAAGAAATTCTTATTTTAAAAAAGTATGGAAAATAACCCAAAAAACCCCTAATAAACAAAACAAGTTGAAAGAGAGAAAAGGGGGGGAGGTTATTTGTCTACCTAACAGGGAAAAAGATAAAAACAACTAGATAAAAAGCAAAGTAATTAATAAATAAAACAAAACTCCAAAACTAGGGAAAGGGTTAACAAGTGAGAGCTAGTAGGAGGGGGAGTTCAGGGGTAAGTGAAAGATAGATAAAGTTCATAACCAAACAAGGATAGAGAGTATCATGGGTGGTAAAATGCATAATTTTGATTACAATAAATTAAAAAGAATTTGCACAAAACTTTGCAAACCAATGCAGTCAAAATTAAAAAGAAAACAAGAAACTGGGGAGGGAGGGAATATTTTATGGCAAGATTCTCTGACAAATGTCTTATTTCTCAAACATATATGGAACTAAGTCAAGTTTATAAAAGTAAGAGCCATTCCCTGATTGATAAATGATCAAAGTATATGAACAGGAAGTTTTCAGTAGAAGAAATCAACAATCATATGGCAAAGTGCTCTAAATCACTAAGTATTAAAGAAATGAAACCCTGAGGTATTACCTCACACCAATCAGATTGGTTAACATGACAGAAAAGGAAAATGACAAACGCTAGAAGGGATGTGGAAAAATAAGTACACTAATGCACTGTTAGTTTATTTGTGAACTGATCCAACCATTCTGGAGAACAATTTGGAACTATGCTCACAGGGCTATAAAACTCTGCATACTCTTTGACTCAGAAATACAGCTACTAGGTTTATATCTCAAAAAGATCAAAGAAAAAGGAAGAGAACCTATATGCACAAAAATATTTAAATCAGCTCTTTTGTGTGGCAAAAAACTGGAGAACTGGGCAATGGCTAAATAAGGTATATGATTATGATAAAATACTACTCAGCTGTAAGAAACAGAGAATGGATGATTTCGGAAACACTTGGGAAGACTTCTGTGAACTGACACAAAGTGAAGTGAGCAGAACCAGGGGAACACTGTACATGGTAACAGTGGTACTTAACAATGACAAGCTATGAAAGACTTAACTACTATGATCAATATAATGATTCAAGACCATTTCAAAGGACTTATGATGAAAAATGCTACCATTTCCCGAACGAGAACTGATGAATTCTGAGGGCAGATTAAAGCGTATTTGCATTCACTTTGTTTTTCTTTTTTTTTTCTTTCATAGTATGGTTAATGTGAAAATGTTTTGCATGACTTTATATGTATAATTTGTATAATATTTCTTGCTTTGTCCATGGTTGGGGGAGGGCAGGAGGAAGGGAGAGAAATCACAATTGAAAATAAGTCTTTTAAAAAGTTTTAAAAATTAAAAAGTGAAAGAGAGCCAGTGGGAATAGAGTCTGCCTTAAAGTAAATTAATCTAAGAAAAACCTGAAGAGATGAAGTACTGTCTTTAAAGAAAGGGGGAGGGATCATAATTCAGGAGAAAAACTATTATAGACACATGGATAAAATCATAAATCTAACTTTCATAATTTTAAATATGAACGGCTTAAAATTAAAAAAACAGTGACAGGTTATATAAGAAAACAAACCCTGCAATCTTATAGGAAATATGACTAAAAGACAAAGAATAAAATAAAATAAAAATAAAGATAAAGAAGTGAAGCAAAACTCACTATGCATCAAGTGAATGCAAAAAATCAGGAATTGCCATCGTAATATCAGACAAAGCAAAAATAAGCAGTCATAACTTTAAAAGAATTAAGAAGGAAACCACATTATGCTGAAAGTAATGATAGAAAGCAAACTAATATTTATGTTAAATAAATGATTGTGTTAGCATCCAAATTTATAAACGAAAAATAACTTGATTACATGAGGACATAGTAATCATAGTGGTATAAAAGTAACAGGAGATTTTAATGTCTCTCACAGTTTGGGGCAAATTTAACATAAAAATAAATAAAGGTGGGAAGGTAAAAGGAGAATATCTTGGGAGAAGAAAATATCCAGAAGGAAAAGGTGATCAATAGTGGGGAATGCTGCGAAAGATGTCAGATGATTAGGACTGAGAAAAGGCTACTAGATTTGGCAATTCAGAGATTACTGATAACTTTAGAGATAGCAATTTCAGATGAATGATGAATTTAGAAGCCAGATTGCACAGGGTATAGAAACAAATAAGAGGAATGAAGGTACAGTGTCAATTGCTTTGTGAAGCAATTTACACTCAAAAGGGAGGAGAGATATAGAAAAATTGTTAGCAGGGATGGTCAGATCAGGAGAGGGTTTTTGACAGTGGGTAGAGAAAATGGCTTGTTTGTAGTCAGCAGGGAAGGAGCCAGTAGATAAGGAGAGACTGAAATAGAGAGTAATTGGAGATAATGGCAGAAGCAATCTGCTGGAGAAATTGAGGGAACTTTTTGGACAGTTATGAAAGAACTGTTGTTTGGATAGCTCTGGGTGGATGTCTGAGGCAGGACAGGTTTAATTCCCTAAACACGTGACCAGCCCTTGGTAATGAGAATAAGGGTGAGGCTGATACCTTACATTTAAATGGTGCTAGTGTTTGACAAAGGCCTCCAGCATATACTTTCTAATTTCTTCCTCACAGCAACATTGTAAAGTAGTCAAGAGAGGGATCAAACTGACAGAGAATTGGACCTTGGAGATCATTTTATCTAACTCCTCATCTTATAAATAAGGAAAGTGAGGCACAAAGCCAGGGATCCAGCCCAAGTCTTCTGCGTATTCAGTGTCATGCAAATAATAGGCATTCAGTAAATGAATCTTGAGTTGAATTGAATTGAAATGAATTCTGGCTCCAAGTTCAATGTTCTCTTCACTATGAGCCCAGCAAAAATCATTGTGTAAGCAAAGTTTGTCTTTGGCTCTCTCTTACCTACCATGATCAGCATTCCCTTTCTCGCTCCTGGTCCCAGAAAGTCCCTCGCAAGTTAAACCTGCAGATCTAGCCTTACTAATTCCTGTGGTGGTGTCCCTTGGTAACTAAGTCCTTACATAAAAGGGGTAAGTGGAACATTTCAGTTGAATAATGAATTTGGAAGCCAGATTGCACAGGCCCTAGAAGCAAAGGAAAGGAATGAAGGTGGAATCACTGAATGTCAATGGCTTTGTCAAGAAAATTACCCTCAAAAGAGAGGAGAGATACAAGAAAATGGATAGTTGTCCTAGTCAGATGATGAAGATGCTTTCTTCTCAGTCACTTTATTCTGATGGGTAGCTAAAGAATTCTTATACCACTCAATAAATGAGGAAACCAAGGCATAGAGCAGGGAAAGGGCTTGACCCAGGTCACAGAGCTACTCTATGAGACAAAACTGGAGACTCCAAAGTCAGCCTCCTGATGCCAAATACAGTGCTCCTTTCATTATATTGGTAATATGGTTCCCCCGAATTGCTTTAAAAGTGTAGAGTTATTTTACATTTTAGAAGGAGACCCAAGCACACACACACACACACACACACACACACACACACACACACATTTTGAGACTGTAATTGTGTGCAACAGGAAATGGGGTTAGCATTTGGGGATTCTCTGGCTTCTTCAAAACAACAAATCAATAAACATTTATTAAGCACCTACAATGTGCTAGGTGCTGTGCTAAGCACTGGGGGATACAAAAACAGAGCAAAAGACAGTCAATGCTCACAAGTAGCTTATAGTCTAATATCATACTATATAGGCAGCCTAAAAGTAGGCCCTGAAAAAAGTCCTATAAGGTTTGAATACAATTTTAAGCTAGTTATTCTTTCTCTCTCTGTGTGTGTCTCTGTATCTCTCTCCAGAGTCAGGAAGACCTGAATACAAATCTGGCTCAGACATTTAATAACTGTGTAACCCTAGTCAAGCATGTCATTTCTGCCTGACTCAGTTTCCTTATCTGTGAAATAACACTGTTAAATAGGACTGTTGGGATAAAATGAGGTCATGCTTGCAAATCTGCTTTTGCAAAACCTTAACTTTAATCCACTAACTGTAAATACAATGATCACTACTACTTTAAGAGGAAACCACATTTAGGAGTTAAAATATGAAGAAGTAGAAATCTGATAAGGCCATGAAAGTCTGAAAGAGTCCACATGTGATTTCTGGCATTGTCTTCTCCTATATTCCTTCATGGTGTTGGGGGTGACTGTAAGAGGTACCTCTTCCACAAGACAACTTTTCAAATACTTAAAGGCATCTGTCGTGTCACTCAGAAGTGTTCTGGTAAATGTTTAACAAATGACTCTGAAGAAAAAGAAAAGTATGCATGACATACTTTTAAGTTTAATCTATATTATTCATCTTTATTATATTAATATTATATTATAATATAATCAAAATTATATTAATCTATATTGATATTTAAGATTTAAGATTAAGATCAATATATTGATATTAATCTATATTGATGATTAATATACTATTAATATATAATTATATTATATTTAATAAAACATATCAATGATATATTTAATATAATGATAAGATTT
>CM053771.1:84780343-84795598 GCA_028658325.1 Potorous gilbertii | reverse complement strand
TGATAGAAAGGAGGTCAAATGGGAGAAGGGAGTAACTAGAAGTAAACACTTTTGGGAAGGGACAAGGTCAAATGAGGGAATAGGAACAAAAGGTGGGGCAGGGTAGGATGGAGGGCAATATAGTTAGTCTTACACAACATGAATATTATGGAAGTCTTTTGCAAAACGACACAAATATAGCCTGTATTGAATTGCTTGCCTTCTCAGTGGGGATGGGTGGGGAGGGAGGGAAGGAGAGAAGTTGGAATTCCAAGTATTAGAAACGAATGTTGAGAATTGTTATTGCATATAAATGGGAAATAAGAAATACAGGTAATGGGGTATAGAAATTTATCTTGCCCTATAAGAAAAGAGAGAAGATGAGGATAAGGGGAGGGGAAGCTGCGATAGAAAGGAGGGCACATTGAGGAAAGGAGTAATCAGAATGCAAGGTGTTATGGGGTGGGGGAAGGGGAGAGATGGGAAGAAAAATTTGAACTCAAAATTTTGTGGAAATGAATGTCAAAATCTAAAAACAAACAAAACTTTAAAAAATAAAAAAAAATTAATTGCTTTAGCTATTGTCCCTCCCTTTTTTCCTCTTAATAGTCCTAACTCCCAGTTACCATCTCTAGATAGTTTTCTCCCTGACTCTGATCCCAATTGACTTGACCTCCCTACAAGCTCTGGTCTAGAGGATCAAGGACCTATGCCTTAGGTAGCTTTCTTTTCAGAGAGGAAAAAGAGAAGTGAGCTCAGCTGGTACAATTCAAGTAGACAGGGTTAGGCTAGAACTGACCCCCAAATGCCTTATTCCTCCTATTCCACTGATACATGTTGCATATGGTGAACCAACTTTTTGCTTCTAGACCCTTCTCTCCTTTATTTCCCACCCCATCCCAATCTATGTCTGCCCATGAAGTCAGTACTATGTGTTGTCCATCTCAAAGATGATTTTTTTTGTACTACTTGATGAAAAGAAAAAAGTAAAGAGAAGAGAGAGAAAAGATCAGTAAAAGAGAGTGATGAGAAGAATTATTTAGAATGGGGATCACAAAATTACATCCCTCTAGCCAAATTCTGCTGGGTGAGCTAAGAATAGTTTTTACATTTTCAAATAATTGCATTTAAATAACTGTATTTGAAAATGCACTTTACCTGTAGTACAAAAACAGGTGGAGGACCCTGCCCCTCTTGATATACCCCACCAACTCCTGATTTAGAATGTTTTCTATTCAGAAGTAATAGAATAAAATTAAAGGTTTCAAGATCTGGAATATTGTTTCTTCTGAAGTAAGAATTTTCTAAGCATTCTCATTCTCTTCATCCATCCATTCATTTATAGATTCATTCATTCAAACAAATCTATATTGAGTACCTACTATACATAGGACATACAGTTCCCGCCCTCTTGGTATTAGTTGCCACCAGTAATTGAAATGGACTAAGTTATATTTTCTCTCTCTATGATCCCTATATGTGCCCAAGAAATAGTGACTGGTTTTCTAGTAGTCAATAAAATTGTCAATAGAAAAAAGAGGAAAGCCATAGATAGCTGAATAGTTATTGGTAACTTCATGTAGTAGTTTATTTGTGTATTATTTATATAATACACAATAATAAAATAATTATTTCTGCAGCATTTAGGGAAAAAGCCTTAGAGTTGAATAAACAGCACTCCTTTATATAGGGGCAGTTTGATGTAATAGAGGGAATGCTGAAATTGAGGTCAACAGAGCTGGGTTCAAATTATATATGCTTTATATAATTCTATATGATATCTGATACATATACATTTGACCTTTGACAAATTATTCATTTCTTCAGACCTCAGTTCCCTACTCTGAAAAATGAAGCACTGAGACTCAATGACTTCTAAGGTTCTTTCCAACTATAAAATGATGGTGATAGAATTTAAAATAACTATTTCCTCTGCCAACCAGTATTTCCAGAATCATTGGTATGAACATTTATCATATGCCTTCCAGAGTCCCAGATTCATATTTTTAGTATTATCCTGGATTCTTCATTCACTCTCATCCCACACATCAAATCTTTCCATTTCTACCTCATCTCTCCTCTTCATTCACATAGATATCAGCTTAGTCCAGAACCTCATCATCTCTTGCCTAATTCCTTATCGACCTCCCTCTCTCTAGTCTCTCTCCACTCTAGTCCATCCCACACATTGCTTCCAAAATAATTTTCCTTGATTTGCAGGTATGACCATGTAGCTTTCCTACCTCATCCACTCTGCTGCCCCTCTATTGCCTCTAGAATAAATCCACCTTTAGATTTTGAAGCCTTTCATAATCTGACCTGAAACTATCTTTCCAGCCTCACCAGACGTTTTTCTCCCTCTTGCACCCTGTAATCCTGCCTACTGGGCTTCTCTCTGTTTCTCACACATGACCCTCCACCTCCCTCCCACTGATGCCTTTCACTGACAATTGGACATGCCTGGAATGCACTCCCTCCTTACTTCTGCCTCACAGAGTCCCACTTTTGATCCTCAACACCAAGCTCAAGCAACAATTCCTGCATGAAACCGGCTTTGATCCCCTTGAGTTTCTAGTGCCCTTCATCTTCTAAAGTCACCTTGTTTTTCACTAGTTTGTATCTATTCACCTTATATTTATACTGTATATATATACAGTATAAATATATACTATATATGTGTGTGTGTGTGTGTGTGTGTGTGTGTGTGTGTATACTTGCTTTCTCTCTTATTTGAAAGTGCTCCTTGCAGGGAGAGATTGTTTTGTACTTTGAGCACAGCGCCTGCCACACAGGAGGCACATAACAAATACTCATTGACCAGTGGATAGGATATGTGGAGCTACAGTAGACAAGCAAAGGGATTTTCTTTTATATAGGCACTACCTGGTTCAGTACCAAGTAGAAGAATAGCATGGTAGATATTATGCTTGTCCTGACCACTCTGTGATGTCTCTAGTCCTTTTCAAAAATGAAGGATGAACAATAGCTTGAGATCAGGAAGATCTGTCTGTTATCAAAACACTTAACCTCTCTGCCTCAGTTTCCTCTTCTGTGAAATGAGGATAAAGCTATCCATAGAACTTATCTGACAGGCCTGTGGTGAAGATAATGCAAGTAAAGTTCTTTGTAAAGCTTAAAGCACTAAATAAACATAAATTATTATTATATACTGTAGGGAATAGACTCGATCTGATCATCTGAGAAATCTGGGTATCCATTTCCTCATACATATGGAAAATGTAGACAATAATAGCACTGTCCTTTAAAAAATGGTATGTTTATTGGCTAAAGACATGAGTATTTGGTGTGATAAATGTATTACATAATGGAATAAACCTTAATCCTTATAAAGCAGCTTGTCTACCATGCCTAAATCATTAGGAGATGTGGAAAACATTAGAATAGCCCTTTCATTGTAAATATGCATACATGGCTATATTCTTAAGCAACTCTTACCATGTGTAACCTAGGGTTCAAGTCTGGTAAATTATGTAAGATTATCATTGTTGGAGAGAATTATTATATAATACTGCATTCCTGAGGGAGGGGCAGAGCTTGTGTGAGATAGCCTAATCCTTGTGGGAATATATTCCTGGCATATTCTCATCAGTATAACTTCTCTGCTTCCTGTTTGCTTCCTGTAAGGATAAATAGGTATATTCACTGTTTACTATTTATGATGATCTTTTGGGTAACGAGCATTTGGTAGGAAGGGAGTCATATCTTCAGATGTAAGCTTGGAGCATTCTTTCCTCTGTAAGGCACAGTGGCCATGAAAGGAACTGGAACCAAGGAATGAAATAATTTTTCCTACTGTAGCAATATTTAGTAAGGGAGGTAGATACACTTCTAATCTGGTATCCTTTTGTGAGAAGAATAGAAAGGTCAGTCTTGTTGCCCCAATCTCCCCTCAGGAGTCAGAATCAGTCTCCTTTGGATAGGGATGAGGAAAACTTCATTTATACTTCCTTGCAAGCCACATTTAGATGAACTCTTGGGGATATACCTACTATCTACATGGGCAATACATACACATATTTTACTTGTGCTTTCTTAGAGGATTTGGGAATGGTAAAGAAATTCAAAGAGGCAATTCAGAAGGATATAGAATAGTGTGATAATGGAAAGATCATTAAATTTTCAGTCAGAAGACCTAACTTTGAATTCCTCTGAGTCTTGGTAAAATGAAAGAGTTGAACCAGATAATTTCTATGACTCACATCAACTTTCAATATCGTATTTTAGATTGTAAGAGCACTGAGGTCAGGGACTGTCTTTATTAATCATATCACCAGCACTTAGCACAATGTCTTAGTCATAGTCACTTCATAATATTAAATGTTTATTGGATATTGGATATTATCCTAGAAAAAAAAAAGGAATGAGAAGATGGAGGATAGACAGATTACCAGAAGAAAATAAAAAGAGATGAAATAAGGTTTAAATAAATAGAGAAATCCTCTTTTTTCTCATTCCTAGTTCTGATCTTTGTCCTCTTATCTCCTAGTAATAATCAAGCCCAGATGGAAGGTAAAAGGAAGGGAAATAAATGGAAGGAAATTTGAAAGTGAGGAGGAACAAGTGAAAGAGGGAAATGAAGGTTAGGAGGAACATAGGATCACAGATTTAGAGCTAAAAGGAATCTCAAGGTCATTGAGATCTATTCTTTTATTTTACAGATGGGAAAACTAAGGATTAAAAGTTAAGTGACTTGGCCAGAGTCCTACAACTCATAAATGAGGTAAGATTTGAATTCAGGTCCTCTTATCTCTATGTTCAGTTCTCTAAAGAACAAGAACAAGAACCAGATAAGAGAGAAATCATTAGCAGACGTGTATGTCTGGAGAAATATCTCCAGTAAGGAGAACTAGAGGACAAAAGAGAGGAAAGATTTGAGCATAGAAAAAGAAAATAAAATATATAATATAAATAATATATATAAATATATATTATAAAATATATATATATAATATATATAAAATAATATATAAAAATATATATAAATAAAATATAAAATAAATGCTTATCATAAGAGTGTTATGTAGTATCCAAGACATGGTTTATTCTATGACTTTTTTGGAAAATTAGTTCTCCGGTATGGTTTTCCTGGTGTTGAGTCTAAAGGGCTTTTCAAAGAGTTATTTGGAGCTCACCATATAACATAAGGAGGTCTTGTATTTGTACCTTTGTTATTAAACAGATTCCACTCTATTATCAGAATAGATGTCATTTGGCTCAAACAACACAGCACAAAACATAACTGCTAAATTGGGCATAAAATATACGCAATTAACCTATACTGATTGAGTCATGTGAAAGTAACAAAACCAAATTACAGCTGGATGGTGTTTAAAGTAGGCTTGCATCAGACCCAATTATACATTGCCATTCCTTAGATCTTAGCACAGCTGTGGTGCCTGCTCACTGTCCTTTGCATCACCATTTTCTCAGGCTAATTGGAGCCCTTTGGTCTTGGTGAAGTATAGCTTAGAGTATTTTCACCAACTGTCCCTCATGCCTGGAATTCTCTCCCTCCTAATTTACAGATCTTTATTTCCCTGGCTTCCCTCATATCCCAGATAAAATCCTACCTCCCACATGAAGCCTTTCTCAAACCCTTTAAAGCTTGTAATTTCTGTCTGTTGATTATCTCTAGTTTATATACATATAATATAAATATGTATATAAGTATATATAAAACATAAATGTGTATGTATGTATATATATCAACATACAAGTACATACATGTGTCTGTAGATATATAGTTTATATATTGCTTATATATATTATATATTGTTTATACTGTTTGTATGTTGTCTCCCCTATAACAGTGAACTTCTTGAGAGCAGGAGGTATTTTTTTTTTGCCATTCTTTTCACTTACAATGCTTTGCATAGTGCCTGGCATGCCTCATAAACTTAATGAACACTCATTCCTTGACTCACTGACTTACTGAAATCACCCTCTTTAGTCTCAGAGAGGAAATTGTAGTGGTAAAGGTATTCACAATCTTTCATCTGCCTCACTTTCCCCCTTTACTCCTTATCAGTGAACATGCTCTACTCACCATTAGCATGTAAGCTTCTTGAAGACAGGGATGATCTGACTGGTGTTTGTATCTCCAGTATCTAACATTCTGACTTCATTGTTATCAAGACCTACTCAGTCACGAAACCATCTTCTATTACTGCAGGTTGGCACTTTATTTTCTTGTGACCAGTGCATGAAGTTTTAAGTCACTTGCCCAGAGTCACACAGCCATTATGTGTCAGAGCAGGATTAGAACATATGCTTCCCAGGCTTTGAAGTCAACTCGCTACCTGTTACACCACACTACCACTCAGTTAGCTTATGGTAAGTGCTTAACAAACGCTTGTTAGGTGAGTGTGCACAGCTATCTCTCTCCCATCTTCCTCCTCTGACTTTCCTCACACTTTTCTCACTATTTCTCCCCCCTCTGTGCCCCTCCATCCTGCTTCCCCATTTCCCCTTCTTCCCCTCCTCCTTCTTTCTCCCTTCTTCTCTCCTTTCCTCTCTCTTTCTCTACGTCTCTCTATATATGTATGTATAAATATTTATGTATATACATAAATTTATATGTCTTTATCCTTCTCTCTATTTGTTTATCTAGCCTCTCTCCTCCTCTCCTCTTTTTCTGTCTTTTTCTCTCCATCTCTGTATATCTCTGTCTCTCCCTCTTCCTCTGTCTTTATCTGTGTCTCTTTCTTTGTCTCTTTGTTTTTCTCTCTATCTCCCATTTTCATTTATATCTAAAACCAATTATCTGTAATAGGAATCAGTAACTCTGACCTCCCCAGTGTTGACACATAATAAAATAGACAGTCAGGTCTAGGGAACACACGTTTAGGAATACATTTACATTACAGCTTCATATTGGAATAATTTAACTATGTATTCAATGACCATTCATTCAGTGTGTGAGGAAACCTTGAAATAATGAAAGTGACCAGGCAGTTCTTGAAAGACTAGGACCTTGGGAAAAGAATAATAAACCCAAATGTATGGTGATTGGAAAAGCAGTAGAGTTTTCAATCATTCAATCTGAATTAATAACTCTGTCTTGTACGGCCAACAAATCCGAGAGATGATGGAATTGCAAAGCAGGTGGGGAAGAATACCCCTATCTGGGGAACTTTGGGGAAGAGATTAGATCTTGCCAGAAGGACTACTCACACTAGCTGACTCAGGAGTTGCCCAAATCCTCCTGTAGATACTCATTGACCCCATGGCAGAAAAGAATTAAAGACTGGGAACTTAAACCGACCTGAACCAAGAAGAGTCTGCCAAGCAGTGAACTTTCTTGAATTGGCAAAATACAGAACCCAAAAGAAAGCAGTGGTGTATGAGTGACTGGGGCCCTTTTAGGGAAGGTCTCAGACAGCAGAAGGTGAAGAAATGAAATTCAATAGATCCAGTCTAAGGCTGCGTAGTGTGCGTTTGGCTCTTCTTTAAAAGAAGAACCCTGGAAATACAGATGCCATTAGGATATCTAGACTGCAGTGTAAGATACTGGCTTGGATGAAGACTTTATCTGAGACAAATTACAATTAGTTAACCCCCTGTCCTGCTCCTGCAGTAATATATTCCTAATCTACTCTGGTGCTGACTCACGGAACCTCAAAACTGAAAGGAAGATCAAAAGTCTGGTCCCACCCATGGCTGAACATAACCTTGACTACAACATGATGACAAGCGATCATCCAACCTACCCTTGAACATCATTCTGCTTTTTGGAACGTTGTAATAATTAGGTGAAATCATTATAGAGTTGGCTTTGAAGTCCAGGACATCTAGATCCAAGTCCTGCCAGTGAGACATCCTTGCTGTGTGACCCCGGGCAAATCAATTAATCTCTCAGTGTTCTGGATATGCTCTAACACTATAAGTGCCAACTTAGTTAATAGAGAAAGTTCCTCATCTAAGAGTTCCCTATACCACTGAAATCACATATCTAATCTCTAACCCTGATTTTTTATTAAAAATATTTTGTTAATCAGTCAAAATCTATCTTTTCCTCCTTCCACCTCCCCACCCAGCTGAGAACACAAGAGAAACAAAACCCATTAAAAATACATATATTAAATCAAAATATATTTGCATGTTGGCCATGTTAAAAAAAAAATGTCTAATTCTGATCTTACACCTTAACAGAAAGTGGGTACTATGTTTCATTGTAAGTTCTCTGGAATCATGGCTGGTTATTACATTGATAAGAGTGCAGCTCAATAGCATTTGTCACCTTTACATACCATACCTTGCTCAGTCATTCCCTAGTTTATGGATACCTCTTTATATTCCCATCCCTTGCCACCTCAAAAAGAGCTGTAAATATTATTGTACCTCCTTAGCCTTTGCTTGCTTAGGACTAATTCCTCCCTAACTCTACTCTCCATCTAACTCCCCTCCCCACCTATCTCCTTTCCCTCCTCTTTCCCTGTTGAACAAAATGTATTTCTGTACCCAACAGTGTGAATATGTGTGTATTCTTTCTTCTATGGATCAGTTCAGATGGGAGTAAAGTTTACATATCAGCTGCAGCTCCAACAATCCCTCCTTTTTTGTACAGATGTCTATTTGTGCACCTTGATTATGAGATAATTTTCCCCAATCTTCCTTTCCCAACAGTGTCTTCCTCTTCTCTCTTTCCATTCTTGTTTTAGTATTATCAAAACATAGTGGAACTCTCAAACCTTATCTAGCTGGTCTTTCCTCATGAAGATAGGACTCGGAGGGACACATGCATCATGTCCCCATATTAGAATGCAAACAGTTTATCCTTGTTTAGTTTCCCTGTAGCATTATGTTGAGTTTTGCTAGGTAAATTATTCTTTCCCATATGTACATATACTTTGCCTTCTGGACTACTGTTTTCCAAGTACTCCATTCTGTAATGGTAAATCAAGGGTGATCCTTACTGTGGCTCCTCAGTACTTGAATATTTTTTTTTCTTGCTGTTTGCAGTATTTTTTTCTTTGACTCAGAAACTCTGAATTTTAACTAAGATGGGCCTGGGAATTTTTATTTTGGAGTTCCTCTCAATAAGTGATGCGTAGATTCTTTCTATTTCCATTTTGCCTTCTGGTTCAAAGAGATAGAATATTTACATTTTTTTGGTCATGATTTTCAGATAACCCAATGATGGATAGACCAATTGTTTCTCCTTGATCTGTTTTTTCAGGCTGTTAATTTCGCTATGAGATATCTGACATTTTTTCTATTATTTCTATTTTTTTACTGTTTCTAATGTTTCTTCTTGACTCACAGTGTCACTGGCTTCTATTTAATCCATTCTAATTTTCAGAGTTTTTTTCAAAAGTAAAGTTTTGTACTTCTTGTACCAAACTGTTAATTTCCTTTCCAAAGCTTTCTTCCATAGCTCTTAATTCTTTTCCATTTTTTTCTTCAAGCACTCTCATCTCATTTATAAAAACATTTTTAAATCTTTTGTTTATTTCTTGCTTCATCTCTTTCAAGAATTTTAGTTGATTTTTTGTTCTGGAGCAGTGCTTTTCTTTGTGACTTTCCTTGTAGATGATTTACCATCATTCTCTTTTTCTGGGCTTGTGTCTTGAGCATCCTTGCCACCATAATAGCTCTTTATGGTGGGATTCTCGTTTGTTTGTTTACTCATTTTTCCAACTTACTTCTTCACTTGTTGTTCGGGTGTGTCTAACTTTATAACCCCATTTGAGGTTTTCTTGGCAAAAATACTGGAGTGGTTTGCTGTTTCCCTCTCTAGCTCATTTTACAGATGAGAAAACTGAGGCAAACTGGGTTAAGTGACGTGCCCAGGGTGACACACTTGGCCATATATGAGTCTTCTTGACTCCCAACCTGGTGCTCTATCCACTGTGCCAACTAGCTGTCCCCACTTCCTAACATAGGACTTGATATTAGGGCTAGTTTCCATGACACTCCCGGAAGTCTAGGCTGGTCCTCTTGTTATTTTCTTGGGGTATTAATTGTTGTGTTACTCCAGGATCTCTAGACAGGCTGGAAGCCTGCAAGCTCTCAGTATTCTGAAGGTTGCTGCTCCTCCTTCTACCACCCCAGGTCTATAAGTTGCTGACGTGAGTATGGGTCTGAAAAAGAGAGAGACAGACAGACAGAGACAGAGAGAGAGAAAGAGAGTAAGAGAGAAAGAGACCAAGAGAGAGACAGACAGAGAAAGAGAGAGAAAGAGACAGAGAGAGACAGAGCAGAGACAGAGAGAGAGAGAGAGAGAGAGAACACTGGGCTCAGCCTCTCTTAGCCAGCTGGAGAACTCTGTTGGTTCAGAGCAGCAGAACTGGAGACTCTCCATCAGTCTGGGATTCTGCCTCCATTACTCCTTAGCAGGCTGGGCTGGAAGCTGAAGATGAGACCCTGCTCAGTACCGAGGGACTGAGGCTTGCTTCTGAACTTCTCCTTCCTCTGTACATTCCTCAGAGACTGTTTATGCAGGAACAACATTTCTCATTGAGGCGGGTGGTGGTGTTTAGTTGTTTCATTATCTTTGTAACCCTATTTGGGGTTTTCTTGGCTGAGATACAAGAGTGCTTTGCCATTTCCTTCTCCAGCTCATTTACAGATGAGGAACTAAGGCAAACAGGATTAAATGACTTGCCAAGTGTTGCCCAGGTAGTAAATGTCTGAGGCCAGACTTGAACTCAGGAAGAGGAGTCTTCCTGACTCCAGGCCCAGCACTCTGTCCTTTGTGCTACCTAGCTGCCCACTATACCACATAACTGCCCCAGAACTGGGTAATGGGCAACAAAGCTACCAGTCCACACCTGTCCCCATCACAGTGTGCCAGGATGGGTCCAGTGGTACCTCATAATGGGTGTGGGACCTCCTCTTGTTGTAAGGTACAGCTTTTCCTTGAGTGCTAGAGTGTTCACACACAACATACCTCTGACCTGACCCATCCCCAGTATCCACAAACCTCCTTGCCTGTCTCTATTCCAGGATGGGCTGGTCAAATGGATTCCCTATCAGGATTCAATCTGGTGCATTTTGTAGATCGTCTTGGAAGAGTTTATCAAGGAAAAGTCACTGCATTGTTTTCTACCATTCAGTTATCTAGGCGCTCTCCCCCATCACTGTAATTGTTTGACACTTTTTTCCTCTATTGAGCTCAAATCTGCCTAACTTCTATTAAGTGGTCCTGCTCTTGCCCCCTGGGGCCAAGCAGAAAAAGTTGAATATTTCTGCCACAAAACAGCCTTTCTCAGATTTGAAGCTAGCTGTCATGTTTTCCCTAATTATTCTCCAGTTTCAATACCTTCCTACAGAATGACACTTTTGGTTTATTGATATACCATTCTGAGATAAATAGTCTACGGAAATCTCACTAGGTACATCCTGGGTGTGGCAGTTAGGGCTTTTTTTTTCCAGTTCCCTGAGAATGTTGCTAATCCATCAGGCTTAGCATCCCATGGAGACCAGGATCATTAAACAGGCAGCCATAACTTCTGGGCAGGGAATTGATGATAGCGCTCCTTCCTCAGTTGGTATAGGGAGATACCTTCCATGAGACCTTTCTAGATCCCTCTTCAGTAATCATTTTCTGCCTTAGACGTCACATAGCACCTTGCTTTGCACCTCCATAATATACTTAGCATGCAACATGGTAGGTATATGGTAGTTCCCTGGGTTTTGTGTCCTAATAAAATCAGTATTGCCATTGCTACTGGAAAATAGCAGCTCACTGCCTTATTGCTCTACTCATACTTCCTTGTGACTCTCTCAATTAAAACAACCTTCCCCCACTCCCCTCACTGGAACATAATCTCTTTGAGAACAGAGATTGTCTCACCTGAGTAATTCTCCTCCTAGAACCTAGCTCAGTGCCTGGCACATAGAGAACACTTGAAAAGGATTTTTCATTTGTTCATTCATCCATTCATTCTCCTACAAGATGATAAATTCCATAAGGGCATGAATTTTATCTTACGTAAACTTTTTACTTTCCCCAGTACCTAGCACTATGTTCTGCAAACATTAATATCAAATGGGATAATATTTGTAAAGTATTTCGTACTGTGGTTGGTAAAAAGTAGGTGCTTAATAAATGCTTATTCACTTTCTTCCCCTTTTAATGTTTGTTTAATTTATGTCTCTCCAATTACCAAAAAATAAAAAAAAATCGCTCCCCTCACCTACCTCACCAAATGCCCAAAATTTCCACAATTGAGTATCATCTTTGGGTTTGGGAAGCAAGACTGATTCTTTGTCAGACTCTGCTGACAAATAATCCTGGAGTTAATGCTTCAGAAATTCAGATGCAGATTCTGGGGAGATGCTCAAGTCAGTTACCTTCAAGGATGGGAGAAAAATGGCAAGCTTCAATGGGGAGCTCAAATGAGGAACGGGCTGAGGACACAGAGCTCTGAGACAGCTGGCATTTGCCTAGAGCCACTCTTGCTTGGATTTCCCCCCACCCCCAAAAGTGGTCTGCATGCTAGAGAATTATTGTTCTGTGCAGATTGAGATCTGAGCCTACCAAATGTATTTCATCAACGACTTTGATTTAAAACCTGGTTTTAAAACCACATTTCTGAAGGGGAAAGGTCATTTTCTCTTTTATGCAATGACTCATTGTACAGCACAAAATTGAGTTCACAGATTACTGGGGACAGCATTTACTAGTAATTTGCAACACATTATCATGTGAGGATCAGATTACCACTAAGGATCCCCTTGTAAAACAAGCCTTAACTTTTATTGCATTTCATTTTTTTTTTGTACCAAAATATTTGTTCTCTTTTTCTGTGTGGATGCAATCACATGCCCTGGGAAGCACATGGGGGGAAGGGGGTGCAGCATTTAGTGAGAGAAGAGTTGGCATTTAAGCTACTTTAAGGTTACAAAGATGAGCCAGTCCAGAATACAGTCCTGGTCCAAGAGGATTAGCATTCCAATTAGTGGCTACAGAATGTGGGTGTTCATAGAAGCAGCTGTGAGGATGGAGCACTGGAGGGGGGGTGAGGGCCAGAAAAACAGGCTAGGAGTTGGGAATTCATTGGCATTACCCGCTTCTATCTTCATCAGGGCTATGGTTTTCCTGCCTCTGGGATCTCTTGGTCACTCCAGCTGCTAATTCCAGACTCTACTACCAAAGGACTTCTGACCAAAAGCCATATTTGCTGTCCCTATTCTAAGCAGTGAATGTACTTCATCATCCCTTACTGAAGGACTGAGTTTTTTGTGTTGTTCGGTCATGTCTGACTCTTCGTGACCCCATTTAGTTTTTTCTTAGCACAAATACTGGAGTGGTTTGCCATTTCCTTCTCCAACTCAGGGTGAAGTGACTTGTCCAGGTACATGTGTCTTATCACATAGTATAAGCGGTCCCCAAATGTTGATGTAGTGAGGAAAGTATTGGATTGGAAAAGAGAAGACCTAGGTTTAAATTATGTCTTTCTCTCACTTGCTACGGGGACCTTGACCAAATCACGTAAGTTCTGTGGGCATGTCTCCTCATCAGTAAAATAAGGTTGTTGAACTAGATGAATGTTAGGGTCCCTTCTATATGTGTATGTTGTATATATGTATCCATATAAGTTCCACATACATTATCCCAAGAATTTAAACAAAAATTTATTATGTTCAGAGCATTGTGAATGAGTAAATGAATGAATGAATGAATTAGCGAAATAGTACATACTAAACACTCTGTGCCAGGCACCGTGCTATGAGATGGAAAGACAAATATAAGGAAACAAGAGAGTATAGCCCTCAAGGATCATATATATATATATACATACATATATGTATATATACATATATGTATGTATATATAGATATATGTGTGTGTATATATATAAACAACATTTAATTCAATTTTTATTTTAAATTTATTTTTTAAAATTCTTAAAGAATAAAATTAGAATTTCCATGTACATAGAAGAACAGAATTCTAAATAAAAATTCAAATCTCTTACACATGGCTTGTTTTTCCTTTTGAGTACATCACAGAATCATGGAATTGGAGAGTTGGAAGGGCCCCTGATGACCATCTAGTTCACTCAGTCCATGAAAGGAATCATCTCTAATAAATAAATAACAAATTCAACATGCAGCTTTCAAAAATTTCCTGTTTGCCTCTGTTTCCTTAGAGCCTTCCTCCTATTCTCTTCTGAGCACTTTTTTTACCTGCTTCAATAACCCCCTTTTCTTTCTTTTCTTTTTTTTTATTTTCTCCACCTAACCTTCTCTAAATGAAAAATAAAACCTTCATGTGAACAAATTTCTACATTAGCATATTTAAAAATATGCCTTATTCTTCACCTTGAATCTATTGCCTCTCTGTTCCAAGGTGAATTGCATGTTTCCTTATCAATTCACTGGAAATGTAGTTGGTGTGCTTATTGGACACATTACTTTAAGTCTCTCACTCAAGTGATTTTGATTTACGATGTTATTGTTATTACATAAATGGTTCTCTGGGTTTTGAATGGAGCCTAGATTCTAATATTGGAATCAAGCACATACAGACAAGGGGAGTGGTAGCCAAAGAGGAGTGTTTTGACCAGGCAAGTCAAAGGGACTGTTAAGGCAAATTATTGGCATGTGCTTTCCAAGAATGGTAGTGTTGACTTGATTACTGTTCTCAAAGTATAAGTTAGAAAGCTGGGAGGGTGTGCTGGGGAGAGAAGAGGATGGAAGGTGATTTACTTCAAAGTGTGTGGAGATGGTTTCCAAGTTGCTTGATAAATTTGAGAATAAGCAGGATAAGATGATTTTAGAACCATAGAAGTGGGGATCTTCAGTGTTAGTAGTAGAGACTTCAAGCACTGACAAAGTTTGCGTACAGGAAAACATTTAAGTCAACTATTAAAGTATATAAGATATTACTATTGTTATGGATGAATATTTGGGTGTCTAAAAGGAACTTTGGTTTGATAAAATCTGTTAAAATATGTGTATGAAAAAAAGCAACTTTCAGATGGGATTTGAGCAATTTGGGGCAAAGGATGAACTATGGTATAACTAGAGACTCTAATCACCTTGTAAAGATAGTGTCTCATATGCAGGCAAACAGTTTGATGATTTAAAAGGGCAAAGAAAAAATATTTAGTTATTAAAAACTAGACAAAGAAACACAGTTTCAAGGACACAAAATGGTTTGGAGAATTGTCTTGGGAACTTAGAACTGCAGAACATTACAGCTGCTCAGCTCATTTGAATAGAATTGTTTTGAGACTACAGAGGGAAAGAGAAAGGGGGTTGGGATAGAGGGGAAAGAGAGGGGAGAAAAGAAGAAGAAGAAGA
>CM053771.1:84748995-84779843 GCA_028658325.1 Potorous gilbertii | reverse complement strand
GATGAAGAAACTGGTAAGGCAGATAGAGTTTAAGTGACTTGCCCAAAGTCACACAGGTAGTATGCATCTGAATAAGAATTTTAATCCAGGTCTTCCTGACTGCCAGTCCAACATTCCATCCATTGCACTGCTTAGCTATGGAAGTAGCCACACCACACATCTGTCACATTTAGATAAGCATTTTCCCTGCCCTCATGGAGATTTAATCTATTGGGAGTATACGTACTCAAATAGTAATATAAAATACTTCAAAAGTATGTGTAAGCAAAGCATAATGTGAGAGTCAGTGGGGAAGACAATTATAATGAATACTTTGGGGTTTGAAATATACTCAAAGAATCATAAACACTGGAAGGGGGGGACATATGGTATAGTTTTTCCTATAAAGATAAAAGGCAGTAAAAGAAATTTTTAAAGAAAAAGAGAAAATTAAGTTTGTTTTCATAAAGAAAATGTTGTGTGTAACAAGTACTTTTGATATATACATAATTTTATATGTAACATTTGGGAGAATAAAATATTGCTAGCCTTGACATTTTTCCACAGAATCTTTATTCACATGATAAATAACCAGTTTGCAAATGCTGGCCTAACATTACAAATTGTGACTTTGGCACCAGGGAGTATCTGGCTCATTCTTATCAAGGGGCTCTAAGACCCTAGAGAAGGCAAGGTATTTCATTATTATTCAGCCATGAAAACAGGCAAGATCACATACTCCAGGCTTAAAGGAAAGCAGGCAATAGAACTAATGAAAATCAGGCATCATGAAAAAAGTCCTATTCTCATCTTTGATCACCACCCCTTCCCCAGGGCCAGCTCTAGTCCCTGCCTTCTCTTTGTCTGGTAATGACACCATCATTGTTATAGTCACTGAAGTTCAAAATCCCAGTTATACTGATCTCCCTCTCCCTTGCCCCTTACATCCAAAGCATTTCCACATTTTGTGTATTCTTCCTTGGAAATTTTCCTCATGTCAGCTGCTTCTTTTCCCTTCCCACTGGCACCACCCTGTTTCAAATCCCCTTTAAATTTTGAATTTAGGCGTGACGTCACCTTAAAGGCCTCAGCTGTGAACTAAATGAAATGGAGAGGGAAAAGATTGGAAGTTGGGATCCCAGTATGGAAACTATTGCAGTAATTCTAATGAGACTTGATAACATCTGACTAGAATCTTAGGGCTAATTTATTCTACAAATTTTTGCCTAGTTGATATTTCCCTTGCCCTATATCTAGCAAAGTTTAATCTCATTTCCGTCATCTAGGTCAATCAAAACCACTACCTCCTCTAGCTAAAATCTCTTTCCCGATACCTTCCTGAAACTCTAATCTCATCCCTCCATTCGTCCAACTTACTTTTCCCCAAACCTTCCTTGCCACGGTCTACCCTTCCTCTATAATCTCAAGCAGACCATTCTATTCATAACAACTGTCCCATTCATCTTCAGACTCTTCTTTTTACACATCTTCCATCTCATGGCACTAAATGAAAACTGACTTTTTTTTCTGATGTTGGTATATCTCATGTTCTATTTCAGGTCACTGTAAACTTGACCCCTTTTCTAGAAGCAGGTTCCTTTTGCCCTCTTATTTATTTTTTTTTATAACAACTCTCCAGTTTAATTTCAACCTACACTCTTGCCCAATCCCAATTTTTCTCAACCAATTAACAAACTTTCTTCTCTTTAGCACCTTAACAGCCACACCCAACCTCCTTTCTCTTTCCTTACCAGTTTGTATTCCTTTCTGTTACTCTCCACTTTATCCTCTTATTTTAGCTTAAATTCATCTTTCTCATTTTTCTCGAGTCCTTTTCTTCCTCTAACTTGATTTTCCCTTGAACTCTACCAAATTTCATCCTCCCTCGGTCAATCTCTGATTTTCACAACTGCTTCCCTTTCTTGTCCTTTTTTTCTTCAAGACCTTGACCTCCTCCTTTTCTTCTGCAAACATCTTCTCACTGAAGTAGGAAGTAGAATTCAGGTCAGTTGACTCACAAAGTATAACTTCCCAACCTACATGTTTCTTCCTCTTTGTATAGCTCTCCCTTGTTTAATCCAATTCATGTAAGTCAAGACCTCACCCTCAAGATACCGTTGGTCCTCTTCAAGTATGATGGACAAGCAACAATGATCCATCCAAACACACACTATATGTGTTATTTTGTTTTATTTTTTTTGTTTTATTTTATACATTTGTCTCCTTTTTCCCTCACGTTGTTTCTAATGTTTTAATCTTCCAAGAGTGATTTTACCTCAGACATTTTGAAATGATCTAATTATAAATCATCCTTCCTAAGAAGCAAATGTATTGAGTAGTAATATGTCTGTGAGACTCAGCCTCCCACTGGGACTTATGGTTCACTATTATTATGAGGGAGTCATCCCTTCTGAGAGAGACAATGACTCTGATCCCAGAATAAAGACACCAGAGTCCTCACAGGGATTCCTCAAGTCTGTCTGCAAACACTCTCCTGACAGAGAATTATGAGATGCATGATGGGAGAGTATGGGGCTTATGCAAACAGATTGAGTCTACCACTTACTCCTCTCTTGCTTTTCTTTGGGCTTTATTATCTTCAGAGAATGACTGTCTCAGAGTTGGATGTCACCTCAAAGGCCATCTAATCCTCCTTATACCCTCTATGCTAGCCTAGACAGCTAGCTGATCATCTAGACAGAGAATAAAGAGTCCCAATGCTGAGGGACTCCTTACTTTCTAAAGCAGATTATCCCTCTTTTGAGTAGCTCTCACTCCAAAGGAAGTAGTTCAGGATTTGTAGAATTCAGCAACATAGGCTTCCTGGCCATTACTTACTATGTTTAATTTGGCAAATGGAATCCTTGGTGTGCTGCTGCCTTCACCTGAGCCCATATTACTCTCTCTAAAATAGAAATTTGATCCCATAAAGAAGTAGAGAAAGGTAGGTTGGGGAGGAGAGAAGGAAAAGAAGGGAAGGAAGGAAGAAATTCAGCTGGAACAAAAAAAAAAGGATAGAATAGTTTTCTCCCTCCTGCCAAAAAAATAAGGCATGAAAAGATGTGGAAAAAAGGAGAAGGAATTAATGAAATAGTAAAGGAGTATAGTATTAGTTTAGGCTTATGGGAGAGAAAAAGGCAGGTCATGATTCATCTATTAGATGTTAATGGAATTCTGGTTGTAACAGAAGCCGCACTGTACAGGGTTAAGGTTTCTTTGTTTTTAAGCACTGGGCTAAGAGTAAGAAGATCTAGGTTCTAGCCTTTGTTCTACCATTAACTCACTACATGGTTTGAGGCAAGTCAATTCCCCTCTGAGCCTCAGTTTCCTCATCTGTGAAATGAAGAGGATGGCCTGGATGATCCTTATAAATACTTTAGGCTCCATAATTCTGAGTAGATACATCCTAGTCCTACAGAGTGTAGACTGACGATACACAGCACACATAGCAAAAATGGTGGCCCACTGCCACTTCCCTATTATTTCTGAGAATGGCTATTGTTGTCTCAAAGAGAACCAATGACAGTATGGGGTGGTGTCTTGACTAGTGCATGAACTGGATCTAAGTGAAACTTAGGGTGCTATGCACTAAGGCTGCACAAACTTGTTGACCTCACTCTCTCTTCTAAAGTCATTGAAGTCCATTGGCAAGACAAAAGTCAAGATGACTGGCAGTAACCCAAGATACAATGGATGACTTTGACATCTTAGATGTCTGACCAGAGCTTGCTTCAGGCTTCATGGCAAAAGGAAGAAATTGTTCTCATACCCTCATTCGGCCAGGGAAAGTCTTCACATGCCTGGGGTATACATCCCCCTAACTCACCCACAGGTTTAAGGTTGATGGTTCTCCTCAACCTGATTTGGCCCATCTGCTAAGGTGTAACCACTTTGCAGGCAAAAGCTTCTTGGAACTACAGATAAGAGCTGCGTGATGGGTGGACACCAGCAGCCCCCACACCAGAGATGCTAGTCCTTCCTGAACACCCCATATACCCCAAGAGTAGATGCACAGTAATATGAACAATGCTTCCTATTAGTCTGTGAATCCAAAGTCAGTCACCCTGTGACCCAATCTACCCCTAGTACATGCCTGAAGAGTGAAGATCACCAAATCAGCACCCCCAAGCACACTTCTGGAAATTTAATGACCCTTGTTGTGAAATGTCCCTATTGGGGAATTCAATTCTAACTACAGCTCTACACTATCTCTGAGGTTTCCCTAGAATTGGCATGCTTGACTTGCACAGAAAACATTTCCAAACATGCTCTGGATCCACTGAATGTTATGAGGTGTTAATAAAACTGTCACTTGAAGTGCATTGGAACCATCTCTGGCTTTTGGTTTAATATTATGCTAATGTAGGGTGAAGATACATTACTAGTGTAATCATAAATTCATTTTAAGACATATTAAAAAAGGAATTTTCCCAAGATGCTCACTTCAGTTCAATGTTCCCTAAAGACTAAATATTTTTCACAGTCCCTTAGAGGCCCATAATGAATAATGAAAAATGCAATATGGTACTCTCATGCAAAAACTCAAATATCATGGGGATTTTATACATATGTGCGCATGTATTATATGTATGTATGCCAACATCAACCAGGAGAATTACATACATATACAAAATATCTATGTGTATCTTTAAAAATAGACTTTATTGCAATGTTTTGTTTTTATGTCACCTACATTTCCCACAGTATGTCTTTCTCAGCCCTTCCCAGAGAGCCATCCCTTATAATAAAAAAGGTCAACAAAACCAGTCACCATCCCCCCAAGTCTGATATTATATGCATATATGTATATATATAAACACAACTTAGTTATGAGGTATTTTCCCATCCCTTTCAATTCTGTTATCATCTCAATGGAATTAATACAACTAGATTTCCAGAGTTTTGAAAAAATAGCCAACATACTATAAAAAGGCTGACATTATATACAATATGTATATACACATATACACAATACTCATATACACACACATACAAATACACACATGTATTATTAGATCTTTCCTACTCCTTTAATTGCTATTACCCTCCCTACGTGATAAATGGTTTTTCAAAGAAGATTGTTGTTCAAGAAAAATACTCATACTTCTATGCAAATTTCCACAGACCCTTTCCCCAAGATTAGAGCCCTCCAAAGAGATCAGATTTACATATCCTGTTGCTCAGGCAAGCATGTGAGAACCTGAAAATAGAGATGGAGGAAAAGAATACTATCAAGTTAAGTCAAGGAACATTAAGTACCTACTATGTGCTTCATATCCATCTACTTAACCAAAGGACTGTTCAGAGTCCCTTGCAGCTTTCAGTTTATCTATGGATGGATTTCAATCTTCACTGGCTAAGGAATTTCTACAAGCATCTGATACCCAATATGGAATTTGTTATTTTCAATTTGGTACATCTCTAATTAGAGAATCTTTTCCCTTCCCTCCTTTAATACTGTTTATAGGCAATGAGGTAGCACAGGGGATAGAGGACCAGGTCTGTCAGGAAGACTCATCTTCCTGAGTTCAAATCTGGCCTCAGACACTTACTAGCTGTGTGATGCTGGGCAAGTCACTTTAAACTGTTTGTCTCAGTTTCCTCATATGTAAAATGAGTTAGAGAAGAAAACGGCAAACTACTCCAGTATCTCTGCCAAGAAATCCCCAAATGGTGTCACAAAGAGTCAGACATGACTGAAATGACTGAACAACATAGTCCTCCTCCCTGTACCAGCTACTCCAGGTGATTTGATCCACAATCTCCATTCACACTAAGCACAATGGAGGATAATTTAACACTTTTGTGTATGCCATTGGGGAGTCATTTAGTCCAAATGAGTTGAAATTTGCTAAGTGGTTATTTACTAAGTGACCTGAGTCAGCATTCCTCCCCATGACTAAACTGATAAGATTACACTTCAGGATTAGCTAACTCACCCATAATACCAACACATCTGGGGGGGGGGGGGGCGGGGGATGGGAGGGGGTAACCAGATGAAACAGATGCTCTGTTAGAATCAGTGGGACATTGGGATGCATCAAAATCTCCATGAACACAGTATGCCTTTGATGCTGGCTTTTAATATCATGCCCAGCTGGAGTCTGTTCTTACACTACCCAAGTTTCTGCTATTTCAATCACAACCAGGAACACATGGAAGATTTCAGCTCCAGACAGATGGTATGACAAGCTACTAATAATAGATAGCAACCACTCTAATATTACCATGATTTTTTTTTTATTTAAAAAGATATATTCTTGTGGAAGTGTTCTGCTGCCTTGATCCAAATCTTGCCTTAGGCAAGATGTCCCAGTATCTGATACCCAGTTCTAGAAATTGAGTATTTTGAAAACTAGTAATGGTACCATGTCTCTCCAATAAAAAAAATTACCAAAAGGAGTTTGAGTCAGATACTTGATGAGTAAGAGAGCTCAAGAGAGAATGATAAACAGAAACCCATCATCTTTGTGTAACAGCAAGCACCCTAGTACACCCAGGATAACCTGCTAGCACAGGTTCTTGGATTTACTTTTCTTAAAGGAAAGTAAATTTTAAGGGGTCAACAATCTTCTTTAATTACATTCATTAGTTCAGGGGAAAAGTCAGCACCCTGACCATCAGAGTAAATACAGAGAAATTAGCATAAAGACCAACAGACAGGACTCTGACGGCCTGAATCAAGGCAATATTGTTATATACACCACTAGATCCAGAGAACCTTTACATCTGAGCAGTTGGGAGTCCTGAACATATGGCTACTCAGAGTCTCAACTAGGGAATAAAATGGTCCTTTTCATAAGCAAACCCCCAAAGCAAAATACTAATACAGAGTATATATACACATCTGAGAACCAGAAGGCATCCCAACCCTCATGACTCAGTGCCTAATCAACTTAGTACCAAAAGATGTGGAAGCCTTCCTACAAGCATTCTTCCCCCTGAGCAAGCTCCTCCTTAGGCTAGTCCTTCCCCCAAAGGGATCCATATGAGGCCTGTTAATGGATGGGGAAGATCTTATTATCACATTAACATCGCACCTGGCCAATATGATAAAGGCGGAAGGTAGAGAAGAAGAGAGGGAGGTTCCTCACAATCACTTTCTTCTCCAGCCTCAGGCGTATTTCCTAACTTTCATGAGTTTTGAGTTCTTATCAATGAAACAGAAACAAATACTACCTCAGAAGGCAGCCAGCTGTTTTCTGTGATTCTCTTCATTTGACAGTGCCTTCACCTACCCTACCCCCAAATTTCTTTTTATATACTCTGCATAGCTCTTGTTTTTACTCATTTGTACGCATGCTGTGTATCCCACCAAAGTAGAATAAAAGCTCCTTGAAGGGAGAAACCAGTGAATAATTGTTTCTGCCTCCCCATCACCTAGAAAATACCTGCAGTGCTGTTGTTCAGTTGTGTCTAACTCTTCATGACCCCATAGATCATACCCCTTTATCCTCCACTATCTCTTGAAATCTGTCAAAGTTCATGTTTGCTGTTTCCTTGACATTATCCTTTTCATCTTCTGCCATCCTCTTTTCCTTTTGCCTTCAATCTTTTCCCAAGAATAGGGTCTTTTCCAATGACTCCCATCTTCTCATTATGTGAACAAAGTATTTATGTATGATATTAATGAATCTTTGTTGAATTTTTGAATTCAATTAAAGTGAATTGGATATTTATTTGTGCAACAATTGTACAGGGACTTCTGTACTTAACTCCCTGGGGAGTTTTATTGATTTAGGGGGATTTTTTGTTGTTGTTTTTTTTAAGTCAGGACTTCTCGTACTTGACTTGGTTAACTTTCTGCTCTCATGAAATAAACAGAGTCAACATAATCAAAAATACATAGGATATAAAAATAACAAAGAATATGACTACAACCAGTTATAGCAAATCAACACTACCATTGATTGTGGAGAGGGAAAATCCACTTACTTTCCTATGATTCTAATCACAGTTCCTATGACAAAACATTTTCCCCCATCTATCATTCTCCTGTACCTTATCTCTCCCCCTCAGAATGTAGGTTCCTTGAAGGCAGGAACTATGTCAACTTCCTGTTTTTTCCTTAGAATGAGTACAGTGCTTAGCACATAGTGAGCACTTAGTAAAAGGTTTTCCATGCATTTGAAGAGATGTAAGAAAATTAGAATATTGGAGTAACTAGAATTATGTATGAATTAGTGTGGGAAGGCTTTAGGGAAGAAATGAACTTTGAGCTATGGAAGAGAGTATTTAATAGGAAGGAAGAGGAATAGTTCAATGAAATCACCTTATTTTTCTATCTTTATAAATAGGATACACAGCAGACTAAATATCCTGAGTGAATTATTTTCTCCTAGAATTTTTGAGGCTTCATGTCCAAATCACCTAATTTTTATATTCTTTAGCTTTTCCCTCTATCAGAAGCCTAAAGAAAAATAAATTCCTATGAGACAGAAAGAAAGGGGGTGGTGAATCAAATTTGTTAATATCTCTTGCCTAGTTTCCCATGAGACTGAAATTTTTTATGCTCTGGGCATGTGGACAAGAGAGTAATTTCTAGCCTGGACTATACAACATAGATACAAAGAAGGAATTTCTGATTAATGCACTCTGATAGAAGGATAAATTCAGGAGAGAAAAGTAAGGAGATAACCAAATTCTGTTGAATAAATGGAGAATGGACAAAAACCCCCATAATTTCTGGGTTTTCCTTTTTAATATTCCTTAGAAAATTCACCCTCTTTGGGATCTGAAAGGAAAGAGAACAAGAAAGAAATAACTCAAAGATAAGAGTTGGCTATGTGAAATTATATCTTAACTGAGCAGGATTTCAGAGGCACCATTTTTTGAAACAAGGGATTCTATGTCCTTCAAAGAAAGCTTTGGAGAGAAGAGATGGAAAATTACAAATCTCAACTGAAATAGGAGAGAGTAGAAATTGAAAAGTAAAGAGGGTAAAATATCTATGTCAGAAAAAATTAGGAAAATTATATGATGTAAAGGTAAAGGTCACATTGGTGCCAGAGTCAGGAAGCCCTGAGTCACCATTCAGCCCAAAATACTTCCAAGCTGTGTCACTCTGGGCAAGTCACTTAACCTGTTGCCTCCTAATCTGTAAAATAGAGATAATGATACCTGCCTCTAAGGATTGTTCGAAGGATAAAAAAGATATCATTTGTATAGCACTTTGCAAACTTGGAAGCACTATGCTATTACTATTTTATCAAAAGGGAAGACCTAAAATTTTCCATTTTGAATTCTGTAGTTACGGTTCAGACACCAATAAGAAGGTCTTTCTAGATTTCCTAGGACTTTGTATTTTGTACTTCTGTTTGATATTACTAATTCTTAACCGATTTTGACTTATCTGCTTGGTTAGGAACTAGAGGCAGACAGCTGATGGAAAACGTAGTCCAATATGAAAAAAAAAAGCAGCTAAGACAGAATAATAATAGTACTACAAGAAAAAACATTTTTCAAAGTAAAAGGATTGATATTTTAGGAGTAAAGTGATGACTAGCCTGTCATTACTGATACAAAAGAGCAAAGAGCTTTTCACAGAGCAGGAGAAAATGGGTTTTCTGGTTTTCAGTTTTCAGGAGTTTCAACTCTATGGTCAAGATTTGACTGTTTATACAGGTGTGATGAAGTGCAGTCCTTCCACACTAAACATCAGGGTTTTCTTGTTCTGCCTAGGACTCTCCTCCCTTGGACCAATTCCATGTGGTAAAACCCAAATGAAACAGAGAATGATAACCTTGTCTGATTCACTGCTAAACCAGACGTAGGAAATATGGCCCACGGAAAAGACAATGCTCACTTTATCACTGTCAATGATCAATATTGAAATCAGCAATTGTTCACACTTCAAGTGTTCTGAGCTTTTTTATTTGTTGTTTTTCCTTCTAGGGGCCAGAGATGAGGAAGACAGTAATGTAGCAACATGTACAATGGCAGTTGGTAGAGAGTGAAGGAACCTGCTTCAGGATGATCTGAGACTTCAAGTTTGGAAATAGAATAAAATAACAAAAGGTTGATTTGGGAATAGTATGAAAAGGATTTTCAACAAGGATATACCACTGACTCAGTTGGGCAGATACCTTGCTCCAGGTTGGTGATACTGGGGCACCATTCAGGCCCCAAGGAGAGCCATTCTCCCAATCTCCTGAAGAAAATTACGATCGGCTTCTACTATTAACGGGTAGAGGGTTAGATGTTAGCAGGTTTGTGGTTGTTGTTCAGTTGTTTCAGTCATGTCTGACTCTTTGTGATCCCTTTGGAGGTTCTCTTAGCAAAGATACTGGGATGGTTTACCATTTCCTCCTCCAATTCATTTTACAGATGAGAAAATTGAGGCAAGTGACTTTCCCAGGGTCACACAGCTAATAAGGGACGAGGCCAAATTTGAACTGCAGGCCTGGCACTCTATCCAATGTGCCACCTAGCTGCCCTGGTTAGTAGGTTGCTTGAGACTAATTTGAACTGAGCAGCAGAAACAGGGAGGGTATCCTCAGCCCTTCCATAGCATAGTTTCTTCCTTTTAGGGGTCCAGGTCCCAAAACTCTATCATTAGTATCTTTCCTAAAATGATGTGCCCACAGTAATAACTAACTAGCATATATCACTTTGAGGATTACAAAGCACTTTCCAAATATTTCATTTTATCCTCACAACAAGTCTGGGAGACAGGTGCCATTATCATCCACAATTTACAGAGGAGGAAACTGAGGAAAACAGAGGTTAAGTAACACAGCTACTAAGTTTCTGATTCAGCATTTGAACTCAGGTCTTCCAAAATCCAAGTTTAATGCTTTAAACAACCATATCCCTAGCTCCAAAAATCCTCTGAAACAGGTAGTACAAATATTAAGATCATAAAATGTGATTCCCAGAGCTAAGCACAGTGAACCAGATGTGGCCTAATCAGGGCGGAGTAGAGCTAGAGCAGTTATTTCCCTCACTTGGGATATTGTGCAGTAAAAAACAGAATTAGCTTTCTTGGTTGCCATGATATACCATTCACTCATACTCAAGTAGCAAACACTCACACGGTTGTCATACAAACTCTGTAGAGCCATGCCCCTTCTATGTTATATCCATAAAGTTGACATTTTGAAACAAAGCATAGAATTTGACACTTACCTCTGCTAAATGTCACCACATTCAATTTGGCCCTTCAATCTACAATGTCAAGATCTTTTGGAGTCCTGGACTCTGTTCTCCAACATGCTAGCTCTCCCTCTAAACTTTGCCATCTGCATATCTGATAAGTATTTCACCTTTGTTTTAATCTAAGTCATTAATAAAAAATGTTGAACTGGGCCAAAACACAAAACCCTGAGACATTTAACAAGTGACTTCTTCCCAGATGACATAAAATCCTTAATGGTTATCCTTGAGGTCTAATCATTCAAGCAATTCCAAATAAACTTAATTGTACTATCAGCTATAGCTTTTCTTCATCTTGTCCACATATATGATATTTATATATTTCTCTTTGAGAGAAATTAAAATTATATCATAATATTATATGTAATTGATTATTCATTTGACATCCATCCTTTAAAGTTCTCCTATTTCTGTTAAAACCTCACTTCTGGAAAGGTCAGTCAGTCTCTGAAGGGCATGACTGAGTGATAAGATTACTCTTAGACTTCAAGGCACATGCTCCTTACTTAGGCCGGGGAGTGAGGGGGAACCCACCCAACTCAGAAACCTGATTTTTGTTTAGAGTATGAACAGAATCCAGTCAAGGCAAGTCCTTTGCTGGGGGAAGGAACTATTGTCCTTAATCCCCTCCATAAAAGTTTAAAGACGATCCAGCTTATAAAGGAGAACACCAGTCAGAGAGGTGGGGATATAAATGACTTCGTCTGTGCTAATGCCAGGAGGCTGAGGCTCAGGATCAAACCACATTCTCAAAAAGAGAAGCTGAAGACTTTTAGTCTATCTCCTCGTTAAATGTTCACCAATCAGGATTGAGTTTCATTTATCAGGGGAATTCCCTGTTAAAAGGTACACACCTGATTTAAGGTGATTCAAAAGCTTCCTTGGTGTCTTAGGTTACCGAGAGAAACCACTGACCACATATTGGTTATTAGCTAGACTAATTAATAAACTGATTATTAATTACCTGGAAACTGTTTTTGGAGGGTATTATTCACTACATCCTGATCTCCCAATCTAATCATTCTGTCAAAAGAGAAATGTGATTATTTTGGTATGACACCTTTTTGATATTGTGTGTTGGCTCTTAATTATCACTGCATCCCTTCCAAAGGGTTCAAAAATCAGTCACTTAATAATGTGCCATAGAATTTTACCAGGAACAGAAGCCAATATCAACTGTCTAAGAATACAGCTCCTCCCTTTATCCTTCTTTGAAAATTGTAACCTACACCCTTGTCTAATCCCATACATGACATGGCACCTCTCCTATTCTCTAAGACCTTCAAGAGCTAAAAGACAGTAACACAGAAATCATATCCAGTAGTGCTTTCAGGATTCAGAAATACGAAAGTTAGGAAGCAGAACATGAGTGTCTCTAGGCAGTTCCCATTTGTTATCCTCCTCTATTCTTTCTGAATAAAATTTACCTTCCTGGAACCAAATTCCAGTCATGATTCATATCTCAGATAAGTATTTGTTTGACCTACAAGTGCTTCTTTGCACTAGGAATTCTGTTTTATTCTACTTGTCATCCACACTTCGTGTGTTTGTATAGAAACATCTAAGGTTTTGAGTTTTATTACTGGCTCTCTCCTCAGATATGATTGCCAAGAAATTATTGGTTCTGTCTTATTTTAACTCAAAACTCTTCAAAATACATCAGCATAGGAAAGCCAGGGTAATATAGAAGTGTCCTATGCTCTGCTCTATAGACATCCTGTCACATAATTTTGCAAAGGACCTTCTTTTTAATGATTTTTTAAAATTAATTAATTAAATTTAAGATTTAAAAATGTCTCAATGGAAGTAAGTGTCTGTTAGATATAGAAAATATTTAAAATTGCATGAGAGGGCCATGTTTTTAACTAGAACTTGAAAACCTGCATTTCATCTTCATATGAATTGAACCCTGTGGGAAGTAAGAAAGTTCTGTTTTCCACATTCCTAGGTGATAAGGGTTGTGACCTAGCATAGACAGGTTAGAGGTCAGAAACTAATACGCAGGCCCAAGTTGCTGTGTGAGGAAGGGCCTATCAGAGAGAAGAACATGGAGTCACATGGCTAAGGGACAATATCTTGGGAGATCCAAAGTTCGGAAAATTGTATAAGAAGCCCCATCTTTCTGCACATGTTGTAGTCATCCTGTAATCTTACTGGGGAAGCTACCCAACCATTCAGGGGGAATGAACATAAAGATTAATAAAGGCTTTCCTGATTTCACAACAGGTATTGTTCTTTGTTTAAGGTGAGTATGTTTCTCTGTTGGGGCCTGTTAGACAGGTTCATTTCTAACAATTCTTGGGGGCTCGTCTGGGATCTTTAGCATCAGAAAGATTAGGATGGAATCTTGCTTGTGGGGAATGAGAGCACACCCACTGATTTTTCAGTGGTCCAGACACCCACAGGTATGTTGCCCCTCTTCTAACTGCTAAATTCTCTGGGACTGTTTGGAATTGCTGTGAACTCAGGAATGCAGCTAAAACAATGGATTAAATGATTGGTGGCAGTGTAAGTCAGGGATCTGAGCAAGAGCAGGAAAATCAGTGGCTAAGTACTGCCTTATTTGCCTTGGGATCTGAGGTATCCAGTCCTTGGGGACCTTTGGAGCATAAGTCCTAAGTTGAGAAGTGAGCACTCTTAAGATAATGGTACCAGGGAGGGGATGAATAATTCTCTGGATATTCCTTCAGAAGCCCACTTGAAGGAATGTTGGCTATATTCCTTCCCCAGTCTGCTCTGGAGAGAGAGCAGAGAGAAAGAAGGGGGAAGGAGAATCTAGATTCTGGGAATGATCTTTTTGAAACTGAATTGGAATCAGTCAGAATCAATTGACATGAATAGTTGAATTTTGATCCATCTAATCTATTTATTTCCTAAAAAGAGAGGAATGTATTGCTTTATCTGTTCTGTGTTAGTCTGTGTGTTTGTGAAGTGTGCTGTTAAATTGTAAATGCAGTCATGCAGCCAGCTAGAGTAGCAAGGGCTGTAGCTGGACTTTCCCTTGGAATTCTGCTGTCTCTTAATCTCTCCTTCTCCTTCCCTCCCTGATTACAGCAGCTTCACAGGAGTGAGTGGGCTGGGGAGAGAGAAAAAAGATGTTTTACTGTTTGGCTTGATAATGGTGTTAATAGAGTTTGAAAACTTTTAAGAAGTTGTTTTAAAAAATCTTTCTTTCTGCATTCTAGACCCTGGTCACATTTTTTGAATGTGAAAAATGAGATAAGGGAAAATGAACCTGAGGCAGTTTCAGGGAAAAGTTAAGTTTTGATTTGATGAGATCTCAAAGCTAAAATCTGTACTTTATGTTTAAATTAAATAAATATATCTGATACCAGAAGAGAGTGTTTAAAATTGCTAATTCACTTTAGGATTTCAGTTACTTCTTTTAGAAGCATTAACTCTGTCCATGTGCTTAGACCATGTGAACAAGGGGAAGGTTGCCCCCCCCCCAATATGATTTAAAAGCTGGAATGAGACTGAGAGAGCTTGTCTGGTGGGCCATGGAGTGGGGAGAGGGAGCTGGAAGATGATGTTTCAGCTCTTTAAGGAAGTAGAGTAAAAAAAAAAAGATTATTTTAAGTTATAAATAAAGTTTTCTTTAAAGTAGAAAAAATATTTGATTTTTAAAAAGAGGGCTTAAATGTTTATCATTAGAGATTATGAATCCAGATTTGATAATATTGAAGTCAAAATCTGTCCTGACGGAATAATAAGAAGCATCTGAGAATGCTCTTCCTATCAGGATTAAGCAGAAAAAGATATTTTTATTCAATATTTAGGATGGTAAATATAGGATGGCTTAATATAAGGACTGGGTATATGTTAGATGCAATGTTAATCTAACATAATTGTCATACAATTTTTAAATTTGGAGTTTGTTATATATAGACTAGAGTTTTGAAAGGATGTGATAGAAATTTAATAATTTGAGACTTATATTTGGTTATAAATAAGCAGTGAAAATGCTCATGTTTGCTATATAATGGTAGAGTTAACTTTTTTGCTTTAATTAAGCTAGAATGAGAATTCAGTGCAGATAGTTATAGTTAAGATGTGGAGGAATTGGATAATCTGAGTAATGGGATAGAGAGATTTGGAAAGATGAATAAGGATTTTGATTGAAGATATGAAAGGCAGATAAGAAGGTTTGAAGAGTTCTGGATGAGTTAGTTTCAGATGGTTTCAGTAAGTAGTAAGGATGTGAAGAAATATTTTAAGAAGACAGAAAAACATGTAACTTGATTTGATAATTAATAGCTCAATCAAATTTGAGATAACTCTATCTGAAAGGATATCAGGTGACAGTGTGCCTACGTGGTAGTAAAAAGATGAATTACTGTGCAAGGTGATGTGGAAATGCATTCAGCTGAATGGGTTAATGGCTTATTTTAAGTTTTAAGTAAATTTAAATAGTTTTAAATTTTTAAGAAAATCTAAATGTTGTTATGTAGGAATTGAATTGTTAAATTAATCATGAATTGGTTTTAAAAAGCTGTTATGAATTCTGTGTAAGAGTTTCTGTGTTGTAGAATTCCTATTAAAAATGATAATCCTTTAATATGTGTGTGTGTGATTTTCAAGTCTGTTCCATCTAAGGATGTATTAAGTATGTTTAAAAAGTTTATTTCTGCTGTGAAGAAGGAAGTTTTAACTAAAATTGTTTTTGCTGTGAATCAAGCATTCATAAAAGTATGTTTGTAAAAGGAAGCTTATGGGCAAATGTGCAAAGGTCTTGGTTTTAGATTTTGTAATTTTTGCTAATTAGGTTCATGAAGGTTTTGGAATAAATTGTAAACTTTTCTTAAAAGTGGAAGATATTTGTTGTATGAAGAAATGTTTGGTAAAATCTTTTGTATGATTTTTGAAAGGCCTACCTACCAAATATATATTTGTAAGCTAATTTCTTATAATAACTGAAAGTTTTATGAGGGGGGTTGGAAGATAAGGGACAAGATAAGGGAGACCAGGGATTTTATAGTTCCAGGAAGCTCTGTGATAAATTTTAAGACAATTCCCTGGCCCCATCCCCCTTTCCTTTTGAAGTCTAGTCATTATAGAAGGACTCCTTAGGATCTAATCTGAACTGGAGATGCTCAGAGGAGAGATGTTAACTATTTCCTATTGTGAAGGAAAAGAGTGGCCCCAGTCCCACCCAGGGTCTCTATGACTTGAAAGAGTTTAAAATGATCACCCAAGTGGTGTGGCCTCTCACTTTGTAAACTAAAGTTGTAATCTCTTATGTAAAGGGTAAACTGTTTGTATATGGAGTTTCTAAACAAGGAATTTGTGTTGGTGATAAATAATCTCTAATGATTGGTTTTTAGGACAAATTTAAGATTAAAATGTAAGTCCTGATAAAATGTGTGATTAGTGAAACCTGCATTTTGATACAAGCCTCTGGGACAATTACTTACTATGTCCTCAGTCTGGGATGGGATCCTTCTGGCTCAGTTTCCCCATTGTGTTCCTTTGAAAAGGAATGTTTTCCCACTTGACTATTTCTGAGTCTGACTGTAAGGTAGAGATGATATCTAATTAAGTCCTTACTTTTCATCTTCATGGCATGTTGCTGTAGTCAAAGCAGATAGTTTAAGATGTAAGCACAATGAAAGTAGTAAAATCTTGCTGTTTTCAATTAATTAGGTAAATGATACACTGTAATGAAAGATAAAATCCCTAAAATAGATTACACTTTCTGAGTGCAATGGGAAATCAGGTAAAGAAAAGGAGACCAAAGTATAAATGTGATGTTGTATCATTGTTCCATAGAACATTGGGACTTAAAGTTAAATATAATTGTATGGAATTGTTGAGATTAGGTGTACTTGGGACCCCCCTCAAAAAAAATAGTAACATGCTGGGTCCTGCTCAAATGAATTCAATCCAAGCCTTCTTTCTGCCAAAGAAGGTCAAAGTTTGTTTCTTATCTACAGAGGGACTAAGGAAGGAGTCCCTGACTGATGAAGGGCAGCCCCAGGTGGTCTGGGGGTTCCAGGAATGGTCTTGATAAGAGTGGCTAGTGGCCTGGAGATTTGGATTGATAGGGCATAATGATAGGGAAAAGCTCATGAGCCTCAGGAGAGCCAGATCAAGTGGGGAAAACCAAGGAGTTTTCAAGGTAAGGTTTTCAAGGGCCCTTTTAGACAAATGGAACTAAAACTCTTTTGGGTGAGGGACAAAGGTCCCAACTCAGAATAAGGTCTTTACATGTTACATAAATCAATTGCGTAAATACAATTAACTGAATTAGTTACTGAAACTAAATCAGAGACATCTTTAGTTTAGGGAAAAGAATTTCAGTCTAAGTTTCTTAGAGGCAGGTAACCTCTGGTAATATTTGGAAATGATGGAAAAGTTAAATATTTCCGTTTTGATCTGAATTCATTTCATGAACATAAGTTGAAGTTAATGTTTGAACTTATCATACATGTAGCTCATTCTTTTAGATTGAGCAGGGTTAGAAAGGGAAAGAGTAGTTTGGGAAACAGATGTAGATATATTAGAGCAATATCTTATGGTTTTAATGGTAAAATTGATTTTATGGTTGTTATTTCATCAGGAACTAGAAAAGTATAGAAAGATATGCAAGCCTTCAGACTTGCTTCAAAAGATGTTCCTTAGCCAATGTGAAATTATAGTCATATCTGAAACTTGATTATTGGAGCTTGCTATTTTAAAATTTTGGGGGACTATTAACTGACTGTTCTTCTGGGTCTAACTCCAGGTATGCATAGCAAGAAAGGCAGTCTGAGTCACTGATCCATGATTCCAGCAAGCCTGTGAGATGCTGGTATGAACTGCAAAGGGGTTATCTCATGGGAAGGTTGGGAGAGCGGCTGTTCAGCCTGGGTTGAGGCAGGATTCTCCTGACTTAATTTCCCCACTGACACCTGGCAGATTTTAAGCCTGGTTGAATGCCAAATGACAATCTACTCCTACCTGGAATTGACATGAAGTTAGGGAGATGTTGTTTCCCTGAACTGTCCTTATTCTTAGTGGCAATTTTCTATAATCAAAAGTTTGATAAACAAAATATCAGGTCTATTAAACAATAGATTGTTGGTGGAGGAACATCTGAAGTTAAGTCAAAAATTAAGCTATTAGGCGTAGAATCTTAGACCAGCAACAAGTTAGGGTCCTTTAATTCTTAGTAATAGTGTGAAGACAATCAGGTCAAGGGCTTGTGAGGTTAGCATACATAGTTATTATTTTTGTCTCAGCAGGTTAATGTTAAAAGAAAAACGGTTTGTGGTTTATATTATAAATGCTTTAAAAGAAGCATCACATGACCAGAAGATGAAATTGTTTTATGAAATGATATGTACTGTGTAAAATGATTATTTATTGTATTTATGTAAGTACTGAAGCCTGGTATTGACTCCTTAGTGAAATCTCATCTTCCTGATGGGCGAAATGAATAGTGAATTAATGTAAAATGTAAAAATTGAGTTCTAATGTGAATTTCTTAAACATGACTATTTACCAAAGTTCCAATTTTGATTTTGTACGAATGATAGGAATGGTAATCAAAATTGTATCAAAGTCAGTTTTGTAGGAGAGTGAACACCTGGATTTCTACAAGAAGATAAAGGGAAGAAGATGCTGAGATGCTGTGCTGAAGATCCAGATCAGAAAACTGCATCAGATGATGTTCCTCCCCAAGCTGCTGTATGAGATAGAACCTCAAGGGGGAAAGAATATGAGGAGGTATTTATTGGATTTTGGTGTGGAAACAGAAATTTTAATAAAGAAATAAAGGGGGGATTTTTTGGGAAGAAAGTTCTGTTTTTCATATTCCTAGGTGATAAGAGTTGTGACCTAGCATGGACAGTTTAGAGGTTAGAAACTAATGCGCAGGTTGTGTGAGGAAGGGCTTATCAGAGAGAAGAACATGGAGTCACATGCCCAGGGGGCAGTATTGCAGAAGATCCAAAGTTCAGAAAACAGTATAAGAAGCCCCATCTTTCTGCACATGTTGTAGTGATCCTGTAATCTTACTGGGGAGACTACCCAGCCATTCATGGGGAATGGACATAAAGATTAATAAAGGCTTTCCTGATTTCACAACAGGTATTGCTCTTTGTTTAGGGTGAGCATGTTTCTCATTGTTGGGGGTTTGTTAGATGGGCTCACTTCTAGCAGCCCTATCAGGCAGGTTCTAAAACATTTCTCCCACATTATAGAATATATGTTAAAAAATGAGTAGATTACTGGATATTGCAATTTTCTCGCAATATGACTTTGCCATTGATAAGTCCACAAAGTATCAAATCTTCCTTGAAATTAGTTTCAACAACACATCGTATAGATTCTCATCTACATATAAACAAATGAGCATCTTTAACTGCATCTGTTGTTTCATCTACTTGCAATGCAAAATAGGAGATTTTAACTTCTTAAATAATTGATAGCAAAGCCACACAGATAGACAAATATAGATATAGATAGATATAAATATGGACATGGCTATGTCTTCTCACTAGATTACCTGCAAATAGAATCATTTAATCTGCTTTTGCAAATTATTTTTCAATGATCATTTTTTACCATGCCTGCAGGTATCTACAACAGCTGTAGGAAGAACAAAATATTTTAACTGTCAAAGGAGGTCCTTTTTATATCTAGAAATTCTGTAAGCAGCCTTATACAATGTAAGCAATCCCATATATGATAGTTATGCTTTTTTAAGTTTGTTCTTTATTATTGAAAGCATTTAATTTTCCCTGGAAAAATTCTATTGTTTTGCCAATATATTCTTCAATATACTTTCAAGATAATATCTTTAACTCAATTGTTTTTATGTTACATTTAGTTAAAAGCATTCATGTAAACCAAAAAGGAACAGTGGTCTTTCCTTTCAATCAATAATAGTACTTGTAAACCTTAATGATAAATACAATGGATAATTTTTTTAAAAAAATTATTTAGACTTTTTACTTTGGATTTCCATACTCCTGCTTCTTAAGCTGTCTCTATCATCTTTACTTACAATGGTTTTATGTGTTCAGATGAATTTTTTCCTTTAAAGCCCTACAATTAATTACATTGTTATCTCTCAAGAGTGATAATACCACAAAGAAGAGTATTAACTTTTAAAAAGAAACATAATGAATCTAAGAAAATTAAATTTTAATTTCATTGTTGAAAATGTCAAGCAGTTACCTATAATTTCTTGAGATTATTTTTTAGGTTAGAGACTTTTTGTAAATCAGTATGTTTTGTTGGCCTTATCAAAATGCCCTTTCAATTGACACTGAGAAATAACAGCTAGCGTTTATATAGCATGTTAAGGTCTGCAAAGCACTTTATAAATATTATCTCATTTTATCTTTACAACCACCCTGGCAGGCAGGTGCTATTATCATATCCATTTTACAAATGAAGAAACTGACACTGACAGAGATTAGGTGAATTCCCCATCATCACACAGTTAGTAAGTGTCTGAGGCTAGCTTTGAACTCCACGTTTATTGCTCTGTCCACTGTGCACCACCTGGGGTGCCTCCATATAGCAGGCATTTTCTTTTGACTTTCACAAAAAAGTTATTTCACACTATTTCTACACTTCAAACTGCAGCAAGTAGCTCCATGATACAAATCATCTGTCACAAATTTATGCCAAATGATGTTAATGGTGGCAAAGGACTCCAACGTCAGTATCTGAGAATTGATAAGTAATGGCTCAAATTAGATGGCATTCTCACATGTTACATAAGTGCTCTGCTGCCCTTGCTTCATTTGTAGACTGTATTAGGCCCATTTTTCTTGATTTTAATAAGGTTTATTTCGAAAAAAAAAGTGAATCGATAGCCAATACTTCTGGCAAGGTTTTGGGCCATCCTTTTACCTTCACCTCCCCCATCCTTTTACATCTGTCCTCTGGGGTAGAAGGTAGAACACGGCCCACAGTAATGGAGAACTCCCTGTTCTGCCTGTTATTAGGAAAATATTAATAACTGCCTGTTATTAGGAAACACACACAGACACACACATATCCATGCATGCACACACCCACAGCCACAGTCACACACACGTACACATGCACACTCACACACACACATACACATACTCACACACATCCACGCACACACACACCCACGCACTCACACACCCACAGTCACACACACGTACACACACTCACACACCCACGCACGCACACACCCACAACCACAGTCACGCACACTCACACACACACATACATACTCACACACACACTCACACACACACCCACACATGCACGCACCCACAGCCACAGTCTCACACACACACACACACACTCATCTCTGTTTTATATCCCTGGTCTGTTCGACCTTCCTTTTCTGTGTCAGGTTCTTCTAACTCTTCCAATTCAGGCACGGGTCAGTATGCTCTCTGCCTCCAGATTCTTTTTCTTCTTTGCTTTTCTTTTGAAGATCATCTTTCATTCTTCCAAATGCTTCACAGCATTTAAGAGGGGAAATCATTGCTAGACACGAGTCCTACACAGACAGATGAAGCTTTCAACTTCACCCTTCTCCTCCCCACCACCGCCTTGACTCTGCATGCCTGGTATTGAGCACAGAACCACAGAAAACAACAAAAGGTAGAGAAGAAACTCTACTGCTTTTCAAGCATTTAAGAAAGGGAAAAAAAGTTACATACAAGAAAGAATTCCTAAAAGAAAAATAGTTCTGAGAACCCTAAGCTAGTTAGGTCTTTCAGATTTTCACAGGAGACACATGAAAATATTTCCCCTGAGAATGGTAAGTATCCTTAACACTTCTTAATTTCAATGTATATGAGTGAGGACTTTTCCCAACTTAATTTGTCAGGACTGAGACAGAGCAGCATGGAAATTGTGAAGAGGAGCAAGCAGAATCCTTCCCTGGCCTCTTTCCATACTCACACACCTAGAGGATGGGAAGTTTGCCACAGACTCAGACAATCGCTAGCTACAAATGTTGGTGGATCTGCGTTCTATAAAAGAAGATAGCAGCTACTGTGTAGTCTGAGGCGGATCGAGGTTTATTTTTCCTTTGTATGTCTGTAAATAAATGGTTTTAATTTTGGAAAACATACATCTGGAGTGTAGTTGTATTGCCAAACTGACAGAGCCTCGTCACAATGTGTCAACAGCATCCAGAAGGTTGTCTGTCTTCCATGAAATTTTACATAAGAGGTAGTTGGTGTCTTGAAGCTCACTGCCAAGGTTGTCCACGTAACAGGTCATTTCAATGTATTGGGTATAGCTTCATTCTTTCAGAGGCAAGGAAAAAAGCATGATCTCTGAGTGAGGGGGCAAACCTCATCAGGAGTTAAGATTACTGGGTTCTTTTTTGTGGTCACATGAGCTAAGCTCAAGGATCCTTTTTAACCTGTCCCAAAAATAAAGAGCCATTCCCACATGGATCGAGCTGCCCAGTGCCAAGCACCCAGGACAGCTGTGCCTCATTTTGAGCAAACCTAACATATGAAAAATCTCAACTTACACAAAAGATGAAGCAGAGAGTGATTGTCCACTTAGCAAAACTATTCACGTATTCACCATGTGATTCCTTTGTGAAGTCAGCTGATGAACTTACCATATTACTGTACAGAATCATAGACACGGAGTTGGAAGTACTCTCCAGGTCATCTAATTAAACACTCCCTCCCACCCCCCTCACTTAAGACAGGATCTGAGGCCCAGAAAGGTTGAGTGATCAAACAGATCAAACAGCAGTCAGAATGTCAATGTATTCTACAACTCTGAATCCTGAGCGCATTTAGGGTTCATTCCCATTACCGTTCAGTTGTTTCAGTCATGTACAACTCTTCGTGATCCCATTTGGGGTTTTCTTGGCAAAGACGCTGAAGTGGTTTGCCATTTCCTTCTCCAGCTCATTTTAGAGATGAGGAAACTGAGGCCAGCACAGTTAAGTGACCTGCCCCGGGTCACACAGTTAACATTCCTACTCTCTTAATAAAAATTTAATTGAGTACATACATTCAGGAACACACCTGCAATTATACCTGTTTGCCTTATAGCTCATCATCTTAGTGATGACTGTTAGAATGCCTATTTATTGCCTATAACAAAGCTTGGTTACTAACCTAGGATAGTAATAGTTAGCTAAACTAATTAACTAAAATAGCTAATTCAACACATCATTCTTGTTTGAATCCCAGAATAGCCAATTTGTAAATAATTAGAAAAGTCAACAAGTTCAATTCTTTGCCTGCTAAATGAATGAATCTCTTCCACCACATCCCCAGCACTTTCAGGGTCAGTGACACTGTAAGAGAGTGATGGTGAAGCCCTTCATAGATGAGGTTATTGCTGCTCTTGCCTTGTCTCCAGGAAGGTAAGTGCTCTGGGTTCTCTGGCTACTGAGCTGTGGAAAGGTCTGTAAACGTTAAGAGCCTTGGATTGGGTTTCAAGGGCTTGGGTCTGAACCTGGCTCTCCTAGTTATTACTTGTATAACCATGGATAACTCACAATTTCTCTGGGTCACAATTTCCAGCCAAGTAAAGGAGAAAGAAGTATTCCAGATATTCTCCAAGGCCTCTACCTCTTCCAGTTCCCTTGTGAATTCTAGGATCTTAAAGGTTTCAATATGGGATGGCTAGGAAGGGAAAGCAATTCTCAACTGCAATCACCAGTCATACAGAAGAACAAAGATGACCAGTTCATGAAAGGTGAACCCACCACTTCTGTTTCATTAGCAGCTACAGTGGATTTTCTGGAATTACTGCCACTGATAGCACCCTTCTCTGCAAATGAGAACTGAGAAAAAACTCAGCTGATTGGATTCATTTAAGCAGTACTAGTCAGCATCATCAGTCATTACAACATCATAAGCTCTCAGTATATCAAGTAGAAATATAATATATCAAGTCCAACTTTTTCATTTTACAGATGAGCCAACTAAGGCACAGAGAAATTAATTAAGCACCTTGCCCAAAGTCACATAGAGAGTAAGTACAGGACCAGGATCCAAATGCAAGGAAGGGGTGACAAATCCTCTCCTTGAAGGTCTTTCAAGCAGAGGATGGAGGTTGTTGACTCAGTTAAAATTGCTACTAATAACCTATTATTCATAAGTTAGATTATGGGTTGAACTATATGGTTACTAAGATCCCTTCCAGATCTCACCTTCTGTGATGACTCTGATTCAGAATCAAAGGCAGAGCTCCCAGCACTGAAGACATGGCATATGTATTGGTTCAGTGTCAGTATAAGACAGGACCCAGACTAAACTGGGGACCTAAGGCTAAGAAGCAATGCTGAACTTTCCATGAGGCAGTTAGGCAACTAGTGAATAGAGTCCCTAGTTTGGGATTCAGGAAGATCTGAATATACCTCAGACATTGACTAGCTGTGCAACTCTGGTCAATTATTTAATTTCTTTCAGCCTCAGTTTCCTCTACTGTAAAATAGGGACAACAATGATACTTATCTCACAAAGCACTATGTAAATGTTAGCTATTGTTATTCCCAGCCCTCTCTAATCTCCTCCCAAAAACAGATTTCTTATTCTACACAGGATGGTATATGGCCAGTAATCCATTGGTCATCCTCATGGCTCTGACTTTCTTTCAGGCATTAAAATATCAGTCATCTCTCCATCAAAGACAGTTTCCTTCATCACCATTCATTGCATAACAACAATCTCTCTACTTGCTGGCATTCCTTAGAATCCCTGTGTGACTGCCATCAATCCATTGCTATCCTGGTTGCTCTAGCAGTGGGATCCATGGAGGGGACTGTCCCCTATACACACACACACACACACACACACACACACACACACACACAGAGTAGCAAAAGTGCAGATTGCCAGCATTTACTTTTTAAATGGTCACAGTCAGGTACTAGTTGATAATTTGGCAGTTCACAAAATAATTCATCCATTTTCTAATTTATCTGTTACTTGGAGAGGAAATTTGGCTGGGGAAGAAGAATCTATAACCCAAAGGACTTCTAGGAATATCTGAGATTCAAACAACACGCCGGGCTGAAATTTTCCACCACCACAATATGGTGCCCAAAGGTTGTTATAAAGAGAAAGAAACAAGCATCTCATTCTACTCATCCCCTGACAGCTCTTTACACCTGTTCTTTCAGTCATACTACTTATCTTAGGGATATCAGTGAAGTAAGAAGAAATGATTCCCTTCCCTCCTTCCTCCTCTTCTTGACTTCCTCTTGGTCCTTTGCATGTCCCAGATCAACTGATTAAGCACATGGTCATCAATTATAGACAACAGGCAAATAAATGATCATTCTACATGTAGAAATTTCCTATTACTATATGAGTTATTTTGGCTTTCATTTCAAAGTTATAAGTTTTCCCTCAGTCTCATGCTCTCTGAATCCACTTTAGACGTCTGTTCAGTTCAAATCAATTAACATTTACTAAATATCTACTATGTGCCAAGCACTGGGCTAAGCTCTAGAGTTAGAAGAGGCAAAACAGTCCTTGCCCTCAAGGAGCTTATAATCTGATAGTGAAGACAGCATGCAAAATAAAGATACACAAAGCAAGTTATATACAGGATAAATAGGAAATAATGGAGAAAAAGGCATTAAAAGGAAGAGGAGTTGAAAAAGGCTTCCTGTTGGAGGTGGAATTCCAGTTGGGATTTAAAGAAAGCCAGAGAGGTCAGTAGTCAGAGGGAAAAAGGACAAGTGTTCGAGGCATGGCCAACAGAGAGAATGCCAGGAGCCAAGAGACGCAAAGTCTTGCCTGTGGAACCACCAGGAGGCCAATGTCACTGGATCGAAGAGTACATGGTAAAGTTGCTTATCCTTTATTCTCCAAGAGGACAAGTGACATCAGGAAAGTGATGTCTTGACTTGCAAGAAAATTGGATTTAGGTGAGGCCGGGCTGTGCAAGGTCATCAGCCTTACCCTTTCCTCCAGGGTCACTGGAGCCCAGGGGCAAGACAGAGATCAAGACAATGGGCAAGGGCCTGGGATGCAGTGGGAGACTTAGGAAAGATGCTCTAAGTGGAAGTAAGCTGTAGAAAGACTGTAAGGATAGGAGGGGCCTAGGTTATGAAGGGCTTTGAATGCCAAACAGAGCATTTTCTATTTTCTCCTGGATGTAATAGGAAACCACTGGACTATAGCACCTTGAAATTCTTCCTGGGAAGCTCCACAGTTTGGGTCCTCCCTTGTCTTTTTGACTCCCCTTCTTAGTCTCACCTGATGATTCCTTTGCCTGTTCTTCTCACCCTCTAACACCTATCACCAAGGGCCTTATTTTCTTGGGTTTCTGTTTTTCTAACAGTAACTCTCTAGCCTAGATAGGTCCTTGACCCCTGTCTTACCTGAATACCATAAACTTGTATATGTCCTGTTTGAACCACCACAGCCATTTCATCTTAGTCCCATGAACTATTCACATCTACCTTCTACAAACCCATAGAGCCTCTCCCCTGTTTCTTCACTAGTGTCTCAGGGATAGAGCTCGGTTCACTACAAGATTCAGAACCCTATTCTAAGATCATGAGAGGTAGTATGGCACAGTTGGAAGAAAGTTAGCCTCAAAGCCAAGGAGAGGTGGGTTCAAGTTCTGCCTGACACCAACTGGCTATGAGATCTTAAGCAAGTCACTTAACTCAGTGCTCTAAGCAATTCAGATAAGGTACAATTTGTACAGGGATTTTTCTTACCCTAGAGTTCCCTATACCCATGAAATCACAGGTCAGAATACTAGTTCTCCTAAGTCTGAAGCTGGAAACTGGGTTCAGGTGTCCCCTGTGAACTCTGAGGTCAGACTCGGCTATTATTCTTAAGTCAAGTGAGCCTTGCCATGCTCCTACAGGAGAGGTTGGTAGGAGCCTCTGCCCTTCATCTGGCCTTTGCCTTGAGGCCCCTGCCTCAAGGGAGGCAAGCCCTCACCTGAAGCCAAATTCTGCATTCAGTAGCTGTCAAGAACTTCCACACATTCCTAACTGAGTAATTGTGGACCTCACTGGTTCTCCCAGATCTCAAAACCCCACTAGTATGCCCCCATCCTCTAGCTCCAGAAATCTTGCTAATTTCTTGAGATATCCTTCTTTTGCTTCAGGCTTAGATGTATCTGGTTGTCCTAATACTGAGGGACACTCACTTTTACTGTGCTCTAAAGGGTCATTTTTGCTTACTAAGCTGCCCTCAGATCGTTCTTGATCCTGAACCTAACACACTACTCCACAAAATGTAGGCTATTTAAAAAGTTTTGTTAGATGAATGAATAAATGAATTTTTATAATTTTTAAATCTAAACAGGAATCTTCATTATTAACTCTAGAGCAACCTGCTACCATCACTGGACTATAGCCATAGTTTCCAATCCAACAAATATTTATTAAGCACCTACTATGTGACAGGTACTATACTAAATGTGATATTATTATTATTTCTAAAGATATCCATACACCTAAAGCAGGGATTATTAACTTGGGGTCCTTGAACTTGGGGCTTTTTAAAATTTTTATTAATTTTATTTATTTTCAGTGTTCTACAATCACTGCTATATAACTTAGATTTTTTCCCTCCCTTCTCCCTCCCTTCCCCCTCCCTCCCTGAAATGGCATACAATTTTATATAGGTTCTACACATAAATCCTATTAAATACATTTTCACTATAGTCATACTGTGTAGAAGAATTAAAATGAATATGAGAAATCATATAATAAACCAAAACATAATATAAAAGAAAATGATCTGCTACATTCTGCTATTGAATTCCATGGTTCTCCCTCTGGCTATGGAAGGTATTTTGCCTTAAAAGACCATTGGGAACTTTTTTATGTCCTTGCATTGCAATGAAGTTACAAGTCTACCAGAAAAACTCCCGCACACTGTGATCATGGCTGTGCACATAGTTCTCCTGGTTCTGCTCCTTTCGCTCAGCACTGGATCATATAAGCCTTTCCAGGCCACTCTACAGTCTTCCTGTTCATCATTTCTAATAGCACAATAGTATTCCATTACATTCATATACCAAAATTTATTCAGCCATTCCCCAATTGATGGGCATCCCCTTGATTTCCAGTTTTTGGCCCGCTGCAAAGAGAGCTGCTATAAATATTTTTGTACATGTGGAACCCTTTCCCATTTCTATAATCTCTTGGGGATATGGTCTTAGAAGCATTATTGCTGGGTCAAATGGTATGCACATTTTTGTAGCCCTTTGGGCATAGTTCCAAATTGCTCTCCAGAATGGCTAGATCAGCTCACAGTTCTACCAACAATAAAATAGTTTTCCAACTCTCCCACATCCTCTCCAACATTTATCATCTTCCTGTTTTGTCATGTTAGCCAATCTGATAGGTGTGATGTGGTATCTCAGAGTTGTTTTGATTTGCATCTCTAATCAATAGTGATTGAGAGCATTTTTTCGTATGACTTTAGATATCTTTAATTTCTTCCTCTGAAAACTGCCTGTTCATATCCTTTGATCATTTATCAATTGGGAAATGACTTGCATTTTTGTACATTCGACTCAGTTCTCTATATATTTTAGAAATGAGGCCTTTATCACAGACACTGGCTGGCTTGGGATTTTTTTAGTCTATATTTTGGTAACTACATTTAGATATAGGGGCAGCTAGGTGGTGCAGTGAGTAGAGTCACAGGCCTGGTCTAGAAGACTCATCTTCCCAAGTTCAAATCCCTCCTCAGATACTTATTAAGCTGTGTGACCTAGAACAAATCACTTAATCCTGTTTGCTTCAGTTTCCTCATCTGCAAAATGAGCTGGAGAAGGAAATGGCAAACCACTCTAGCATCTTTGCCAAGAAAACTCCAAATGGGGTCATGAAGAGTCAGACACAACTGAAAAATCACTGAATAAAAAAAAATTAGATATAATTCATAAATATTTTCTTTTCTGTATTTAAAAATGTATTTCAGAGAAGGGGTCCATAGACTTTATCTCCCTGTCAAAGGAGTACACATGACACAAAAATGGTTAAGAATCTCTATCCTAAGAGCATATCGTAGGACTTAAGGACCCATGTGAGGGATCCCAAAGACTTGCCATTATATTTTTTAAAATATTTTATTTTTTCCTAATTACGTGCAAAAACAATTTGAACCTTTTTTTAAAAGTTCTGAATCCAATTCTCTCCCTCCCTTCCTCCTTCCTCTCCCTAAGACAGCAAATAATCTGATATAGGTTATATATGTGTAATCATGTAAAATATTTCCATATTAGTCATTTTGTGCAAGAAGATGGAAGGAAGGAAGGAGAGAAAGAAAGCATTCTTTAATGTGTATTCACACAATATCAGTTCTTTCTCTGGGTAGCATTTTTTTATCATGAGTCATTTGCGATTGCCTTGGATCACCATATTGCTGAGAATAGCAAGTCATTCACAATTCTTCATCATACAATATCCCTACGATGTTCTCCTGGTACTGCCTTCTTCACTTTGTATCAGTTCATGCAAGTCTTTCCATTTTTTCTGAAATCTTCCTACTTGTCATTACTCATAACACAATATCCTATTACAATCATATACCACAATTTATTCAAGTCATTGGCAATCAATCTCTGATAAGTGCTTCACTAAAGCCTTTTGGAAGAGCTTAGGAGGTATCCATTAAGGCTATTCAGAGTCACTTTGGCATATCCTGACACTACCACCTGGGTAAGGTGACCCACAATACTGTTCTAACAGGTACTGTTTCAGTCTTCTGTAGTGTGCTGGTCCTTTTCAGGCCCCTCAGGGACGATTCAGAGGAAGTCATTTAGGGGTAGCTGTAGATGCTGTTATCCATTGGATTGGCAAACATGAGCTTCTTTAGAAGTACCTTTGAAATTCAAAGTCCTCTTTCACCCTTTCTTTCAGGTCAATCCTGAGACCAGAGTTGTCTTCTTCAAAGTCAGGCCCTGTAAAGAGGGCTCAAAGCACAAAGAGCTTGTACAGCACTTGAACGATTTCACAGTCGCTGAGTAAGACTTGGAGAAGTGGTTTTGTTTGGCAAGGCGATTCGCTAAAGAGAATTAGAAAGGTTTTTTGAAGCAGAAAAAATGGTCAAGGGATAGAAAGGGGAAAATAGTGTTTTGGTTTAGTTGTTTGTTGTTGTTAAGATTAGGATTACCATGTTTTACTGCTTCACTTCTTAGTCTTAATAGCAATTATCTGGCCCCAGAGGGGTCAATAGACCTGCCACAGTCCTGAGACAGAAAGGGATCTGTCCTGCTTGCTTCACCACCACCAGATCTAAGAAAAGTGATTGAGAAGGTGATGTCATTTGCTTTTGAAAAGTGCATTATTTTTGTTTGTCTGGAAACTATAAAGAGTTCTCTTTTCTTCTTTTCCCCCCTCCCCAAGTATTACTGAGCCCCAAACCAGCTAGATAACCACTGAGAGAAAGAAATGTAAAGTCAAATCTCTTCCTGTATATGTATATGACACACACATATACACATACATACTTACACACACACAACACACACACACACACACACACACACACACACACACACTCAGGCCTGGAGTCCAGAAGACCTGAGTTCAAATGTGACCCCAGACACTTACCAGCTGTGTAAGACTCTGGGGTTACTTTAACCTCTGTTTGCCTTAGTTTCCTCACTTGTAAACTAGGAATGATAAGAGCATTTCCTTGCAGGCTTGGTGTGGGGATCAAGTGATAACAATATCTGCAAAGCCCTGAGCACAGTGTTTGGCACATGGTGTTACATTAGATCTCAGTTCAGTTAACAAGTATGGTACACAAAAGAAACTTAAAATG
>CM053771.1:84714105-84748495 GCA_028658325.1 Potorous gilbertii | reverse complement strand
TTTTTTTTTTAAGGCCAAAGAAAATGTCCACCAAAATGGCAAAGAATATCAACTTCAGCTACTCCCACCTCTTCCACTTTTAGTGCCATTTGCTTATTAGGGCTTTGCATAGAGATCACACCCAGAAAAGGAAAACCGTAGCATTCCGCTAAGCATAATTTTAAATTACTAATTGCTACCTCCATCCCAGGCATTAAATGAACATAAATAGCTTCTGTGTCTCCTCCTGGCTACCCTGGGATATAAGTGCTTAAGTACCTAAAGATATAACCACCATAAACAAATCAACTTGAAAGATGGTTAAAAGCAAATTAAGCAGTAGCTTTCCTTGCCTACTGAAGTTTCCAAGTGCCCCTAAAGCCTCCCTCTGGCCCTCCAGCCAAAACCTCTTTTAATAAGTTATACTGAAATAATAGCCATGATCCAGCCTCAAAGAGCATAGGTATTTGGTTTGGATAAATGCTCCATTTGGTCTGCATTTACACCTAAACCCTCGTTCCAAAAACAAACCCCCAAATTAAGGAGGCCAATTGAGGTGAGTGGCTGGGCTGCAGAGGAGTGGTGGGATAGGTGAACTCCAGAGAGGGGGAAGGGGTTTGCCCGCTCCCTCTTCAGTCTGCTCTGGTTTGGAAAAGAACCACAATTGGCTGTCTGAGGTTAATTGTTCTCATTTCTTCAGAACTCTGCTCAGTGTAGGCAAAGGTTGAGGTCTGACTTGGGAATGGAGGCTCACAGCAATTTTTTTTTCTCCTTGAAAAAGTATTATATTTGCTGTGGAGTCAAAAAACCTGGGTTCAAATCCCTCCTGACAACATCTGGGTGATTTCGGATCTCTGTTTCCTCATGAGTAAAATAAGAAGACTGGACCAGATGGACTTCCACCTGGTTGGACCAAAGGTCCCCTCCAACTCTAGACCCATGAAATAATCATTCCCCAAACCTTGTGGGAAGTGACTTCTAACCCCTTTTTTGATTTAAAAAAAATACTCCCAGGAATGAGTGAATTTTTATATATTCATTTGCATACCAGAGTCTTTCAGTTGAAAAGAAACTGATAAGGATTCAGCTTAAAAAGACAGCTCCAACTATCATTAAAACCTGCTGCCCCTCCAAATCAGCTTCTTATGTTTACAAGGATCACTTCTGAAAGATCAAAATGCTATTAGCTCTTAGCTGATCATTTCTTAGAAGGGTGCCGTCATTGTTTATACTTTGAAGTGTATCATAACCCTCCACATTTTTCATCTTTAAATCTTTTCTTCCCTCCTTTTTGAGTGAAAACTCGCCTACTGTGTTACGTTCGGCAGCCACAGTTAAACCAAGAGATCAGTGACTCAACACTGACATCCACTGGTCAGCCTTGAAATGCACAAAACCCATCTCTTTCCTCGCTCCAGACAACAGCAAGGCTACCGTTGGGTAACGCTAAAAACTCATACCTAAAAGGTCATCTGTTAGAATGGATAGAAGGCAGACCTTGGGGTCAAGGAGACCTGGGTTCAAGTTCTGGCTCTGAAATATTTTTGGCAAATAAACTGGGCAAGTCACTTAATCCCTCTCTGCCTCGGGCACTAAGACTATAGCTACTTGCATCATTGGAGGGGCTTTCCATACCTAGGGGGCTCCTCACATCCATCACATTGAAGATTTCCCCAGCCCCTAAAAAATTATTGTTGTGGGAGTTTTTTAGTAGTGGACCATCTGAAGGGGAATATGCAAAGATCCACTGCACCCTCAACTTCAATCCATTGTATTATATGACTCAGTTTAGTGTCATGGATGAAGACTTCGGTGTTTCATATGTTCAGAGAGAATCACAGTTAGGAGAAACCCCAGAGGCTACCTAGCCCAACATATCCTTGAACAAGGTCCTATAGACACAGAATCTCAGAATTGGAAAGTACTTAAGTGGCCATGAAGGCCAACCCACTCCTGGACAGGAATTTCCCCTGCAATTATCTCAATAAGAGGACATACAACCTTCACTTAAAGGCCTCCAGGGAGAAGATCATGACTTTGGGTTCTTCACCTATAAAATGAAGGAACTGGATCAATAGCCTCTGAGCTCCCTTCCACCTTTAGCACTATGGTCTTCTGATTCAATGACCTCCAAGAAAAGCTCATTCCACTATGGGACAATTCTAATTGTTAGGCGTTTTTTTTTCTTATAGCAAATCTAAATTTGCTTCTTGGCAATTTCCACCACTGCTCATCCTGCCTTTCAGGAACAAAACGCAATCCTACTTCTACATGATAGCTCTGAGAATTCTCTAGGATAAATACATATGCCCAGTGAGTTCAACAGATGCTCATAGAGCATGTTCTCAAGGTCCTTCCCTTTCCTGGTTGTGTGACTATAGATGCTCTTCAGCTTATCAACAGCAATCCTAAAATGTGCCCCCAACTCAACTCTAGACAGGGAAGAAGGCAGTGATAATCATCTTTCTAGTTCCAAATAATGTGCCTCTCTTATTGCAATCTTTGATCACTTTAGCTTGTTTTGGGTTGCCATATCAATCTCTAGCTATCTCATCCTGAGCTTTCAGTTCACTAAAATCCTCAAACTATTTACACACAAATTACAATGTGGCCATGCCTCCCCATGTGGTACTCATGAATATTCTTTTATAAACTCAAAAATAAGACAAAACTGATTGGATTAATTCCCCCAAAGAATAGGGACATGAATTCTGCAAATTGGATACCATTATCTTCTATAACTTGTTGACAAAAATGTCAAACAGCATAGAACCAAGCACAAATTTCTGGAGCTATCTATTAGAGTCTCAAACTGACATCAGATCATTTAGGGCTATATTTCTGGTAGCAGTCATCCAACTAGTTCTGAATCTACCTTACTATATTATTGTTTAGTCTATATCTCTCCATCTTCTCCACAAGAGAGCATGTAAGACTTTGTCAAATGATTCATTGAAATTTAGGTAAATGCTTGCAAGATTTTCACCATCTACCAGTCTCTTGACCTTGTCAACAAAGAAAATAAGGTTAGTCTGGCATGACCTATTCTCGAAAAGGTCACAATGGCTATATATGAGCCCCACTTTCTTTTGTGAAAGTTCACTAATGCTCACTTTAATAGTATATTATTGAAATTTACCAGAAATCAAAGTAATGTTTACTGGTTGGTAGTTTACAGGATCCATTCACTTCCTTTTTTATGAAAAGATCAGAGATTCAGAAGTCAAAGGTACCTTACAGGCCATCTAATGCAACTCTCATTTTAAATGTAAGATGGGTGCTCACACAAGCTCTCTATGTCTATTTGGTTTGTCTAAATGCATGGATAGATAGATAGATAGATAGATAGATAGCTAGATAGAGATAGATAGACAGACAGATAGATAGGGATAGACAGATAGATAGACAGCTCACAAGCAAACAAAACAGGGTAAGAATAAGATATAGCTCCTCTCCTCAAGAATCTTACAGTTAACTTAGAAATTGGTAGAGGTGGCTGTGCTGAGAGCTGTGTCCTAACTAACCAGACAGGTAGGTAGATAGATAGACAGACAGACAGATCGATGATATATAGAAAGACAGAGAGATGATAGATGAAAGAAAGAAAGAAAGAAGGAAGGAAGAAAGAAAGAAAGAAAGAAAGAAAGAAAGAAAGAAAGAAAGAAAGAATAAAATAAGTTACTATAGTGGTCATCATTTCATACACCAAAGAAAGCCTGAAACATCTGAGTTAAGGCTCACCAACAGATGTTTCTCTGCTCTACTGGTGGAAATGGTAGGTGAAAACTTTAAACTCAGAAAAGTTGAGCAGTTAGCCAGGCCCATGCTCATAATGTCTACAGATTTAATTTGGTACAGGCTCTCCTCTAAGCATGTTGGATGCTGGAGTGTAGTTTAAGTAAGAGCAGAAACACTTAAGTTTACCATAGATGCCACAAAATTGCAGGAAGCAGGTCTCAATTCATATTTGCTGCAATCTTTGTTTAATTGTTTATTTATGGGTCTGTGGCTTTGGGTTGTCCTAAAATACTTACAGAGTCAAAAAGTCTGAGTTGGAAGGGATCTGGGAAACAAAATGGTCCATCTTGTATCATTGAGAAATCTCCTCTTTAGACAACCAAAACAAGTGTTCACCTAGTCTCTTCTTTGATAAAGGAAGTCCACTATTTCCAGAAGCAGATTATTCCAACATGGAATATCCCTAATTGTAAGGGAGTTTTCTTTACATCAAGTCAACAGTTTCCTCTTTCTCAATTTCCCCCCATTATTCTTAGTTGTGCTCTACTGGGCAGTTAGATGGCACCATGGCTAGAGTATCAGGTCTAGAGCCAGGAAGACTGACTCAGACATTAGTTGTGTAACCTTCGGTAACACTTAACCCCACATGCCTCAGTTTCCTCATCTGTAAAATGAGCTGGAGAAGGAAATGATAATTCATGCTTTGACAACAACAATTAGGCCGAGCAGAGCAAATCCAATCCCTCTTTTATATTACATGTCCTTTTAGAGATTTGGAGACTGCCATGATATCCCCCTTGAATCTTTTAATGTTTAAGCTGCAAGGTCCTGTGTGATCCTTACTGCAGCATCTCGATATTTGAATTGTTTCTTTCTGGCTACCTGCAGTATTTTTCCTTCACTTGACAGTTCTGGAATTTGGCAATGATATTCCTTGGTGTTTTAGTTTGTGGTCCCTTTCAGGAGGGGAATGGTGGATTCTTTCCATGACATTTTGCCCACTGGGTCTAGGACTTCTGGGCAATTTTCCTTGATGATTTCTTGAATGATATTGGCCAGGCTCTTTTTTTCATCATGGCTTTCTGGTAGACCAATAATCCTTAGATATTTCTCTCCTGCATGTATTTTCCAGGTCAGTTGTTTTTCCAATTAGACATTTTACATTTTCTGATATCTTTTCATTCTTTAGATTCTATTTCATTGATTCTTGATGTCTCATAGATTCATTAGCTTCTACCTGCCCAATTCTATTTTTTATCAAATTGTTTTCTTCAGTTAACTTTTGCATCTCCTTTTCCATCTGTTCAATTGTTCCTTTTAAGGAGTTATTTTTCTCCAGTTAGGTTTTGTACTTCCTTTTCCATTTGTCCAATTGTCCTTTTAAATTCTTTTGTGATTTCTTTTTTCATATTTTTAAAGTCATTGGTCAGTTCTTCTTCTCTCTAATTTGGTTTCAAAATCCTTCCTGATCTCTTCCAAGAAGGCTCTTTGTGCTTCAGACCAGTTCATATTCCCTTCTGAAGTTTCAGATGGGAGCTCAATGCTGACCTCTTTGGTATTTGTGTTTTGGTCCTTGTCCCCATAGAAAGATACTATGGTCTTTTCTTTTCTGCTTTGCTTCTTACTCATGATAATAACCCTTTTCCTGACTTTTAACATAGATCTCTGCATCTGGGGCACAGGGAGTTCCATCCCACAGTTCTTGTGCCTAAAACTTGAGGTTTTGTGTGTTGTAGCCTCTGGTTCTTTCAGCTAGAGCTAAAATGCTGCAGCTTACCTGGTGCTGAGCTGGCTGGTGTTGGAAAGCAGAGGTCAGGTGAGGTCTTTTGGGGTTTCCCTGAAGTTACCCTGGAGCTAACTCATTGTTAGCATTGTGGGGGAGGGGTGGTCTGGCCACAGGAGGTCTCCTCTGCTGAACTACAGCATAAGCAAGCTCAGTGGTTGGTGAGCCCGTCTGCACTAGTGTCTTCCTGATTCCCCTGGGGTACTGAGGCATGCCTGGGATCCTGGTATTGGTAGTTGCTGGCTTCACTCCCCTGGGACTTAGGATCTTCTTCTGGTTTGTTGAACTGGGGCTGTCTGGGACAGCTCCAGTCCTGCACTGGTCCCCCTTCAGCCACAGCAAGAGGAACCCTCCTTAGCAATCTTCCTAGCCTCATGTGCTAAGTGTCTGTTTACCCCTTCTGCTGTTCCCACTGTTCCAAGGTTTTTCTCAGGGAGATATTCTCTGGTCTCATCAAGGTAAACAAGGGGAGGTAGATAGCAAGTATCAATCACTCTGCCATCTTGGCTCCAGAAACTGGAAAGTCAATATCCCTCTTAAGATAAAAATATTATCATATGGCAACAGCTGGCACCTATAAGTGAACCCAATTTTACAGATGCAGTCTGATTGAGACAAAATACAGCAGGAATATTACTTTTCTTGTTCCAGACACTGTTTCTCTTCATGTTACCTAATATGGTTTATCTTTTTCTGAATTCATGTAACATTGCTGATTTGTGTTGAGCTTTCAATGCGTTAAAACCACCAGATGTTGTTCCCAAAAGTTATTGTTCACCATGTTGTACTTTTGAAATTGAATGTTGGAATACAAATGTAAAAAGAAATAGGATTTGTCCATATTATATTCCATTTTATTAGATTCAGCCTGATAAGCATGTTATTTATATCTTTATCCTAGTCCAGGGGAAGGGAACCCATGACTTTGAGGCCACATGTGGTCTTCTAGATTCCTATGTGTGGTCTTTTGACTGAGTCCAAGTTTTACAGAACAAATCCTTTTATTAAGGGGACATGTTCTGTAAAGTTTGGATTCAGTCAAAGGGCCACACTTGATGACCTAGAGGGTCAGTCACAAATGACTTAGAGGCCCCGGGCTCCCCACCCCTGTCCTAGACAATGATTAAAATGTTGAATAGCATAGGGCCAAGGAGAGCTCTCTGAGGCACTCCACAGTTTAATATTAACTCAATAATAACTGCTCTTTAGCTTCAGTAATTCAACTCTTTTTCCAATTGAACTAATTCTGAAATCTGCTAATCCACATTTCTCTATAACAAGGATAATTTGAGAAATTTTATCAAATGCCTTATAGAAATCTAAACTAATTTATAGTATTATATCTATAACATTCTCCTAATTTATCTAATTTCTCCTAATTTCAGTAACAATTTTAAAAAAGAAATGGAGTTAGTTTTATGTCACTGGTTCTTTATAAAGATAAGCTGTCTAAAGTAATCACCACTTCCTTTTCTGAATGCCTGCAAAGTGTATCCTTTAAATAACTTTAGAATTCTTCCAGCTTTCAAAGTCAAATTCATAAGGCAATAGTCTGAAAATTCCATCCTTATTGTCTTCAAACAGACATAATTATTCATCTCCAGTCCTGTGACATCCCTCCCACTTCCCATGATTTTTCAACAATCATCACTTAGGCTAGGTCATTTGACTAAGTTATAAACAACTGATTCAGAAAATGGATTTTCTGAGAATGAAGTTTGGATTTCTGGACCACAACTTAAATATAGAAATGGCATGTTCCTCTTGTCCAAGGATAAAGCATACCTAACAAGGGTTAAAGAAGTCTTTGTCTGGAACTCTGAAAACATAATCTAAAGGAATTTAAATCTTAAGAAAAAGGATAGGGAGAAAGCTACCTATGTATATCCACCAAGCAAGATACCACAAAGCCTAAGAATGACATTAGAAGGGTAACAACTGATACATAGAAGTTTAGAGAAGACACAGTCCAAGAAAGAAGCCCATAAAAATCACAAGGTCTCAAATGTCTATGAATAATTGCACAAAATATAGGCAACAAACAAGATGTACACACTAAAGGTCCTAAACCAAGGAGGCAAATTTGACTACTCACGGATCACTGAAACCTGATAGGATGAGACGTGACTGGGCTATTACTCAAAATGGACATATCTTATTCAAGAAAAGCAAGCTACATAAGTAGAAAGAGGTACAGACAGAGTGATAGCATTGTCTATCAAGAAGATATACACCTACAAGGAAATGCAGTAACCAGAGCAACAAAGTATGGTGGAGAGTATTTGAGTAGAGACCAATGGAGGTAGAAAACAAGCAACAAAGTCATCAAAGTACATTATAGACCACTTAGAAAAAGGAAATAGTTATAAAGGAGTTAGAGAAGTTGTTCAAAAGCCTGACACAGGGGCATGACTTACAGTAGCAGTGATAATAGTCTTTAATTTCACGTGTATATTCTAGAGCTCTTTCTGCCAAAAAAAAAAAAGAAAAGTAGTTAATTTCTTGACTTCCTTTAATGATCATTTCATCTTTTTTAAGAGGTGGAAGAACAAAGGGACTATTTCTTTTCCATATATGAATTTTACCAGTGAGAAAAAAACTCATTGTTAAGTTGGAGATGAGGGTAGTATGATGGGCCCTTAGAGTTTCTAATAGCAAAGGTTAAAAAAGTCAGGTGAAGTCTCACATGAACTTTAGACTTGGGAAAAGAAAATTTCAAAGGTTCAGAGAATAGAAAGGTAGGATCTCATGAACTAAAATTCTACAGATGAAGTCAAGCATGGAGGAAAGGGAAATTCCAAGACCAGAACACTGTACTAAACTAACAAGATAAAATTTAATAGAGATGAAGTCAAAGTTTTAAATTTAAACAATTAGAATAATTAATTTCATAAGTCAAGATAAGAGAGGCATAATCAGGCAACAACAGGAAAAAGAGCTGGGAATTTTTATGGACTGAAAGAGTGTGTTTTAGCAGCTATTTTAACCTCAGGCTGCATTAAGAAAAGTATATCTCTCAGGAATAAGGAGGAGATTGTCTTTCTGTTCTCTGACCTTTTATTGGACCACATCTAGCACATTGAATTCAGTTTCAGAACCACATTTTTGGAAGGGCATTTGAGAACAGCCAGTACAAGTCAAAACAGAGAGTAAATAGCCATAAGTGAATGGTTAATTGGTTGAAAAAACTGGTGGTACTTAACCTGAAGATGACTCAGAAGAAACATGAAAGGTATCTTCAAGCATATGAAAGGCCCCTAAGTGCCAGGTCAAGAGTCAAGAAGACTCATCCTTCTTAGTTCAAATATAGCCTCAGACCCTAAATAGTTGTGTGAATCTGGGCAAGTCATTTACCTTATCTGTGAAGTGGGCTGGAAAACCCCAAATAGGATCATGAAGAGTCAGACAACTGAAATGGAAGAATTAAAATTCTGCTTAGTTCCAGAGGGCAAGACTAAAAGGAATGAGTGGAAATTTTAAAGAGGAAAATTTAATTTTGTGACATGTGAAAAGTCCAATGACAATTTCTGGTTAATTAGCAATCATTTTATTAATTACAGTTAGCAAATAATTAATAAAACTAGTCAGTAGCTCTCTCAGGGATGAAAACTAAATCATGGAGACTGTTCAAGACTTACATCCCCTTGGAAAAGTGGGATGGAACAACAGATGGAAATCAACTCTGATGAACAATTAATGAGGGAATGAATATTGTAATTGGGTGGGCCTACTCTAATGTCACAGGAGATCATGAGAGACTCATCTCAAGCCAAACCACTGCCATCTCAGGCAATCTATACAAAAGGATCTAGCCTCCACCCACCCAAGAATAATGATGGGGTAAGAATTCCACCCAGATAAGATGATCTGGGAGTGACGAATTCTTTGGGGAGGGTCAGAAATGACCCTTTTGGAGGCTGGACTTTGAATGAGGAAATAGGAAAGAAAAAAAAAATCCAAGATTTCCCACCACCACCACCACCACCACTCATTTCATTTGGTATTAATATAAGAAAGAAAGAAATCATTTCTCTCAGTTTGCTATTAGGAAAAATTGCAAGACAAATGAAGCTATTCAAAAATAGAATGAGCTACTTCAGGAGGTAGGAGAGGTCATGAAGAAAAGGCTGGCTATCCACTTGGTGGAGACATTATGGCGGTGACTCTATCTTGCCATTTCTCTGAAATGCTGCGACTGTGATCCTTTGCTGACCTTACTGAAGCCAGGTAGGATCCCTCTGACCATTTCTTGAATTATCTTGTATACTGATACTCTACTCAGTATTTTTGTTCTTCTCCTTGTCTAAAGATAATTCTCCTTCAGAGAGAAAAAAAAAAACAACACAGAGTTCTTTCATGCTGTCAGCCACTGCCATTATCTTCTCCATTCTAAGCAGCTGTTCCTGTTCTGTTCATTCTTTGACATTCCTTTGGCTCTTTTAAAAGTCTGTGCTTGCAGTCAGGCAGAGACGGAGATACTTCTGGAAGAACCTTCGCGATGGCCGCCCAAGGAGAACCCCAAGCGCAGTTCAAACTTGTATTAGTTGGAGATGGAGGTACTGGAAAAACCACATTTGTAAAACATCACTTGCCTGGTGAATTTGAGAAGAAGTACGTAGCCACCCTGGGTGTTGAGGTCCAGCCTCTCGTGTTCCATACTAACAGAGGTCCTATTAAATTCAACCTATGGGATACAGCTAACCAAGAGAAATTTGGTGGTCTGAGAGATGGTTATTACATCCAAGCTCAGCGTGCCATTATAATGTTTGATGTAACATCAAGAGTTACTTACAAGAATATACCTAACTGGCATAGAGATCTGGTACGAGTATGTGAAAATATCCCTATAGTGTTGTGTGGCAACAAAGTGGATATTAAGGACAGAAAAGTCAAGGCGAAATCAACTGTCTTCCATAGGAAGAAAATTTCCAGTACTATGACATCTCAGCCAAAAGTAACTACAACTTTGAGAAGTCCTTCCTTTGGCTTGCTAGAAAATTTATTGGAGATCCTAATTTGGAGTTTGTTGCCATGCCTGCTCTTGCATCTCCAGAGGTTGTCATGGATCCAGCACTGGCTGCACAGTATGAGCAGAACTTACAGATTACTCAGACAACTGCCCTTCCTGATGAAGATGATGACCTGTAAGGGAATGAAACCTAGAGTCCAGTGTCAGAGGTCTAGTTTTATAGGCAACTGTCCTGTGATGTCAGTGGTGTAGCGTGTTTGGCACTTTATTATATAGCTGAGCAGAACATGTGCTTAATCTTTGGGATGTTGAAGGAAATGAATGGGCTTCAGAGTGAATGCGGCAGTTTAAAAAATATATAATTCATATTTTGGACCTGTGTATTTAGCTGTTTTGGACCGCTTTACATCCCCTTGAGTTTCAAATATAAGACTGCTGCAGTCCCATCACAATATTCAGTGGTGAATCTTGTTTGTTACTGTCATCCCCATTCCTTTTTCGTTTAGATCATAATAAAGTCGTATTTCAAATATCTAAGCAAGTGAACTCTTATCCTTTGTTTACAATAAGCATTTTAAAACCTGTAAGGTCTGTGGTAGATGTGTATCAAGTTACTGTTTAAATGCCTTCACGTTTTCATGACTAGTTGTTTTAAAAATGTATTTCAAATATATCAGTAAGATACATCTGAGTCATACATTTCACGAAGTAAAGCTAGGGGCTGCACAGGTTAAAAACTTTGTGCTACTGTTAGATGACTGGTCACAGCTTGGTAATACAGTTAAAAAGTGTGAGTATATATAATTTAAGACAGTTAAGCTAAAACTTTTCACACTAGCTAAGTAGTATACCTTACTTAAGGTGGCTTGTGGAAGAAGGGGCAAAGTTGAAGAAAAAAATCACATGAGTTTTAAACATTTTTCCTGTGTATGAATAGAATTTTTAATTTATGTGGGTTGAGTATCAATTGAATGCAGCTTTTAAAAGACTCTATTACTTAACATACATGGGAATGGTAACCATGCTTTAAAAGGGTGGCCTAAGGTGATTATAGAAGAAAGCTAGATTCTGTTAACTTCAACTTTGATAAGCTTTTTGAAATTCACTGTAGGCAAAGTATTCTTGTTGGGAAGGAAGTATATCAAGATAAAAGTCATTAATCAGGTAATGCTGTGAGGACCACCACCAGAATAGTGAGTAAATGGATCATATTCTGTGGTGTCAATCTAAACTCAGCCTTGGAATGAGTTTTATATTTGGGGTTCTATAATAAAAATGAAGCATTTAATTTAAAAAAAAAGTCTGTGCTGTTGGTTTTCCCAATCATTGACAACCTCTGTTCATTGTGATCTTCAGTACTCCAATAAGACTTTTTACCCATCCTCAGCTTTCTGGTATCTCTGCATGGTAGTATCTTCCCTTTGAGATTATTGTCAATTTATCTTGCATTTTCTTGCTTGTACATGGTTGTTGGTTCATTGTCTCCTCCACCAGATTATAGCTCCCTGAGTGCAGGCAAGGTTTTTTCAATTTTTTTGTCTCCTCACCACCCAGCACAGCTCCTTGGCACATGATAAGCATCTTTAAAATGATTCATTTTGTTGTGGTGGTGAACTGGGGCATACATTTAATTAATTTTAATACTCAGAAGAGTATTTCATGAGTGAAAGAACATCAGAAGCCAATGACTAAAACTTGTATCCAGAGTTCAACTAGGGAATGAGTTTTCCACTTTTTTGTAAGAATATCGGAAGCTATGGGAGGTTAGGAATGATTTCTTTCATTTTCATATCCACTACCACAGTGCTCTTCACAGAGCAGAACCTCAATAAATATTGTTCACTGCCGAGTTCTCAAGACCTTATATTAATAATGATGAGAACTGATGGACTATAATTCAGACTTCCTCAGGCAAAGTTAATGAGACTCCATTAAAATTCTGGACAGCTGGATGCTAGTTTCTTCTATGGGGTAATTAGTGACTTTTCTGAGTATACTGTTGGGAAAAAATTCATAGATTCATGAGAATGTATTCTTTTATGTGATATTTGTGAAGGTCGAATGAGGGGAAAAAATTGGGAAATATGTGTTTTCCCACTGGGTGACATGGTGGGAAAAGAGAACCAGTGCCTCAAAAAAAATTAAATGGATTACTTTTTATTTTTACACTAGCATTTCTGAAAAATCCTTTAATGCCTTTTTAAGACAAGAAGCACTTAATAAGGGACAAGGAGGAAAAAAAAGAGAAAAAGAGGAGAGAAGGCAAAGGGAAAGGAAAAATAGGAAAGTCTTTCCCAATAGCAGAGAAGTTACTGTGAAATTTGCTTTCAAATTTCAGAATTTCTCAGTAGTTTCTGAATTCTTGGTCACACAATAAATTTTTTTAAAAGGGGGGAATGTTCTTTCTCTTTGTGGATGTTCTTCCCTCATTTGAAACTCTAAGGTAGTCATTTTATGACTGATTTTCAATATCAAATGACAATAAAAACAACTCTCGTTACAGGAGACTTCACTTACAAGTATCAAGCTGATTTTTGCGCTAGAAGATTAATTTTTTAAAATGTGGTTAAAAAATTCAGTGATAAATGCTTTGAATGGGAATCCCAAAGGCCTGATAATGGTTCATGTTAAGTCCCGTTCATTCAAAACAGCCAGAGAATGATTAACAAATAGATTCACCTCACTGATAGTCTTAGTATGGCATTTCATGCACATCCAGAGCACTGTAACTGTATCCCAGTGGCTCACTGACTGAATTACAGAATATGAAGAGAGTAGGACAAGAAGTGCATTCATTCAGCAGGCATTAGCAATCTAGCTACAAGGATTAGCCCCAAGATTATCCATTTAGAAATGGAAGGAATCTTAGAAATCATATAGTTAAGTCCCATCATTTTACAGAGGAATAAGTTGAGTCCCAGAGAGGTTAAGATTTGCTCAAAGCCACATAAATAATAAATGCCAGAGGCAACATTTGAACCTAGATTCTCTGACTCCAAAGTCAATGATCTTTCCAATGTGAGATGCTAGATAAATTACGCATCACTCTGATACTTCATCATTATCTTATATGCAATCAGTTCTAAGACTATTCTCTTTATTTTCACATATAAAAATCAACAAATCAATAGGCATTTATTAAGCAATTACTGTCTAGCAATGTGCTAAGCACTAAGAAATGATGAACACAATGAATACGGAAAAGCATGGGAAGATTTATATATACTGATGCAAAATGAAGTATGCAAAACCAGAAAAACAATGTGTACAAATACTGTAACAATGGGAGAGAAAAGAAAACAAAACTGAATGCTATGAAATCATAACGGTCAAGTTTGACCCCCAAAAAGAGATGCGAAGATATTTCCCTTTACTTCTTAACTGAACTGAGAGGCCACAGATGTGAACTATTTCATGACATTGGTAAATTTTGCTGAATTTCTTTTTATCTTTTTGAATTATTTATTATAAAGGGTAGTTTGTTAGAACAGAAGGCAAGATGTGATGGGAAAACATAGGTAATAAAAAACCAAAACAATGCAATTTTTAAAATAAGATTTTAAAAGATCATAATTTGGGGCAAATGATTACTTAGGAAAAAAGTATCTTCAGAGGTAGAATCTACATTGCTTTCCCACAGAAGCAAAAAACCATGATTTTGGTTCAAAAGAGAATTAAACTTAAATATATGTTTGAGTATAATATTGTAGCATCACAGATGTTTAGCTGGAAGGGATCTTAAAGGATATCTAGTCCAATCTCCTTATTTTACAGATAGGAAATTTTAGACCCAGAATAGTTAAGTAACTTGTCACTCTTTTTTGTCTGAATGTTCTTTAAACTCAAAGAGAGCACCAAGTTTTCAAAAACTGTCTGAATTTTTTTCTTTGTTTTGGAAGATAAAAGGGAAAAAAACAACCAAAGGAATAGAGGCACCATGACACCATGATGCAAAGAATTGGGTTTTTTTTTAAGTTTTTGAAGAAACCTAGTTTAAAGATATGTCAAAAGTAGAAGAAACCAGAGAGATCTTTCTGTTCAATATCCTGTGAGCTTGACAATCTTATTATTTTGAAAATAAGGAAAGTGAGGCTTTGAGTCTGTCTTTTGGTGACACTAAGGAAGCATACCCAAATCAGTTTGTTTGCTTTTAATTCCACAAGGGGCTCCCCAAATACCTAAATACATTTAGTTAGCTAAGGATAACCTTGTTTAAAAGGAAATTCCATGAGAAAGAAACACTGGTTATTAGCTCTGGGAAGGACCTTAGAGACTATTGACTTCATTATTTCACAGATAAAGAAAGTGAAGCCCGAAGAGTGCCTACAATTTGGCCAGCACTGATCACACTGGCAGTTGGCATTTGAGACAAGATTCAAATCCAAGTCTCCTAATTCATAATCTAAATCTTCTAGACTAATACAATGTTTTCTCCATTCAATAATGTTGTCTCAGTGACTTTAGTTTGAGAGTAGAATGTTTAAAATGTAAAAGCAAAGAAATATATTACCATCTACTTCAATGCTTGGTTTTAGGCTAAAGGGAGTCATGTAGGGGAGTTGGAAATAATATCACAAATGGAGTTGTGGTCTAAGTCATTATGTAATTTTCACTCCAGAAATTCCTTTCCACTTGACATAATGTTACTCCATTGGTCAACATATCCCCTGGCAAGTTAAATACAATAAGGTGATTTCCCACGGTGTCCCATAAGGGTCGAACCTCAACTGTATAAAGAACTGAAATTTCCTGAAAGTTCATTCTAGTTCTTTACTGGACCAGTGAATGTACGATCTTATATTCAAGAATGGTCATGGAAGGGCTTCTTAGATGAGAAAGGGGGCTCTTTAAGGGAAGGACACATAACACAAGATGGAAACATTTAACCAAGAAAAAACAAATGGATTTTGTGGATCTCCTGCAAAATAATTATACTTAATTGGGTGCTCTTATTTGAAAAATCCACATTAAAAGGATAGGGATGAGAGAAAAAGAATACCTACATCTAAGTGTCTTTGAAACAAAGATTTAGTTGAGCAGAATGTCAGGATTCATTTAAGAAATCACAGCTGCATAAACAATGTTTATTCACTACATGAAGAGAATTTATAGCATTTGTCATGAAAAAGTAAACACTTTAGAGGCTGTGTTTGTGACACGATGTCATTCTTCATGATATTTTGAGCCAAAAGGCACAATAGATCAATGGAAGCAGATTTCTCACGATATTTCTCACAAAAGCAAGTACTTTTGAACTTCAAACATTTCCCATTTCTCATTGTGAAAGGGGACCTGACATTTAGATGACATCCACACTACCCACAGGAATAGTTTTCAGTTGGGGGCTAGAGACGCCCCCCAGACTGATGATGTTCTTTGGGGTCATTCTCACCACAAACTCTCTGGCCTATTTTCTAAAAGAGAGGATAGTCTCCTGTTGCACCATTAAGATAAAAGAAAAGGCTGAATTTTCCAAAAAATATCAGTAGCATAGATGCTGGTTCTCAGAACTGCTCTCTCTTAGATCAGGGTGTTTCGGACCTGCATAAACCACAGAGATCTTTTCCCTCCAAGGACCATGAAAAGTAAGATGTTTCATCATCAGCCATAGTCCCCAGTCCTACAAGTATTTTCAAAGGGGTAGGGGGACAGGAAGAAGGGAAAAGAGAGAGAATTCAAACAGTGTAAGCTTTTTAGTTTATTTGAATGTTTTGGCAAAATTTACATTAAATATCCCAAGAGATTCTTAAATCACTAAGGCTTGGTGGAATTTCAAAGAATTTAATAATGTTTTCTTTTTAATGACCTTGACTCTAGAATTTCATTCTGAAAAAGAATAATAGGGAAAGAAAGGTTCTGGAAATTTTCAGTATTAATTAATGGTCCCAAGATAAGGATACTGTCAAGCATTTTTTAAAAATGAAGTATTCTCCAATGGGGGGTGGTGGTGTCTCTAATTTGCCACTAATTACAACAAAGATTCAATCTTCGTTTTGAAATGTCAGACTGTTTCCCTATTTGATAATGCTTTTGTTGAAGACCATGTAAAACCATGACCTTGCCCACTTACCTGACCAGTCAATGGAGCAATCAATCAACAAGTATTTACTAAGCTCCTACTATGTGCCAGTCTATCTTTCTGTCTTCTCTCTGTATACACACACACACACACACACACACACTCATAGTGTGTGTGTATATATATATATATATATACATACATATACAGTATATACACACAGAGACTATACATAAACATACATATACAAATATACAAACAATAAACAGAATAAAACAATCACTACTTTTAATGAGCTTACATTCTATTGAGGGAGAAACAAGTACATATAGACATATATATCATAAATATAAAGTCAAGAAATACAAATACATACAAAGTAATTAAATCTAATGTAGCTTGGGAAGGTGGACAATAGTTGTTGGAGATATCAGATCATAGTGGTCATAGGTCATACAATCATAATTGAAAGGCCCTCCAATGCCATATAATTCAACTGCTCACTTTTTATAGAATAGGAAACTGAGGCCCTGAGAGATAAAGTAAATTGTCCAAAATCACACATGTAGTAATTCTCAGATATAAAAATGGATTACCCAAATTCTCTGACTACAAAGACAGTGTTCCTTAGGCTAAACTATAGGACCTCCTCAGAATCTAGACATTATTCAATTCAATATAGTAAAACACACTAAGCACCTACTGTGTGTGTTACACTGCAGTAAAGACTGGGGATCCAAAGAAAAAGCCTACTCTTTAGGTGTGTTACAGTGAATCTTGCCAACAATCCCAGCCAGGAACTGGTGCCAAGGGAAGGCAGTCTGACAGATGAGATGGGGCCAGGTGTAATGAAACTCAATCCCAAGGTATTAATTCAATTTTTTTAAGTTTTTAAAAATGTATTTTATTTTGGGGTAGAGCCAAGATGGTGGATTAAATGCGGGAACTTGTTAGAGCTTTGCCCCCAAACCCAGCAAAATACCAGTAAAAAGTGACTCTAAACAAATTCTGGTGCTGCAGAACCCACAGAATGATGGACTGAAACAAATCTCCAGTTTAAAACATCCTGGAAGGTCAATGGGAAGCAGCTATCAGGCTTCCCTGGGAGCAGAGTACAGTCCAGCATGGGCCACATACAGGCACAGACAGGACCTGAGCAGGCCTGGGCAGGGGATGGGGGGAGAGCTGAATCTCTGGTACCTGTGGAGATTTCCAGACTTCACAACCCCAAAACACCAAAGATAAACTGGAAGGCTAGTGGAAAAAAACCTGTAGGGCCTGTGTGAGAGGGTAGAGTGGTCTGGCCCCAGCTCCAGGGCAGTGCAGGGGGTGAAGGAGCCCATGACAGCAGGGGCAGAGGCAGCAGCAGGGGCAGGGGAGCAGCAGAGGCAGCAGCCATTTCTGGAGCTCCAGGCCCACAGATTGTGGGGGGATCAAAGCTGATAGCACACCCCCACCAACCTCACTGGAAGCAGAGAACCTTGACAAAGAGTTCAAAAGTCAAGTAAATGCCTAGGGAAATGAGCAAAAATTGGAAAAAGCATCAGACTATAAAATCAAAGCTCCTATATCCAAAGCCTCCAAGAAAAACATGAATTGATCTCAAGCCATGGAAGAGCTCAAAAAGGATTTTGAAAATCAAGTAAGAGAAGAAGAGGAAAAATTGGGAAGAGAAATGAGAGTGATGCAAAAAAATCATGAAAAATGAGTCAACTGCTTGCTAAAGGAGACCCCAAAAAATGTTGAAGAAAATAACACTTTAAAAAATAGACTAACCCAAATGGCAAAAGAGATCCAAAAAGTCAATGAGAAGACTGCCTTAAAAAGCAGAAGTGGCCAGATGGAAAAAGAGTTCCAAAAGCTTACTGAGGAAAATAATTCCTTAAAGATTAGAATGAAGCAGATGGAAGCTAATGACTTTCTGAAAAATTAAGAAATTATAAAACAAAACGAAAGGAATGAAAAAATAGCAATGTGAAATATCTCATTAGAAAAAACTGACCTGGAAAATAGATCCAGGAAAGACAATTTTAAAATTATTGGACTACCTGAAAGCCATGATCATAAAAGGAGCCCAGACATCATCTTTCAAGAAATTATCGAGGAAAACTGTGCTGATATTCTAAAACCAAAATTGAAAGAATCCACTGATTGCCTCCTGAAAGAGATCCCAAAAGGAAAACTCCTAGGAATATTGTAGCCAAATTCCAGAGCTCTCAGGTCAAGGAGAAAATATTGCAAGCAGCCAGAAAGAACAATTTGAGTATTGTGGAAAACACGATCAGGATAACACAAAATCTAGCAGCTTCTACATTAAGGGATTGAAGGGCTTGAAATATGATATTCCAGTGGTCAGAGGAGCTAGGATTTAAACTAAGAATCACCTACCTAGCAAAACTGATAAGAAATAGCTTGTTCAATAGAGAGGAAGAGGGAAGAGGTGAGAGGGAAAGAGTGAACCTTACTCTTATTTTATTTGGCTTAAGGAGGGAATAACATGCACACTCAATTTGGTATGAAAATTTATCTTAAACTACAGGAAAGTAACCCTTACAGAAAAGTAATAGGGAGGGATAGGGGGAAAAAATGGTCATTCAATGAAATAGATGACTTTCAAATATATTTGATGAAAAGACCAGAGCTGAATAGAAATTTCACTTTCAAACACAAGAATCAAGAGAAGCATGAAAAGGCAAACAGGAAAGAGAAATCATAAGGGACTTACTAAAGTTGAACTGTTTATATTCCTATGTGGAAAGATAATATTTGTAACTCTTGAGACTTTTCTCAGTATTAGGGTAGTTGGAGGGATTATATACAAATTGACAGAGGGTACAGGGTAAGTTGAATAGGTAGGAATAATATCTAAAAAAATAAAACTAAGGGGTGAGAGAAGAATATATTGGGAGGAAAAAGAGAGAAATAGAATGGGACAAATTATCTCTCACATAAAAGAGATAAGAAATAGCTTTTTCAATAGAGGGGAAGAGGGAAGAGGTGCGAGGGAAAGAGTAAACCTTACTCTCATTTCATTTGGCTTAAGGAGGGAATAACATGCACACTCAATTTGGTATGAAAATTTATCTTAAACTACAGGAAAGCAACCCTTACAGAAAAATAAGAGGGAAGGATAGGGGAACGACAGAAGGGAGGGTAAATGGGAGGAGGGGGTAATTTGAAGTAAACACTTGTGAGAAAGGGATAGGGTCAAATGAGACAATAGAGTAAATGGGGGGGGCAGAATAGGATGGAGGGAAATATAGTTAGTCTTTCACAACATGACTGTTATAGAAGTGTTTTGTATAACTACACATGTATAACCTATATCAAATTGCTTGGCTTCTCAGTGGGGATAGGTGAGAAGAGAGAAAGGAAGAGAAGTTGGGATTCAAAGTTTTAAAAACAATGTTAAAAATTGTTTTTACATGCAACTGGGAAATAAGATATTCAGGCAATGGAGTATAGAAATCTATCTTATCCTTCAAGAAAATAAAGGGAATGGGCATAAGAGAAGGAGGGGTGTGATAGAAGGGAGGGCAGCAGGGAAGGAGGTAATTGGAATGCATGCTGTCTTGAGGTGGGTGGAGGGGAGACATGGGGAGAAAATTTGGAACTCAAAATCTTGTAGAAGTGAATGTTGAAAACCAACAATAAATATTTTTTAAAGTGTTTAAAAAATGTATTTTATTTCCAATTCATGGAACAGAACAAGCATTTCCCTAGCACAGTACAATGAAAAAGACAAGGGTGGCACAGCCAGCGTGTGTCAAAGGCAGCACATAAACTGATGTCTTGACTTATAGCCCATGCCAGACTGTCTCCTCACATGCTATTTATAAAGTACCTATACCGAATTGAAATTAAATTATCCAGAGAAGTGTGATGTTATTTTTTTTTCAACCTGAATGATAACTTAGAATATTTAAGCAGCTGGCTTAAGTGAAATCCTCTCTCAGAGCAAAGAATCTCATTGAATTCTGGAGTTGCAGCAGTCATTGAGTTTGCCTGTTTCAACCATCTCCTTGAATAGAAAATGAAAATAAGACCCACAGAAGGGAAGTGATTTGCCTAAAGTCACAAAACTACTTAGTGGAAAAAGCCAAGACTTACTCTCATAAACCTCAAGATTCTCAGATAAGTGATTATTTCTTAGTCGGTTGTTTCTAAAAGAGTTTCTAAAATTTGCCTGTGAATGGTCTTGAGTAGAGAACAATCACAGAATTATAGCTGAAAAGGATTCTATAGATCATCCAGCCCAACCCCTCATTTCATGAATAAGAAAGCTGAGATCCCGGCAGGTAGTAAGCAAAAAAGCAGAATCTGAACTCAGACCCTTTAACTACAAAGTCAGAACTCTTTTTATCCCCTTCTTCCCCATAAGGACACACTGAAAGTTTCTTCTCATCTCGCAGTTTTTTGCACTGACATAGATATGTTTTTCTCCCATGTATGCTAGAAATAAGGCTGGGTTCAATGATCACCAAGCTCACCAATACATCCTAAAAAGATACAATCAACAGATAGGCAGATTATGTGTGCATATATAAATACATATATTGCTGTTATTGAGTAATTTTTCAATCATGTCTGACTCTTCTTGGCAAACATACCAGAGTGACTTGCCATTTTCTTCTTCAGCTCATTTTACAGAAGAGGAAACTGAGGCAAACAGGGTTAAGCGACTTGCCTAAGGTCAGCTAGTGTCTGAGTCCAGATTTGAACTCAGGAAGATAAGACTTCCTTATTTCAGATCTTGTACTCTATCCACTTTGCCAACTAGTTGTCTGAGAGAGAGAAAGAGAGAGAGAGAGAGAGAGATGAATGGATACATGTGTATGAATATATGTGTATATATTCACATATATACATGTATACACATAGTGGTTTTCTGAGATACTGTTGCTGTTCAAAGATAAATTCTCACCACTGGAAGAATGGGAAGGAAAGAATAGAAGGAAAAAGGGAACTGAAAAATTCTAGTCTAGGGACCAACAATATTTTCATGCGGAATACATGAAAAATTATTTAAGACCCTCATTGCACATCATCTTCCTAGACAGTCTATATACAGCACTGTGCAAACGGATCCACTGTTGACCCTTCCAGAATGAGTATTCTTTCATGTGGTTCCTTTTATGATATCAGCAAGGCTATAATAATAAGATGGGGCAGAAGACTGATGGAAGTATTCCAAGCACTGTATGACCCAATAAAAACATTACTTTGAAAATCATTCAAAATCAAATTAGGAAACTTAACTTGTTCCTTCCTACAGTCTCTGCTCAATTCCTTGGAGGGACCAGAAAAGGTTTGAAATGAGTATCTCAAATGCTTCACATGTGATAGTACAAACGAAATATTTCTTGGTATGAAAATGGACATTTAAAGGTCCAGTTGAGATATGAGTGCAGAAACTAAATGGTATCCCAAGTTATTTAAAACATTTTTTACTCTTATTACGTAAAGTATTGCTTATTCTTATGGTTACTTTTATTCCATAAATATCAAAATGTTTCAGCATGACAGATGTATAATTCAGAATCCACACTTATGACAGATTCAATTGTGTTCCATCCCTTTATGTTTTCCCGGCCTCCAACTCCCATCCCCTTTTGGTGGAGAGGCTGAGGATAAAAGCTGGGGACAACTTAGTCAAGAATAATTAGAAAAAGAAGATGCTGTCTAATCTATCCTTGAATAATTAGGAATTAAATCCCCTATAAGTGAATTTCATTTCCCCCCATATGACAACTATAGTTACAATACAGGTTGGTTATAAGGAAGATTTGTAAAGTTGTTCTAAACTGGGTGTTCCAGAACAACGGGGAACAATAAATAATTTAATGCCAGTGAAGGCTAAGCCTCATACCGTCCTGTAAGCTCAGTTGGTCTTGGGAAGTAGGTGTGAAGAGATTTCCATTGTTTTCAGTACTATACTCTCCCCAGCCACTGTTCATCTCCTAGAATACACTTATCCTGTGTTAATTTCATAATATGTCTTTCCCTGTTTGGTTTGAAATAGGGATCCCAGTAATATTTCCCCACATGAAACAGGAATCTTTATCATGTCTTTTTATATGAAACTCCATAAAAGTATATTTAAAGTTTTCCAAAAGACAATAATCCATATCAAAGCTTCCATTTCTCCAAAAAAGGATAAAAAAAATTTTGAAAGTATTTATTATATATATGTATGATATATTCTTTAAATGAGACAGAACTACTGTATGTGAATTTTCTTTATATTACAACATACCTGGTAAAGGACCTTATAAGCAATGTTTCAGTCCCTCAAAATGTTTTATAGTTCAGTTGTGAGCATCAGGAATATGCTTTATAAGTGAAAAGGCTGATGGTGCCTTTATTCTAGCTAAGTCGGTGTCACCACTATAATATTTTAAGGGGTCTCATGTGAACATGAAATATGGGAAATCACTTAAAAGGACAAAGTCACATTTGGAAATATTGAGATCATGATGTGTGCGATATTACTTGGGAAAGAGAAATTCACATGTGGAAATGCACTCTATTGAACCAAGGTAAAAGAGAACTATTATTTGTGTTTTCATTCACAGTTTCAAAAACAAGATTTTTGCAGAAATCATTTTTGTACCATGAAATGATTAAATGGTGGGGATGAGAGGGATCATAGATCATCTCATAAAATATCTATTCTAACTCCTTCATTTTACAGATGAAGAAACTGAGACCCAGAGAGGAACAGTAACTTGTTCAAGGTCACACAGACTGCTAGTAAGTGGAAGAACTAGGTCCCTTACCAAAGTTTTCTAATTCCAAATCTGGGTCTGTTTCCACTCTGTAACACCTCATTTGGCAGAAGTATTTATCCTTTTTCTTCAGTTACCCATTTTAACAAAAGGTACATTCAAAGTGGTAACTAGCTGAAATTCTGCCTGGAGTAAATTTGGTTCTGCGTTGAGGGGAGCAGTAAGCCAGCACTACCTGAAGTGGCAGATGGGAGCAGTTATATCCCATTCTTCCATAGGACTGTGAGATGATGCGTGATATGGACAGCAGAGACTTCAAGTTAGAAATAGATCTGCCCCAGAGAGGAAAGGCTTCTCTCATCCCTACTCTTTGAATGTTTATGGCTAAGAATAAAGCCCAATTATCTTCCTATTAGTTAGAAATCTCATATTTGAGAGAAAAAAAGATAAATGAGAGTTTACTCTTGGCCCTCCCTGGTTCTTCTCACCTCCTAAACTAGTCTCATTTCAATACAGACCCAAGACCTAAGATAAAAGAGACCTAGCTTGATAGACCAGAAGAGCCTAAATAGGGGTAGGAGGGAGTTGGTTCATTTAAGAGGTAAATCCATGACTGCTCTGGCAGTTGTCAGTGAAATGAAACAGAAGTTTTCAAACCATGTGATAATGCTTTCTACTCTCTCAAAATGTTTTATTTACCTGTCTATGTAAACAGTGGAATCTCTCTTCCCCTTTCTAATGTAAGCTCCTTGAAGAGACACAACTTTTTGCTCGGTCTCTGTATCCCTAGCTCCTAGTACAGTGTGTTGCACACAGCTTAACAGATGCTTATTGAATGGGATTGTAGTTGATCCTTATGGCAAACATTTGGGAAAGGTATAATTATAATAAAATGGTTTGCAGAGAGATTGGCTTGCCTAAAGTTGACACAGTTGGTTTGAGCAGGAGTTCAAACTCATCCCTTCTCTATTCTTAAATTCCAAATTTTTTCTACTCTAACTGTAAAGTCACCAGGTTTTTCCTAGGTCATTGTTTTAGTCTCCAGCAGTCCACTGCTCCCTGACAGATTCTCCCTGACAAACATTCTAGTTTGCCGGAGAAAAATTTTTTAATTATTTTAAATTCTAAAAGTCTTACCAAAGCAAATAATTGAAATTTGAGAATATACCCATCAGTTGAGGAATGGCTGAACAAGCTGAGGTATATGATTATGATATAGTTACTATCAGGCTATAGAAAATGGAAAGCACTATTTCAGAAAAGCTTAGGAAGGGTTATATGAACTGATACCAAATGAAATGAGCAGAATCAGGAGAACACAGTTAACGGTGATACTGTACAATGATCAACTGTGAATGATTTTAGTCATTCTCAGCAATATAAAGATCCAATATAATTCCAAAGAATGATAAAAAAAAATGCTATCCACCTCCAGAGAAAGAACTGATGGGAGACTGAATGCAAATTGAAGCACACTTTTTTTTTTACTTTATTTTGGGGGGAGGCAGGTTGTGATGGAAATTTAAATCATGTAATGATAATTTAAATGGGAAGATCTTTCCCATTCATAGATAGGCCCATGTGACCTGTCTGGGTCACATCTGTTGCAGAAAGAACTTGCTGAGTAGGGCAGAGCAGGAAGGGTGGAGCAGACCTGACAGGAATTTGATGAGAGCAATTAGGGCAGAAGAGATAGGATGCAGGCAGGCAGGCACAGCTAGTCTTGTGTTTGCTCATGTACTGACTTATGCATTCCTATGATGCATCTGGCTCTCTGGTGTCTGGAAAAAATGTTTTTTCTTCTGCCTTCTACATGGAGAGCCTGTTATACTTTGCGATTCAGAACTATGCCAGCATACGCATATTCACCATCAGTGCTGTGAATACTGCCTTGGCAATACAGGGGGTTGTTCTGTTTTCTTTTGTAACATGGCTAATATAAATGTTTTACATGACTTCACATGTATAATCTATATAAAATGGTTTGCTTTCTCAAGAAGGGGGAAGGGGAAGGTGGGAGGGAGAGAATTTGGAACTCAAAATTTTAGAAAACAAATGTTGAAAATTTTTACATGTAATCGAGAAAAAAATAATTTTTCAAAAAAGAAAAAAAGATGATAAGGGAACATGAGGGCAGTTTTGTGACTTCCATGATAAATATAACATGAAGTTCATAGTTTCATATACAATGCATTTTTTGTTTTCTTATGCAATGTTCATATTTGTTCATAAATGTTAAATTCACAATTATAAAAGGGGGGAAAAGGATGAATTGGAACTGATTCCAACAGATCTATTTAATGCAGCTTAAGTCATCTCTTCTCCCAGTATGTTTCCCATAGAAGCCAGAAGTCATAACTAGGTAGTTGGTCTGAAAAAGCGCTGAGGATTTTAGTGAACTGCAAGAAGTTGTCAGTGTGATACAGAAACCAAAAAAACAAACAACTGGAATCTTGGGCAGCATCAAGAGAGACATTGCTTCCAGGAATGAGGTGATGGTATTTTTGTAACCTGTAGTCAGACTCCTTATGGAGCACTGCTCCGTTCTATGTGCTCATGGATTAGTGGGACAGCATCCAGAGAATGGCAGCCAGGATAGCTGAGGCCTGGAGTTATGTCTTATAGGGATCAGTTAAAAGAATCTGTCCACCACAAAAATATTTATAGCAGTTCTTTCTGTGGTGGCTGAGAATTGGAAATTGAGGGGATGCCTCAATTTGTGGTATATGAATAGAATATTTCCATAAGAAATGATGAGCAGGCAGACTTCAGAACAACCTGGACTTACATGAACTGATGCTGAGTGAAGGGAGCAGAACCAGAACACTACACAGTAACAGTTACATTGTGTGATGACTGACTTTGATAGACCTAGCTCTTCTCAGTAATGCAAGGATCCAAGACCACTCCAAAAGACTCATGATAGAAAATGCTATCCATATCCAGAAAAAAAACTATATTTCTCCCATTGGTTCTAATTCTTCTTTACAACTTAATATAAAAATATGTTTAACATGACTGTATATGTATGGCCTATATCAGACTGCACTCTGTCTTGGGGAAGGGGAAAGAGGGGAAGGAGAAACTTTAGAACTCAAACAAATGAATGTTGAAAACTAAAAATAAACAAATGTAATTTATTTTATAAAAACAAGGAAAAAATAGTTGGCCCATCTGTTCCTGCTGTTCAACTCTATTTATTAAATATTTATTAAGTTCTATAATATTCAGGGCAGCCAGGGGGTGCAGTTGATAAGAGTGCCTGGCCAAGGGTCAGGAAGTCTGAGTTGAGACACTAGCTATGTGACCCTGGGCAAGTCACCTTTACCCTGTTTCTTCCCTGAGCTGGGAAAGGAAATGGCCAAACCACTCCAATATCTCTGCCAAGAAAATCTCAAAAAGGGGTCACGAAGAGTCAGACACAACTCAACCACAAAAATAATATTCAGGGCAAGGCGCTAAGTTCTGGGAATAGGAGAACGTATATATGCATACAATAAAATTTTGTGATTCAAACATGTATAACTAGAATGCCACTTGGATAAACTTAGTGTGGTGACAGTTAGGACTTTCTCCCTCTTGTAAATATTCTAAATAACTTCATATGTATTTGGTATTTACTTTTCTGGTGAGCATATTGTATCTCTCAGCCCACCCCCATCTCTGGCTGCCAAATTGAGGACAAAGAACAATTTCACTTGGGGTTTGGTATCCCCAGGACCTAGCACAATGCCTGGAACATAATGGTCATTCTGAGCAGAGTACAGTATTTGGGGGGTGGGGTTGCCAAAAGCCCAGAGCATTTGTCCTACAGGAGTTATGGGTCATTTAACCCATAAAAGATGTGTCCAGTACTGCTCCAGCGCCTGTGCCCTTTCTCCTCCGTAATGTGTCACTTGTGATAATACAGCAGCAGTCATGGAACACCTTTCTCCCTACAGAAAACCTGAATACAAAATGATCATGACCTCCTAGCTTAGGTTAACTTCTATTTGAAGTAGATCTGTCCAGTGCTTTCTCTCCCCTACAGACAATCTGTTGTCCAGCTGTACTGGCTTATTTATTGTTTCTTATATGTGACACTCTACCACCTATCTCTGTGCCTTCATGGAATGAATGAATAAGTAAAAAACATTTATTAAGCATTTTAAATGTGTCAGGACAGCTAGATGGTACAGTGGCTAGATTGCCAGGCCTAGAGTCAGGAAGATCTAAGTTCAAATGTAGCTTCAGACACTTATTAGCTATGTGACCCTGAGCAAGTAATTTAACCCTGTTTATCGCAGTTCCCTCATCTGTAAAATGAGCTAGAGAAGGAAATGGCAAACCACTCTAGGATCTTGGCCAAGAAAATCTGAAATTGGAGTCACAAAGATTCTGACACAACTGAAATGACTGAACAACAATTATATGTACCAAGAACTGTGCTAAATACTGGGGATGCAAGTTAAATCTAAGATAAATCCTTGCCCCCAAGGAGCTGACATTCTAATGGGGCTAGGGGGATAGCACTTATGAATGGGTGCCCAAGAAAGGGAGTTATAGTCAGAGAAATCACAAAGATGGTAACTGGAACAATAGTACAGAAGAGTGTTAAGATACATTTCCCAAAGGTGACAATAGTAATGTCACTTTCTCAGAAAAAGAGGGAAGGATGGAAGAAATAACTGAGTGGCAGTGGGGCAAAAAAATGGCTGGAATGGCAATGAAGCCTCAAAATCCCAGGGAGTTCAAAGTCCTGTGGTTTAGCTCCTTCCAGGGATGGCTTTTGTTATCTCGTTCTGAAGGTGGGAAAATGGTAGCAGCAAGACCAGAAAGAGGTCTATTGAGGACAGGGACTATTTTCACTTTTTCTTCATATCATCAAGACCTAGCACTGTTCCTGGTACACTGTAAGAACTTTATAAATGTTCTGACTAATTTATTCTGGCAGTTCACAAATGGGATTTATTCTATGAGAAGGACACCTTTGAATATTTTACTGGGTCAACTGCCTACCAAAAGTATGCTTTAAGTATTTATTGGGCAAACTTGATTTTTTACAACCAACCCATTGAAAAAGTGTATAGGAAGGAGACAAATCAGCTGTTTGAGAAGATGACCAATACATCTAATGGTCCCAGGTTGCTTATGGACACTATAATCCATTCTTTTTATAAGTGTTCTCATGGCATTATTCTATGTTTACACATCATGAATCACTGATTACAGTTGTGGGTGACCCAAAGGTCACAATCGTGTGATAACCAGCTAGTCAACATGAACTGTGCTAAGCACAATCCTAGAGTGTCATACTAATATTCTTATGAGAGGGGGCCCCCAAAATCATCTCCAGAATTCCTTCTGTTCCACTCAGCAATGTGCTATGCGCATAGCAGCAGCTCAATGATACAATGATGGGAAATACTAGAGGGAGGTGGAGAGTAGAAATGTGGTAAAGATGTATCCCAGATTTTCCAGAAAAGAAGATTCAAGGGGAAAAAATGTATACTTTCTTTGGGAAAGGAATCTCCTTTCTTAAATACGTGCTTTGGTTTGGGATTTGGAAAACATAGGTCACCATAAATTAAAAGGAGAGAAAATATATCTTAGGAACCATGTATTTATAGTGACCCTCTAATTAAAACCAAGAATATCTGTACCTCAGAAGCAACTATATTTTTTTGTCAATTCTTCCTCAACTGCCTTAATTTATCTAAAATATCACCTTTATCAGTTAAAGAAACTGATAGGATTCAGGTAATAAGATAACTAGTGTAACAGATCAACTGCAATAATTTTTCCAGTCATTCCTTTTTGGTTATATAGCCAATGAGTGACTGGCTGGCCATGTTAGACATGACCCTGGAATTTAGTTTTGTGGGTGCATAACTTCTCTGATTCGGCCTACAGGCATCCATCCCCTTAAATGAGGAGGCTTGCTTGCTGTAACACTAAGCTCAGGGCTGTGAACACACCTGGCCTGGGATGCTGTAACATTTTGCAGCAAAATTCAGAGTAGTAAGGAGGTTAATGAACATGATCGACTCCAATATATCCCCATTTACTCTAAAGGCCACAATACCACTGAATAAAGAGCTTACCCACAGCTTTTCATGGGAAATTCAGCAACTAAGCTAAGGGAGAAATAGTGAACTATGTGCTTAATTGAGAGACCTGGAAATATTCCTGGGGCTGCTGCAAGAATTGTGAAATTCCATAATAGAGTGTCACTGAGGCACCAGAGAGGCAAATTAAATTTAATTAAGCTGAAACGCAAGTTCAACTGCATCAAAAACGTTATTGTCATCCTCTTCCAGGGATTACCAGATAGAAAACTGAACGGAAAAGTAGCGTTCAGTCTGTGGCTGCCCATCAGATTCTTGCTAAAGACAATATTCAGTTGAACTAGGCTTGTTACAAGGGGGATATAATTCTAAAAAAAAGGATCAAATCACCTCACACTGTATTACCTGAGGTCAATAAATCTAGAATATTGAAGGATAGATTAAAACCTTGTAACCAGGATTTGGGAAAGTTAATAAAAAAGTATACTGTAATGGAACTAATGGTCTTATTAAATCTGGCAGTCACAAGGCAGCGCAAGCGGAGGGAGGGAGAGGACAAAGGGAAAAAGAGAAGAGGGAGAGACTGGGTAAAGGGAAGGGAGAGAGGGAGGGAGGTCTTGCTTTCAATAATTTTGTCTAGGTCTAGTCCATCTCCCTCCCAGAGAAGGATCTGGAAGTAGCCGAGAGACTCATCAAATTCTTCATTTGGAAGGAACCATAGAGAACCTCCATTCCAGCTCCCTCACATTTTATATTTCCTTCCTCCAGGAAATGAGACCCAAGAAGGAGGATTGGCCTAAGTTACCAACATTAATATTTTCAAATAGAAAAGAAAGCAGAGTTCTGAAGACTAAGAAACGTTCAATCTCATGTACAAAACAGAAGCATAATAGGAACTTTTGCAATTTAGAAACAAGGAAGCGTTAGGTGACAGTAAACTACCTGGGGCTACCAAAAGAAATCACAGGGCGTCTCTCAAGCCAATCATTGGAGCTGTGATGATGGTGTTCAGGATAATGAATAATGATGAGGGTAACAAGAATTTGTTGATGTGGTTTTTCAGTATTTTTCAATCATCAGAAACCCATCTGGGGTCTTCTTGGCAGAGATAGTGGAGTGGTTCACCATTTCTTTCTCCAGCTCATTTTACAGATGAGCACACTGAGGGCAAACAGGGCTAAGTGATTTGCCCAGGGTCACACAGCTACTAAGTGTCGGAGGCTAGATTTGAACTCAGGGAGAGTTCAAAGTAATAACAACAGCTAACATTTACATAGCACTTAGTAGGTGCTAGCCACTGTGCTGAAAGCTTTACAGTCATTTTCTCATTTGATCCTCACAATGACCCTGAGAGGAGGAGGTGTTATTTTGATCCCCATTTTACAGATGAGGAAACTGAGGCAAACAGAGGTTAAGTGACTTGTCCTAGGTCACACAGCTAGTAAGTATTCGCAGCCAAATTTGAACTCAGGTCTTGCTGACTCCTCTGGGACACGGATTCACCTAACCTCCGCTAGACAAGAGACAAGTGGTGAGAGAAGCCAACTAAGAACCACAAGGATGCTGAGCAGGGCCTTAGGGCAGCAGACTTTCATGCTCTGAACCAAAGCAGAAGTAATGTTGATTTGGCTAATAGTCCCTGAGAAAGTAGGGGAGAACTCAAACAAGGTAGCAGGGACAAGTCTCTATGCACTCGTTCTGTCTGTGGGTCAAAATAGGGGTCAACGGAAGGAAGCAATTTATGCAGTTAACAAATATTTACTGTGCTAGGTACTGTGGGGGGAGGAGAAATAAGACATTTAGCAATGTGACCTCCCAGGACCTTATAATCTTGTCTATCTTACAGGAAATAATTAGAGGAAAATTAAGCAGAAAAATAAAAAAGAATCCAAGGGTTTCATAGCTGGAAGAGTCTTAAGAGATCATCCAGGACAATTCCTTTACTACTAATAATAAGTAAAAAGCACTTTACGTTTCGCCAAACTCATTACATTATCTCAGCTGATCCTCACAACCATGCATGAAGAAAGTCCTGTTACAATCTCCATTTTACAGAATATAAACCTAAGTCTGAGAAAAGGTAAGTGATTTGCCCAAAGTTACACAACTAGGAAGTATCCGAGGCAAGGCAAAAGCCTGTTTATTAAGTGCTTACTATGTGCCAGGCACTGGGCTAAGCTATGGAGACACAAATACAAGTAAGAAAACAGTTCTTGTCCTCAAGAGGCTTACACTCTAATGAAGAAAGACAACACATAAAAGGAAGCTGAAAGGGGAAAAGAGGAAGGTATTTATACAATAGGGTGTTGCTGAAACCCAGAGTCAAAACAATATCCAAGAAGAGAATGAAGGTTGGCCAATCTGAACCTCTCTCCAAAAATGGAGGTGTTGAGAGGAACTCACCAATGGGAGAAGGGGACCTGCATGGCAGACAGATGTTCCAAGGTAAGGCTACAGGTGCTGAGAAAGTCCCAGGATGAGGTAGCAGTTGAGGCGTGGTGAGAAAGTCTACAAAGTCAGAAGCAAGGCCAAGAATAATTGGAGCCCAAGTCTTCTTGGCTCTTAAGTCCAATGCTCTCAAAGAAATTAAAGCTTAAGAGAGTTTACGATTTGGTCAGGGTCATCAAGATGGTGAAGTATCCGAGCCAGGATTTGAACTTAGGTCTCTTACCTCAAATCTAGTATTCTTTCCACTGCATTGCTCTGCCTCCAGTACTACTGGTAACAACCAAAAGTAGGTCTCCAGCAATAGGTCTCTTGCTAAGAGACTTACCTATACTGTTAGAGCACGGTGGGTAAACTGGAGCCTTGAGGCCACATGTGGCCTTCTAGGTCCTTGGGTGCAGCCTTTTAATTGAGTCCAAGTTTTACAGAACAAATCCTTTTATTGAGAAAATGTGTTCTGCGAAGTTCAAATTCAGTCAAAGGCCCACACTTGATGACCTTGAGGTCGCAGATTCCCCACCCCTGTGTTGAGTATTACGGAGGCTGACGCTATTTGTCTATGACCATTAGATAGATTGCTTTCCTGGGTAACCTCTTAAGCTATATAACAGTCTCACTGCTTGGCTGACTGTCACTCAGCAAATCATCAATGTTATCACAAACAAAACATTGGGAAATGGAGTTTTCATCAATTGTGCTAAATTCTCACAGACTTGGAATCACGTTTCGATAAAAGACTTTCTCTAATACACGTTAGAACTATGTCTTAACTTACCACTGACAAGATCAAAACTTACTGAGGCCACAAACTAACACAACAAAATTCTGACCACTGTGGCTCCCTAGTATTTCAGTAAGTACAATTCTCATTTCTGAAAATCACCTAAGGACTAAGCTGCATTCTTTGTGATGGTCGTAGAATATTAGCAACACTGGTATCGCTTAAGGAACCTATCACTGTTGTGATTGGGATTGCTGTATTTGTCTTTGGGTTTCCCATCAGAATAAACCCACCTATTTCACCCTTAGCCTTTGCTGGATTCTTCAGCTGCAAGTAGTTCCAACACTGGACTTGTACACAAAGAAGAAATAGAAACATACAAATCACCTGCTTCCTCTTCAATGTTCTGCATCTAATTTCTAGGGTCCAGGGAAATATTTGTATTTCTACCAGCTATACTCTGTAAGCATCTCCCTTTTTAGAAGGGAAAAATGAAGCAATGATCATATCAAAGTCATCCCTCAGGCAAGCAGAAGAAATAAATGTTGTCTCTGTGACTGATGGCCACTCTCCATGACAGCCTATCTTTAATTATCACTATTAGCACGGGACAGATCAGAGCTTGTCTTCAAGAAGTGACATGGACAAAACAGGCCACATCTAGATATCCTGACTAGATATCAAGTCAACCACTATGTAAAGTAAATACACTTGAGGAGATGAAGGCAAGGCTCTCCATCTCCAGGAACAAACAGAGGTTCATACCTTTGTCTTCAGGACAATACTAAGTGAAGGCAAGACTATGGAAACATAATTTTGGCTTTTCAATAGTATTTTGGAATCACTGATCATCACCAACAATGAGGAATAACACCATGCATGGCTTCCTATTGAGTGTCTAATGAGACTAGATGTGATTTGAAATAGGTATCCAAAGAACTGCTGCTCACCTGAGGTAGATTTCTCCAGGGGGACGGAGGTATGTGAAGTTAAAAAAAAAAATTTAAACCAGGGAAACCAGTCTTGTTAGAATAGGTTCAAGTAGAGTGTTAGGACTGCATATACATAAAAATATTCACAGCAGTACATTTTATCAGTGAGGAACTGAAAAATTTTATTATGAATTGGGGAAGGAGAAAAAAAAACCACACCCACATCCCTATGATATCCTATAACTAACATTTATATAGCATCCTAAATCTTGTAAAAAAGATTTTCACAACAACCATTTAGGGTAGATGTTATCATCCACATTTGATATATGGGGATAATATTAATAATTATTTTTAATAATTTTATAGATTAATAGATAATTTGTTGTTGATTTTATAGATGAGAAAACCAAGAATCACCAGAGCTAACTGACCTGCATATGGTCACAAAGCCAGTATCTGAGAAAAAATTCAAACTCAGGTTTACCTGGTACCAACTCCAGAATGCCATGGAATATGACTGCACTGTAAGAAATGAAGAATATGAAAATTCAAGGAAGTATGCAAAGTCTTTTATGTGCTGATGTAGAGCAAAGTAAGTAGAATCAAGAAGGAGCTACATCAGTGACTACAACAGTACAAATGAAACCAAAGCTGAACTTTTGGCCCCAACGGGAGACGCAATAGGGCACTACTCTCCGGTCTTGGCAGAAGTCGAGGACAATGGATGTGAAATGCTGAATGTACTATCTTTTTTCTTTTTTAATATAAATTTATTTAACTTTTTACATTCATTTTCACAAAATTTTGGGTTCCAAATTTTCTCCCCATTTGTCCCTTCCCCCACCCTAGTACACTGAGCATTCTAATTTCCCCTATCACCAATCTGCCCTCTCTTCTAGCGTCCCTCCCTTCTCTTGTCCCCATCTTCTCTTTTGTCCTGTAGGGCCAGATAACTTTCTATTCCCCATTACCTGTATTTCTTATTTCTTAGTAGCAAGAACAATACTGGACAGTTGTTCCTAAAAC
>CM053771.1:84688037-84713605 GCA_028658325.1 Potorous gilbertii | reverse complement strand
AGACTAAACTTGTCTGTGTTTATATCTTCAATGTTTAATAAAGATTTCCTAATTTCTTGATATCCACCTCCCCAGCCTTTTGAACACTGCCTGGCATACAGCAGGTAATTAATAGAGGTTTAAATTAATTGAATTAATTTATTATAGTGGGGAAGAAAGAGTCTGAGAAACTGGTCAATAACCATCTCATTCTAGGACTTACAGGGAGATTTTAACAAATTAATTTGCTAAAAGTCAGATGATCAGATCATCAAGCTAGTTCAAAAGCTCCAAAAACTTTCCACAAAGTGAAAGAGATTATGAGAAATTTTAAAGGCAAATATTTAGGACATTCTCCCTAAACCAGGGACTCAGAGGATTGCTTTCCTGGGGGAAGTTAAAGAAACAAGAAATTATAAAGTTCCTACTATGTGTCAGGCACTGTGCCAAGCAGCTTTATATCTTGCCTGATCCTCTCAATAACTCTGGTAGGTAGGTGCTATTATTAATTCCCATTTTACAGTTGTGGAAACTGAGGCAGGGGTTAAGGGACTTCTCCAAGGTCACACAGCTAGTTAAGTGTCTGAGGCTTGATGTGAACTCAGACCTTCCTGACTCCAGGCCCATCTCTCCAGTCTCTGGTCCCACCTATCGCCATCCCTTTTCTTGTAGTGTGCAGGAGAGGAACAGGGAGACAGAGGGGAGAGAAAAATAAGAGGAAAAACCCAACACTATCCTATGAAGGAAAAGACATCCCTGGGACTTGGCCTTTTTCTCAGTACCTTGATTTTTTATCTTTATGGTTTCTGAAAAGAAGTCTGTTCTGATAGAATTTATTGTTCAGAACTGAACAAAGTGACTTTCCCAAATACCTCTATAAATTAAATAGGAACTCCTCTATTCAGCATCTTTATAAGCTGATCCAGTTTTACTAAAGATTATTCCTTTGTATGCTCTTCTTCATGATTCAGTGAAAATGGTCTGCTTCCTTTCCTCTCCTCATTCATGGCACTCCATCTCCCATCTCCTTGCATTAACCCTGACTGATCCCCATGTCTGGAATGCAGTCCCCACCTAATTCTCCATCCTCTTTAGAATGCTCAGGTTTTTTCCAAGACCCCCTTTAGGCACCATCTTCTTACATAAGGTTTTTCTGATCCTCTCAGCTGCTAATACGTAGCAGGCACTTAACAAATGCTTATTTGAGCCCACTGCTATGACTTTTGTAAAAGCTGTTAAAATTCACGAGCCTCAGTTTCCTCATACGAATAATGAGAAGGTAACAGTAGATATCTGAGCTCTAGCTCTAGCAGCCTAGGATTCACTGACTACATAATGTTGACTCAATGACATTGTCTCCACTGTCACTATTTCTAAATTCTAAAAGAAATCACCAGCACCGCTGTGGCTAGAGCCCAGTGTTTTTATTGACTGTAGACAAGAACAGCCAACAGCTACAAAGCTTTTATATTTGACTTCCTTTAAAGTTATTTTGTTTGTTTTTCCATTTAAAACTCCTTTATGTGGTCTGTCGAGCTGGGAGGAGAAGGCGATGAAGGCAGGAGGCATCATAAGATGGCGGGTATCCAAAATGGAAAAGAATCTCAGAACCCACAAAGTAGAATCTTTGTATTTTAGAGATGAGGAAACTGAGGCCAGGTTTTCTGGCTCCAAATCCAGTGGTTTACTCACTGTTAACACACTACCTTTGGAATAATGAGGATAAAGGATAGAGTGAGGAAGAAAGAAAAATCTAAAGAAAAAACTAGCCATGTTAGGGAATTGTTGGTTTTAGCCCATTCTGCTCCTACTCACTTGAAACAAAGCCTTGACAGAGGTTCAGTGAAGTATGAGCAATCAGGAACCTGTGATTTCCTTGCTGCAGAAACTCCTTCCACAAAAGAAATCACAACCTAAGACGTTGCCTGAGACTCAAAGGCTATGACTTGCCCATGGACAAAAGCTAGTTAAGTGGTAATGACAGTACTGGTATCCAGGCCTTTCTCAGGACGCATCCAGAACTCTATCCCTTATGCCACATTGCCAAAAGGGGCTAACCAAGTGACATTGTTCATCCCATCACATTCTTGAATGGAGAGATTGTCACTTGAATAACTCTGCACATCTCTAAGCGACTTCTGACTTCATCAGAAATACTTTAATACCCATTTCTGACTGTTTTGTGATAACTACCATTTTAGCAAATTTTAGTGGAATGGGATTTTTAACCCTAAGAGATAAAGCTTCAAAACTAAGAAAAATCATTTTTTTTACTCAATTAGGTATAATTTTCTGGAAAAAAAAATACTAGAAAAATTGAAAAGTATATGTAGAAAAAGGATAAAATAAACCCTATATATACACACCCCTATGAAATACAGGTTGTTTCTCCCAGAAGAATATTACTTTCCATTACCCTAGTTGTTTTTACATTCTCTCCTCCACTAGAATAAGTTCCTTGAGGGAAAAGGACTACTTCTGCTTTTCTTTGTACATTCAATGTTTAGCACAAGGGCCTGGCACATAGTAGGCCCTTAACAAATATGTGGATCACTGAGTTATTAGAGCTACAGGGGATACATCAGGAAATCCTTCTCTTTGGTCTTTCCTTTCTGCCCCCATCTCCATACCTTGTTTGTCTCCATCTTTTTCTTAGGACTTAATTTTACACAAATATTCTTTTTTTTAAGCAGATGTGTGGTTATCCATAAAGGGAAAAAAAGTATGAACCAGGATGCTTATCTTGGATCACTGTAAGGAGAGAGGAATCCTGGAAACATTTGTGTGGTAGATATACCTGCTGTAGTTTAAATGAGCTGTCCCACACTCCCAGAGCCAAAATCAATAGAAAATCTAGGACCCTGGCTGTTTATATTATTGGTGAGAGTATGTAGCACTTTCCCTACTCCTGACCCTCCCAAACACAATTTCCTTATATTTTAGGAAACAGGTTACACTCTTAAGTTTTATTCCTATCTCCTAAATCTGATACTGTTTCTCGTAAAGTGTTAAGGGAATGTTGAAAGTTTAATTGATCTCTGTTCTGGGTATAGTCTACATGAAAACTGCAGAAAACCTAGGAAAGATTAGCTATATGCCCATCTGAGCTACTAGCACAGTCCACAGTCACCCTCCCTCTTTTCTCAGCTGGAAATGTTTAAGGGAAGCTGGCCAATGTACTCAACTTCTCCCTCCTCTTTTTTCACACTACTTCCTACTTGAGCGGGATGTATAAAAACAATTTTAAAAGGGGGCTGGAAATTTTCATCTCAGGCTGTAATAACACAATACTTTATATTTTATTTAGCATCTTTTATTTCAAGTACCTTAAATGGGATTATCATCACTTCCAATTTCCAAACCAAGGTATTGAAGGCAGAAAACTTGTAAGCCATTTAGTAGGTGTGAAACAGTAAGTTCACTAAACCAAAAACAAGAGTCTGAAATATTAACACAAAGTCTTCAAATTTCTAGAGATTATTCCTTCACTTGGAAATGAAACAAATGGTCACTTTCTCTTTTATACATAGCAACAGAGAACATATACTGATTATCAAATATCACATTTATGGCTCAGACTTTCATTAATAACAGAGCTTTAGTCACAAAATGGCCCTAAGTAGATAACTGGTCTTCTATGGGGAAAAAAAAATGTAACAGGTCAAAATGTATATCTGATGTGGAAATTAATGCAACCAAAGCAAATTAAATTTTTATCCATAACAAGTCAGAAAAATGGCAAAATTCCTGAAAATTTTAGCTACCTGTTACTGATTGGTACATTCTGCCAGATGTAATCATGCTCAAAGGCTCATTTTGCTAGTAAGACTTATACACAATATCTTCTTGGCTAAAGCTTATGGCTAGACTGGCTTCAATTCACATATCAGTAATGTTCACAGTGAGAAGATTCTGGAGAACCTGCCTCAGAGCAATGCAGGCCAAAGCACGGACATCAGCTGGAAGGGCCAACAGTGAGTGGATCAGCCTCTTGATGATGGTTTTCAGGCACAGGTATGCTGCATTCAAGTTGTAGTCAAAACCCTGTCCCTCCAGTTGGTGGGTCATACGGTTGCAGAGGTTTCTAAACTCGATACTATCCTTTAAAAAAAAATAAAGCAAAACCAAAGGTAGATATTAATACAAAGTAATGGAGTAAAAATAGATTCAATCAAATTCAGATACTGACCAGGAAGAAGGTTCTCAACTTTGGGCAAGGAGGGAAGGGTATGTGAACTTGAGCGGTCTATGGGACAATTTAACAATTTAAACTTCTGAATTTATTTTTAAAAAGGCATTATGGAGATGCCCATCAATTGAGGAATGGCTAAATAAGTTGTGATGTATACATATAGATATACATATATTTGTAATGAAATGTTATTATGCTATAAGAAATGACAAGTAGGATTTCAGAAAAAAAAAATCTGGACTTACTGAACTGATAAGGAGTAAGGGATCAGAACCAGAACCTCGTACGCAGCAAAAGGAATATTGTACACTTAAGAATTGTGAATGACTTAACTACTCTCAGCAATATATTGATCTAAGACAATTCCAAAGGATTCATCATGAAAAGGGATACCCGTGCATTGAGAGAAAGCATGGATGGCATCTGAATACAGACTGAAATATAGTATTTTTCATTTTTTTTATTAAATTTGAGTTTTCTTTTACAAAATGACTAATACATAAATACGCATTATTACGGTTGCACATATATAACCTATACCACATTGCTTACCATCTCAGGGATAGGGGAAGAGAGGGGAAAGGATAAAATTTGCAACTCAAATTTTTTTTAAATGTTAAATTTTTTTTACATGTAATTCAGGATAATAAAATATTTTTTAAAATTTATTAATGAATATTTCAAATGCTATCCCAATGTATAAAGAACAGAAAATGGGCTTGGGTAAAAACTATAGAATTCTGTTATATATAGTTGGTTTTTAGATAGGTAATAATTTAAGCATCCCTTTCTCAAAAGTCTGGTATTACTAACCCACAATACTTCCCTAATCACCCACTCCTAAGACTTCCCTTTCCAAAAAATAGATATAATTAAGAAAAAGATATCAACACATTCACTGTCTGAAAATCTGTCTCATTCTGCACTTAAACTTTATCATTTCTCTGCCAAGAAGAGGAAAGTATGCTTTATAACAGAGTAATTCTCATTTTAGTGCTTGTGAGAAGGGAAAAATATGAACATGTCTGTGGCTTCATTTGAGGGTTCTGTCCTGTGACCCAAGAGCACAGAAATTTTTCTCCCTCAGTACTCAATGCCAAATAAGCATTTATTAAACATGCTTTTTGACTGAATTTGAGAATTTCCCTAATCTGCATTTGAATAGTAAAGCAAACCTCTGTACAAAAAGAAATGGAAGAGTTCAAGGCAACAAGTAAGAGGACTTCCAGAACAGAGCCAAATAATGAAACGTGTGGTTAACGTGCCTAACAGCCAGGCTCAGAAAGCATTCATCACCCAAATAAGAGTAAAATAGATTTCTGGGCTTTGCTGAGGTCCCTAACATAATTCCAGGTTTTAGAGAACCCTCAGAGAAAGCATCTGTGGGGAAGACACACAGACACACACACAAACCGTATTGGCCTCTTATGCCCTGGGGAAACTTTGAGTCTCTGTTGAGTTCTGCAAGACTCTTTATTTGACTATTTTGGTATTTCTTTCCAATTTTAGTTAAATATATTAAAGGTCAAAGAAAACAAATTCGCAAGGGAAGCCTTTCCGGGTGACTATGAAGACCCAAGAAAGAAAAAGAAAAACAGGTGATTGCTTCTCTTCCTTTCCATAATCGAGGAAAGCCAAGGTAGGGGCCCGCGAGTCAGAAATGACCTCAAGCTGAAACCCCTACTGTTTTCATTGCAGAACAATGAAGTCCACAGAGAAATCATTTAAGGAACCAGAGTATTAACTGGCCCATATTCTTCTGTTAGAGACTCACATAATAAATATTTGTGATGATTTCATTTAAAGTGTTTTCCATTCAGCCCAGGAGCATATCCCTCCCAACAGCTTTTGTTTGTCAAATCCCATATGTTCACCCAGACAAGTTAATATCCTAGATGGTGATGGGAACCTCTTGCCAAAATTAGAACTTCCTGGCTTTTTTGTCCCATTTTGATGAATCTAAAACTAAGTTCAGCAAGTCTGAATGTTGATGAACATTTCTGAAACTGAGTGTGAAATGTTGAGTCATGAGAACACATGGTCACCCTTGACATAACATGGTGAGCTGGAAAGGTGTCCTTCCTGACATCTCCTCCAGACAATCTTTTTGGTACAAGGAAACAAATCCTAATGCTAACCTTGTAAGACTTGGGTTGGGTTTGGTTTTTTTCTAATTGAGGTCATCATTTTTTCTTCTATATTACCTCCATTTCCCCAATGTATATTCCCTCCCCTCTCCACTGCTCTAACAGACATCCCTTATGACAAAAATAACTACAAAAACTATCCAAGATAGTCACAGTCTCACCTTACATGCATTATTCATACCCATAGCCTTTCCTCTCTATAAAATACGAGGAGGGGTATCTTTTGCTATTTCTTCTCTGGGGTCAAGTTTGATTATTCTAATTTCAAAACATTCAGTTTCAATTGTCTGGTTACTCATTTATATTATTTTCCTGGTTCTATTTATTTTGCTTTGTATCCATTCATATAAAATCTTTCTGCACTTCTCCGTATTCATACAATTCATTTCTATTAACATGGTCACATTCCATTACATTTGTCTAATGATTCCCCACAATCACAGACATCTACTTTGCTTTCAATACTTTGCAAATACAAAAAGTAGTTGTGTAAAATTCTGGTATATATGATGGACTTTCTTGTTATCTGTGACTCCACTGAGTTTTTACAGTACTGACTCTACCTTCTGACCCAGGTTACAGATACAGCAACTTAGGTGAGCTGAACAGGAGTAACTAAAAAGTTTTCTGTGGTCAGTTCCAACAAACAAGGCTTCATAAAACTGTGAATTATTAACATCTGGAAGAGTCAGTCCATAGTCATTAGTCCCTGAATCTGGTCTGAGACCGACTCTCCCATCATCCTTATCGTAGGCACAGGCTCTAAAGCCAGCACACTCTTAAGTCAAGGTTTGACGGGGAGATGAAATGAAGTACTTAGGTAAAAACAGCCATTCTATACATGGGGAAACTGCCAGTAAATTGATCTGCCTACAGTTGGCTCTGATATGCTATAGATTTCAAGAGGCATACAGAAAGGGAGAGAAGAGATTGAATATTTCAAGCAATAACAATCTTAAAAGATCCAAGGCTTGGTGTAAGAACGAGTGTATTTTGCCAGCCTGTGGCTGAATTTGAATTCAGGCCTTCCTGTCTCCAAGCCCAATGCTCTATCCACTGTGTGCCAGCTAGTTACTTCTAATGGATCTTAAATCCATTTTAAGTCTCCAGCTCCCTCCCCTTGTGCTTTGCATTTCTTTCCCTAGTAACTAAACAGAAATCCTGAGAGAGATGTTCCTAGCCCTGGCAGCTAACTAGTGCCTCCTACAACCTTGTCTTTCCCAGAGGAGATGACCACCACCAAGAGGATGTGTGGTGCTTGCCTAGACCTAAACTGAACTGCTCAACTCCAAGTTAAATGTGATATCTCTGGTTCCAGTTTTCCATGAGTCTTCATCTCCCAAGAGTTCATTATAAGATGATGGGGATTCTATGAGTTGAGTACTTCATTTATTTATATATCTGTTTATGGGCTTCTGCAAGTCTTGATTTTTTAAAGTATTTTCTAACACTCTTATAAGTATTTTGTGTTTTAAACTTTTTTTTTGGTGGAGTAAATAGCTGCCCTATATCCAAAAGTGTGCTGGTGAACAATCGTTCCTCTGGGAGGAAAAGTATGCGTGACACACTTTCAATTAATCTATATGAGCATTTAACCCATAGCTTTCTGAAGGCCACACAATCAACGAAACAGCAAATCAAGCCCTGATTTGTAGCATCTGCCAACTTCCCAGAGGTATGTGCTCAAAGTGAAAAATTTAACCACTGGGTCTTGAAGGCTGATTAGAGCTGGCTCCAGTACATCCTTGCCTACATTTGGTACGCTGAGTACAATTCTAAAAGAGGACCTATTAATCCCTTTGAGGGAGAACCTAGACATTGGCCAAACTTTGTCTGGAATGACTCCAGAGAGAATTCGATGGACTAGCAAGGGGAGAGTATGAGAACATTTTGGAGTCACATTCCCTAATGGAATCTTTTGCTTTTGTGTGAGCCCAAAGCAGGAACCTAAGAGTGGGGAAAGGGTACCCCCTATTAGATATACAGATTTAAGTAAGCTAGTCAAGCTCTGCCTTCAAGGAGTTTCCATTCTGATGGGGGAAAAGAGGAGAGGCTAGGGAGAGGGATTGATTGCTGCCAGTGTGGCTAATGACTGGAAATGAAGAAAATGGTTTCGGGGATGTATTCAATTCAGCAAACATTTACTAAACACCTATTTTGTGAAAAGCATTCTAAGATACTAGGGCAGTTAGGGGGTCCAGCCGAATACTGGCACTGGAGCGAAGAATTCATCTTCTTGAGTTCAAATATAGCCTCAGACACTTACTAGCTGTGTGACCCTGGGCAAGTTAATCTTATCTGCCTCAGTTTCCTCATCTGTAAAATAAACTGGAGAAGGAAATGACAAATCACTCTAGTATCCTTATCAAAAAAAACTCCCAAATGGGGTCACAGAGTCAGATATGATGTCAAATTCCTGAACAACATGAGATGCTAGGGAAACAGTTGAAAAATGACAATAGGCCCTACCCTCAAAGAGCTTAAATTATTGAACTGTATTGATTTTTAATCTTTTATGTGTCATAGAACCCCTCTGACAGGCTGGTGAAACCTATGGACTCCGAGGAATATTTTTAACTGTATAGAATAAATAGCACAAAGAAACCAACTATATTAAAATACAGGTATCAAAATATGTTTTAAATGAGTTCACAGCCCCCCAGGCTAAGAACTTCTATTACGTAGGGATACCGAATATACACCAATAATTGTTAAGAAAGAGAATCCAGCCAACTGTTCTAGGACAGTCAAACTCCAATAAAACTTGGCTCACTGATCTTTATGTAAGGATCTCTATGGGATCCTTTTTCAATTTAAAACACAATGTTCTCTCTGTTCTGTTGGCATTTTGATTTACTCTGTTCCCTATTTGTCAACAGATTCTAATCCGATTTGGGCAATGCCAAGAAGCAGGCTGGACCCGGTTCTGTGCACTGGCTTTGGGTTTGATCCTCTGCTCCAGGAAAATGTGAGGAGGGAAGGATTACTTTCAGCTGAGGCTACCAGGGAAGGCTTCATGGAGACAACACCTGAAATAACTTAATAAAAAAGATCTCAGCAAACAGTGTAGGTGAAGGAATATTTTCAAGGCAGAGAGAACAGCCTATGTTCTGAGCAGAAAGATGGGTATGTGAGATCAAAGAATTCCTATCCTACTTGGCTTGACTGTAAAATTAATAAAGAATCCTATGAAATAAGGCTGGCAAGGTAGGTGAACTCTAGGGGGTCTTAGATGCCAGGGTAAGCAATTTGTATGACATAGGTAAAGGGAATCCTCCAAGACCTTTCCCACCATCACTCTCAGTTGTTTTCTAGAAGAGACTGTAATTTCACCATCCTCCCTTCCCAACCTTGTCTCATATCTAGTTAGTCAGTTCATGTTTGGACTACCCTCTGCTCTCACACCCCTACCCCACTTGTCCTTTTGGCAAACCCCAACCCCAAATCATCCCCACAAGCTGCCTCCTCAGCTGGAAAAAGCACACCAAATGGGTCTACTAGGAACTTGCAATCTAATTTCACCTGGGCCTTCACTTCCTCCAGACAATCCTTTCACTTCCATGATTGGCTCTCTCTGGCATCGCTTACAAAGGTGATTACTTCACACCTCTTCTCGTGCCTCCCACACCACCCCCCCTCACTATCCTTAACACAAGCCCTCCCCTCCTACTTTACTGAGAAAAATACACTTCCTCAAAATGCCAACCCCTGTGTTTTTTACCTTCTGTCCTGCCGTTTTTGTACCCTTCAAATCCATCTTCTCCACCCTTTCCACTCTGAATCTTCAGTCTCCCTATTTGCTGGCATCCTTGCTGATTAAACATGCCTTGGTCTATGACATCCTTTAACCCTGCACCATCCTTTCAAGCTATCATCTCCCTCTCCCTCTTCCACTCCTGCGCCTCTCTCTGCCTCTCCCTTCCTATTTCCTCACACACAATTCTTTTTAAAATAAATAAAGCAGTCTACATTAATTTTCTCTACCTCCTATACTCTCAGGCAACATAGTACTCTTTTTGCTTGTAGTAAACCCAGGGAACTTGTTACTACCCAAAGATGGTATAGTCTGAAGAAATAGTGGCAGAAATAAAGTTTGTTTCCAAAAAGATCATAGATAAGAGATGCTTATGAAAAGGTAGAATGCTTTAGGGAGGAACAAGTAGGAGTATGGAGCCAACCAGTTTCCTCACAAACATGTTCTTACATCCAAAGGTATTGTTAATAACCGAACACAGAACTATCCAGAAGGCCTGATCTCTTTTAATCAATTTAATGAAAAATAAGGTTCTCCCAAATAACGGGTCTGGGACTCTAAGAGACTCATCCCTCCAACAACAGCTATCCTTCTAGAGAAGGAGGTAAGGAAGGGGTTAAAAAGGACAGCTCTACCCTCTGGTTCACCATTCCTGTCTGATCCAATATATGGTCCTGACCAATTTTCTCCCAACCCCTTAGAATAGAAATTCCTTAGGAAATAAATACACTCAGCTAAGGCTACTTGAATCAGAACTCAGGCTGAGATAGAAGTAAAAAAAAGCCAACAAAATAAAACTGTAGGTATACCATAAGCTAGCTCTGCTTTGTTGGTCTATCAATGTCTAAGTTATGTAGATTCTTAGGAATACTTAAAATGCCCCATGGAAAGAAAATTGTGTACATAAAAAAAAACAACAACAACACAACAACACATAAGATGGAAGCAGAAATGTACAGCTACACACACACACACACAAACACACATACACACACACACAATGAGAATGTGTGACAAAATGAACAGAAAGCTAGTTTAAAGATAGGTTCAATTCAAGCCTCTGACACACATGGCCATGTGACTAGGCAAACCACTTAATATATACCTGCCAGTTTTCTTATCTGTAAAATGAAACTAAGGAGAGTTCCTACACCTCCCAGGATTATTTGTGGGAATCAACTGAGATAATATTTATAAAGCACTCTGCAAACCCTAAGGTGTTATGTAAATGATAGCAAACATATAAGAGATGTAGCTATGTGTATATACATATATATATATATATATATATATATATATAAATGTTTATTTTCTACATATATAGTATGTGAGCATGTATGTGTACATTTCTAGCTGCCTATTTCAAAGGCAATGTTCAGTATGATATCTGGTGGATCCAAATTATGGTCTATGAAAGTCTTTCAGCCACTCTACTTTGACAACCACTGCTTTGGGAGCTCATTCTATATTTATTTTGAAGACAGCCCTAGGCAGGCCTAAGGCTTTAAAAACAAAAAATCCATTGGCACTTACACCCTAACTACATCAGCATGCAGAGTCTGATAACAATATGTTTTTCTCACTATAACCCATCTTCTCTGGGTTTTAAATAAAGGTGTTCTAGCCTCCTGCTGGCTCTCTGCTACCAGGCACCCTTCCATGGGAATTTGGACAATGAGCTCAATTATTTAGGATCCAATATGTGACCTCAAAACATGAGATCCAAGTCACAATCACTCAAAATCCCATCTTTAATGTGCCTGAGCTCCAGACTCTGAGATAGGAGGACCTAATTGTAGATCCCAACACAGGTATACCCAGAAGATTAACTGCCACACCAGCTTTTAATAGGCTGAAAGACAGGTCCACGTAGACCAAAGAAACAAAAGAATCAAATCACTAAAGAAAAGTTATCTAAACCCTCAGGAGAGACTTACCTGCCCATTTGTGCCCTACCCCGCCCAAGTTTCCCCTAAACTGCATAGTGAATATTCCCAAAGATCAGCCAATTTGCTCTCTCTACACCAGAAGTGACTACAAGGCTCACCATATTTAACCCAAGTATATGGATGACCCCAGCTGTGCTCTACCCACCCAGTCCTAGTAGGTATTAAATGCAGAGAACTCATTTTATCTCTGGCCGATGAGCCTCAGAAGTCACTAATAATTTTTTTTAACAGACAAAACAAAAGCCTGAAAGCTGATAAGTGTTCAAATTCCTTTCTCCTCTTGACCACTTTTCCCCACTCAATGTAAAGAAACTCTCGTGTAAATTATGGAGTCTGAGCCATCATGAAATCTCATCCAAATTTAACAATCAGCACACAGGCCCACCCTTTGTCTTTTCAGAATAATTTGAAGGGCCTGGTTAGTTGAAAAGAATTTAAATCCACAGAAGCAAAGCCCCATGAAAACTCAATCCAATCTGAGAGACCTCCCAGTTTGAATTCTTCCAAAACAGACCTAAATGAGCCCCGCACACAGTAAGTTTTTATATTTTACATTTCACACGTATGTTTTGTGGATCCACAACACTTCTTGTAAAGGTTGATACTTTTGTAGCCTGATCCACGTTATGAGAAAAAGGTATTCCTAGAACTCACGTGCAGCAAAAAATATATAAGCCACTGCTACCAGAAGAAAGGTCAGGGTAGAAGAAAATACCCTTACTGAAGCTGGTTTGTGTCTCCTCTGAGAGGCTGCAGAAAGAAGACCCTGTTAACAGTCACCACTGGAATCAGTTCTGAGGCTAGTTGGTTGAAACCAATACTATTCCATGTTAGCAACAGCAGACTCATGTTTTTCTTTCAAAAGTACAGTCTGGGCAACTGAAACAACGCAATTAGGCAAAAAAAAATTAAAAAGTATTTTCACGTTGCCAAAGATGGAATGGCATGATCACACAATCAATATAGGACAGAAAGGATTCATGGACAGAAAGGATACATGGGAAGACTATATTAGCCTATTTCCAAGGATAACCTCACAGGTCTTTGTGTTCATCCTTTGTCCTCAAAGTGGACCATGACTTCAAGATGATGACGTGACTTGCAGATGACTGACTTGAGTGAGGGAGGGCTGTGCAAGGTCACCAACCTCACCTTCTTCTCATGAGCCATCTGGATCCAGTGACCAGATATTCATCAGGATGACTGGAGATGGCTCAGGATGCATGGGAGACCCTGGCCCTTTCAGGCTAAGGTCCTATAATATTCTCACTTTGAGTGAGATATACCCATTAAATGCATAGGCTTCTTTAAGAAGTTGCTCAGGGATGACCCCTTTAATCAAAAAAAGAAAAAAAAAAATCAAGCATAACCTGCAGAACAGAGGCAGCACAGGATAAAGGAAAGAGAGCTAGTCACTGAGTCAAAGATCCAAGTTCAAATCCTATTTCTAACTTACGAGTTGTGTGACACTGATTCTCTGATTCTAAGCCCTATAAATATGAGTTGTTAAGTGGCAATAGGTGCATAGAGTTGGAAGGAACCCTAAAGGTGGTACAATCCAACTTCCTTATTTTACAGATGAGGGAACTGAAGCGAAGAAGGATGAAGTGATTTGCCTAAGGCGACACTGAGTAAGAAGCAGGGCCAAGATTCAAATCCAGGGCCTCTGATGCCAAGTCCATACTGCACATAATACCTAGAGCATGCCATTGAGGTCACATGACCCCAAAATGAAGTGAGCCTATCATATTATAGTGAAGGACATCAGAGAGCCTCTCCTGACATTAGAGTGGTATCCACCACCCTCCCCACAAAAAAATTAAGCCAAAGAAAAGCTTCCTGTTCCTGAATAGATCCTCTCCTTGAGGACAGGAACCATTTCATTTGTCTTTGTATTCTGAAGGTCTGGCAATATGTAGGTATTTATTAAGTAAGTACTTGTTGAAGATGAAAGATCTGTGGAAAACAGACAGGAATGCACAAGATGAAAGGGCATGAGCAGACTGATTTTCAGTTCAGGTGTGAGAACCCATACTTTATTGATTATGGATCCATCTAAACAATCCATGGAGAAGGCCCCTGACCACTTCTGACCCCCAAACAGAAGGGCCTGAATTAGAGGACAAGTCATTTACTTAATGACAGCCACTATTTAGATAGTGTATACTGTGTGCCAGGCACTGTGCTAAGTGCTTAACAATGATTATCTCACTTGATCCTCAACAACCCTGGGAGGTTAGCATTATTATTGCCCCTATTTTACAGATGAAGAAACTGAGACAAGCAGGGGTTAAATTACTTGCCTAGAGTCACAATGCTAAGTATTTGAACTCAGATCCTTTTGACTCCAAGCCTGGCTCTCTAACCATTGTGCCACCTAGCTGTTTGTCCTTAATCTCCTGGTGCCTCAGTTTCCTCACCTGTAAAGCAGTTAGACTGGATAGCCAATACTGTAACCTCTTCTGTTCTCAAAATGAATGCTACCCTATCTAGAACTTATTCTGAGAAACTCAAAGAATGCAGAATTTCTTCCCCAGACCCCCATGATGACCACAGTCATCACTCTGTGTTGTCGATGAGAAATGGTAATGGAGAAAACAAATTGTTTTTAAATCAGCTACTGAACATGAATTTCAAAGTCCCCTTCAGGTGATGGAATCTGCAAAATGGCATATCTAAACCTAAACTTAGAAGAGAGATCAAAGTCAGGCACATCAAAAGCCTAGGACTGGAATAGTCCAACTGCAGTGACCTATTCTGGGTCACAGGGCCTGGGTTCTTATCCCAACTCTGTTGAAAACTTTCCTTCCTGAAGTTTGTTTCCTCATATACAATATGAAAACCCTGGACTAACTAGCCAATAAGGTCATTTACAGCTCTCAAGCTGGGATCTTACGATATTCCCCCTCAAGTCTACCTGAGGAGTGGGTTGTGGCCATATGAGAGAACAGCCTGTGGGGCCCCATGATCCTGCCCACATGGGGAGGTCAAATGACCAGAAAACCATGCCTGGGGACACAGTGAAAACAAAGAGAAGAATCTGCCTATTCAAGATACTCTACTTAGCAACTAGAAAGATGCTGCTCATTCAAGAGTGTCCTTGATATTGGTGTGTTGAAGGTTCTATTTTCTTTGATCTGTCAATAAAACATCCTTCTTTAACTTGGTGAGGTGCATGCTGGAAGGAGAGACAGGAATAGTTAAGTATGCTGTCAAATTTTCAAAATGGAATTGTGAACCAGAAAATTCAGAACCACCCAGAACCCTCTGTATCAAGAGGACCTCAGAAGCAAGAAGCACACATGAGTAAATTAACATAAATAACTGATTGTTAGGTTATTTCAAATATTATCTAGCTGACTTTTCCTGTGCAAAGGGCCCATGTATCTTTTCTGGGTCTTGAGAATATTTTTGCAACATCCCCCTCCTCCCCTGGAATAAGGCTAGATTGGCAATGAACAGAAATTTAGTCAATGTCTTAGTCAACTCCAAAAATGCTTTAAAAGAAATTCTTAAGAATCAGAATCTTAGTCATTAGTAGAAGCTTTCTGAGAGTGTTAAGAGAACAACTCCATTTCAAAGGACTAGGAATAACTCAGAGAATGCATAGTCTAAAGCTTTTTGAAAAATTAATAAAGGTCTAGTTTAATACTTTCAGCTAGACAACTTCACTATAACCCTAGAATAATAACTTAACATCCAAATCCCATGGACTCATAGACAGCATCCATAAATTTAAAAAATGAGATATGTACTATATTTTAAACAGTAAAGTTTTAATTCATTTTGCGTCAGGCACAACAAAAGTGAAAGATCACCTGAATCCATTGTCTAACATCTTGAAAAGATTAGAAGGGAGAATTAAATGCATAAAGGCCACATGCTGACAAAGGCAGAATTTTCATTGAAGTTGAATTTAGGATTTCAAAATTTGATTTTGATTTTATGTTGAAGCCAAAAAAAAAAATTCAATTTCATGGGAAAACATCTCAAATTATAATGCTGATGTGATATGATTCAAATATTTTGTACAAATATTCACAGTAGGTTGAATTTAGAAGTCTCTCCCCTCCCTCTTGACTCCATTATTTAAAAGTCATTCCTTGAGCCTCATTTCTAAAATATATGGAGAACTAAGTCAAATGTACAAGAATACAAGTCATTCCCCAACTGATAAATGGCCAAAGGACATTAACAGGCAGTTTTCAGAGGAAGAAATTAAAGTTATTTATAGTCATGAAAACATGCTCTAAATCACTACTGATTAGAGAGATGTAAATCAAAACAACTCTGAGATACCACATCACACCTATCAGATTGGCTAACATGACAGAACAGGAAGATGATAAATGCTGGAGAACATGAGGGAGAGTTGGGACACTAATTCATTGTTGGTGGCGCTGTGAGCTAATCCAACCATTCTGGAGAGCAGTTTGGAACTATGACCAAAGGGCTACAAAAATGTGCATACCCACTGACCCACCAATACCACTTCTAGGATTTATCTCTAAGAGATCATTAAAAATTGGAAAGGGTTCCACATGTACAAAAAATATTTATAGCAGCTCCCTTTTTGGTGGCCAAAAACTGGAAATCAAGGGGATGCTCATCAATTGGGAAATGACTAAATTGTGATATATGAATGTAATGGAATACTACTATGCTATAAGAAATGATGAACAGGAAGACCTCAGGGAGGCCTGGAAAGACTTATATGAACTGATGTTGGGTGAAAGGAGCAGAACCAGGAGAACTTTGTACACAGCAACAACCACAGTGTGTGAGGAATTTTTCTGGTAGACATATTAGTACTTCATTGCAATACAAGGACTTAAAAAATTCTCAATGTACTCTAGGGGCAAAATGTCTTCCACTTCCAGAGAAAGAATTATGAAATTCAATCACAGACCATTTTATTTTGTATTATGTTTTATGATTTCTCCCATTCAACTTAATTCTTCTATGTAACATGACTAAGGTGAAAATGCATTTAATAGCAATGTATGTGTAGAACCTATAAAATTGCACGCTGTTTCAGGGAGGGAGTGGAAAAAAATCTAAGATATCTGGCAGTGATTGTAGAACACTAAAAACAAATAAAATAATTTAATTAGAATTTCAAAAAAATAAAAATACAAAATCATTTCTTGAGCTACCTAAATTATAAATCAGTCTATACTTCCATTTCATTTTTTAACAACTTAATTCAGCAAACATTTATTAAGAACCTACTAAAAACCAAGTGCTATGCTAGCTGCTAAAGGATACAAACAGACATAGCACATGATTCCTATTCCCCTGGAATTTAGTCTTTCTTATACATGATAATTTTATCCCACATGGAATTCCAAAAAATTCAATTAGTTTCCCATCACAGATGGAACCATTGGATTTTAGGGTGAGATCTAGCCCAAATCCTTTACTCCATGAATGGGGAAATTAAGATTTGTGACTTGACTCACACAAAAAGTCAGTGACAGTCAGGAGAAGGCAAAGTTTTCTGAATCATGCTGGTTTTAGGTCATTGATAGGAACTAAACTGGTCCACATCAGAGACTGACATTGACACCATTGTCTAGTAACATTTGAAACTACCATCCACACCATCACACAGGGAAAAGTTACAAACCAAGGGATGGAAAAAGCAAATAACATTCTAAAGTATTTGTCTCAAAGAGGCATGATGCAACTAGGTACAGCAAATTATCATACTAAAGTCAACATCCAGATAAACTTTACTTCACCATTTTCAATTTGATGATATTCCTTATTGATGTGCATGTCAAATGTCCCAAAATATTGTGGTTTCCCCAGGAAGCATACTAAGGCTCAAACCAGATCATTTGTCAAAAATGTTGTGGGGAAGTAAAATTTATTTTGTCATCATATCATCCAAGATATGGCTGAGTAAAAGATTCTGGAGATGAAAAGATTTCCCTTGACTTCAATAAATCACAGCTTTTTTCTTCCCCCTCCATTTTCTTGTGATGGTTAAGTATCCTGCGTGATTCATATTACTTTCTGAAGAAGGCCAGTGGGTTCTTTCTCCCTAGTCTATCCTGTGATCTTACTCACTCTGGGAGCAGTTTTTTAGTGTAGAAAAACCTAAGTGGCTAGATTTTCTTCACATTTCTTTGGTAATCCAATGATCCTTAGGTTCTCTTTCCAAGTTCTATCTTCTAGCTCCATCATCAATGCTTGTAAGGTTTTCAAGTCTTTTTCCAGTTGAGTTGTTTTTTGGTCCGATTTCCTGCCATTTTTGCCAACTGGCGTTCCAGTTTGAAAATTTTATTTCCCATTCATTCTATTCCTTTATTCAAATTTTCCATCGCTTTCTCCATGTTATTGACTTCTATCATTTTGTTTTATTCTATTTTTACTGATGACAAATGATGATATCATTATAGACGCCAGATCTCTCTTCACTGATGTCATTTCATTTAAAGTGTTTATCATCCAAGTTCATCATGTGTCTTATGTTGTTAGATCCAGCTTCATTTCTTGGGCTGATACAGTTAATTTGTTATTTTCCCTCCATTCCTGGAATTCTCTCCCTTCTCATCTCTGCCTCCTGACTTCTTTCAAGTCCCACCTTTGACAGGAATCCTTCCCCGACACCACTGACAATTTATCTTGTATATAACTTGCTTTTAATCTATTTGCTTGTATGCTGTCTCTTCCACTAGGCAGTGAGCTTCTGGAGAGCAAAGGATTTTATTTTGCCTTTCAGTCCCTAGCACTTAGCACAGTCCTGGCACTTAGTAGCCCTTAATACATATCTGTTGACTTGACTTCTTTATAGAATGCATAGTACTTACTCATCATTCCAGGGTAGCTTTTTTCCTGCTGTTTGCTCATTTCCTTTTCCTTTCCTTATCTTTGAGACTTTCTTTTGGAGGAGTCCTACAGTTGTTTTCCTCCTTTTATCTTTTAAATACTTGGCATTGTATCTCATTTGCACAAGGCAGCAGTGAGCTCATCACAATTTCTCACTCCTTCACCTTGTCCGAGCTCTATTAGTTTGTACTTTTTTGGAAAGCACCAGAAATGATCACATCCTGATTTTTATTCTTTTGTTATCCCAAAGCTCCCTATCTTTCACCCCCTTAAGTCTAACTGTTCTCCCCAGACCCACCTCTCAAATCTGATAAACCCAGAGGACCAGCAGTTGGGGAAAGGAAACTCTCCCCAGTATTCATTGATGGTACTTGGTGGTAAATTAGAAAGTCTCCTCTGGAGATGCTTAGCAAAGTTAAGAATAATCCTGGGCTGGGGTAAGACACACCAGAATCCCTCATACGGTGTGGGAGTACATAAAGCAGAAAAAATGCTTCTTAGAACACCTGAAAACAAATCATTCTCCCAGCCATATTACACTATAATCTTGCATATTCATAAAATTTTCATGGGATCGGAACTTCAGAGCACAAAGTAATCATCGATTGTGTTCCTTGAACCCAAGGTCAGTCCTATATAGATAAGTAGCAGTGCGTTAATAAAACACCCAATGAAGAAGCCCCCAAAATCTGCCAGTCACCATAAAAAATCTTTGTCCACAGGAAATTAAACATTTTTTACTTTGGGATACATGTAATGTAAATTCTCCCATAGATTTGCTTAGGGGATGGTATTTTTTTTTTAACTTAAAAACTCCAATGAAAAAAGCAGTTTGTCATGGGTCTCTGCATGATGACAGTTGCTCCCTATTCAGGGACACTGGCTACTCCTAGAATACAATGTTGTAGCATTCCCACCAAGATTCAGCTGACAGAAATGTTTTTTAAGATTTTTTCATAATAACCTTTTCCAATCATTTGTATTTTGGAAAGCTGAGGTTTTATTTTTTGTACTGCTTTTCATATCATTCATGTCATAGAGAATTATAGAGCTATAAACAAGTTTCTTGTAAAAGTCAGTGCACACATGGAAAAAACACACCAGGCAGTCTGTGGTTAGCCACTGAGCCTCTTTCTAATACAGAAAACACAAGTTTGTCCCAAGTACAGAGCAGTCCTCAGGGTACAGAGAGGGTTCAGATAGCGTAACCATGAGCGTAGATTTCCTCCATGGCTTCATAACGATTTTTTGGAGACACGGTTCCCAAGTTTACAGAAATTGGCCTCGCTCCTCAGAAGTAAAAACTCACCACACTTGTTATCAGTGTCTGAATTTCTCCAGGCAACAGGAGGTTCATTCTTACAATGTGCAAATAACATTAGCAGTGTATTTGGAAGCCAGGGTCCAGAGCTGATACTCACACTGAAGCCAAAAGAAGAAAAACAAAGACTACAACGATGGGTGGATGAGAGCAGAAGGAGGCAACGTACTTGGGATCACAGAGGATGCGGATCTACAAGGAGAAGTTAAAACTCTTATTCCTACTAGTGACATTTCTTTAGCTCTATCTTTCATAAATATGGCTTCACAACACTGAAACTTTGGGATTGAGAAAGGGTGTAAATACTACGGAGAAATGTTTTTGAAATGGTTTTATGATCTACACTATCTTTTGTGTTCAACTCTCCAGGACCCCATTTGGGGCTTTCTTGGCAAAGACACTGGAATGGTTTAACCATTTCCTTCTCCAGCTCATTTTACAGATGAGGAAACTGAGGCAGAGTTAAGTGCCTTGTCCGGGTCATATAGCTAACATCTGAGGCTGAATCTGAACTCATGAAGAGGAATTTCCCAAAATCCAGGCCCAGGACTCTATATCCACTTTGCCACCTACCTGCCCCAATTACTACTCACGTACAGATTTGTCTCCAGGGACAATTTTCAAATAACAAATTAGCTTCCATCTATTATCTTGCATGCTTCTGGGCTACCTGTAACTTTTTAAATCCTTAGTAAACAGGTTTACCAATTACAAAGTAAATCAGTTTGCCTTTTTCTTTTTGGACCTAGGTCTTTGATTAGTGTAAAAGCCCTGATGACAAATGCCCACAACCAATACAAGTCAACATCTGGTCTGCAACTCAGAGTCTTAAGAGAGTTTACCAAGCGCATCAAGACCCCCATTTCAGAAGTGCTGAAGGGGTCAGAAGTAAAAAAACTTTAAGAAGCCCTGACCTAGAGCACTGAAAGTTTAAGAGACTTGGTTTGAATCACACAGCCATTACCTGAACCTGGCTCTTCTTGATTCCAAGCCAAGCTTTCTATTTACTGTGCCAAAAAAGTTTGGATTTAAAGAAACTACAATACATCATTACCTACTTTGAGAAGTATCCAGAAATAAAGTGGCTTTAAAAGACCAGGTAGGAATCCAGTAAGAAATAAGTTGAAAGACATTTTAAACAACAGGGGCAATGTAAGCAAAAGTATGATGTTACAGAAGCCTTTTTCATCCATAAATAATTTTTCAGGAGGAAATCTGTTTGACTTTATTTTTAGAGGGGGAAAGAAAATCGAGCCTTGCTAGCATAGAGTTCTAGAGGAAAAACTAGAGTGCTCTGACCTCTGGGAGGTCACGTGACCACCCAAACAGCAAGGAAAGTCCTGTGGGTGTTGTCCCAGCAGCCTTCTCTCTTAACTGGAGAAAGGGTTCTTAATCTAGGGTCTATGAACTCAGTTTAAGTTAATTTTAAACTCTTTAAAATTAATATTTTAATAACTATAATTTAACAGAATTGATTTCCTTTGTAATCCTGTGTATTTTATTTTCTGGCTTTTTTTTTTTAAACCAGGATACAAAAAAGTTAAGTACCTCAATACTGACACATCTACTAGAACTGATCCTCAGTTTCACCCAAGAGCTGGAAAAAGCTTGTACATCTGACATGGTTGTTCTATGCCAATTTGTTTTATGCCCTCACTTTAAACGTGCGGGCAATTTTGAATTAAACAGTTTCGGTGTTATTATAGAAAATGGCTCCCTGATCCATCAACATCATTGGATTTTCCCCCTGTAATGAAAAAAAAGACCGATTTTTATAGCTCTGGTGCCATACATTAGGCTCCTGTTCCAAAAAGCTAAAATTTATTGAAGCATCCATGAACAATGACAAATAACTGGCAAGGCTCTCTAAGCAAAGAGGGTAACAGGCCAATCAGAGAGGTGTTAAATGCATCCATCCTCTTTAAAAAGGAAAACAGTTCTGAGCCATTTAGAGATGGAAGGCAGGATACAACAAGGGTAGATCTCTGAATAGCTGGAGAGAATGACAAAAACTAAGAGCCGAGACAGATATTTAGCACTTAAGAGGTCACAATCATCCTTACTCAGTGGTAAAGGAAAAGAAAGCCTTGGATGGACATGTTTCAAAGCAGCTGCAAACTGAGCCCACGGTCAAATCCATTACAGGCAGGTTCCTACTTGCTTCCCAAGAATTCCCTAGTTTGCATCAATAACCCTGAAGAAGATCTCTGTCCCCCTTTCTTCCCCCACAAAAACCACATAGTGCTAAACCCACTGGAGTTCAGAATATCACTAAAAAGAAAAAGAAAAACAAATTCTAGGGTCAACATTCACTCATACACAAGGATGGATGGCTCAAATTTCTATTTCAATAGCACTTTACAATTTACAAAAGATTTGTGTCATAACACTGCAGGTATGGCATGGATTATCTCCAACAGATCCATTTCAGGACTGTTTCAAAGAGGTTAAAGGCTTCTGTACACAATCATATGGTTAATAAATATGAAGGATAATTAGATTCAAGTCTTGGTTCCCATAAATCATTCCTTTATACCAGTCTTTCCTGATAAAGATGGAAATCCAACACCAAAACTTGTGAAGAAGCATGATTTCAATTGAATCCACTGAATCCTAGGTCTGCTAGGATGGCTTACTACTTATAATCTCACTTCTTAATTGGAGAGTAGAACAATCACCAGCTTCAACCTGAGTTCTGATAGTCCCTTAAATCATAAAATTATGACTTCACATGTATACGGGCATTGTATTTCTTGCCTTCTCGATGAGTGGGAAAGGAGGTTAAGGAAGGGAGGAAATTTGAAAATAAAAATTTTAAATACATAAGTAACATTAGGGAATTATGGGAAGCCATGACCTACACTGACTAGCTAGCAGGTAAGTGGGGGGGGGTCCCCCAAGTAGAAAGCATGTTAAACCCTGCCTCATATGCTGACCATTAAGGGACATTGCCCTAGTCACTGTGTCTGCTGGAGAAAAATGGTTGCCCCTTTGTTTACCCACCTTCCCTCAATCTCTACCCACTTTACTTTGATGATATTAAAAATACAATTCTAATCTCTTTTGCCATTGTTTGGTATTTCCCCATCTAATGTAAAAAAAGGATCTGTCCTTGTCCTTTCTTCCATCACAATTAGTACTACTGCCTTGAAAGGTAATATGAAATAGGAGAAGCAGTGTCAGGGATGCGCTAGTAAATATTTAATAATCAGCTCTTGGGAGGTGGAGGGAATGGATGCAGAACATGCTTTTAAATTTAATCTGCATCATTAATGTTTTCTCTATCACTTTTGTAAGTCTAGAGCCAGGGCTTTTTAACCTTGCCACTCCTGACCCCTTTTCCAGTTTCAGCAGGGTTCCTTAGCATGTGTGGCCTGAGGGCATTTGAAGTGCAATGCACACATGGTTTGTGTTCAGAAACAAGGCTGCAGTTGCCTGATGTAACAGTGCTGCCAGAAACACCTCGGATTCATTACCCGTTTGATTTTTAATTAATTTTTGGTCATTGTGCATTCAGAAATATTTTGCTGTTGCCAAAATTTCTCGACCCCATATGGGGGTCGTGACCCACACCAGACAATCAACAAAACAGTCATTCAAGCTCTGATTTATTGCATTTGCCAATTTCCAAGGTGTAAAGTTTACACTGAAGATTTAACAATCAACTTTCCAGAGCCAACATACAGCTAGTTCCAGCACACCCTTGAATGCATTAGACTGGACTCAAACTGTTTCAGACACTTACTTGCTAAGTGATCCTGGGCATGTGTCTTTGTTTCTTCATGTGTGCAATTAGAGGTTTGGACTTAATAATTGTCTCTAAGGTGCCTTCCAGCTCTGTATTCGTGATTCTCTGAACATTTCTTCTTATTTCTGTAATATAACCCAAAGGTTCTGTCTCTGTTATCCTCCTTAGAGCACAGTAAGTAGGAAAGTAGTGTGAAACAGGTTAATTAACACATGTCATTTAGAATCAGAGGTTTTCTAAATAGTAACTGAATATACATTCTCTCAAAATCTAGAGTGCCTGGATAGCAGGCCAGTTTGACATAGAATCCTTCATGTCACAAAGATTATTTTGGTAGCTGTGTCAACAGTGGATTGGAGAAAGGAAAGACTGGATGCAAGGAGACTGGTTAGAAGACCAATTACTCCAACAGCCCAGGTAACAGATGAGAACTCCTAAATTAGGGTAGTTATGTTGTGAATGGAGACTGGAGCAGGAATGGAGGGGACAGATACTGGGGTAGCATCAATTAATTAGACTTGATGAAACTCCATGGGGAGCCTTAGGCTCTTGGTTTCAAGGTGGAACACTGCATTATTAAGGAGTCAGAAGTTGGATAATTAAAGTATTAAATTGTTACTTTAACAAAAGTGAATTATATAGATATGCATATTCAATATATGCTTTCTTTTCTGTCTTGCAGATGCCATCAGAATGTAAACTCATAAGGAAAAAGCATAATTTCCTTCTTTGTATTTATGCCCCCCATCTCCAATGTTTTATTTAGCATAGTGCCTGGCATAATAGGTTCGAGCAATGTCATATAATATACCACACTGAAATGCCAGTCACCCAGCAGGTAATACATACAGCTCAGTTAACGGCATGCACCCATAACTATCCTTTGCCTTTTTTAATCAGCATTGGGTCTGAGACAAGCTCCTCTCTAATTTTTTTTTCCCTATTATTCCATTCAGTTAAAGGACTCCAGATTTTCCCTCTTAGAATATGAGCTAAGAAATCATCTTGGGGCCATCTCCAGTTGTCCTGACTTCTATCTGGCCGCTGAATTCAGATGACTCCAGAGGAGAGAGTGAGGCTGGCCACTTTGTACAGCTCTGTCTCACTTAAATCCAATTCACTTGCATGTCACAGCATCACCTTTCTGATGTCATGATCCTCTTTGAGAATGATGACATTATCTAGTCTAACCCCCTTCTTATATGATAAGGAAACCAAGGTTCAGGGAAACTAGAGACAACATAGGGTAGGGGTGTGAGCAAAAAGCAAGATGGATTTGAAATCAGAGAATCTAGATCCAAATTTTAGATCTTCCACTTGATACAAGTGTGGCCTTAAAGTCACAATCCATTCATGCTTCAGTTTTAAGAAAGGCACCTGGTTGGTTCAAATCCCAATTTAAAAATTTATTAATTGTATGACACTGGCCAATTCACTGAATTTCTGAAAAAAAAATTCAGAGGGTCGAACTCCACAGCTTCTGAGGTCTCTTCCAGCTCTCTGCCTATGATTCTTTGATCCTAAGTGAATTGCCCAAAGTAGAGCAATATTCAAACTTAGAGCCTCTAAGGTAGTTCTCTCCTTTTACTATATCATGAGGTTTCTCTTTAAAGATCGGTATTCAACCACTAGTCTCCTCTT
>CM053771.1:84671916-84687937 GCA_028658325.1 Potorous gilbertii | reverse complement strand
AAAAAAAAAAAAAAAGCACAGATCTTCCCAAGAGGACTTTATGAATAATAAAATAACACATTATTATTGGTTTTATATAATCAATAATAATATATCATATACAATTAATGGTTACTTATTAAATAACTCATAGCCTTATTCTATAAAGTACAATGTAATTCCATAAAGTAGATAGCCTCAAGGGTAGTTAAAACCTCTAGGTCCTCAAGAGCGTCCCTTTGACTATTCAATACCCTTGCTCTGGGTACTGGGATCACAGGAGAATGGATTTAGAGCCAGAAGGAATTTCATACGTCATCTTTTCCAATCTTTCAATTTTATAAATGAGGTCACTAAAGCTGAGATAGGTTAAGTGACTTACTGAAGGTCACACAAGTAGTACATTTAGAATTTACACCTAGATTTTCTGACTCCAAAACCCACTCCCACTAAACCTTGCCATCTCTCATTATTTTACCTACTGTGCAGATATGGAAACTGGGACCCAGAGAGATTTATCGACTTGCCAAAAATCAGCAGTCAACAATGAGGGGCAAAACTAGACCTCAAAACCAGGTATTGTGGCACCCTAAATTCAGTGCTTTTCACATAACAAAATGATTCTCTTATAATTCTTCTCTAGATACTTAAGTGACAGTGTAGATTTTTAAGCTTTATTTTAAATTAATGGAATAAAATATTGTTTTAAAAAATATTTCAGGGTTTGTCCTCAAGTCACAGTAATATAACAGTTTTCCTTTTAAAGTACAAGAAGAACAAACTCTGAATATTACTAAATTCATCTCAAGCTATCACTTGGCTTCCTAATGTCACACATATTATTTTAAAAGCCCTTTGGGCACGTGCTCAACAACCAAGACACTGGAAACCTGTACTTAAAATCTCTGAGCTTGGAAATTATTTAGCTGAAGTCTTTCACTTTAGCTGAACCCTTTCGTTTTTACATGTAGGAAAAAACAAGACCCAAAGGAACATCCTCACCAAAGGTGGTAAAGTGAATTAGTGGCAGGACCCAGACTGACCAGAATTCTATCCTTTATGGAGATAGTGCTGAGAGCTATGTGGTAGGTGGTTGCTCTGCCAATCAGCAATATTTGGTTAAGCAGTTTGCAACCTTAAGAGGGAACAGGTGCCATGTAAATATAAGCTCTTTTACTTAACAGGCATTTAATATTAATATTCACACTTCAACACTTTTGGCTCAGCCCTTCTAAGGACTGCTCAATAAGCATTTAGATTATTGACTGACTAGGCCTCTGAGGCCAGGGGTGAGCCAGACTAGTAGTGAAAATAAATGTAATTCATGGGTGTGAAAAAACTTTAAAAGGAATAATGGTAATTTAGTGTGGGGAAAACATTCAGGTGACTTACTAATCCCACCTGTACCACAGGAAATTTATTAAACAAACCACCGAATGGTGAAGCTGAATGGGGCCTTTGAGATCAGAGAGCAACCTTAAGTCATGGAAAATGAGAAACTGAGGCAAAGGAAAAAAGGAAGTTCTTGTTCAAGATCACACAGTTTTAATTAAGAGAACCAAAACTTGAACCAGCTGCCCTTTCCAACTCACCAGAAAATTTAATGCCTAGCATATAGGAGGTACTATATAAATGTTTTTATGATTACATTAAGTGATGACCTTGGTCAACTGTTTTCACATCTAAAAGCACACAATAGGGGTGATGATTTCAAAATTTTAACCCAGGGCCCTTTCTAATCCACCACAAAACTAAGTGCCTGGCATATAAATATAAATTTATTATTAAAGGCCCTGTTAGAAACATTCAAGGAAAATTTATTACAGCAGAGTTCAGAGGAATTGAACACTTTGGCCAACGCGGTCCCCTACCCTCTTTTCAGGAGGAGGGAGCACTGCACGCAGAATGAGATGAACTCTATACTGTTAATTCAAGACAGATGCTCCCACCAGGAGATGGACTGGTGCATTCTCCATTAGGTCACCGTTTTCTCTATATGTAATGGGCATATCCTTAGTGCGATCCCCCCTCCCAAACATACTTTAATATAGGACCCATGATCAGAAAATGGAAGGATAATTTTACGTGGGGTGTGTCTGCCTGTACGCATGAGGTTCATTAAGCAAGCTCGGGGAAGAAAAACAAGCCTTCTCCAGGTAACGCTAGGTATTTCTCTTGGCTACATTTGTTTCCTTTATCTACAACTTTGTAATTTTCTGAAGACCCCTGTCTGTCTCCTGCTGGCCTGCTGATCTAGCCTGCTCTCAACGACCTCAACCACTAACAACGCCTCTCACGGCCCTTCCCAGGCCACCCGTGTGAGGTGCCCAGCGCGGGGAAAGCGCTACGTAAGTGGTGACGGACGTTACTCTTTACGGGGTAAGCTGGGCCACACGATGGCTGCGGGGCGACTTCCCCTCGGATCCGGGGGGCCAGCGTTAACTCCGTCCGGCCCCCGCACTCTGGCCCCCGCACGCTCGCACCCACGCACGCTTTCCGTGCGCCGCCACCACTTGGCCTCCCCGCCAGGCCTTCACCCCCCTGCCCCAGCCGGCCGACGACCCCGGCCCATGACCCCGGGCCCATAACCCCGGGCCCGGGCAGACTCACTTTTAAGTAGACGGGGAAGTGCACTTCTTGGTGCAGGGGGTTCAGGATGGTCTGCTCCACCCGGACTAGCTGCGAAGTGCTCTCGACGACGCGGGCCAGCACGGCGCGCACCGCCATGTGGGCCAGGTCGCACACCCCGCGCTCAGCGCCCCCCTCGTTTCCCGGCTTCGCCCCCGCCGCCGGGCCCTGGCCCAGGGCTGCCGACAAGTGCTGGGGGGTCGGCCGGGCCTCGTCTCGGTCCCTCTGCCGCTGCAGCTGTCGCAGGATCTGCAGGGCCGCTATCTGGTGGCTGATGGCGGCCTGGAGGCGCAGATGGCTGCCCATGGCGACCGCGGGTTTTCGGAGCTCCTCGTCGCGCGGGCGGGAAGGAGAGGCGGAAGCGGTGGCTGAGGTCAGCGGGTCACGTGTTCCGGCCTCTCCGCCCCGTGCCGGGCGGCGCCTCTTCTCTCCACGTGGGCCGAGGCCCCGCCCCCTCCACCTGCAGGGCCTTGTTAGTTTCGGCTGCGTGCGAAGCCTTGCCAGCTGGTGGGGCAGGAGGCCTTCCTCCCCTCCCCCTTCTGTACGACGTGGGTGGGTGTGACCCTGGTTATTTGTGCGCGTCTCTGGCAATAAGGAAAGAAAAGCTTCTCCTTTGGGCCCACACACCGGAGGATGGAAAATAGAGCGCAAAGCCCGAAGGGAAACTCCGAGAAGCGTGTCTGGAAAATATACACCAAACAGCCATCATTCTCCCCTTAGCTACAGAAGCTTTTCTTCCTTCTGGCTGATGTAATTTGCAACAAGGTAACATGGCTGCAACTTTGTTTGCTTGTTTCCAATAAATGGCCTTTCCCTGCCTCTCTGCGGCGTTGCCCGCTCCATTTGCACCTGGAAGTCAGATTGTGCCGCAGTGGTGATCCGGAGTTTAAGGAAAGACGTAGGTTAGAAGGAGAAAGAACTTGGAAATCTGAAAGGGGAGAGAGCCGCACCTGAACTAACTCTAGAAGCATTCCTGGCACCACAGAGTAAGCCAGAGGATCCTATATGTTTGTGTAAGAAGCTCCCAAAGGATTTAAGGCAGCAAGATTTGATGCTAAATCCACTTCTATACTGGGCAGCTGTACAAATATTTGCTGTTTTTAATGAAGTCTAACATTGCTACTTCCTTGATTTAAGTTATTTCAAAGAACCAGCAATTTTATGCTTTGGTAGATGAAGGAAACCAGTGGTCTGTATTGGTGCTTAAGAAAGATGATAGAAAGTAAGAAACACTTTAAGGGAATAGATGCCGAGCAAATCTTTCCCTTTTTTTCCTGGTTCCCATGTTTTCCTTTTTTTTTTTTTCCCAACAGCTTAAGTGTTCAATTTAGAAAGGGGCCTTAATGGTCTTTGCTTGGAATAATTTTATCTAAACTTGCAGCTTGCTCCCAAATTAAATTTTAAGGCATGTTTTTCATGTTCTTTGAAAAGGCCAAGACTGTTTCTTTGATCAGGGTTGTCGGCTCACATTACCATTTTAATCACATCACTGCCAAAGTCCTTTTCGTTCAGCAGAATTAGGCTGGGCAGATTCTGATTTGCTGACTGTGATTACAGGGCAGTTATCTTTCACGGGATCTGTATTTGCAAAGCCACAATTTTGTCTATGGCACATCCCAAGGACCAGATTGTGCATGTAGCATTTTTCAAAGTAGCACAAAATGTTTCAAAGGACTAATTAGTCCCTAGAATAAGAACCATGTGTGTAGTTTACAATCCCCTCCAGGCGCAACAAAGCTGGAGTAAAAAAAAAAAATGGGGACAAAAATTAAAAAGATGGGATGAGCAGATTTAAGACTCTATGGAAGGTAAAGCTTCCTTTAAAAAAAATTAGAGCTGTCCAGATGCGGAGTGGGCTGCCTTAAGAAACTAGGAGACTTTCTAGCAGAGGCCTCATCAGTCCCTGTACATGATCATGGTTAGGTGTTAGTTGGGCTAGGTGACCCTTGAGGTGGTTTCCAGCCCTTTATTTAAGTAAACTAGGAAAAACTGAAAAAGCCTCTCATGTTTCCAATAGAAAAGATGACTGGTCTTCTGAGAAAAATAGTTGTCTCAAATGGGATCTGAAGACAGTTGTGAGCAGAAAAAGTCCAGATTAATGAGTGTAATCAACCTAGAGAAATGCCATTTAATATAGGGGAGGCAACTGGGAAATCAAGTCTGCCAGAACCACATACTAGCTCCGTAATCCTGGCAAGCCAGTTAGTCTCTATGAGTCTTACTTTTCTCATCTGGGATAGGGAAAAGGAGAAGCAATTATCCTGCTAGCTCTGTAGCCAGATAGCCCTTTGTGAAGGGCTGTGCCAATGTGAGTTATCATGTGGCTGGGCTGCTGACCTCCACAAAGAACTGAACACCTTTCTAGCTCACTGAACTAATGTGCCAAGGTCAACAGCTTACCAGAAGACAGCACAAGGGGAAGATGAGTATGTGTCCCAAGAAAAGAAGAGTGTTAATGGGGGGGTATTGTGGCCATTGGGCCACATTAGGAAACTTTCAGATTGCTGCTTCTAGAATTTCCCTTCTCTGCACTTCCCGATCACCCCCTGGTAGAGCAAAAACAGTTACAGATTACTACTCTCTGTGGGCTATCTCACTGACTCCGGGGAATTAGTTCCTGCCATGTTTCTAGAACCCAGCAGGAAAGAGGAGAGGGATTGTGAGATGGCTGGAGGAAGGAGGAAAGGAATACCTGGGAGAATGAAAGTCCAAAAAAATGAGAAATTATTCCCAGCCATTAGAGAAGTGAATACAATGACAAATCTCTAGTTCTCCTACATGTGGCAGAAACCCTTGCCCCCTCTAATCCAAGTGTATTAGCAGAGGGTGGTGGGTCTAATATATAAAAAATTTAAAAAGAAATTAGTATTATAGATGTGGTATATAGCAGAGAATTCTTGCCCCTGGGGCAAATTCGTTTGAGTTGGGAAGGAAGGGATTACAGTAGTGTAATGGTAGTTTAACTAATCCTACTCATTCAAAGAAAGGAAGTGGAGGAGTTTATGGCCAAGACCTTTTGCTTCTTACCTCTAGCTCCTTCCCCCAAAGGAAAAGGAAAGGAATATTAGAAACACTCTTGACACTAAAAAGGTATCAAGGAAAATTTATTACATCAGTTTGGAGGAATTGAACACTTGGCCAAAGAGGGTCCCCACCCTCTTTTTGGGAGGAAAGAGTGCTGAATACAGAACCAAGATGAGCTATATACAGTTACTCCAAGACAGATCCTCCCACCAGGAGACATATTGGTCCATTCTCCACTGGGTCACTATCTTCTCTACATATCTATTATGTAACCACCCTTCGTGTGATTCCTCCCTCCCAAACATGCTTTAACATAGGACCCATGATCATAAAATGGAGGGATAATTTTATGCAGTATGTGAGTACTTATATGCATGAAGTTCATTAAGCAGGCACAGTAAAAGGGAAGAGAGAATCATTCCAGGGTATGGAGGACAAACGGCCTGTACAAAGGAAGGTGGAGAGTTTGTTTGAGGAATAGGAAGAAGGCTACTCTGGCTGTATTATAAAATGTAGGAAGGGGGAGATAAATATTCATCCATCTAGATATAAGTGTAATATTTATATGTATATGTACATATACTCACATATATATCCTTCCCACATTCTGCACTATATATATTACATATATGATTAATATGTCAAAGTATTAATATAGTATATATAGCATATACATATGTGTGTGACTGTGTAATATAGAATTATGTATATACATAATTCTATATTAATATTGAAAAGGTAAATTGGGGACTGCTTGTGAAGGGCTTTAAATGCCAAACAAAGAAGTATATATATCCTTTACCCTAGGCACAATAGGTAGTCACTGGAGTTTATCAAGTAAGACAGTGACATAGACCACTTTAGAAAAGTCACTTTGGCAGCTGGATGGCAGGAAGATGAACTAGAGGGTAGAAGGAGAAATTTGAGGTGAGTAAATCAATGAGAAAATTATTGCAAATGGTCCAGGTAAGAGGTGATGAGGACCTGAGCTAAATGAGTAGAGAAATGGAAATAAATGTTTAAAATGTTATGCAGGCCAATCACATAATAACTTGGCTGCAGATTAGCTCTATGAAGTGAAAGAGAGAGAGAATAAGGAGTCTGAAATAATGCAAAGATTTCAAAGTTGGTTAGTTGGTTGTTTGTTATCCTTCGTCTTTGAAGAGGACCGAAATGACATCACCATTGTAAGGTGAAATTTCAGTGTGTCCGACTGTGGCTGATCAGACCAATACATGCTCGGAATGCTCTACCACAGGCTGGGCACAGATAACCCTAACCCTAAATCCATATGAATATTTCAGGTGGATATCCTAAATTTGTGCATCCTGCATTTACTTTGTGCTGTCTCAATTCTGCTTCGCTCATAGAGCACAGCACCTTTTCTTATGTGGACACGCCAGTGTCTCCCATGTTGCACAGTCAAATCCAAAGTTCTTAAGAGAGACCTTGAGAGTGTCCTTGTATTGTTTCTTCCAGGCACCATATGCTCGCCTGCCCCTTGCAAGTTCTCCATTAAATGGTCTTTTTGGCAAGCGTACATTTTGCATTCGAACAATGTAGCCAGCCCATTGGAGTTGCACTCTCTGAAGCATAGTTTGGATACTTGGCAGTTCAGTTCGAGCAAGGACTTAAGTGCCTGGTACCTTATCATGCCAAGTGATCCTCAGAACCTTCCTAAGACAGTTCGAGGAAGCGACTCAGTTTCCTGGCATGGCACTTGTAGACTGTCCATGTTTCACAAGCATATAACAATGAGGTCAACACAATGGCTCTGTAGACCTTCAGTTTTGCAGTCAATCTAATACCTCTTCTCTCCCAAACCTTTCTTCAGAACCTCCCAAACACTGAGCTAACTGTGGCAGTGCATGCATCAACTTCATTGTCAATGTGTACATCCCTAGAAAGTACACCATCAAGGTAAGTGAACTTATCCACAGAATTCAAAACTTCTCCATTTGTTGTAACTGATGGTTCCATGTACGCATGGTGTGGTGGTAGCTGGTGGAGGGTGTTGGCCAAAATTATCACAGGCAGCAGATAATTGATTCATACTTTGCTGCATCTCACCTTCAGAGGCTGCATTGAGTGCACAATCATCTGCAAACAGAAAATCATGCACTAACACTCCCTTCACTTTGGTCTTGGCTTGTAGCCTTTTCAAATTGAAGAATTTAGCATCAGTATGGTAGCTGACCTTGATGCCATGTTCATCCTCATTGAAAACATTTGTCAACATGACTGAAAACATCATACTAAAAAGCATGGGAGCAAGCACTCAGCCCTGTTTCACTCCACTGGGAAAGCATGAGAGCTTTGTCCATTATCCAGGACCTGGGCAAACATGCCATCATGAAATTGATGTACAATATTGATGAACTTCTCCTGGCAACCAAATTTTGACATAATTTTCCATAAGCCTTCATGACTAACAGTGTCAAAGGCCTTAGTCTGATCTACAAACGTTTACAGACCTCAGTTCTGCTCCTGGCATTTCTCCTGGAGTTGTTGGGCAGCAAATACCACATCAACTGTTCCCCAGCCATTTCTGAAGCCACACTGGCTCTCAGGTATATGCCCATCTTCCAGGTAAAGGATCAGCCTATTAAAGAGGACTCTAGCAAGAATTTTGCTAGCAATGACTAAGAAAGAGATCCCCCTATGATTGCTGCAGGACAGTCTATTCCCTTTACCCTTATAGTGATGGACAATGGAGGCATCCTTGAACTCCTGGGGGATAGCCTCCTCTTGCCATATAATCTGGAAAATTTCAATCATCTTTTGTATGAGCAATGATCAATGAGGCAGAATGATGGTTCAAGTTGGACATTTGGAGTTTGAGAGGGGCCATACTGTGTAATATTTCCAATAGTCAATTGGTGACATTAAACTGGAGCTTAAGAGAATCAAGTCAATAAACATTTAAGTGCCCACTATGTTCCAGTCACATGTTAAGTACCAGGGGTGCAAAAAAGGGGGGAAAATAGGCTCAGCACTCAAGGAGCTTATACTCTAATGGGGAGACAACATGCAAAGAGCTATATACAAACAAGGTATACAGATATAGATATTCATCTATATATAGGGATATATGTGTAACTATAGATATTTGTCTATGTGGATATATATGTATATATGTGTGTAAAAATATAGATATGTGTATATACATATAGATATATAAGACATATGTGTCTATATGACATATCTGGGATAACATGAAGATAATCACAATAATCTCAAAAGAAAGATATGAGCATTAAGGGAAATCAAGGAAGGCTTCTTGTAGAAAGGGAGATTTCATCTGAGACTTGAAGGAAACCAGGAAAGCCAGGAGACAGAGATGAGGAGGGAGAGCATATTAGGCATGAACAACAGCCAGTGAAATTTCATGAATTCAAGAAATGCAGTGTCATGTGAGGAATGTCAACAAAGCCAGAGTCACTGGATCACAGAGTATAGGTAGAGAGAGTAAAATGTAGGACACAGACTCATGTATGCCCCATCTTCGATCCCTCCATTCTCACAAACTCTTGTCCTGTATCTCTCCTGCCTTTGGTAGCTAAACTTCTTGAGAGAGCCACTTATAAGATCTGCCTCTACTTCCTTTCTTCTTACCCTGTTCTTAACTCTACAGTCTGGCTCCTTATCTCATCACTCAACTCTCTCCAAAACTACTAATAACCCCTTAGCAAATCTGATGACTTGTTCTCAATCCTCATTCTTGACCTCTGTGCAGCCTGTAACAATGTCAATCACCCTCTTCTCTTAATACTTTCTTCCCTCTAGGTTTTCATGACAGAACTCTATCCTGGTTCTCCCACCAATGTCAGTGTCCTTTGTTGGATCTTCACCTGGATCACACCTGCTAGCTATCCTGGTCATTTTTCTCCCTTTCTACTGCTTCACTTGGTGATCTCACCAGCTACCATGGATTCAGTTATCACCTCTAGGCTGATGATTCTCAAATGAATAAATATATCCAGCCCTAACCTATCTGCTGATCTCCAATCTCCAAATGTTTATTGCACATTTTGAACTGGATGTCTCATTAAATCATAAATTCAGCATATCAAACATTGAATTCATTATTTTTTCTCCTAAATCCTCCCTGCTTCCAAATTTCCTTTCTAGGACACCATCATTCTTCCAGTTACCCAGGCTTGCAACCTAGCTGGTCTCCCCACTCTCTCATCTCTCCAAATCCAATCTGTTACAAAGCCTTTCGATTTTACCTTCATAATATCTCCTGAGTACACCCTCTTCTCTCTATTGATACTACTACCATTCTAGCGCTGGCCCTCATCACCTCAGACCTAGACTATTTCTCTTTTTTAAAAAATTTATTTTTTTCCCAAATTACATGTAAAAACAATTTTTAACCTTTGGGTTTATTTTTAAATTTTGAATTCCAAATTCTATTTGTCCTTCCCTGTAACAGTAAAGCAAGCTGATATAGGTTACACAGTGCAATAATGTAAGGCATATTTCCATATATATCATTTTGTAGAAGAAAAAATGAGTGAAGAAGGAGGAGGGAGGAAGGAAGGAAAAAAGGAAGGGAAGGAGGGAGGGATGAAGGTTGAAAGAATGCTTCTGTCTGTATTCAGACACCACATGTTTTTTTCTCTGGAGGTGGATAGCATTTTTCATAATGTCCTTTGGGATTGTCTTAGATCATTGTATTACTGAAAAAAACTAAGTCATTCACAGTTGTTCATTGTATTCTGTTGCTGTTACTATGTACAATGTTCTTGTGGTTCTGCTCACTTCACACTGCATCAATTCATGCAAGTCTTTTCAGACTTTTCTGAAATTTACCTGCTCTTCATCATTTCTTATAGCACAGTAGTATTCCATTGCATTCATATAACACAGCTTGTTCATTCATTCCCCAATTGAGGAGCATCCCCTCAATTTCCAATTCTTTGCCTCCACAAAAAGAACTGCTATAAATATTTTTATACAGGGTAGGTGCTTAATAAATATTTGTTGACTGACCGATTCTAAGGGTAAAAGGAGACCAGGTTTAAAAGCTAAACTCAGGTTAGAAGTGGGTATATAGATCTGAGTGTCATCTACATAAAGATGATAATTCAGTCTATGGAAGATATTGAGGTCACCAAATGATAGCGTGTAAAGAGAAGAGAATAGGGTCTGAGATAGAGACTTGAAGTATAATGACAGTAAGGAGACATGGTTAGACAGTTGCTGTCTGAAAGAAGCAGGGAGAAAGCACAGACCTCAGGTGTGAAAGCCCTGAAATAATTATAGCTATGGAAAGGGCAGTTTGAAAACTGCATGTCAGTTACCTAAAAGGATAAATTTGAGCATTGTATGCATTTGGAGGATTGCCTTTCTCCTGAAGACATCCAAGAAATTCCACAACTGCCCTCCTTAACTTTACCCCAAGTGAAGTACGTAGATGAATGAAAACAAAAACACAGCCCCTGAAACAGAGGGGGAAAAGTAAGCATTACTGCTTCAAATTAGCATCGAAGAAAAACATACTTAAAAGCTATAGGTGGATAGAAAGATTGGGAGTAAAGCAGAAAATAACAGAGTTAAGAGAAGATATAAACTCACCTAAATATTTATAGCAGCATTTTTTTGTCGTTTCAAAGAACTCCAAACAAACCAGATGCCCGTCACATGAGAATTGGCTGAACAATTGTGGTGTGTGAAGGTAATGGAAAATTACCGTGCTCTAAGAAATAATGAATATGATGAAAACAGAGAGATAAGGGAAAACCAAATGAACTGATACAATGGAAAGGAAGTTGAACTGAGAAGACAATATACAAAATAATTGCAACAAAATAAACAGAACCAAAAAACAATTGAAATGGAATGTTATGAAATTACAAAGAACAAGCTTGACTCCAAATAACAGATATGAAAAGATAGCTCTTCCTTTTTCTTCGGCATAAGTGGGAGTTTGCAGGTGTGGAACATTGCATATGATGTCAGATTGGTTTTCCTGATTTTTTTTTCATTCCTCTTTTTATTCTTATACCCTGTTTTAAAGGAATGATTCTCTGGGAGCGAGAGGGATATAGGGGAAAAGGCAAGTAATGTTAAAACAAAATTACCAATAAAATCCTAGGTTTGTTTGTTTTTTAATGAAAAACTGGGGGAAAAAGTCAGATGAGAGAAAATAAAGATCAAGGTCATTTTTAGTTTTCTCACTCAACTATTTTATTTTTCTCCAAAATTTATTAATTTATGTTCCAGTTTTCAACATCCACTTCTATAAATTTTAAATTTTCTCCCTCTCCAACCCCAAAACAGCATGCAATCTTCTATGGGCTCTACACATGCATTCCTATTAAACACATTTTCACATTAATCATGTTGCATAGAATTGTAATGAATGGAAGAAACCATAAGAAAAACAAAACGTAACCAAAAAGAAAATATTCTGCTTCCTTCTGCATTCTGACTCTCTCTCAGAATTCTTCATCATTCTTTGTCTGAATATGGATGGCATTTTGCATCATGAATCCTTTGGAAATGTTTTAGGTCCTTGCATTGCTGAGAAGGGCTAAGTCTATCTAAATCAGTCCTCGCACACTGTGTCTGTTAGTGTGTATAATGTTCTTCTGGTTCTACTCTCTTCACTCAGCATCAGATCATATATGTCTTTCCAGGTTTTTTGAAGTCCACCTGTTCATCATTTCTTACAGCACAGTAGTATTCCATTACATTCATATAGCACAACTTGTTCAACCATTCCCCGATTGATGAGCATCCCCTTGATTTCCAGTTTTTGGCCACCACAAAAAGAGCTGCTATAAATATTTTGTATATGTGGGTGCTTTTCCCATTTTTATGATCTCTTTGGGATATGGCCCCAGAAACAGTATTGTTGGATCAAAGGGTATGTACATTTTTATAGTCCTTTAGGTATAGTTCCAAACTGCTCTCCAGAATGTTTGGATCAGCTCACAGCTCCACCAACAATGAATTAGTGTTCCAACTCTCCCACATCTTCTCCAATATTTATCATTTTTCTGTTTTGTCATGTTAGCCAGTCTGATAGATGTGATGTGGTACTTCAGAGTTGTTTTGATTTGCATCTCTCTAACCAATAGTGATGTAGAGCATTTTTCATATGACTATAGATATCTTTAATTTCTTCCTCTGAAAATTGCCTGTTCTTATCCTTTGACCATTTGTCAATTGGAGAATGCCTTGTATTCTTGTAAATTTGACTTAGTTCTCTATGTATTTTAGAAATGAGACCATTATCACAGACAGTTGTAAAAATTATTTCCCAGTTTTCTGTTTCCTTCCTAATCTTGGTTGCATTGGGGTTGTTTGTGCAAAAACTTTTCAATTTGATGTAATCAAAATTATCCATTTTGCATAAATTCCCCCATTCTCCATAAATCTGACAAATAAACTATTCCTTCCTCCTCTAAATTGTTTATAGTATTAGCCTTTATACCTTGGTCATGTACCCATTTTGGACTTTATCTGTTATTCTGGTATATGATATTAAGCATTAATCTATGCCCAGTTTTCACCACACCATTTTCCAGTTGTCCCAGCAGTTTTTGTCAGATAGTGAGTTCATATCCCAAAAGTGGGATCTTTGGGTTTATCAAATCTATACTGCTATAATCGTTGACTATAGATGAAGAAACTGTGGTCAGAGAAACTGTGACTTTAAGAATATTTGGATATGTCTAAAGCCTGTCACTCTTGATTCTAGGCCTCCAGTGTATTTAGGACTACCCATCTCTACTTAAGGTGAAATAAAAGAAAGTACTATTGATAGACTAAGGATGTGGGAAGGAGGGAAAATATTGTCAGTTGACACTCATCTGCTAGTCCAACCTATGACCATCGTTTCTCTGATGTTTACAGTTTGCCAATTAATAAATTGAGAATATGGGATGCTGTACTACAAAATAAATATTTGCTGTGCACAGGAACCATTTCACTTGGCACTGCTGTAACCACACAAAAAGATTGCTTCTGAAGGAAAATGTCAGGGCTGCTAGAAGATAATTTCATGTTGGACAGATTTTTGTAGTTTTGGAAAGTGGTTGAATTTAGCATGTATATCCTGTCAGAAGTTTTCCAGGTGTTTCATCTTAACCATGATGCAATTCAACAAAGGTTTACTAAATCTCTGCTGTGTATAAGGCACTTACAGTTTAACTGTACTAAATGTACAAAGATAGACTTAGCATGGACCTGGTTCTCAAGGAGCTTATAATCTAATAATTGGAAAAGACACAGACATAAATAACTAGTGGAAAGGAACAAGTAAGAGAAATGCCAAATATGAGTGCAGGTAATAAAATCAAGGGAAGGAGAGATTGTTTTTAGGAGAGGAGACGGTAGGCTTCAAGGTGATACTGGCACCAGTCACTGTCTTAAAGAAGGAAAGTTCCCTATAAATGGAGATACAGGTGTTGGGATGAGGGTTCATGAGTATGTGCCTTAGCAGAGAGAACAGCAAAGACCAACAACCAGAGAAGGACATTTTGGCAGTGAGAACAGGAAATGGAGTACATTCTAATTTGATTGGTTGTAATTTTGTTTGGTTGACTTTAAGCAGGAAGAATTCCATCTGAGGTAGTTAGATAAATTAAAATTTTCATCCATTTCAAATTTTAAGACTATATAATTGTATAGAGATGCTTCTCTAGGGAGGAGGGGAGTTTGTTTTGAAGCCTTGTATTTCATTGCTCTTCATAGATATGGTCATAATATTGAGTGGGAAAGGCAATATATGGGAATCAAATGAAGAGAGACTGGAGGGAGAAAATAACATCTCTGTGTCATCCCACTCCCTTGCCCCACCACATTCAATGAGTTATGAAGTCTTTCAATTCCACCTCGGAAATATTTCTCACATTATTCCCCTATCCCTACTCATACTGCCATTCATCCAAGCTCCGGCCCCCATCAGCTCTCACTTGGACTAATGTAATAACTTCCTAATTACTTAATCTGCCCTTATCATATCATATCATACCTGTGTATTAATAATTCACATTTATATGGCACTATAAAATATGTAAAATTATTTTTTCACAACAGTCCTGCAAGATATGCAGTGTTGGTTTTGCAAGGTTAGGAGTTTTTGCCCTCAATTAATATAATCATATAAGATACAGTCACCTTCAATGAACCAAATATCAAGCAATCAAAAGAGTAAGCTATATATTCGCCCATAAAATACTTGTAAAAAATGACTCTAAACAAATTCTAAAGCAGCAGAAGCCACAAAACAACAGAGTGAAATAGATTTACAGCCCAAGACAGCCTAGAAGGCCAACAGGAAAGGTTTATTGCACTAGGCTCAGAGGGGAGTGTAGCCGAGCCTTGGCCACATAGCACTGCATGGCAGGGAAAAGACTGGAGCAGGTTTCAGGGCACAGAATCACGAGTAGCAGCTGCGGTTCTCAGATTTCCCAACCCACAAACACCAAAGACAGCTTCAAAGGTCAGTAAGAAAGCTCTTTCACCTGGGTGAGAAGGGAGTAAATCCAGCCCCAGCACCAGGGCAGCAGCAGTCACTGATGTGGTAGTGTCCATTTTTGGAGCCCTGGACCTAAAGACCCTGGGGAAATTGAGCAGTTGATCTGAGTCTCAGTCATGAATAGTAGTCCTGGGGTGAGAAGGAGCACTGATGTGGTGGAGCTGGTGAAGGCTCTGGAGAGGGAATCCTACTCTCAGATCCTGGACAGAAAAGATCAGACCAGAGCCCAGATCAGGAGAGGAGTAAACTCCTTTCCCTTGATTGTGCCGCCTTGGAGGAACTGAGAACTTATAGATCCCTAGAGTATACCCTCCACATGACAAAAGACTCAAAAGTTATGTACCTGTCCATGAAAATGTCCAAAAGGAGGAGGGGATAAGACTATAAAAGATTACTTTCTTGGTGAAAAGGTATTTTCTTTCAAAGAGGAAGAACAAAGCATACCATCAAAGGAAGATGTCAAAGTTAAGGCTTCTAGATCCAAAACCTCCAAAAAATATCTTCAGTGGTCACAGGCTGTGGAAGAGCTCAAAAAGGATTGTGAAATAAGTAAGAGAGGTGGGGGGAAAATTGGGAAGAGAAATGAGAACAATGCAAGAAAATCATGAAAAAAAGTCAGCAGCTTATCAAAGGAGACCCAAAAAATGCTGAAGAAAATAACATCTTTAAAAATAGACTAACCCAAATGGCAAAAGAGGTCCAAAAAGCCAAGGAGGAGAAGAATGCTTTGAAAAGCAGAGTTGGACAAATGGAAAAAGAGATTCAGAAGCTCACTGAAGAAAATATTTCTTTAAAAATTAGAATGGAGCAGATGGAAGCTAATGACTAGAAAACCTAGAAATTACCAAACAAAACCAAAAGAATGAAAAAATAGAAGACAATGTGAAATATCTC
>CM053771.1:84623924-84671816 GCA_028658325.1 Potorous gilbertii | reverse complement strand
TAGATCCAGGAGAGATAATTTAAAAATTATTGATCTACCTGAAAACCATGATCAAAAAATGAACCTAGACATCATCTTTCAAGAAATTATCAAGGAAAACTGCCCTGATATTCTAGAACCAAAGGGTAAAATAGAAATGGAAAGAATTCACTGGTCACTTTCTGAAGGAGATTCCCAAAGGAAAACTCCTAGGAATATTGTAGCCAAATTTCAGAGTTCCCATGTCAAGGAGAAAATATTACAAGCAGCTAGAAAGAAACAATTCAAATACTGTAGAAATACGATCAGGATAACACAAAATTTAGCAGCTTCTTTCCTAAGAGATTAAAGGGCTTGGAATATGATGTTCCAGAGGTCAAAGGAGATAAGATTAAAACCAAGAATCTCCTACCCAGCAAAACTGAGTATAATACTTCAGGGGAAAAAATGAAATGAAATTTCAATGAAATAGAGGACTTCCAAGCATTCTTGTTGAAAAGACCAGAGCTGAATAGAATACAAGAACCAAGAGAAACATGAAAAGGTAAACAGAAAAGAGAAGCCTTAAAGAACTCATTTAAGTTGTACTGTTTACGTTCCTACATGGAAAGAAGTTATTTGTACCTAAGACTTCTTTCAGTATTAGGGTAGTTAGAGGAAATATATATATGTAGGTGTGTATGGGTATATATATGTGTGTTGTATATTATATACTTATAGGTATATGTACATGTGCATATATATATAGATATCTATATATCTGTTGATTCATATATATATATATATACATATATATATATACATATATATATGTATATATATATATATATGGAGAGAGAGAGAGAGAGAGAGAGAGAGAGAGAGAGAGGGCCCAGGGTAACCTAAATATGAAGGAAGAGTACCTAAAAGAATAAAATTTACTGTTGAGTGGTATGTACTAGGAGTAAGAGCAAGGAAGAGGTAGAATGTAGCAAATCATCTCACATACAAGAGGGAAGAAGGAATTTCTACGATGGAGGGGAAGAGGGGGAAGGTGAAAGGAAACAATTGAGCCTTACTCTCATGGGATTTGGCTTATGGAGGGAATAACACACACTCAACTAGATATGGAAATCTATTTTATTCTGCAGGAAGGCAAGGGGAAAAAGGATAGGAGAGGGAAGATAATAGAAGTGACAGCAAATTGAGGAAAGGGAAGCAAACACTACTGTGGGAGGACAGGTCAAGGGAAAGAACTGAATGAATGAAGGGCAGGATAGGACAGAAGGAAATGTGGTTAGTCTTTTACAATGTAAATATTATGGAAGTGCTTTGCATTGTTAACATGTATGACCTATATTGAATTGCTTGTTTTCTCAGGGTGAGTGAGGAGGGAGGAAGAGAATATGGAACTCAAAGCCTAAATAATGAATGTTAAAAATAGTTTTAGCATGCAACTAGAAATTAAACTATATATATATATATAGGCAATGGAGTATAGAAATCTATTTTGCCCTGTAGTAAAATAGAGGGGAAGGGGGATGGAAGAAAAGTGGATAATAGAAGGGAGGACAGACTGGAGGAAGGGGTGAATGGGGGTGCATGCTGCCTGGGGTAGGGGGTGGGGTGAGATAGGGAGAAAATTTTGAATTCAAATTCTTGTGGAAGTAAATGTTAAGAACTGAAAAATAAATTATACATTTTTTAAAAGTAAGCTATATATTAAGAATACTGTCTCTCCCATTGCCCTCCATCCATTTCCCCCTCCTCTTCATCTCTTTCTTCCCATCTCTCCTCCTCCCTACCTCTCTTTCTCCTTCCCTCTCTCCTTCTCTCTCTCTCTCCCTCTCTCCCTCTTTCCCTCTCTCCCTCTCCTTCTCCCTCTCCCTCTCCCCCTCTCACTCTCTCTTTCCACAAAACATGCAATCTGGAGCAGGGATATGCCAAGGGCAAATAGTCACCCAAGAAAGGAGAGGCTGTACCTAGTAATAAAAAGACAAACCATTGACAAACACAGACAACAGATGGATACGGAGGATAATGCCCCAAAAAAGAAGTAACTTCAAAGAGGGTAGTCTTTTGCACTGGAGGAGAATATTAACTATAAACCAGGGATGTACTGGTAAATATTTAAGTCTGCTCACCAAAAGTGGATGACACATTTATAAGTTTAATCTACATTATTAACATTTTATCCATTACTTTTTTTAAAGTCTAGGCCAGAGATCACAAGCTGTTGTAAGTACTCCAGTGACAAAACCAGATTAAAATTTAATTGGGAAATATTCAACAAAGTAAATAAAAATGTAACAGATAATATTAATTGGTTGTTTTCTAAGTCACCAGTGATCTTTCTTTTTTAATTTGACACCACTAATCTAGACAATCAACAAAACATTGAGTCAAGCTCTGATTTATAGAATTTTCTGATTTCTGAGGTGCAAATGCTCATGCTGAAAAATTAACAATTAACTCTTGAGAGCCAGTGTGAGCTGGCTCCAGCCTAAACCTGCTATAGACCCTGAAAAGGAATTTATCTTCAGAGCCCAGCAGAGAACTCTACCTAAGAGGAACTTTGTGGGTACTTCTCACAAAGGGAGAAAAGGACTTCCAGTAAATAAAGAGTTTTGAGTTACTCTTTGCCATGTGTGTTCTCTGCACTTGTACCTCATTACCTTTGTACTTTAAGTTTGAATCCACTATCCCTAGCTATCCTGTATATGCAAGGGGAATATATCCACCTAGACAGAAGAATGTTTTTTGTAACTATTCTTCTTATACTGGCTAAGGAAATACCTTTTCTAAAATTTAATTCAGTCTGACAGCATGATTGTTCATGGGGAACATACCAGTAGGGGCTTCTGAGCATTAATATTAGAAATCTTGACCCTTCAGCCAAGAACTGGCAGTAAAAGCAGCATCTATGGTCTAGAAATCTTACCTACTAAAATTAGTGGAAGTTGGATAAGTGACCCCAGAAGGGGTTCTATGGTATTATTTCAGTTTTAGAGATTAAGAAATTGAGGCTCCAAAAGGTTAAATCACTTGTTTTGGGGACATGTAGGTAGTGAATGTCCAAAGAAGGATTCAAACACAGGTCTCCTAATTTTAAGGCTAGCATGCTGTTCATTACACCATGTTGTTTCTTCCCTCCTTAAATTGTAATCTCATCAAAGACCACATCATCTTTGTAGAACACAGTGCCTTGCATACACATAGTAAGCACATATTAAGTGCTTTTGGTTGAAATGAGTTGACTTTTAAGAAGTATTTTAATGATCTGGATAAAGCAAACGCAGGAACTATGGGCAGCAAGATAAATTCCAACATTCTTTTTTTTCACTTAACAGGAACAGTTAGGTGGCACAGTAGACAGAGTGCCAGGCCTGGAGTGAGGAAGACCTGAGTTCAAATTTGGCCTCTGACACTAGCTGTGTGACAGTAGGCAAGTCATTTAACCCTGTTTGTCTCAGTTTCCTCTTTGTAAAAAGAGCTGGAGAAGGCAATGGCAAACACTGCAGTATCTTTGCCAAGAAAACACCAAATGGGGTAATAAAGAGTTGGACACAACTGAAACAACTGAAAAACAACAAACTCTAATAAGATATCATGACCTTACCCTCACTTCCACTAGAATCCTCTCTGCTTACATGTTCTTCTTGGCGCCATTTTAATAGTGTCAATGAAAGAAAAGATTATTTGGATTGTACCCAGATACTTAAAGACCATTTTCCTATTCCCTTTTCTTCCTTTCATCTTTTTTTTTCTTTCCAAGAAAATTTCTTCTTATGTGCTACAGTGTAAGTCTCCCTGTCATTCTTTGCTGACTGAACAGACATGTGAATTTTATCTACCCTCTCATTATGGGAATTATCTGCCTCCTCTACTCCCCTTTGATTTCCCTGAGCCCTTCTCTGTAGCAATGGTAATGAGAGATGGGCACATGGCTCCTTTGTTTAGTTTCTGCTACAAGGCCACAACAGGGGGTGCTTCCATGAGGTCCAAATTTCATACTGCGGGATTCAATAGACACCTTTGTAAGTTTTCTGGCTCTTAAATGCTGTTTGCACCAAGGGAAAACTATATTAGTTTTGGAAAATGGATTAATGCTTCAACACTGGCCCTTGGTGCTAGGAAAACAAGAAAGACTGACAAAAAATGCTTATTTCATTTGTCTGGTCTTTTAAATCACTTTTCTTCAAAAATATTACTAAGTGCTTGAAAGAGCTGAAATCAGAGAAATGCACATTTTGAAAAAAACATGTTTGTAGAAAAGGATAGAGATTACCTTCTTCTATTGGAAGAGTAGTATGGTAAGATATTTGAAAATGTTTCATAAAAATCTGAAATTATGACAGTTTCTATTTTTTAAAAGAAATTGAAGTTTCTCTAGCATCTTCCTTAGTGACCACTTATTGTTTGCTAATGTACCATGTGAACTCTTGAAGAGACTAAGCTACCAGTCAAAGCTCACAAGAGAAGATGCCATATAGCAAACACTGGCTAAAGCAGTCATATGATATGAATCTCCTGTTGGTGCTTCCCATCTGAACACTAAAATTACAACAGCAACAAAAATTGTAAGGATTTATCTGTGCCTCAAATTCAATGTGTTGCTAATGTTTTTAAATTCCCACAATTTACCCAATTTCTCTTAAATATTTTGTAAATACATTGTTTAAAAAGGGATTTGCTATAAAGAGAAGAGTTTCTCATACATGTATATATGAAATATATATTCAGTGCTTTACTTAGAGATGCAGATGCAGTTTTTTTTTCCCTGAAGAAAGAATTAAATTGTTCTAAATAAGCTCTACAGAAGACATGTTTATATAATGTGACTAGGAGTTCTAGAAAAGCTTTTTGTGAATTTTCATAGACCGTGACTTATTCAAAGAAGGATTATATTCCCAGAACAAATGACTGACAACTTCAAGCAGACTAATTATCAAATTCCCATTCTCACTCAAGTAACAGGCAGAGTCAAAGTTGAGGGAAAGTAGAAAATTTCTCTCAATTGGCAGGCACAAAATATCGTCAGAGACAAGCAGATAGCAGAGTGGATTAAAAAACAGTATCTGACAATATGTTGTTTACAAAAAAACACTGGAAGCAGAGACAGACAGAATAGATCTAAGGGGTCCAAGCAGAATCTATCATGCATCTGCTGAAGTGACAAACAAAACAGAGGTAGCCATTGTGATCTCAGACAAAGCAAAAGCAAAAATAGATCTTATTAAAAGAGATAAGGAAGGAAATTATATCTTGCTAAAAGTTGCCATAGACAATGAAGTAATATCAGTACTAAACATACATGTACCAAATTTTAAAGAAAATAGTTACCAAAGGAAATAGGCAATAAAATGATGCTAGTAGGAAACATCAACTTTCCCCTCTCAGAACTAGGTAATTCTAACCACAAAATAAACAAGTTAAACAGGTGAATAGAATTTTAGGAAAGTTAGATATGAAAGACCTCTGGAGGAAATTGAATAACAATAGAAAGGAATATGCCTTTTCTCTGTACTACATGATGCCTACACAAAAATTGACCATGTTTTTGGGCATTAAAACTTCACCACCAAATGCAGGAAAGCGGAAATACTAAATACATCCTTTTCTTTTCATAATGCAATAAAATTACATTCAATAAAGGGCAGTGGACAGGCATTAAAAATTAATTAGAAATTAAATAATCTAATCCTAAAGAACAAGTAGGTCAAAGAAAAATCATAGAAACAATAATTTCACTAAAGAGAATGACAATAATGATACAACATACAAAAATTTATGGGATGCAGTCAAAGCAATACTTCAGGGAAAAAATTATTTCTAAATGCTTACATCAATAAACTAGAGAAAGTGTGAATTGCATACATAACCAAAAAAAACTATAAAAAGAACAAATTAAAAATCACCAATCAAATGCTAAATTGGAAATCCTGAAAATCAAAGGAGAGATTAGCAAAATTGAATGTAAGAAAACCATTGACCTGGTAAAACCTAGAACCTTTAGGGGTAGGGGGAATAAAATAAGTAAATCATTGGTTAATTTGATTTTAAAAAGGAAAAAGAAAGCCAAGTAATCGATATCAAAAAATTAAAGAGGTGAATTCACCAACAATGAAGGTGAAAATTAAAGAATTTTTAGGAACTTTTTTGTCCAGTTATATGCCAGTAAATCTGACAAAGCAACATTAACAACTTTAGCAAAGTTGTAGGATGTAAAATAAACCCACATAAATCTTCAGCATTTCTATGCATTACCAACAAAGTCCAGCAGTAGGAGATAGAGAAATGCCATTTAAAATAACTCTAGAAATTATACAATATTCAGGAGTCTACCTGCCAAGATAAACCTAGGAGCTATTTGAACACAATTACAAAACACTTTTTACACATAAAAACAGATTTAAACAACTGGAGAAATATTAATGACTCATGAATAGACCATACCAATATAACAAAAATGTCAATTCTACCTAAATCTACTTATGCAGTGCCAAATAGATGAAATTACCAAAAAATGTAGAGCTAGAAAAAACTCATAAAAATCCATCTGGAAGAACAAAAGGTTAAAAATATCAGAGGTCAATGAAAAAAAAATTGAAAGAAGGTGGCCTAGTTGTATCAGATCTCAAACTGTATTATAAAGCAGTAATCATCAAAACAAGATGGTACTGGCTAAGAAATAAGAGTAGTGAATCAATGGAAAAGATTAAGTACACAATATGCTGTAGTAAATGACCATAGTAATCTAATGTTTGATAACCCCAAAGATGCAAACTTTTGGGACAAAAGCTCACTATTTGAAAAAAAAAAAGCTGCTAGGAAAACTGGAAAATAGGTATAGATTAACAGTTAACACCATATACCAAGAGATGGTCAAAATGGGTACATGATTTAGACATTAAGGGTGATAACCTAAGCAAATTAGAGGTATATGGAGTAATTTACTTATCAGATCTATGGAAAAGGGAAGAATTTATGACAAAACAAAAAATAAAGAGTGTTATGAAATATAAAACAGATACTTTTGATTATATAAGATTATCATGGTTTTGCACAGGCAAAACCAATGCAGCCAAGATTACAAGGAAAGCAGAATTGGGAAGGGGGATAATTTGTATAGGAAGTCTGATAAAAGTATCATTGTCTCAAATATATAGAGAATTGAATCAAATTTATAACAATACAAGTCATTCCCTAATTAATAAATGGTCAAAAGATATGAACAAGGAGTTTTTGGACAAAGAAATCAAAGTTTGTTATAGTCATATAAGAAAATGTTCTTAATCACTATTGATGAGAGGAAAGCAAATTAAAACAACTCTCATGTACTGCCCCACATTCATCAGATTGGCTAATGTGACAAAAAAGGGAAACGAAAAATGTTGGAGGGCATGTAGAAAATTTAGGACACTAGTGCACTGTTGGTGGAATTCAAAACTGATCCAACCATTCTGCAGATCAGTTTGGAACCATGCCTAAAGAGCCATCAAACTGGACATGCATTTTGACACAGCAATACCACTACTAATCTATATCCCTAAGTAGATAAAAAATAAAAGGAACTGTATTTACCAAAAAAAATATTTATAGCAGCTCTTTTTGTGGTGGCAAATAATTGGAAATTGTAAGGATGCCCCTCAAATGACTGAACAAGTTTTAGTGTGATAGAACACTATTGTGCTATAAGAAATGATAAACAGGATGATTTCAGAACAATCTGGAAAGACTTAAATGAACTGATACAGAATGAAGGAATAGAACAAGAAAAGAGTACACAGCAACAGCAGTATTGTATGATGATCAGAGATCAGCAGTGAATGACTTGGCTATTCTCAGCGATGCTGATCCAAGGAAGTTTTGAGTGACTTAAAATGAAAAATGCTATCTCCCTCCAGAGAAGGAACTGAAAAACTCTGAATGAAGATCAAAGCATATGTTTTTAACTTTATTTTTCTTGATTTGCTTTTTGCTTTGGTTTCTGTTTTCTTTACAACCTATCTAATATAGAAATGTTTTGTATGACTGTGCATATATAATATATCAGGTTACTGGCTTTCTTAATGAGGGGGAAAGATAGGGAGGGAGGAAGAGAATTTGGGACTGAAGTTTTTTTAAAGGAATGTTAAAAATTGTTTATATGTGTTACTAGGAGAAATAATTTTTTTAATTGAAAAATAATATATCTTCAGAGAAACAAGTTTGTCAGTAAATATTTGGATTTTCCCTAAAGCAATCTCAGAAAGAGTTCTCAAGACAAGATGGTAATTAATAAATGTTTAGCATCTTTAAATGTGTCCCATGGTTATCTTTAAATTTATTCCTTGAAAAAAGAAAACCCCATTTGTTGTCTTGCTAAAGGAATTCTATGTTTCATCAATTCTGGAACTTCCTTCACCATAGCAGCTTAAGATCAGGTTAAAATGTGTAGTTTGGGGTAGTTGCTTGAGACTTAGAGAGGGAAATGATTTGCCCATGACGAATCAACTATTCTGTGTCAGAGACAGGATTTGGACTCTGGTCTTCCTGACTTCAAGTCCAGAATTCTTCTAACATGGAATGCTGCTTTGCCAGTAGTTGACATTAAAGCAAATATATGTATATATAAATGTGTGTGTATATTTATATATTTATATTTAAAAACTAACTATCAAGCACTGGAATAAGCAACTTTGCCAATACCATACAATTTGATCGTTACCACAACTCTGGGAGCTAAGTACTCTCATTGTCCCCGTTTTCCAGTTGACGACACTGAGGCAGACAGAGATTAAGTGACTTGCCCAAGGTCACACAGCTAATCAGTGACTGAGACCGGGTTTGAACTCAGGTCTTTATGACTCCAGGCCCAGTGCTCTATTCACCATGCCACCTAGTTGTTTAAGTCTTAGATAATTCAATTTTCCACAATTCATCCTTTCTCCACTTTTTGTGTTAATTTTATTTATTTTCAGTGTTCTACAATCACTACCATATAACTTAGATTTTTCTTCCCCTCCCTCCCCGAGATGGTATACAATTTTTATATACGTTCTACACATACATTCCTATTAAATACATTTTCACCATAGTCGTGCTGTATAGAAGAGTTAAAATGAATGGGAGAAATCATATAACAAACCAAAACACAATACGAAAGAAAATGAGCTGCTGCATTCTGCTGTTGAATTCCATAGTTCTTTCTCTGGATGTGGAAGGCTTTCCCCCTTAAAGATCATTGGGAATTTTTCTAAGTCCTTGCATTGCAATGAAGTTCCAAGTCTACCAGAAAAAAACTCTCACCCACACTGTAGTCAATGCTGTGCACAAAGTTCTCCTGGTTCTGCTCCTTTCCCTCACCAACACATCATATAATTCTCTCCAGGCCTCCTCAGTGAAGTCTTCCTGTTCATCATTCCTTATAGCACAATACTATTCCATTGTATTCATATACCATAATTTATTCAGCCATTCCCCAATTGATAAGTATCCCCTTGATTTCCAGTTTTTGGACACCACAAAGAGTGCTGCTATAAATATTTTTGTATTTGTGGGACCCTTTCCCATTTTTAAGCAGTATTGTTGGATCAAAGTGTATGCACATTTTTGTAGCCCTTTGGGTATAGTTCCAAATTGATCTCCAGAATGGTTGGATCAACTCACAGCTCCACCAACAATGAATTAGTGTTCTAACTCTCCCACATCCTCTCCAACATTTATCAGCTTCCTGCTCTGTCATGTTTGCCAATCTGATAGGGGTGATGTGGTACCTCAGAGTTGTTTTGGTTTGCATCTCTCCATCTCTCTAATCAATAGGGATTTAGAGCATTTTTTTCATATGGCTATAGATATCTAATTTCTTCCCTTGAAAACTCCCTGTTCATATCCTTTGACCATTTATCAATTGGGGAATGACTTGTATTTTTGTACATTTGACTTAGTTCTCCATATATTCTAGAAATGAGGCTTTTTTCAGACATTAGCTGCAAAAATTCTTTCCCAGTTTTTGACTTCCTTCCTAATCTTGGCGGCTTTGAGTTTGGTTGTCCAAAAAATTTTTCAGTTTAATGTAATCAAAATTATCCATTTTGCACTTCATAATGCTTTCTATCTCTTCTTTAGTCAAAAATTCTTCCCTTCTCCATAAATCTGATAAATACACTATTCTTTGCTCCATCTATTTGTCTATAATATCAATCTTTACCTAGATCATGTACCCATTTGGACTTTATTCTTGTGTACAGTGTCAGGCATTGGTCTATGCCTCATTTCTGCCGTACTGTTATCCAGTTTTCCCAGCAATTTTTGTCGAACAATGAGTTCTTACCCCAGAAGCTGGGGTCTTTGGGTTTATCAAACAGGAGATTGTTATATTCATAGCCTACTATATCTTGAGTCCCTAGCCTATTCCATTTGTCTACCCTTCTGTTTCTTAGCCAGTACTAAGTGGTTTTGATAATTGCTGCTTTATAATACAATTTGAGATCTAGTAGAGCTGGGCCACCTTCCCTAGCATTTCTTTCATTAGTCCCCTTGATATTCTGGATCTCTTGTTTTTCCAGATGAATTTTGATATAATTTTTTCTAGCTCTAGAAAATAATTATCTGATAGTTTAATTGATATGACACTAAATAAGTAAATTAATTTAGTTAGAATTGTCATTTTTATTATGTTGGCTTGGCCTACCCATGAGTAACTGATATTTTTCCACTTACTTAGATCTAACTTTATTTGTGCAAGAAGTATCTTATAATTGTGTTCATATAGTCCCTGGTTTGTTTTCGCAGGTAAACTCCCAAATATTTTATAGTGTCTACCGTAGCTTTAAAAGGGATTTCTCTTTCTATCTCTTGCTGTTGGGCTTTGTTACTAATATGTAGAAATGCAGAAGATTTGTGTGAGTTTATTTTGTAACCTGCAACTTTGCCAAAGTTGTTTATTTTTTCAAGTAGTTTTTTGCTTGAATCTCTGGGATTCTCTAAGTATATCATCATATCATCTGCAAAGAGTAATAACTTAGTTTCTTCTTTACATATTCTAATTCCTTCAATTTCTTTATCTTTAATTGTTATAGCTAACATTTCTAGTACCATATTGAATAACAGTGGTGATAATGGACATCCTTGTTTCACCCCTGATCTTATTGGAAATGCATCTAGCTTATTCCCATTCCATATAATGCTTGCTGAAGGTTAATAAGCAGTGTTATTAACTTATTATTAAGTTAATAATAACTTATTATAAGTTATATAACATAATATAACTTATTATAAGTTATATTATAACTACTTATTATTTTTTGGAAAGTTCCATTTATTCCTATGCTCTCCAGTGTTTTTAATAGGAATGGGTGTTGTATTTTGTCAAAATCTTTTTCTGCATCTATTGAGATAGTCATGTGGTTTCTGTTAGGTTTGTTGATGATATAATCAATAATGCTAATAGTTTTCCTAATATTGAAGGAGTCCTGCATTCCTAGTATGAAACCTACCTGATCATAATGTGAGGTTGGTGACCTTGCACAGCCCTCCCTCACTCAAATCAAAGTTAACTGCAAGTCATGCCATTATCTACCTGATGTCATGGTCCTCTTTGAGAAGAAGGACAATACAACAACAAGAAGCATATTTAACTGAGTACAAGACTGAATGGTACAAGTCATATACATGTGACTACATAGGATGGAGGCCTTAATACTGCTCAGCCTCAGTGAAGCAGGGAGTGGTTTACTCTGATGTGGCAACAACTAAGAAAAGACAAGGGACCATCAAGATGTTACAGCTAAGAACTGAAGGAGTAATAGCTTCTCTTAAATCCCAACCAAATCCCAGTTTTTACAGGAAGACTTTCCCAATACCTCTCAATTCTAGTGCCTTCCCTCTTAGTCATTTCCTATTTAGATCCTTTATATAGTTCATTTGTATGTATTTGTTTGAAAGTTGTATCCCCTTATAGAGTGTAGGCTCCTTAAGGTTTCTCTTTTTGTATTCCCAGAGTTTAACATAGTGTCTGGCGCATAATAGGTGCTTAATAAAAGTTTATTGATTGATTGATCAAAGTAACACTCTGCATTCCTATACTGCAAGGGATCTGTGACCTTATCCACATGACTATTAATTACCCCCATGAGGCAGATTGTAACCCACTCATGTCTGTCTCTTCTGTGCAGTTTCCAACTGTGTCCTCCCATGAGTCCACCAGAGGAAATCTTCCCAATCTGTTGAAGGCTTTTCTCACATTCTATAGATTTCAAGAAAATACTAACAGGAAAGAGAGCCTACAGGCTACCAGTGTTTTTCCTCTTACTGTGGCATCATGATCATATCATCTTCAGTTACAGAAATATACTATAGATGAGCTTAAATGAACTAAGGTCAAAACTAAGAGAATCAAGGAACCAGCTTTCCTAGACAGTGGAACTTGTTCATGTTGTTGGGGTAATCAATACAAATCACCCTCCTTTCCTTGCAAACATAGCTTAAAAATTGACCTCAGTACGCCTTCTTCCTGAACTTACTCTTAATAGTTAATTAACTTAATAGTTATTCTGATAACTTGGAAGCAGATCTATACCTTTCAAGGATATCTATACCTAATATAGAATATCTTGTACATTAGCTGACTCTAATTCAATAGAATGATGGTTTTTTTCACAGCCCACAGCCCCAAAGTTATGGCCAATCTACTGAATTTGCATGAATCCCGCCAAACTAATTAAGACCTGCGTCTGCCTCTTTGCCTCTGCATTTCTATCTGTTTCTTTCTCTCTGTGTCTCGGTCTCTGAATTCAGGCTCCAACATTTACAACCCTATGTGATTTGGGGCAAGTTAGTTTATCTCTATGGGCCTCAGTTACCTCATCTCTAAAGTCAAGAGGCCTGACTGACTGATCCTTAAGGTCCCTTAACAGTTTTAAAATTTTGATTCATGAGTATTTGACCAATGAAGTTGAGCTTAAGGCTTTTAGGATGTTATATGTATATATACATGTATGTATGTATGTATACATATATATGCCAATTAAATCCCAGACCTAGGCTCTATTTTGTCCTATCCTTATTCCCCTTAAAACTGCAGACCACCTATTCTTAGGATGGTGAAAATCTATATGTTTACTGAATCCTAAATAGTCTGAAATTAAATCATGCTCACACTAAATACCCTCCCTATCCCTTCAGAGTCAACAGGCAGTATGTACATGTTGCTGAGAAACAAATGTTCATGGTGCTTCTATGGGGCTTTCAGTGTTATCAGAGTTGTTAAAAAGAGTCCACAGCTGTTATTTTCCCTGGCATGTGAAGTGCACAGTGGGTGTTCCTGCAATATTTATAAGCACTCACCAATATGCCTCAAAATAACTCTAAGAATTCAATTATCCACAAAGGAGCTGGTTTCTAAGCAAGTTCCTTTAATGATAACTTTTATGATGTAAATAGAAGATTGTTGATTATATTTTTGGAATTTTATCTATTCTGGATGAATATCAATGCACATGGCCCCCTGCTCTGCAATTTTTTAATTTTAGAGAGTTGTCCAGAGTAACTTTTGCCCAAGTTATTTTGATGCCCCCCTAATATAATTTATTTGGATGATCCTATACCCAAATAGGATTTGCCCAATCATACATGATCTGGAACTAGGGAAAGTCTGGAATTATTGGGCATGTCTACAAAGAAAGGATGTAGGAAAGGGAGGTTCTATTGTCCCTAGTGCCAACCTTCAGGTCACAAGATTTAAAGTTGAAGGGGACATTAGAAAGCATTTAGTTCTCTGCTCCATCACCTTACAAATGAGGATAGTGAGGCTCAAAGAGTTTGATTGACTTGCCTAAAGCCGTATCCCTGAGGTAAAGGATGTGAGTAAGAAAACTCAGAGGCTGAGAGAGTTGCTGTCTTCTGCCTTTCAAGTTTCCTGCCTTTTGCAGGGAACACCAGTAGCTGACACAGTAACACAATAAGTGGCAGTGAAGAGACCAATGAGAGGGGTTTCATTTTTGTTGGTGTGTCCCCAGTATCTAGTGTAGGGCCTTATGATCAAAAGCCTTCAGTTGGGATCATCAGGTGTGAGATGGTGGAGAAGACATATGTCTAACCCTCAGCTACACCATATGTAAAATGGATTGAATAATAGCTCCCCATCTACCCCAGAGAGAGATACCGTAAGGCTCAAACGAGGTAATTCTACCTTTTGTCTCTTAACCAGAAGGTGTTCCCGGTTTTTTTAATGTACACCTGCATCATCCCCATTTATTAGAATCCCTAGATTCATCTTCAAAGGTATCCTTGTTCTCTCCCTCCAGAAATTGCCTTATATTTACTTAGTTGGGTATGTGTTGCATCCCTGATAGAAAATAAACTCTTTAGGAGCAGGTACTGTCTTGTATTTGTCCTTATTTCCCAAGTATATAACAACAGCCCTTTGCATTAAATAGAAGCTTGATTAATTTAGTTGAATTGAATGTGTGTTAAAGTATTAGAAATGTAAACCGTTATTGACTTGTTGGCTTTCAGAGATAATTGGACGTGGAGCTGGGAGACATAAATTCTAGCGCAGTCTCTGCCCCCAGCTAGTTGTGTGACTTCAGATAAATCATAGTCTCTCTGAACATCACTTCTCCCAATCAAACAGTGAGGGAATTGGAATAGGTCTTGGCCATAAGATTCTACAAGTTTGTTTCTTCACCTGTGGAGGAGGAGCTATGACAGTGATCATCATATAAATTAATGATGTGACCTTCCAAAGGAAAAAAGGTTGGCATATATGGATTGGCAAGTAATTCTGTCAAACATTTAAAGGACAGCTTCAAAGGTGAATAAGATTGCCAACATAGAAAAAGAAGGTATCCTACCAAATGCCTTGTGTGAGACAAATATGTTTCTGCTGCCCTAAACTGGAAGGGATAAGGAAGGGGGAAAAAAGCCCCATAGATCAGCATCACTAACAGATATTGTCCAAAAACATTGAATAATACATAGTAATATGTTCAGAATTGTTCACTATGACCAGATTTGATTTAAATTAGGAATTCAAGAATATTCTCATGAGGAAAAATATAAACATAATAAACTATATAAATAACAAAAAAATGTAATTGAATGATTACTTAATGACATGAAAAGGCCTTTAACAATGCTAGAACTTATTTACGTTAAAAATATAAAGTGTAAGGAAAATTTGTTTTTCCTTGATATGATTAAAAGCTTATTTCTACAAACAACATCTAGCATTCTTTGTTAACAGAGAAAACATTAGAAGCTTTCTTAGTAAGAACAATAGTAAATCATAGATGCCCACTGTTTTCCCAGTTATTTGACATAATGATAGAAATGCTAGCCATAGCAATAAAACAAGAAAAATAATTGAGGAATAGACAAAGAAGAAGAAAAATAACCTCTTTTCAAATAATGTTGTAATTTGCCCTGAAAGCCTTAGGAAATGAATGAAAAACTTGAAATAATTAATAGTAAAAATAATAGGAAAGTAGTAGGGTTCCAAAAAAAAAAACACACTTAAAAACTATCAGCCTTTTTCAGTTTTACTAACAAAATCTAACAGTAAGATTTAGGAAAAGAAATCCAATTATAATAACAACAAAATTGCTCATTTTAGTCCTTTTCCTAGTCTCTATTTTTATAATCCGTTTTTGTACATAGAAGTTATCAATTCTTTAAAGATTTGATAGAATTACTTATGGATTTATCTGGATTTATAAAACTTCAAATGATATTTACAGAAATTTTTTAAAAAGCTAATTTATTGGAATAATATCTAATACTCATAGCTAGACCAAGCCAATGTAATAAAAATTATTTCTCCCCTTAGGCTCTGTGATATCATCAGTGCAGGAGATTTCCAGATGTGGAAACTCCTCCCATCAGCAGATAGGTAATTTAACTTACAGTCATAGAGAAACCAGGGGCACTGACAGATTAAGTGAATTGGCCAGAATTATATAACTAAGATGTGCTAGAGGCAGACTTGAGTCAGTGTTATCCTGACTTGAAGACTGGCCTTTTCTCCGCTGGATCATGCTGATGCCCTTCTCACCCCTGCCAAAAAATGTTGATACTACCTGAAATACTCCACAGATTTCATGTTCTAGTAATCAAATTAACAAAAGAATACTTTATAAAATTTTAATTTTATAATGCAAATTTATATAATTACAAATTGCTTTTGGGGAAATAGAAGATAAATAATGTCAAAGAATATAATGGAAAAGGAGAGGAAAGGGAAGACTGGCCCCGTCAAATCTCAAACTATATGCAGAATTGTAATGACCAAAACTACCTAGTACTGAATTTTTTTTAAACTGAAATTTTTTAAAAATTTTTTGTCTATTCCTCACAGAAAGAGATTAATTAGATTTTAAAACAAGTGTGTATAGCAACCTTGCATTATATAATCCCAAAAGGAGAACCTTTGGATAATTTTTTTTCGAAGAATATCTTTTCTAAGTGTAATTGCTAGGAGAACTTTCTAAATATGAAAAGTTATTCCCTAAAACATTAGAGAATGGAACACTATGTCTTTTACAGTTGTGGATGGAGGGAAGCTTGAAATCAGTTAAAGGACAGAAAACATCATGAAAGACTAAATAGACTACCTTTATCATATAAAATTAAAAGATATATAACTAATAAAATCAATACATGTAAATTAGAGGAAAAGATATAGATTAGGAAGAAAATCTTTTTCACTAGATAATTGATAAAAGTCTGACATTAAGAATCTGTAGGGAATTGACATAAATATGTAAGATTAAGAGTCATTCCCAGTGTGACTAACAAGGTAAATTGCAACTGTCACCATAAGCCAAGAAACCAAGATGCCCAACAAGGTAATAACATCAGGAATTAACAGTGATCAATTATAGTCCCTACTACACTTACTCAGTGCCACACCCTCTCCAACTTCCACACTCTAGCAGGGCACAGAAATTTTCTTGCTACTACAGCCTATTCCAGTAAACATCACCTGTCTTCACATCAGCATTCTGTTATAACAAGTAATGGATCTCAACTTTGCTCAGATACAAAAGAAAGAAAAAATCCAATAGGCAAGAATGAAACTTGGCTGCGCTGAGGGATGGGTTAGGGACCTCAAGATGGTAGAATTCTGCCCAGAAAATCACTCCACCCTCAACCAGTCATGAAAAAGTGGTATACCCTGACTAGCAACAGAAACAAACCCAGGTCAGGAAATTGCAGAGCTCAGAGCAGGGGAGTAGCAATAAGCTTTTACCATAGACCAGACCACTCTTGGAACACAGAAAGCTTGCAGATCCCCATCCTGTTCCTGAGATCCTAGAATAACACAACATTCAATAACACAAGAAAGCAGCCACAGAACTAGCACAGACCTTCCCTCCAGAAGTGCCAAAGAACCCTGTCCTACTCAGGAAGTAGGTTGGAAAAATGAGCAAACAAAAAAAAAATCCCATCATTAAGAAGGTTTTTTTTGATGGCAGAGATGCCCAAGACACAAACTCAGAAGAGGAGAATGACTCTAAAATAAAACCTAAAAAAAAAAATTCAGCTTAGATACATAAACTCAACTAGACCTCCTGGAAGAGACAAAACAAGAATTTTTTAAAGTTAAAAATGTTTTTATAAATGGAATGAAAGTACTTGAGGAGAAAAAACTTGAAAAGAAATGACAGTTATGGAAGAAATAATTGGAAAGGGAATTAACAGCTTGGCACAAGAGGTATAAGACCTCACCCAAGTAACAAACTCCCTGCAAATTCGAATAGACCAAATAGAATCCAAAAATTTCATAACATGGCAAAAAATATTAAAACAAAGTCAAAAGACTAAAACAAGTTGAAGAAAGGGTAAAGTATCTCAAAGCAAAAGCAAATGACCCAAAAATCAAGAGGAAAAAATTTTGTGAATCATTGAATTATATGAATGCCATGACTGAAAAAAAGCCTCAACATCATATTTCAGGAAATTTTAAAAGAAAGCTATTCAGATCTTTTAGAACTAGAGAACAAAAAGGAAATAGAAGTATTCTACTGGTGTCCATGAAAGAAGCCCCAAACAAAAAACTCTCAGGAACATTATAGACATATCTGGAGTTTCCAGATCAAATACTGTAAGCATCCAGAAAAAAAAAAAAAAGAAAGAATTCAAGTACCAAGAAGCCACGTCAGGATCACACAAAATTTAGTAGCTACCACTATAAAAGAGAGGAGAACTTAGAAAACAATATTTCTGAAAGCAAAGAATAAGGGCTTATGACCAAAAATAACACCCAGCAAAACTACGTGTAATGCTACTGAGTCAGTATTATGGTGGGAGGAAAAAAAATAAGCATTAATGAAATAGAAGATTTCAAAGCATCCCTGATGAAAAAACTACTCTGCATAGAAACTTTGAAGTTCAAGAGGATTCTGGGGAAATGTCAAAGAAGATCAGAAAACTTTCAGCATTCCAAATTTCTTTTATAACAACAACAAAAAAAGGGCATAGAACAGTGGAAATAAATAAAAGTTGGGGTAAAGCACTTGTCCTCCTAAGACAACTTAAGAAGACCCTTCAGGACAGACCTGACCTCCAGAGTCAGATGTTCTACCTGAATGAAGAGCAGAAAACTTCCAGGCCAACTCTGCAGAATAAATAAACAAGCCCCAGGGGCAGCTGCGGTTGGGAGGCAGCCTCAACCATAGAAACTTTCATCTCATGGACAGTATGGGAGTGATATTGAGAGGAGTAGGTGGAAGGACCTTCCACTGTTGAGGGATGCAGCCTCAGCTATGCTAACCAGACACATCTTGGACTGGGCTACCAATGCAAGGAAGAATGAGCTAGCACAGACCTGGTGAATGCAGTAGCAGAGAGCCCTGCTGGCTGTGGGCAGTTGCAGGAGAACAGAGTTCTTGGTTTCAGTTCCAGGGTGGAGAGAACAACAGTAGTTTGCACCCACCCAGGGGAACCACAGGGGAGCAAGATCATTTGTGGGACAGTGTGACTGGGGGCCCTAGCCATGACTTAGGAGTGGAGAGGAGAACCCAAGGATTAAACCCCAGGGACAGACCTCAGAAAATGCCAGGAAGAAGAATCTGAGGCCTTAGGTCATCATTCCTCATACCTGAGAACTAGAATTTGATTACACTAATAACTGCTAAAAACAAAAACACCAATACATAGATAAACAAATTAACAAACAAATAAATAAATGAATGAATGAATATGAGTAAGGAAAGGAGAAAGAACCCAGATCTTCTCTAGGGATAGAGAAGATCTGGGTTCTCAGAGGAAGATAATGGAGCTTTAAAAAAAAGTCACTCCTCCTCTATGAACAATACCAAATGGTCCCATGCACAAAAAGAGTTCTTGAATGAATAAAAAGAACGTTAAAAATCAAATAAGAGAGATTGAAGGAAAAATAGAAAGATATAAGAGCCATCCAAGAAAATCAAAAAAGTTATGAAAAAAGTCAACCAACTTGAAATAGTGAATCAAAAACTTAAGGAAGAAAATAATTCCTTGAAAACTAGAATTGGGCAAAGGGAAGCTAATGATGTTCTAAGACATCAAGAAATAATAAAACAAAATCAAAAGAATGAAAAAATAGAAGAGAATGTGAAACATCTCATCAGAAAAACAACTGATCTAGAGGACAGAGCAAGGAGAAATAATATAAGAATAGTCGGACTACCTGAAAATTACAATAGAGAAGAATCTTGATATAATATTACAAGAAATTATCCAGGAAAATTGCATTGAAGTTCCAGAACAAGAAGGCAAAGTTGAAAAAGGAATCCATTGATCACTGGAAGAGATTTCAGTAGGAAAACTCAGGAATATCATAGTCAAGCTTCAAAGCTCCCAGGTTATGAAAAAAATACTGGAAGCAACAAGAAAAAATCAATTCAATTATCTAGGAGCTACAATAAGTATTATCTAAGACCTTGAAGTGTTCATGGAATCTAGGTCTTGGAATACTATATTTTGTAGAGCAAAAGAACTGAGTTTACAACCAAGGTAACTTGCTCAGAAAAGTTAAATATAATCTTGAACAAAAAAATGGACATTTAACAAACTGAAAGACTTTCAGATATTTGTGACAAAAACAGCAGAATTTAAGAAAAAATTTGCTATATAACATCCAGGAGAAATATAAGGTCAACATTAAAGACCAAGTAAAAGGGACTCATTGAGGACAAATTGTTTTACTTCTTATAGGTGAAAATATTATCAGTTCTTTTATGACTATCATTATTAGTTGGGTAGCTTGAAAGAAAGGTTTAGGCTGAGCTGAGGATGATGGGATGATTCTAAAAATTAAAACTGTAGAGAGATAAAAAGGAACGATTACCATAAAAATGAGGCATAAAAGGAAAAATTAATACAGAAGAAGCTAGTGAGGGTGAGGGTGGGTAGGAATATTTATTGTTCATGAGTAGGTAAAGCAAATATAGTAAAAAAAAAAAATGACAATTTTGCCTAACTAATCTATTTATATAATACCATCCCAGTTAAATTACTAAAAATTATTTTACTAAGTTAGAACAAATAATGAAGTTCATTTGGAACATCAAAATCAGGAACTTCAAAGAAACCAGATGGAAAAAAAGATGTAAAGTAAACTGACAGTAATATTAGACTTTAAACTATATCGTAAGGTGAGAGTATTGTTGAAGTGTAAAATGGATAATTTTGATTATATTAAATTAAAGATTTCTTGCATAGATAAAACCTATGCAGCCAAGAATGGAAGAAATGCAGAAAACTGGGGGGAAACTTTCATAAACAGTCTCTCAGAAAAGATGTCATTAGGTTGGAATAGTTCTGTGGTGTAGGAAATGATGAACTGATTGATTTAGAAAAACATGGAAAGACTTAGATTTATGAAGGAAGATGTATTCCACCTTCAGAGAAAGTTAAGTGGAAATAAGCATAGTACAATCTTAAATATATGTGTATGAGTGTGTGTGTGTGTCTATGTATGTTTATAGATACCTATGTCTGCATGTGCTACACTTAATTATAGCCTTCTTTGGAGCAGAGAAGGGGAAATGGAGGAGGGAAGGGAAAAATAAAGTAAAAAATACACAGCAGAGAATAAAAGAAAACCTACAGGGAAGCAAAGAAAAACTGGGCAGCTTTGAAAACAATGTGTAGTATTTATTATATAGATTTTCTTAAATGGAAATGTATTGCTTTATATTGAATCATCTCATGTTCTGCTGTATACATGACAATTTTTTTCTTTTCTCATTTTGTATTTGTTTAAAATAAATTTCTAAAAATTTATTTAAAAAATTCTAAAAAACAAAAAAGAAACTTTGAAGTTCAAACATTTGAATTAAGAGAAACTTTAAAAAAATGAGGGAACAATAATAAAAGACTAAACAAAGATAAACTATTCATATTCAAATATGGGGAAATTATATATGTGTCCTCTCTGAACCCTGTAATTATCAAAGTTCTTAAATAAGAATAATAGCAATAAATATGATTTATATAGTATATTCTATGGACAAGGCACTGTGCTATGCACTTAACAAATATGTGCTATTACCCCCATTTTACAGTTGGGGGAACTGAGGCAGACAGAGGTTAAGTGATTTGCCCAAGTTCACGCAGTTAGTGTCTTGGGTCTTCCTGACTCCAGGCCTTGGTTTCTAGCCACTATTATGACTTGATGATCTTAATACAAGAAGGGAGAGTGAAAGCAAGGAGGGAAAAAACAAAGAAATGTTAGGAAAAATTATCTCATAATCATATTGACATTTCTACAAAGAAAGAAAAAAGTGAGAGGAGCAGCTGACACTAAACTTATTCTCATTTGAACTGGTCAAAGGGAAAAAGAATAGACACTCAGTTGAATATAGAAATACATTTCATTCAACAGGGAAGTGGGAGGGAAAGGGGAGAAGAGGGGAGATTAGAGGGAGGGATTTGCCCCTAAGCAAAACAACTCTAACTAAGGATTACAAATAGTTACAACCTGACAAAGTACCCACAAATTAGGTAGATGAATATGTATGTATGATGAAATGCTATTGTGCCAAAAGAAATGATGAAGAAAATAATTTCAGAGAAACCCAAGAAGATTTGTGAACTGATACGGGTGAACTGAACTCAACTAGAAAAATCTGACATGGGTGCTGGTAGATGGCCCAGCATATACAATGACTCTGTAGACCTGCAGTTTGTTATGAAGCCTAATACCTCTTCTCTCCCACACTTTCTTTTGGAGCCTCCCAAACACTAAGCTAGCTTTGGCAATGTGTGTGTCAACTTCATCATCTATGTGGATATATCCTTGGAAAAAATACTGCCAATGTGAGTGAACTTATCTGTAGCATTCCACATCTTTCCATTGCTATAACTAATATTTCCACATATAGATGGTGTGGTTCTGACTGGTGGGGAACCTTTGTTTCCTTGGTGTTGTTTGTCAGGCTAAAATTAACGGAAGTGGCAGAGAATCAGTCTGTACTCTTAAATTTCAGCCTCATAGTCTGCAATGAGTGCACAACATTCTATGAACAAAAAAATCACGCACCAGCTTTCCCTCCACTTTAGTCTTGGCTTGTAACCATTTCAGGTTAAATAGTTTATCATCAGTGTGATAGCTGACCTTGTTGCAATTTTCATTCTTGTTGAAGGTGTATGACAAGACCAAAGAAAAAAATCATGCTAAAAAGCATGAGGGCAAGCACACAGTCCTGTTTTCACTTCAGTGGTGTTTAGGAAAACATGACTAACTGTCCTACTGGTAAACCTTGTGTAACCAACAGGGGATACATAGATAAGAATAGGTGTTGTTTCCTAAATCGGTGATAAACAAGGAAGAGAAAAGAACTAGTGTGGTCTCTTGGGAAGAAGAAAGGCTTGGGAAAATAAGTGAGGTAGCAAAGGGAAAGTTTAAACAGAGTAAATGAAAGGAAAACACCTATTATTCATTAATAGGAAAGGATTCCACTGAATAGCACTCCCATGGAGGGAAAGAGATAGTCTTTCATGAGAGATAGGGTTCTTAAAATGGGTCTAATCTGCAGGATCTTGTTGCTGAGAGAAATCACTACCTCGAGACACTGTTTGTATCTCCATGGAGAGCAATCTGCCTTATGAGAATGGAGAAATTGACATCCAGATTAGGGCCATGGACCCAGAAAGGAGATTTCATGGCAAAAGAGAAAGAAATTATCATGGGTAGGCAGAAGATAGAAATGAACCTTATGATGAAAAACACAGGAACATTCTTACCATGGGCAATGCTTGTATCCTCTCTATGACCTCTAGGAATTATAGCTTCTAAAACTGAGACACAGTGGGGAAAAAGGGTGAGGGTACAGGATCTATAAACCAACAATACAGAAATTGTTTAGAAGAAGGAACTCAAAATAACTCCTCTAGAAACTTTCATTCTATGAGTACTAGAAAGACTAAATAAGGATAAATAAATATAAGAAACATGAATCAAAGAATGAAAGTTTAGAAGAGACTGAAAGGGAAAAGAAATAATGAAAGAGAGATCTTTTTTTAGAAAAAATGCAAAAAATGAATAATGCATGTGAATATATACCTATACATGAATATACACATAATATATAAATGAATAATGCAAAAGAATGAAAAATACTAACATGAAATTTGAAAGGGAGTAGAAAAAAAGGAATTTTACTGATAACTGAGGGGGAAAAAAGAGAAGAATTAGATAACCAGCTAAAAGGAAGAAAGAGAAACAAATAAGTAAAATCCCAAAACTAAGAGAAGGAATGATAAAGGGGAAAGAGGAATATCTGAGGAAGAGGAAGACAGAATCTATGGGAACACAACTGCCTTAAAATTAACTAAGCAAAAATAACTAAAGAGACAAAGTACTGTCTTAAAGAGGAATCACAAAATCCCAAGGAATCATCAAAGAAACTAATTGAGCTAATTAATAGATTCAGAAAAGTTGTAGGCTACAAAATAAACCCACAAAAATCAAAGCATTTCTATGTAATGGTAACAAAAACCAAGAGGCAATAATTGAAAGGGAAAGTCCATTGAAAATACTATAAAATGGGGCAGGAGCCAAGATGGAGGCGTAGTAGGACAACCTTTAAGAACTCTCTCCTCACATCCCATTAAATACCTGTAAAAATGATTCTAAACAAATTCTAGAGCAACAGAAGCCACAAAACAACAGAGTGACAGAGATTTCTGGTTCAAGGCAGCCTGGAAGGCCCACAGGAAAGGTCTATCACACCAGGCTTAGAGCAGAGTACAGCCCAACCTTGGCCTACAGGACAGCAGGGACAGGACCAGAGCAGGCTTAAGGGTGCCACCAGGAGCAGCTGCGATTCCCAGATCCCTCAACCCACAAATACCAGAGACAACTTCAGCAATCAATGTGATATAATTCTCACCTAGGTGAGAAGGGTGCAGGATCCTCCCCTAGCTCTGGCCCTAGGTGGCCCTAGGCAGCAGCAGTGTCCATTTTTGGAGCCCTTGACCTAAAGCCCCTGGGGGAATCAAACTGCTGATCTAGGTCTCAGGCCTGAGTGGCAGCCCTGGGGTTTGGAGGAGCCCTGGCATGGTGGAGCTGGGGGAGGCTCTGGAGAGGGAATTCTACTTGCAGATCCTGGGCAGAAAAGCCTGCAGTACTTCCTAGACCAGAACACAGGCCAGGAGAGGAATAAACTCCCCTCTTTTGATTGTGCCACCTTGGAGGAACTGAGAACTTACAGGTCCCCAGAGTATGCCCTCCTCTTGACAAAGGACTCAAAAGTCAAGTAACTGCCTGGAAAAAGTACCCAAAAGGGGGAAAAATAAGCCTATAGGTTATTTTCTTGGTAAATAGGTATTTTCTTCCATCCTTTCAGAGGAGGAAGAACAATGCATACCATCAGAGGAACACATAAAAGGTAAAGTTTCTGCATCCAAAACCCCCCCAAAAAATATGCAATGGTCTCAGGCCATGGAAGACCTCAAAAAGGATTTTGAAAATCAAGTAAGGGAGGTGGAGAAAAAACTGGGAAGAGAAATGAGAGCAATTCAAGAAAATCATGAAAAGCAAGCCAACAGCTTGCTAAAGGAGACTCAAAAAATGCTGAAGAAAATAACACCTTTAAAAATAGAGTAACCCAAGTGGCAAAAGAGACTCAAAAAGCTAATGAGGAGAAGAATGCTTTTAAAAGTATAATTGGACAGATGGGAAAAGAGGTTCAAAAGCTCACTGAAGAAAATAATTTTTAAAAATTAGAATGGATCAGATGGAAGCTAATGACTTTATGAGAAACCAAGAAATTACAAAACAAGACCAAAAGAATGAAAAAATAGAAGACAATGTGAAATATTCCATTGCAAAAACAACTGACCTGGAAATTAGATCCCAGGAGAGACAATTTAAAAATTATAGTATTAAAACAATTGACTGAATTAATTACTGAGAATAAATCAATGACTGTCCTGATATTCTAGAACCAGAGGGTAAAATAAATATTGAAAGAATCCACTGATCGCTCCTCAAAGAGATACATAAAGAAAAACTCCTAGGAATACTAATTGCTTTTACCTCACTTTGTAACATGTCCAATTTTTCTCCCCATCACTTCCCGCTACTTCCTAATACTTTGTTACCCTAATACTTGCTACCTACCTAATACCTTCCTAATACCTAATTCATTTTGACCTTCTAGTTCTAGAATATCAGGGTAGTTTTCCTTAATAATTTCATGGAAGATAATGTCTGGGCTCTTCTTTTGATCACGGCTTTCAGGTATTCTCATAATTTTTAAATTGTTTCTCCTGGATCTATTTTCCAGGTCAGTTGTTTTTCCAATGAGATGTTTCACATTATCTTCTATTTTTTCAACTTTTGGTTTTGTTTTCTAACTGCTTGGTTTATCTCATAGTCATTCATTTCCCTGAACTCAATTCTCTCTTTCAACGAATTATTTTGTTCAGTGAGCTTTTGAACTTTCTCCTCCATTTAAGCTTCCTTCTCCTCACTGGCTTTTTGGACCTCTTTTTCCAATTGAGTTAGCCTCTTTTTTAAAGCTGTTATTTTCCTCAGCATTTTTTGGTTCTCCTTTGTAAGCTGCTAACTCATTTTTCAAGCTCTTCCATTGCCTGAGCCCAATTTCAGTTCCCTTTGGAGGCCCTGGAGCCAGGGTCCTTGACTTCCTCTGACAGCATGGCTTGTTCTTCCTCATCTGAAAAGATGGGGGGAGACACCTGTTCCCCAAGAAAGTAACCTTCTATGATCTTATTTTTTTCCACTTTTTGAAGCATTTTCGCACAATCACCTCACCTCCAGTTCTGACAAACCAGCACTGGGGACCAGAAAACCTGAGTTTTAAACCTGACTCTGCTACTTAATCTTTGTATAAACTTGGGCATGTCATATCTCTTTGGGTCTCAGTGTCCACATCTGTGAAATGATGACTTCTAAGGTGCTTTATAGCTGTAGAGTTTTGTAAATATTATTAAAAATGAGAGAAATGCACACTAGACCTCAGATGAGGTGTTAAATTGGCATAGATTCTAAGAGAAGAAAATTCATTGTTGGAGAGTTTCTGGGAAGGTGAGCACATTGATTCTCTGTTGGTGGAGTTGTGCATTGGTTCAATGCTTTGGAAATCAATTTGGAATTATGCATGAATAGAGAGTAAATTGTTTGCATCCTTTCATTGAAATTCCACTATTGGGAATATATTCTATGAATATCATTAGCAAGAAGAGAGTCAAATTTACAACAACAACACCAACAAAGTTCCTAGCAATATCATTTGTGATAGCAAAAATCTGGAAACCAAATATGTCCTGAAAGATTGGGAAATGGCTAAGCAAACTGTGGAACATGAATTTAATGGAATATTCTTGCACTATAAGGAATATTGGATACAAAAAATTCAGAGAGAAATACGAAATACAAATGTGAAAAATGATGCTTAGTGAAAAAGACAACTAAAAGAACAGTATACACAATTTCTAGACCAATGTAAATAAAGTTAACATGGAAACACAACAAAATTCCCTTCAAATACAGTGATGAGGATTAACATCACACTGTCAGTTAAGGACAAATTCTTCCTTTTCTGTAAATAATCAGTAATCTAAGTGATAGATTTTTAACCTGGGGTCCTAGATAAACTTAATTGGGTCTGTAGACTTGGATAAGGGTAAATTGTATCTGTATTTCAATGTAATTGGTTTCTTTTGTAATTCCACTTATTTTACTTCACTTTGCATGCATTTAAAAATATTCTAAGAAGGGGATCAATAGGTGTCAACATACTGTTTCAGGTATCGATGATACACACATATACACGAAAGGTTAAGAGCTCTGGATTTTGGTTTTTATTTTTTCCAAAGAAGTGTTTTATAAAGCAGATCATCTGGGTGTTATCTGGGCATTGTTGCATCCAAACAAAATGTAGTAACATTTTAAAACAATAAATAAAACAATAAGGACCTCTTTAATTTTTAACAAACCAACCTAGAAATACACTAAGCCCTGTAATATCTCTTTGGGTTTTCAGGTTCCCAAAATAATATTTCTATTTTCTGTAAAACCTGCCAGATCTTTAAAATAACCATATTATAAGATTTAAAACACATCTTGGCCAATCTGGACAAGGAGAGAAACATGGTACAAATGATCCATTGGATATAAATCCATCCAGAGTTGAAATACAAGGGGAAAGGAATAGAAACCTCAGTAACTATAGTTGTAGTCAAGGCTTTCAAACCCACAAGGTTTGGGTGGTCTCAAGATTCTGGATCAGGCCTTTTCCAAGACACTTTTGTCCATTTCATCTTAAAATAAACTTACATTATTTTTCATTTTTTATGGTTTGAAAAAGAATGATTCAAGGCTAATAACATAATAATAAAAATATAACAGGCAACATCCATCTAAAAGAATAAATCACCAATCAAAATGGGGAGGACTTGGCACTGGAGAAAGGACTACGCCTAGCTGGAGGGGAAAGCTTCAGACTAAAGGAACAGAGAATTTGGACAAGAATAGCATTCCATGTCCATTGATGAGGGCTCTATGAATTTCTCTGCATTTTGTCCTGACATTATAGTACTCTGAGCTTGTCAACTGAGTTCAAGTTACCAAGTATACACACTAACCCTAAAAACAATGGCCCCTTCAAAACTGTGGAATTAGTAATGCCTTTAAACGGCTGGACCAAGTCATCAATTCTAAGGGACTTTAAACTCAGTGCTCTCCCCAAAAGCATATACTCTAAGACCCAAGCATCCCCACATCACATTGGTGATAGGAGATCTGAAAAAAAAAAAAAGATCATCATTTGGCTCCAAGTGTGCCTACATTGCACAAGTTCTTTGCAGTCTAATATTTGAAACAGTTATTCGGGAGCCAATTTATTAGAGATAATTTATTCCAGATCCTTGCTGGAATAAACAATGCTCTTGAGTATCCACAGATGTGTAGCCACTAGGGAGCTGACTGGGTACATGAGTTTCTACACATCTTTCAGCAAAATCAGAACCTCACATACAATACCCAGCACTCAGGGCCTTCATGTGGATTTGAGACATTCCCTGGGGTCTCAAAGAAATGAATGGGTTATAGTCATTTCTAGATGTAATGTTTTTCATCTGTGACGGATATAATATAGATAATGGCATTCATTTAATAAGCAATCCAGTATAATTTAACAGAAGTTAACGATATGAGTTAAAAAGATTTTTCCTTGGACTAAAGTTACAGAACACAGTATTACTGACATAACGTTGCAGAAGGGAAATGACAAACCTAAAACTGGTGTCATACTGAATTCATCATTATAGGCTCTTACTGTTATTCCTTTAATGGCCTATAAAAATCAGGAAAATGTGTTGAGTGGTTTGACATAACTGGGCAAAAATATTAAGAACTTAATGTAAATAATCTTACTTGTTTCATGACACTAGTTCATAATTGATGAAGATGATAGCATGCTTCATTGTTTACAAAGTACCTTATACATATTTTCTCGCTTGTTTCTCAAATAGCCTTATGAAGAAGGCACCATTATGGTCTCCACAGAGATTTACATGGTGGGTGGAGAACTAGCCTTTGAGTCAGAAAGACCTGAATTCAATCCTGCCTCTAACTCATATTGGTTCTATTGGTGGTTTCCCTGCATCAAGTCTGTCCCCTCTAGTCAGACAACAAAGTGATTTTCCCAAAGCACAATCCAGCAAACCACCTCCCTACTCAATAAATTCCAGTGGTTTCTTATCGCCTCCAGGATCAAATACAAAATTCTGTTTGACATTCAAAGTCTTAAATAAGCTAGATATCCACTACCTTTACAATCTACTTACATCTTTCTCCCTAATATATACTCTTTGATTCAGTGACACTGGTCTCCTGAGTGATCAAAAAATAAGATATTCCATCTCTTAACTCCAGGCATTTTCTCAGCTAGCCCTATCCCTGAAATGTTTTCCCTCCTCAACTCCATCGGCTGACTTCCCTGTATCCCTTTAGGAGCTAACTAAAATCATCTCTCTTGTAGGAAACCTTTCCCAGACCTTAATTATAGTTCCTTCCCTCAGCTAATTATTTCCTATTTATCCTACATATAGCTTCCTTTGTATATATTTGTTTGTAAGTTGTCTCCTCTATTAGATTATAAGATTCTTAAGATCAGGAACTACCTTTTGTCCCTTTTTTGTATCCCCAATGTTTAATACAGTGCCTGGCACTTAATAGATACTTAATAAAAGTTGATTTATTGATTGATTCCTTTTGGAATCTCTTTCAGGAGATGATCAGTGGATTCTTTCCATTTTGATTTTGCCTTCTGGTTCTAGAATACCAGGGCAGTTTTCCTTGATAATTTGTTAAAAGATGATGTCTGGGCTCTTTTTTTGATCATGGCTTTCAGGTAGTCCCATAATTTTTAAATTATCTCCTGGATCTATTTTCCAGGTCAGTTGTTTTTCTAATGAGATATTTCACATTGTCTTCTATTTTCCCTTCTTTCAGTTTTGTTTTATAATTTCTTGGTTTCTCCTAAAGTCATTAGCTTCCATCTGCTCTGTTCTAATTTTTGAAGAACTATTTTCTTCAGTGAGCTTTTGAACCTCCTTTTTCATTTGTCCAATTATGCTTTTTAAAGCATTCTTCTCTTCATTGGCTTTTTGGACCTCTTTTGCCATTTGGGCTAGTCTATTTTTAAAGGTGTAATTTTTTTCTGTTAAATTATACTGGATTGCTTATTAAATGAATGCCATTATCTATATTATATCCGTCACAGATGAAAAAAATTACATCTAGAAATGACTATAACCCATTCATTTCTTTGAGACCCCAGGGAATGTCTCAAATCCACATGAAGGCCCTGAAACCTTTTGGGAGGTTTCTTTTAGCAAGCTGTTAATTCATTTTTCATGGTTTTCTTGCATCCCTCTCATTTCTCTTCCAAATTTTTCCTCTACTTCTCTTACTTGATTTTCAAAATCCTTTTTGAGCTCTTCCAAGGCCTGAGACAAATTCATATTTTTCTTGGAGACTTTGGATGTAGGAGCTTTGCTGTCTTCTTCTGGTTGTATGTTTTGATCTTCCTCATCATCAGTGACATAAGATAAAATCTCTTCATCAAGAAAGTACAAATCTATAGTCTATTTATTTTCCCCCATTTGCTCATTTTCCCAGCCAAGTACTTGACTTTTGAGCTCTTTGTTAAGTGAAGGGCTCCAGAAGCAACATCCATTTCAGCAGTGGTGGCTGCTGCTGCCCTGGGGCTGGGTCAGGGTTGGGTTCATGGTTGGGGATAGGGCTGGATCACATGCTCCCCTCTCAGTCGAGTCATTTTTTACTTTTTGAGGGGATTGGGGGGAGAGATCTAGCAGGCCCCTGCTTCTACTCTGCCATCTTGGCTCTGCTCCCTGATTTATTGATTGATTATATGGCCATGAACAGCTTAGCATTAACTTAGCTTAAGTTAATGAGTTGACTATCTGCAATGGTGAATGGAATTTCTCTTTACCAATGATAGTTTGAACAACAACAGCAAATTACAGATGAACACAGAGAAATAAAAAGAGTTAAACCCAGATCTACTCCAGGTTCAACACTCTATTTACTATGCAGCACTGTATTCTAGATTCATTTCTAGAATATTCAGTGTATTAATTAAAGTCTCTGGAGATTTTCACATTGGTCATATGAGAAAAATATTATGGGTTGAGCACAAAACTTATATTTTAATCTAGAACTATCTTTATGTGTAGATTGTGCAGATGATACTCTGTGTAGTGTAACATTCTTGTTTCCAGAATTCTCTTCAGGATTGTGTAGGTGGATTCATGTTGTTGTTGTTAGTCAATCGTTTCAGTCATGTGCAACTCTTTGTGACCCCATTTGGGGTTTTCTTGACAAAGATACTGGAATGATTTGCTATTTTTTTCTTTAGCTTATTTTACAGATGAGAAAACTAAGGCAAACAAGGTTAAATGACTTGCCCAGGGTCATACAGCCAGTAAGTGTCTGAAGCCATATTTGAATTCAAGACGATGAGTCTTCCAAACTCCAGGCCCAGGACTCTATCCATTCTGCCACCTACTACCCCACTGGATTCATGATTGGGTATATAACCAATAAATGCTGATCTCATCCCTAACTATGATCAGGGAGATAAATTCTCTACAGTAAAAGCCCAGTCTACTTCTTAAAATGGGGATGACTGGACCGAGTTGAAATTGCTTAGCTTTAGGTGTTTTCTATACTCCTCCAATTTACATCATTTTCAAATTAGATTTCTGTTATAATATCACAATTTGTCATCTTACTATCCCCCAAAATTCATAAATTTGAAAACTTTACTAAATTATATTTAAATTTTAACAGGTCAAGGGACAAGGCCAAAGTACTATGAAAAAGCACACTGAATATAGAGTTATAAAGGACCTTTCTCTGCTACCTATTACCTGTGTATATGTATGTGACCTTTAGGATATCACTGACTTCTCTATAAAATTAGATTTATGGGTTTCTCTAAGTAATGTTCCAGCTCTGAATGGAAGTCTATTAACATAATTCCATTTTGATAAGTTTCAGCTTAGGTTATGAAGAGGAGAAGGAATCCAAAACTACAGAAGGAAAGAGTTTAATACCAAGATACTTCAAAAGTTCTCACAAAAGCACATGGGATGAAATGCTGGCCCACCACGATAGTGATCTGGCTACCATGTGCTTTTCATCCCTTTACAATATGCAGTCTACATCTTTGCAGTCCTAGTAGATCAGTTGACAAATGTATAAATATTATCTTCTATCACTTCAACCAGAACAAAGTGTAATGGTAACTTCATGACCCTTTTTCCATGTTGGTTCCAACAACAGAAGTATTATAATCATGTCTCAAACCTTTTTGAACATCAATGAATTTGGATCATTTAGTGCCAGATTTCTTAAAATAATGAAACTGCTGTCTACACCCTACTTACGATTCCCTATTCAAGTAGCTAGTCTAAACCAATGTCTCCCATTAGGGATCTTCCTGAACAGACTAAGTACTGAAGTCATAGCTAATGTTTGTTGCTTCCTTGAGCTAATGTATAAGTGCTCAGCCTAGTTGATACCTAAAAGGTTGCAGTGCAGAAATAGGACACAGACATTCTTGCTGTGTACACAGGCTCACTTAACTTTATTTTTTCAGATTAGTTTTTTTCTATTTAATATTTTATTTTTTCATAATTACAGGTAAAAACAATTTTTAACATTCATTTTTTTTTAATTTTGAGTTCCATATTTCCTTCCTTCCTCTCTCCCTCCCCTCCCCCTCATTGAGAAGGCAAGCAATTTGATATTGATTATCCATGTGTAGTCATGCAAAACATATCCATATCAGTCATGTTATTAAAGAAAACACAAACTCCAAACAATAAATAAATAAAGTTTGAAAAAGTATGCTTCAATTTGTATTTGGACTCTATCAGTTCCTCTTCTGGGGTGGATAACATTTTTCATCATGATTTCTTCAGAATTATCTTGAATTATTGTATTACTTAGAATAGCCAATTTATTCAGAGTTGATCATTGTACAGTATTGCTGTTACTGTGTACAATGTTCTTCTGTCCTCACTTCACTTTGCAGCAGTTCATATAAGTTTTTCCAGGTTTTTCTGAAATTATCCTGCTTACCATCTCTAATAGCTCATCATTTCATACACCACAACTTGTTCATCCATTTTCCAATTGATGAACATCCTTTCAATTTTCAATATTTCGCCTCCACAAAAAAAGCCACTATAAATATTTTTGTACATGTATGTCCTTTCCCTTTTTGTTGTTTTTTTAATCTCTTTGGAATACAGACCTAGTAGTTGTGTTACTGAGTCAAAGAGTATGCCCAGTTTTATAGCTCTTTGGGCATAATTCCAAATTGCTCTCCAAAATGGTTGAATCAGTTTACCACTCCACCAACAGTGCATTAGTGTTCCAATTTTCCCACATCCCCTCCAATATTTGTCATTTTCCTTTTCTGTCGTATTAGCCAATCCGATAGGTATGGGGTGGTAGATCAATGTTGTTTTAATTTGCTTCTCTCTAATCAATGGTGATTTAGAGTTTCTTTTCACATGACTATAGAGAATTTTGATTACTTCAACTGAAAACTGCCTGTTGGTATTCTTTGACTATTTATAATTGGAAAATGACTGTAATCTTATAAATTTGATTCAATTCTCTATATATTTGAGAAATGAGGCCTTTATCAGAGACACTGTCTGTAAAAATTTCTTCACAGTTATGATTATTATGTATTTCCCTTTATCCATTTCCCTGTTTATCCTATTCTCTCCTATCACCCTGTCCATCCTCAAAAGTGTTTTGCCTCTCACTACTACCTTCCTCCATCTGCCCTCCCATCTATCAGCTCCCCCTTCTCTCATCCCTTTTCCCTCATGATTTCCTGCAGGGTAGGATAGTTTTCTATGTCCAAATGAATATGTACATTATTCCCTTTTTGAAACAGTTCCAGTGAGAGTAAGGTTCAAGTGCTACCTCCTCCACTATCTTCACTTCCTCGGTAAAAACTCTTTCACATCTCTATTACGTGAGATTATTTATCCCATTCTACTTTTCCCTTCTACTTTTTCCCAATCCATTCCTCTTTCTCACACCTTAATTTTATTTTTTTTAGATATCATCCGATCATATTCAGCTCACATCTGTGCCCTCTGTCTATGTATACTCCTTCTGATTACCTTAATAATTATAAAGTTCCTAGGAGTTACAAGCATCATTTTCCCATGTAGGAATTTAATCTTATTAAATCCCTTACTATTTCTCTTTTTTATTTACATTTTTATGCTTCTCTTGAGTCTTGTATTTGAAAATCATGTTTTCTATTCAGCTGTGGTCTTTTTATTCAGGAATACTTGAAAGTCCTCTATTTCATTGAATGTCTTTTTCCCCTAAAGGATTATACTCAGTTTTGTTGGATAGGTGACTCTTGGTAGTAATCATATCTCCTATGCCCTCCAGAACATCATAATTCAAGTCCTTTGATGCTTTAATGTAGAAACTGCTAAATCTTGTGTTGACCTGACTGTGGTTCTACAATATTTGAAATCTTTCTTTCTGTCTGCTTGTAATATCTTCTCCTTGACCTAGGAGTTCTGTAATTTGGTCTTAATATTGCTGGAAGTTTTCACTTTTGAACCTCTTTCATGAAATGATTGGTAAATTCTTCCAATTTCTATTTAACCCTCCCCTCTCCTCCCCCCCACACACATGCTGTACTACAATATCGGGGCAGTTTGAAAAATAATGTGTAGATTTTATTTTGATCATGTCTTTTGAGTAGTCCATTAATTTTTAATTCAGCTCCCCTAGATCTTTTTTTCAATGAGATATTTCACATTTTCTTCTATATTTCATTCTTTTGTTCTGTTTTGTTATTTCTTGATGTCTTATAGAGGCATTAGCTTCTGCTTGCCCAATTCTAATTTTTAAGGAATTATTTTCTCCACTGAGGTTTTATACCTCTTTTTACATATGACCAATTCTTTTTTAAGGAGTTCTCATCAGTGAATTTTTGTGCTTCTTTTATCATTTGGTCTATTCTGTTTTTTAAGGTGTTATTTTCTTCAGTAATTTTTTAAAGATTTAAATTTATTAATTTTTAGTTTTCAACATTCATTTTCACAAGATTTTGAGTTATAAATTTTCTCTCCATCTTTCCCCTCCCTTCCACCCCAAGATGGCATGCATTCCAATTACCCCTCCCTCCAGTCTGCCCTCACTTTTATCATCCCCCCCTTATCCCCTTCTCCTTTACTTTCTTGAAGGACAAGATAGATTTCTATACCCCATTACCTGTATATCTTATTTCCCAATTGCATGTAAAAACAATTTTTTAACATTTGTTTTTAAAACTTTGAATTCAAAATTCTCTCCCTTCCCTCCCCACCCCACCACTTTGAGAAGGCAAGCAATTCAACATAGGTTATGCATGTGTAGTTATGCAAAACACCTCCATAATAGTGATGTTGTGAAAGACTAACTTTATTTTCCTCCATCCTATCCCACCCTCCAATTATTCTATTTTCTCCTTTGACCCTGTCCCTTTTCTAAAAGTATTTTCACTATCTACTCCCCCAATCTGCCCTCCCTTCTTTCATCCCTCCTCTTATCCTCCTCCTCCCTACTTTCCTGTGGAGTAAGATACCCAATTAAGTGGGTATATTATTCCCCCCTTAAGCCAAATTTGTTGAGAGTAAAGTTCACTCATTCCTTCTCACCTCCCCCCTTCACTTCCATTGTAAAACTTTTTTCTTGCCTTTTTCATGTGAGACAATTTCCCCCATTCTATCTCTCTCTTTCTCCTCCCAATATATTCCTCTCACCCCTTAATTTTATTTTTAGCTGTCATCCCTCCATATTCAACTCACCCTGTCCCATCTATCTATCTATCTATCTATCTATTTATCTGTCTGTCTATCAAGTTATATATCCTCCAACTACCCTAATACTAAGCAAAGTCTCTTGAGGTACAAATAATATCTTTCCATATAGGAATGGAAACGGTTCAAATTTAATAAGTCCATTATGATTTCTCTTTCCTGTTTACCTTTTCATTCTTCTCTTGATTCTTATGATTGAAAGTGAAATTTTATTCAGCTCTTGTCTTTTCATGAAGAATGCTTGAAAGTCCTCTATTTCATTGAATGCCTATTTTTTTCTCTGAAGAATTATACTCAATTTTACTGGGTAGGTGATTCTTGGTTTTAATCCTAGCTATTCTGACCTCGGGAATATCATGCTCCAAGTCTTTCAATCCCTTAATGTGGAAGCTACTAGATTTTGTGTTATTCTGATTCCATTTCCACAATACTCAAATTGTTTCTTTCTGGTTGCTAGCGATATTTTTCTCTTTGACCTGGGAACTCTGGATTTTGGCTACAATATTCCTAGAAGCTTTCCTTTTAGGATCTCTTTCCAGAGGTAGTCAGTGGATTCTTTCAGTTTCTATTTTACCCTTTGATTCTAGAATACCAGAACAGTTTTCCTTGATAATTTGTTGAAAGATGATGTCGGGACTCTTTTTTTGATCATGGCTTTCAGGTAGTCCAATGATTTTTAAATTATCTCTCCTGAATCCATTTTCCCAGCCAGTGATTTTTCTAATGAAATATTTCAAATTTTCTTCTATTTTCCCATTCTTTTGGTTCTGTTTTATAATTTATTGATTTCTCATCAGGTCATTAGCTTCCATTTGCACCATTCTAATTCTGAAGGAATTATTTTCTTCAATGAGCTTTTGGACCTCCTTTTTCATTTGGCCAATTCTGCTTTTTAAGTCATTCTTCTCCTCATTGGTTTTTGTATTTCTTTTGCCATATAGGTTAAGGTGTTATTTTCTTCAGTATTTTGGGGGTATCTTTTGGCAAACTATTGGTTCATTTTCATGATTTTCTCACATCACTCTCATTTCTCTTCCCAATTTTTCCTCTGCTTTTCTTACTTGATTTTCAAAATCCTTTTTGAGCTGCTCCACGACCTGAGATCTATTCATATTCTACTTGAAGGCTTTTGATATAGGAGCTTTGACTCTGCTGTCCTCCTCTGATTTTATGCCCTGGTCTTCCTTGTCACCAAAGTAAGATGTTATAGTCTGAGTTCTTTCAAGATGTTTACTCATCTTACCAACCAAACACTTGATTTTCTAACTCTTTGTCAAGATAAAACTCTGTTCTTGTCCCAGTGGGGATGGAGGTGGGGTGGATGTACTCTCCCAGACTTCAGGGATTTTATATCAGCCACACAATCCTCTCACCATCTGTGGACCCAGAGCTCTGGAAGCAGCCTCTACTGCTGGTGCTGCCACTGCCACTGTTGCTGCCACCGCTGCTGGTCTCTGCCTCTACCCCCCTACCACCCTTGGGCTGGGACCAGACCCAGTCAGACCATAGGCTCCTCTTTCACCCAGGTCCCACAGAGTTCTCCCACTGACCTTCAACAGTGCTTGTGGGTTGAGAAGTTTGGAAACTGCCACAGTTGCCAACAATTCAGTCCCCTGATGTGCAGGTGTGGCCCACATTGGGCTATGCTCCACTCCCTGCCTGATGTGAAAGACCCTTCCTGTTGACCCCCCATCCCCACCCCAGGTTGTCTTGGGCTAGGGATCTGCCTCCATCTGTCCTTTTGTGAGCTCTGCAGCTCCAGAATCCATTTAGAATCATTCCTCACAGGTATTTGGAGGGCTCTGGGGAATTCTTGCCTTTACTGTGCCATCTTGGCTCCACCCCTTTCTTCAGTATTTTTAAGCCTCCATTTCCAAGCTGTTGACTCTTTTTTCATGATTTTCTTACATTGTTCTCATTTCTTTTTCCAATTTTTCCTCTACCTCTTTTATTTGAGTTTTAAAATCCTTTTTGAATTCTTCCAGGGCCTTTGAGACTTTTGATAACATAGCCATGTCTCCGTTGTCGTTTTCTTCTGAGTTTGTATATTGATTTTCCCTGTCACCATATTAACTGTCTATGGTCAGGTTCTTTTTTTTGTTGTTTGATCATTTTCCAGCCCAGCCTGTTTCTTGACTCTTAACTTTGTAGGAATTTCTGTAATGTTGTTTTTCCCAGTTGTCTAAACTCCTTACTATGAGTTGAAAGCTCCAGAAACCCACTGTGGCAGATTCAGTTATCCCCAAGGCCTGTTGGTAGCTTGGTGAAGCATTGCCAGGACTGGACTGTACTCCATTCTCACCCTGGTACAACAGACCTTTCTTACTGACCTTTCAGGTTGTCTTGGGCTGGAAAAATTGTTTCACCCCATGCTTTTGTGTATCCCGCCACTTCTGAATCACTTTGAGGCATTATTTTAAAATTATTTGGAGGGGAATTGGGGAGAGCTCCAGAGAGTTCCTGTATTTTCTCTGCCCTCTTTACTCACTCACTTTGAAAGGCAAAAAGTACAGTACTTGGAATAATTGGATAATAAACAGTAACTACAGCAATGAGAGGTAATATGTCATAGAGAAGACTGATTGAGACCTGGCCTCAGAGACAGGAAGAACAGACTCAAGTTCCATCTCTGACACTTAAAGATTTAGTCTCTCTATAAGTTCCCCAGGCAACACTCTAACAAATACTATAATTTGTAGGACAGATGCATTAGTGGAGGGATTTTCCTCAGTGTGAATTCTCTATATTAATGAAATCATAGATCTTTTATTAGTACAGTGATTAAAAGGCAGTATCGCATCAAAGAGAGAGGGCTGACCGTTGAGTCAGTGTAAGGTGGGAATTGACACACACAACTCCAATTAACGTAGACCTGAAGGCTCAGATTATTGGATTGAGTCAATCAATCAACAGCAGTCATAGTAGTAACAATAAGAATATGAATAACAATATTAGAGAAAATAAATAATAATATATTTTACATATACATTAAAATATAATATAAAAATAATAAATTAAATTAAAATAATAATAAATAGTCTACTATGTTCCAAGTATTGGGCTAAGAATTTTATAAATATTATCTCATTTGGTCATTACAACAATGCTGGGATGTAGGTGCTATTATCACCTCCATCTTACAAATCAGGAAACCGAGGCTAACTTGACTAAGGTCACATAACTGGTATCTGAACCTGGTTTTAGGTAATAGGAGAGGTCACAGAGGGGATGAATGAACCTGGAAGGACTGCTTACTCGGGAAAGGAGCGTAGAGAGATAGGAGATGGGGAAAGACATAGACTTGGGAGAGACCACAAAAGCTGGGTGATTACTTATTGAGTATGCTGTGGGGTTGGGGGTTCTTCAGGTCCAAGTTGGATTAATCAAGAGTTCTTAACCTGGTGTTCACAAACTTTTTTTTTATCTTCATTTCAGTATAATCAGATTGCTTGGAAATCTCAGGTATGCTGTACACATTTAAAAATATTTATCTGAGAAGGCTTTAGCAGACTGCCAAAGGGATCCATGACACACAAAAAAAGATTAAGAAATCTAGACTACATGGTCCCTGAAGCCTCCTTTAACCACAAAAATCCATGATTCCTTCATCCATTTAATCCTCACAGCAATTTTAGGAAATAACTAGTGTATGTATTATCTCCATTTTACAGATGAGGAAATTGAGGCATCAGACTCAAAGAATAAATATTTACTGAATACCTACTCTTTAAATACCCTATGGCAAAACTGACCATTCTCTATTCTGAATCCTTATAGCTCTCCCATTGCATCCTGGGCCATCTCCAATCATGATGAATATCTCGTCACTGGACCCAGATGGCTCAGGAGAAGAAAGTGAGATTAGTGACCTTGCACAGCCCTCCCTCACTCAAAACAAAGTCAAGTGCAAGTCATGTCATCATTTCTCTGATGTCGCAATATTCTTCGAAAACCAAGACTGTGAGTAGACTAAGCTACCTGAGCTAGGGCCTCGGTAACCAGCTCCTCTGCTTCCTTCTGTCTCCCTCTCCCCTTCCTTTGGGGCTTTGGTGTTTACTGGCTAGATATCCTTCCTTCCTCCTTCTTTCCTTGCTTCCCTCCTTGCTTCCTTGCCTCCTTCTTTCCTTGCTTCCTTCCTTTCTTTCTTCTCATTCCCCAAACTTTAAACCCAGTGCATTCTGAAGTCCATGGGCTGGACAACAAGAGGTCCCTGCCACGGCTCCACTTGATGGCTGGCTTAGAGTGATTATCACTAGTAATGGTATTAGTTGATTTAGTTATTTTTTCTTTTGTTCATTAAAAGGACCATTCCCTGACTACTTCTTAAAGAGGCTTATTCATTCAGTGGGCATTACCTCCCTCTAAGTAAGTACCTGTAAAGGTCAGCCTAAAAAGGCCAAGGTCTCCCATGGCATTCTGGGCCATCTCCAGTCATCCTGATGAATATCTGGTCACTGGACCCAAGTGGCTGAGGAAGAGAAAGCCCTCCCTCCCTCAAAACAAAGTCAAGTGCCAGTCATGTCATCATTTCTCTATAGTCTTCTTCGAAAATGAAGGACGAACACACACACACACACACACACACACACACACACACACACACATCACTCATTTGGTACTTATCACACTGACTTATATTACTTATGTGTTTTTGTCTCCTGATAGAATGTAAGATCCCAGAGACCAGGACTATTTCTTGTTTTTGCCTTGTATTTTTAGAGCCTAGCACAATGCCTGACACAAATAGTGGTTAATTACCAAATTCTTGTTGATGGGTTGCTTAGTTGTTGTTGTTTTGTTTTGTTTTTGCCTCAAAAAGGAGCTCACAGACTTTAGAGATTAGTTCTTTAATGAAAGGACCTTAATTTATGCCTCTTATTTCAGGGAAGAAATCTAAGATCAGAGAAATAAGGTTTGTTCAAGGTCACTTGTAAATGGTGAATGTTATAGCAGCAGAAACAGGATTTAGACCCAAGTATAGAGCAGGAATTATTGCTGATACATTAATAATGTCTTAGAGACAAATAACCTCTCGATGTTCTTGGTAAATCTGTAAGGCTATATAAATTACAGATCTATTGCTTTTCTGCATGGGTGAAGGAAATTTCTACACTGGATATTCTGGAATCATAGGTCTAGACCAAAACTATAGCCCAGGGGTTTGAACAGTATAAACATTTAACAAAGGTGTACTGCTTCTGTTAACCTGCATGATACTACAGAGAACTGAGGGATAATTGAGTCAACAAACTGGACCCACATCGGCAAAGTAAGGGCAAGTCTCTGTAGTAAGGCTATGCTCCATCTCGCTCCCTTAGCAATACCATCTATCAGTTTTGTAGTCTAGGCACCTACCTGTTCTGGTTTTTCCTGACCGCTGACCTCATCCAGGCCTTAATTGACTCCAGAAGGCAATACTCTGGCTCAACAATAGTGAACCCCAAGCTGCCAGCTCTTGTCTATACTAGAAAGAAAGAGAAAATGCAAGGGTGGTCCCTGCCTTCAAAATATATCAGCACAGTAGACAGAGCGCCAGACCTGGAGTCAGGAAGACCTAAGTTCAAATCCAGCCTCAGACATTTACTAGTTTCATGACTCTGGTGAAGTCACTTAACCTCTGTTTGCCTCACTTTCCCCATCTGTGAAATGAGCAAAATAACTGTACCTACTTTCTAGTGTTGTTGTATCAAATAAGATAATCACTGTAATGTACTTGGCAAACTGTAAATGCTATATAACTATTAGCTATCATTATCATCAGTGTGTCTGGGATAACAGTAGGAAATGTTCATCTTGGGCCTCAGTAGCTTCTTCATCTGCCAGTACGTGGAATCTGGTGGTTGGTTCTACATAACCATTTACCAAGTTCATCGGCCTACCAGAACTTTGTCATTCAGACTCGGAAGAAATGTTTCTTTTTTATATTCTTTTGGACTCTAGCAGAGGATTCAGTTTTATTGCAAAGCAAGAGATATTCTTGCATTTGAACTCACAGGAATGCCAGCAGTCTCCCCACCCCACGCCCCAGAGCCACAGTGGTTTTGACTCTTTCCCTGGCAAATATACTCTTGTCAAGATGACTGGTGTTTTAACTCTAATCCCCAGCAGAAACCTTACTGGAAAATAAAATCCAGGATGCTTCTGGCTTGCAGGTGTTGCAGGAGTTACCCAACCACTACCCTCTCAATCATCTTTCCCAGGAAGGGGTAGTTAGAGACCAGGTGGCAGCTGGCAAGATTTCTGACAACGTTGAGCTGTTTGTAAATCAGGGATGGACTACTACATTTCATGGTGGTTGGATGAATGCCCTGAATGAAGGAGGCATTCATAGACTCAGCAAGAAGTAAGGTTCAGGTGTGTTCCTGTCCTGGACAGGATGGGCAGAGTGCCAATTCACACATGGGGCAGTGTGTGCCTCTCTTCTCATCTTTAGGCCCTCTGTTAAAGGCTGTTGGTGCACATGCATTTTGGATTGGATTAGCTTCCTGATCTTGTTGACTTTTTTTACAGCTTAAATGTGAGTCTTTTTTCAGAGAACAGGGTTGCCCTGGGAGAACTGGAGGTAGTTTGGATTAATCACCTGTTGGACAGGCTGTAGAGGAGAAAGGTCATGTGGCTTCTGATCCCACCATTCAAAGGAACCCTGAGTACTTCCCCAGCTGTGACCATCTAGAATTCAGTCCCCTTCCTTTCCATGTGCAATGAATTAGGGTCTTATTTTCCATCAATCCCTTTACCTGGAACTAGCGTTACCCCATAACTTTTGAGTATATGTAAGTGGAGATGTTCTGTTATTCCAAGGAATTGAAGTAGATGCCCTCTTCATTATCCAAACCTCTAACACTGGACAAATCTGGGCCTTTAAAGGGTTTTTAATAACATGTAGGGAGGTACAATTTAAGGATATCTTGACTTCCCTGAGGGGACTGCATAGATGCCCTCCTCAAAGACAGAATAGGACTATGGAAATGAAACTTTCTTCAAAAGATATATGAATCAGAGTTTTGAAGAAGTTGGTTTTTTTTTTTGCACACAAAAAGCTACACTATTTAAAACCATACTGCAGAAAATGATATGCCAGGATCATGAGTGAATGGAGGACAAAACAAAACAAGAAAATAAAAGGTAACTGAAGAATTGGGAATATTTATGCTGGAGAAAAGAAGATAGAAAGGTAGATTTGGTAACTGAATTAAAAAATCTCACAAGCTGTCCTGTGGAAGGCTCAAATTTGTCCTGCTTGACTTCAGAGGGTAGAGTATAAGTAAGAGAGATCCTAGTTTTGGCCTTTGTAAGGGGGAAAAAAATCTTCCATGCAATTAAAGCAATCTCTATCTCAAGAGGTGGTGTATTCCCCATTACAGGAAACATTGAAACAGAAGCTGGATGACTTCTTCTAAGGGGCACTATAGTAAAGGTTCTTGTCCAAAAATGGTCCAGACTAGATGACCTGAGGTCTCTTCCAACTTTGAAATCCTATAATTCTGTGAAAAAATCTAATTGAAAGATTTTAAGAACCTGTCAGCTATTGTTAACATGCTATAATAAACCAAACTAAGAATTATTAACTAGTGTGCTTAAGCTAATTGTAAAGAAAGGACTGATAATGAGAAGGTGAGTGATCAAGATCAACAGGCTAAGGAAATTCATTCAAAACCAGGCTTTAAGTTGGGTCAGACTTAATTAGAGTCCTTATGTGCAACAACAATTTTATCCAAACAAGTGCTTCCTATCAATTGGTAAAGTTCTTAAATAGTTACCTCCCCATTTGGACCCTCCAGAATAAACACGTTTCCTCATAGATTGTTCCCTATACAGGTGATTAATCTCTGGAAAGGAAGAAAAAAAATCTTCTCTACTCTGATTCAAAATCACAGAATTTTAGAGTGGAAAAGGAGCTTAGCAAATAGTCCAACCAATCCCCTCAAACCCCACTATAAAATATGAGAAAATTAGCCTTCTAGTCTCTGTTTAAAGATCTTTAATGAGGGTGACTCACCACCTCACCATGTTCCACTTTTGGATAGCTCTACATGTTAAAAGCTTTCCTGACATCAAGCCTACATTTGTCTCTTTGGAACTTCTGCTAGTCATTCCTGGTTCTGCCCTCAGACCAAATAGAACAAGTTCTAATCTCTTCCACATGAAAGGGCTTTGAATACTTGAATGTAGCTATCCTATGGCTGTAAGTCCTTCCTTCTACTCTTTCCTTAATCATTCCCAATTCTTTCAATCAGTCTTCATATTGCATAACAATAGGTCCCTGACCAAACTCCACTGAATGGCTTTTTTGTCACACTCCTGGCTTCAGGGTGATTATCAGTAGTAACTGTGGCTCTTTCCCTTCCGGCTTGATTTACTTTCTTTGGCTCATTACTAATTATTTCTTAAAGAAGCCTATTCACTGAATGGGCATTACCTCACTCTAAGTGAATACCTGAATAGGCCAAGGTCTCCCAGTGCATCCTGGGCCTTGTCAAGTCATCCTGATGAATATCTGGTCACTGGATCCAGATGGCTCAGGAGGGGAAAGTGAAGCTGGTGACCTTGCACAGCCCTGCCTCACTCAAAACAAAGTCAAGTGCAAGTCATGCCATCATTTCTCTGATGTCATGTTCTTCTTCAAAATGAAGGAGAACACAGACAGGTATAATATGTATACTTGACCATAATAACTGCCTTCCTCTGGACCCTCTCCAACTTATCATCATCTTTCTTAAATGTTGCCTCTCAGAAACAAAAACAAAACTGCAGATGTAGTCTGACAGTGGCAGTATTCAGAAAAACAAACCCCTGCTCATGCCACTTCAAGTTCCTGATTCATAGTTTTGAAGACCCCTGAGACCTCTGTGGGGCAGCAAGGTGGCACAGTGAATAGAGTGCTGGGACTGGAGTCAGGAAGATCTGAGTACTATCTAGGTGATCCTGGGCAAGCCACTTATTTCCTATCTGTCACCATTTCTCATCTGTAAAATGGGGACATGCTGGAGAAGGAAATGTCAAACCATTCTGGTATTTCTGCCAAGAAAACTCCATAATGTGGAGTCAGACATAACTAAACAACAAAAACCTCTAATTTTTTTTTTATAAGCCAACTGCTGTCTAACCACTCCTTCCCAGTCCTGTACTTGTGAAATTGATTTTGTGAATATCAGTAGACCACCCTCTTTGAGTCTACTTCACCAAGAGCAATACAAGATAGCTAACACTAGGTTACCCTAAGAAACCAATCATAAGTCATTGGCTTTTGAGGATGTTACCAATCTAACAAATATCAAGCCTAGACAGGAACTTTAACTAAAAAACATGAAACTGAAATTACTAAAATTAGTTGAGTACTAGAACCAAGATGGGCTACATGTGGTTTACATGCTGCTCCTGCTGGATGGTTTATGATATATGTTATATGTATCCTGCATCTGTGTGCAGTTTTTTCTTGTTCTTTTTATTCTGGTTCAGCAAAGAGATTAGCTAACCTTAATTTCTTGTAAAACCTAGCTTTAATGATTTCCATTCTTGAAGAATTTTCATTACTTCCAACTTCATTCAAGTTAAGATCAAATAACATTCAAAAAGTGCAGAAAACTAATCCAATACACCATAAGTATTTTGAAAAATGTAAAGGTTAGTACTAGGAAGCAGGAATTGTAAGTTAAAAATTTGATCATCAGATCCATTTAATCAGATATCCTTTTAATATAAATAACAAATGTAATCATCATCCTAAGAATATGCCCAAATTACAATTGGGCAAGAAAAATGATGAAAATATTTTTAATTATTTTGATTTGTTAGAACCATTTTCTTGACATAATGAAACCCTAACTTCGTCATGGGGAGCTGTTGAAAAGAATATAACATTTAAGTTAAATTTTATAACATGAAATTGATTTGAACCATTTTGTAGATAAGGTTGAATCAAACAATATTCCAGTCTCTGCAGCTATTAAAATGTTAAAAAGGTAGTTAGCATTTCTGATATCACTGAAATTATCTGAAATTAAGATTCAGTTGAATGAATATAATTTACATGAGAATGAAAAATAATTTAATAGAAGATAAAAATAAGATTTAACAACAAATTTATAGGGCAAAGACTTAGCAGATTGGGATACAACTTCATTTGTCCAATTGTGGTTGAATTACAAACAGAGATTGACTAGAGACGTAAGAGTTAGCAAAAACCAACAAAAGTATGAGAATCAATTGATGGTATGGAATTAAAAATAAAGAGCACTGCATATTTTATTAGTAGTTGTACATTATCCCAAATATCCTTTATATCAGTACAATTTGGAAACAGACATATATCTGCATATATATATATATATATATATATATATATATATATATATATACATACGTATATCATAAATTGTATATTTTTGTTGTTCTTAAGTCATTTGACTCAACATTTGACTCTCCATGACCCCATTTGGAGCTACCTTGGCAAAGACACTGGAAAGATTTGGCGTTTCCTTCTCCAGCTCATTTTACAGATAAGGAACTGAAGTAAACAAGGTGAAGTGACTTGCCTAGGGTCACTCAGCTAGTATGCATCTGAGGCTGAATTTGAACTCAGATCCTCCTGACTCCAAGGCCATAACTCTATTCACTGTGCCATCTAGTTACCCTAAATTATATATATAATTATATATTAATTATATATAATTATACACAGTCTATAATAAATTTGTATATACATTTATATATACATACATAAGGTTATTATAAATTATAAATGTAATTTTTAAATATACATACATTATATTACATATGTGGGAGGATATGGTACTTAAACACTAACTAGCACACCACTAATGTTATGATTAGCTCAGAAAGTCATTACTCACAGGCTATAGTGTTATTGCACAGGATTTTTAGATTCCTTTTTCCCACATTTAAAAGGAAACCATCAGTTCCTCAAAGAGCATTTATTAAGGGACTACTTTGCGCCAGGCACTATGCAAGGTGACAGGGATGCAAAGACAAATGTGACATGATCCTTGCTCTTCAGTAGCTTTAAATGAGGGCATGTGAGAAGCAGGAATTCTGAGTCAATTGCAGATTGACTAGTAAGTCAATCCTCAGCATAGTTTTATTTTTCAGTGCCTCAATTTTCCTGTCTTTAAATAAAAATAATAATTAAGGTGACTAAAAGGATCTGAGATTTGGGGATGAAAAAGTGATGTTATTTATTGACATCACTTTCTAGCAGGTACAAGGTCTACTTTCTAAGTAACCAATGCAAAGACAAAGACAAGATCTAAATGGTTAGAACTTTTACAGTAGGCACTGTGGGCACTGTGAGCACAGGGGTGAAAAAGGACATAGGTACTACCATATATTGCATGCAAGAGACTCTCTAGTGGGCCTCCTGTTATGCTGGAGCTGAAGGGACAGGCTCGGTTAAGCTGGATACTGATTGTACTGGTGCTTCCAGCAAAGGTTGCTCCCCACCAGCATATTTGGGTATTGGTTGAAGATATTGAAGATTTTTAACCTGAGGAAGAACAGACATGTAAGAATTATAGGTATCTCCAAGTATGGAAAGGGTGGTAATGTGAAAAAAGGATTGTACTTATTTTACATGACCTCTAAAAGCAGAATTAGGAGCAATAGATAGAAGTTATAGTGAAAGTGATTATGGTTCAACATGAGAAAAAACGTTTTGATAATTGAAGATGTCCAAATAGGGTATCTCAGGAAATAGTAGGTTCTATATTATTAGAATTTTTCAAGGAGAATTTTCAGAGAAATATCTAATAGAATTGGTGAAGCACCAATCAGATTGGCCTACTAATAATGAGTACAGGATATGTTGTTAGATTATAAACAGAATGGCCAGGTAGACTGGGAAAGGTGATAGTTTCAGTACCTGACATCTGTGATCATGGAGCACAAGATTTGGCAGGTTCGGGGGCGGAGCCAAGATGGCGGAGTAGAAAGACTCACATTTGCTAGCTCCGAACCCACAGCCCATGGATTCCCTCTAAAAAGAATTCCTGACAAATTCTGGAACAGTGGAAGCTGCGCAGAAACACAGTGAAGGAGATTTCC
>CM053771.1:84537658-84623424 GCA_028658325.1 Potorous gilbertii | reverse complement strand
CATTGTCAGTAAAAGCAAATCTGTGACTTTTTACTCAGCTCAGGTAATTTTTAGTCACTGGAAAATAATCTCCTAAATACAATCCAAAGAGCAGGTGTCCAATTTAACTCTGACCCCCATCAAAGAGCTACGGTCAGTTCATTAAGGTCTCAGAAAAATATTGTTTGCACTGGTCATTTGACTTTCCGTATTCTATGAGACTATTAGAATTCCAGTCATGTTTCAGATTTTCTCACTTTGTAGTATGAGGCATCCAAATCCCTGCAAGTGCCATTTGTGTGAAAAAGAACTGATGTTGGAGAGGCAGCAGCTCATAAGAGAAATATGAAAGTGGCAACAACAAAGAGAGAGTGGAAGAGAAAGCGAGAGGGAAAGAAAGAAAGAAGAAAGGACTAGAGAGAGAGGAAGGAAGGAAGAAAGAAAGAAAGAGAAAGACAAAAAAAATAAAAACAATTGATATAAATATAATGACTTTAAATGTTTGCTTTTATGTGACAGATGTTTTTAACCAAAATTCAGTGCTGGCAGTCTGAGTACACTTATGATTTTAATTTGTGTTATATTCCCTTTTAGTATTGATGTCTATTTACAACATCTGTGAAGGCTCCGTAACCTGAATTTGACAGGGGAAAGTTAACAGACTGCTATTGGAGTCTTTCCATTAAGGCCATGTAACAGACTGTTAACAAAAATCTTAAATAGCTATTCTAATCATCAACAGCAATCTTACACAAATTAAATTAGACCCAAAGGGCCCGATTAACTTTAAAATGCCTTGCAGACGTGTAACATAAATTTAACTTTTTTCCTGTGGAGTAGAAATTGGCTTGTTTGGTGCATGCCAGATTCACAGTTAAAAAAAAATTCAGCATGCAAGTCAGACTTATAATGACATGTAGGCAAAGTTCCATTTTCCTTATCAGGAAACCACACTCATGTGCCTAGAAGTTCAGTTAAGCCACAGACACCCCCTTTTATATGCAAAGTAAATGCATAAATATGTAGGTAAAACTTTCCAAAGACGTTGCATTGAAACACCTGTTCTTACAATTAGCTCAGAAGGTACATATTTATGGGGAAATGAGACATTTATCTATTGGCATTCACACTGAAATGACGCTATCAGTCAGAAGTAGGGTCACAACCAAGATTTCAGCCATTCAGCCCCATCAATCAAGAAAGCAGTTGAGCTAATGGCTTAAAATGAAAATTTCTACTTTAAATCATGGAAGAAAACATTCATCTCTCTACTTACAGCAGAGCCTCAAGGGCATGTCCAGATGGAGTACTTGAATTTCCATCCACTCCAATCAAGGCCATTGTCATCCTGTGGACCCTCACCTCTCATTTGAGGTGGGTTCTCATGGAGACTGGCTTGTGGCTGTACAGGAAATGTGGTTTTAGCTGAAGCAGTAATGGTTGGTCTCATTTATGGTGTGCTTTAAGTTTTCCAAGCTCTTTCTTTAGGATAATAGCAGTTAATAGGTCATTTTTTAATACTAACTTGTAGACTATTTCTAAAGATATACCTAAATTTTCACCCAGAGAACGCTTCCCAAGGCCCATATTCTAATAGTTGAGAGGACCCTAGTGCTCTTCAGTTTTCCTTTAAGTCTAAGTCAAGAATTTGTAGAAAAAGCTCTAGAGAAGGAAACATACCATGATAAACCAGATTGCATTATTTATTCCTTTCATTTTTGATGCATCTTAATCATCAGATAGTAACTGATCTTCCAGTTACAAATTTTCTTCCTAGTACCTACAATATGCCTTTTTTTTTTTAAATATAGAGAGTGATGACAGTGTCTCTACATTACTATGAAAAACTAATGGCTAGAAAGCTGAAATCAGAGGCTGAAGATCTGCATTCAAGGCCTGACTTTTTAACAATTATATAACCCTGGATAAGTCAACTAACTTCTCTTAAGTCTTGCATACCTCCCTAACACTTAGGTACTAAGTTTTAAATGGGTTTTTCTATTCTTTGTTAATATACACTAACAAAATCACTTTAATCATTTATTTGTTTAGCGTGGTGATTGAAAGGGGTGGTCTAGATTTGTGATTTCATCTGATATAAGGAAACCCCTTTAAACAAGGCGGATTAGCTACTGATTTCCAATTTATTATTTTACAGGGTTGTCCGGGGACACTTAGGTGACTTAAGTTCAGGGTCACATAGTCAACATGCATCAAAGATAGTACTTAAACTCAGGTCTTTCTGATGGCTAGGCTGGTTCCCTATGCTACCCTGCCTGTCTTCAAGTATCACAGTGCTCAATAACTTTTACTTTTGTGCAAGATCTCTAAGGTCTAGGGTAGTGGGGTCAAATTCAAATAGAAAAGGATCCCTGGACCTACTGGCTTAGAAAACCACAAATTATCTATGCTCTGTTGTATTTTTATTTAATTTGGTAAATACTTCCCAATTACATCTCAATCTGACCAATTCCATAAGAAGACCTTTCTATCTCCCCACACTACTAGTGTCCCTTCTTCAAAAGAAAATTTACATTTTATTTATTTTGCATTTGTATTTATGTACGTCTTCCTGATTTAAAAAAAAAAAAAAGCAAACTCCTTAAGGGTAGGGACTATTTCATTTTTATCTTTGTATGCTCTACACCTAGCATAGTGCCTGGCACATAATAGGCTCTTAATAAATGTTCATTTGTTGACTGATCAGAATCAGTGCAATCCTAGAAATTCTCTTTGGTTCTTATGCTGCAAAGCGACATTTGTTCAAAGAATGTGATCTCATCAACATGGGTAGTCACTCCAATGAAATAGATGGCCACCCAATTGTTCCTGCTCATTGCAACTCAGGCATATATCCTCCCTTGCCCCCACTCCCAATAAAAATCCTCAATCTATCTAAAGAATTGAAAGCCTTGTTCTAGGTCTTATTCTGATTCTGTATTTCTTGTGTCATATCAAAAATGCCAACTTGCATTGGTGGAAGGAGTTTTCTCATTTGGGAGCTTCCTTTACCAAAGCATCAATAGCTCTAGTCCTTATCCCTATCTAAGTAGTCACTTTTTTACATTTAATCCATCGTTTGTAATGTGTCATAGACTACTCATTCCCACTGTAATCCATAATCTTGTCATACTCATTACTTCCTTTAAAAAAATTCAATTCAACAAATATTTATTAATACACCAGCTATGTACAAAGCTTTGGATATTCTGTACCAGGAGAAATAGAATTTAGACTTTTAAAAATGTAAGGTTTTTTTGCCTTGTTGAATTTTATGTAGTTCTCATAAGATGTGACATGTACACTGATAACCATAATATATAATATGTTCTTAAAAGAAATCTAAACAAAGTACTTCGTTAGGTCCCAAGGGAGGAAGCTCATTTCTGACTATACGACATAGAGATGTCTTCCAGAAGGGATGATATTTAAGTTGAGTTTTTAATGATGTTTAGAATTTTAATAGAAAATAGAGGAATACATTGAAGGCATACATCATCAGCAAAAAGATGGAGGTGAGGAAGTATGGGGACATGTAAAGAAAATGAATAGTAATCAAGTTTTGTTGGAACATAATAACTGAAGGGAAGTAAACTGGGAAGGTAAGGCAGTGCCAGATTGTGACGGTCCTTGAATATCAGACTTAAGAAATAATAGAGAACCAGTGAAGGATTTTAAACAGAAGACTGAAATGACCAGAGAGATTAGAAAGGAGTAAAACTGATTGGGAAGATATTGTTGAAGTCTAGACTCTAGATGTAATGGTATGGTTCTTATTAGGATGGTGGCAATGGAAACAAAGGACAGATGTGAGAGAAATTGCAAAAGTTGAATCACCAGAGTTTGGTACCTAAATATTTTTGTTCCTTTTTTGTTTTACCCTTAGTATAATATAAATAAATATACAGTTCCGTATATGGGGAATGCAGAATGGTGTCATGGAAAGCATACCAGATTTAGAGGCAGAGAACCTGACTTTGCCATCTGTTAGCTGTACAACCTTGTGTAAACTATTTTAATATGGTTTCCCTCAGTTTCTTCATCTGTAAAATAAAGGGATTAGTCAAAATCATCCTAAGCTTCATTCCAACTCTAAGTCCAATGTATTACATCTGGCTTGATAAAAGTATCAAACTGTACTCGTAATTATTTCTTTATAAAGCTTGCTCTGAATTTTTTAATTCTACTAGTTATTATTTAAATCAACTGTTCTAAAAGTTGCATTTTTAATAATAAGAGAAAATAGAAAACACAGCCATTTTTAATAATAAGAGAAAATGGAAAACTCTTATTTTAGCTAAATATACTTATAATTGAATCATTTCTATATGTACTACCCATGAGTTAATTGCTTTTATTGAATCAAACTGAATGTCATGGAATACTCCGTCCACTTGGTGGCAGTATATCAAAATTGCAGTTTTGATAGATGGAAATAGAATGGAATGGAATTTTGGTCATTTTGATTTCTACCCTCTGGAAAAGTCTCCCAACACAAGTGATTATAAAAGTCCTCGAGATGGTCATTTTTTTTTATTCATACAGTCAATCCACTAACATTTATTAAGTGTCTGCTATTGTATAGTGCTCTGGTAGGTGTTGGGGAAGGTAATAAAGTGTAAATAGACTCGTTCCCTGCCTTTCAATGGCTTTACAGTCTACTAAAGAGATTAGACACCAGCACATTCAACTGTAATACACAATATTTCCTAAGAACATTAGAGAGTTGAATGAAAATGTGATGTGTGATATGTATGGGGAAATGTCATTACCAACAGGAGAACCAAGGAAGCTTCATGAAAAAGCTAACATTTTACTGGGCCTTAAAGGATGACTAAAAATTCCATAGGCAAAGAGGAGGAGGAATGGCCTTCCAGGTACAGGGAACAATATGAGCAGGGTTATAGAAGCAGGAGAATACAATGTATATTTGAGGTAACAGACGGTATTCTAGTTTGGTAGGAGTGTAAAGGACATGCAGCATATAATATGAAATAAAACTAGACATGTAGTCTGGTAAGGGTTTGTTCAGAGTCTTGAATGCCTGGAAAGGGAGCTTGGACTTGACTGGGTATGCCATACGAAGAAGATTCTGTATTCTGATGGCTAGTCTGTAGAAGTATATGTGGATTAATATAAGGGAGTCTGCTGTTTGGAACTAAAGCAAATCCTGATTTCTCTATAAAGAAAACTAACTTTATAAATCAGCAATAAGAATCACCCAAGACACTTACTGGCAATACAAAGTTGAAAGCTCTCATTGAATTCTGGTGATCAGTTAAAGCTAAGGGAACTGCTTTACTGAAAGAAACTATTTGAGATCTAGAGAGAAAGGTCAAAGAGAATTCTTTCCAGAGAGACTGGGAGGATTAATTTTTATCTCAAGAAAAAACATTTTAAAGAGAATTCTAGATAAGAGTCTTTAACTGCCAATTCAAGAGAGGTAAATGATAGAACTGTGTTTCCAGAATTGAGCATAAGTTGCAACTGATGGTTAGCTATGCTTCTAATTATGATCTTTCTCACTGGTCTATATTGTTTATATAAATATGTTTTTGATAAATTTAATCATGTTCCGCACTGATAATAAACTATGGAGCTAGTAACATTGATTCTAAATAAACCTTTGAGTTTAGGAGATTTGAGAGAGAGAAAGAAAAGAGAAAACTTATGAGAAAAAAGAGAATTCTCTGATTTACTTAATTAGTTTACTTAATAAACTGGCCTGGGGGCTCAGAGCTAATTGATTAATGAATGGTAGAGATGGTGTGTTTGTTTTACTTTATAAGGAAATATCTCAGAATGTTACTTGATTGCCTTAGAATCTTGTATGATAATAAGGTCATTAACGAGCAGCAGTTAATGAGGGGAGTGACCATCCTACCTGCACTCACACATGTAAGGTTATCATCCTTAAATCCTATTATACATGTAAAAAACATATACTACCTATTTGAATCTAATGCCCATAATCACTATAAACTTCTTATTACAAGAATGCCTTTCCCACCCATACTCAGAATTCTTGATCTCTCAATAGCATTTAGTACTGTTAACCACTTCCCCCTTCTTAATCTCTTCCCTGAACACTATCAGATTATGTTCTCCTGGTATTCATCCTATCTCTTACTCCATTTCACTTCTCATTGTTTTACTGGTTCTACATTCTCCCTGATCTCCTTTTCTCTTTACACTCTTTCCTTTGGTGATCTATTTCACTTCTATATCTTAAATGATCAACTCTATGCATAAGTATCTCAAATATATGCTTCTACCCTCAACTCCTTCTAGAGATTTAGTCCTATGTTTCCTACTACTTGCTGGATAACTCACCTAGATGTCCCTCCAGGACCTCAAACCCATTATATCTAAAACTAAGTTCACCATTTTCCCTCTTAAACACTCCCTGCTCTCCCTTCAAATACTCTACTTCTAGGTAGAATCACAAATGTGGTGGGGTTTTTTTCAGAGCTGGAATAGACCTCAATGGCCAAATTCCCTACCATAACTATAGTTGACAAATGTTCTTCCAAATTATATTGCTATCCGTCCTCTGTGTCCTCTTAACTTTCACTCAAGGCCTCTTTCTATGCATTTTCCCATGCCAGGAAGTAACCTTCCCCATACACTTCTGCCTCACCTCCATCTTTTGATGTGCATCCCTTCCTCCAAGGATTAACTCATGGGTTGCCTTTTCAGTAAAGTTTTTCTTGAACCCCTCATGTATCTTCCTTTAAATGTGTCAGAACACTTTGCCTAGATTTCTCCTTGCCCCTGACCTCAATCCTCTTTCTATCATTGTTCTTTGAATATTTTTCTCCCCTCTTGCTTCCTCTATCATTAATTAAATTATAATTTTTAAAAACAAGGTTTGTATTATATCCATTTTTGTACCAACTTCATAGTGGAGAGAATATCTACTATATATTTTGGACAGATATTGCCCTGTATAGCCTAGTAAAGAGCTACATCTAAGGGGAAAAATCATGAGGACTCTACAGAGGAAGAAAAAACTTCCTGGAACCAGTAGTTATACCTTCCTCCATTGCCACCTGCATCCTCTACATGTGTGATTCACTATTTTTGTTACTTTAAATTTGAGCCCATGATTCCCAGGACCCTTGTGTGTGCAGAAATAAAGTGCACCCCCAGTCTTTTGGGGAAATGTTTTGTGCCTACTGTTCTTACTATACCTGATTAAATAGCTTTTGTGAAAATTAATTAAGGTTGCTTGGCCTTGTTATTAATTTGTGAACATTCCAATAGTCACTTGTACACTACAATACTAAAAACACTAGCCTCTTAATTTATGCCTCAAACCTTGTAAGGTGATGTTTATCTACAAAACCAGATTGTAGGTTGGGAGAATGGGCTACTTACACAAGTATTAATTGTACAATCAAGAAAAAAAAAAGAAACAGAATGAGAAAAACAAAAGCAAACATGAAACAAAACCAAAGGGATAGGTGAATATATCTACATTTTTTTAATATGGATTGAATCCTAAAGATTTTCACAAACTCCAACTGATAGTGATTTATCCAGTCAGTAATGGTTTGACTTGAAGTTGTAACTGTCATTTCAGACTAACGCCTGTTTTATATCAGACTCTACTGACTGCTTTTGAGTCAGCTCATTGACTTTTTCTCTTTTTCTAGGGTACATTTTTCATGTTGGTTTAAGCTCTAGTTAGAGCCAAGGTGTGGAACTCCCTTTGAATTTAGCAGTGAGCAGCTCTGTATTCCCATGTGGCTGATTCACACACAGCCATTTCCACTAACATCTAAGGATCATTGCAAAAGGGGCTTACAGAACATAGGGAGAAAGAAACCCTGATGAATAAACATAGCCCTATTATAGTACCTAAGCAAAATGGTCAAAACACCATTCTCCCTGCCCAGCTTGTTCATTTACTTAAAGTTAAAAATAAAATATAAAGCACAGCAGGAAATCCCACCAACTGTCAAGAATAGGTAGGTTCAAGTACATGGAAATTAAGAGAAAAGCCATAAAAGTACTTAAAAGTGATGGGTACTGCTAAATTCTTTCCTGGAACAGTACTGCTTAGCAGATAAAATCCTGGCAGAAATGAAAGCCAGAACTTGAAACCCTTCCAAGCTCCATCACTGTGGCATGGGGGCACCTTATTTCTGTGTTGCATTTCTTCTGCTATTTAAAAGAAACAATGCTATTTGCACCTGAAAAAGTTCATCCTGGTTTCTGAGGTATATGGGAAAAATGTACCATGATCCAGAATTTAGCTCTTGGAAAGCCTTAGAACATGAAAGGATTATATATTAAGTAGGTCTTATTCATGAAGATTTTTATTATTATTCAGTAGCATTAGAAAAAAATCCTTCCTGGCATGGGTGATAGCAGATTCACAGAAGTGCTTTTTCAATATGTTTTGTTAAGCTCCAGGTTTGAGCATGGGTGTCAGAGGGGTTTCATGAGCAAAGCTGGATGAGTACAATTCTCTGATCATCTCTCTGCTGCTCCAACACTGGATCAGGTGTCTATACTATTAGAAATAACATAGGGAAAAATGTTTTCCTGTAAAGGAGAATTCTTGGACTAGGGGAGGAAAGGTAAAGGAAAAAGAAAGGGAAAATCTAGGAGCCAAAAAACCAAAAAGATCAATAAATATCAATTAAAAAATAACACAAAAGGATTCTACATTTTCATCAACTTGAAAGACTAATCTTTTTTTTAACAGCAAGGATGCCTTTCTTATGGTTTACCATATCTCGTTAGCACCATTCAAGCCTGTACATATTATTTGTAATATAATCAACGGAAAAATAACCTTTTGACTTCTGCCACAAACAAGTGAATCCTTATCCCAGATAGTAAATATATTCTGAATTAATCTGAACATAAATTTAACCCTGGGTTCCCACTTTAACTTCAGTGTTTTAGTACAGGCAGAACTGCTGGCCCAATTCCTACTCATATTTTTAATCTCTCCTTGACCCTAAGCCAGGTTTTAAATAAATGGAAACAGGCCTTGACTATTCTCATCCAAAAGGCAGATGATAAAGAATCTGTTTCAGACTCTAAGCTGGTCACTTTTTAGTCAATTATTGCCAAAGTCATGGAATAAGTGCTGCTGTCTTTAAGCTTAATGCTACCCTTTCACATTCTAAATCAATTTAAACTCTTTCTCTTAATCTGTTTGGTTTCTGCCCAACTCTATTATGGGGGATGCTTTATTGCCAGTTCTTCATCTTTGGTATGATGTTCTTGATAAAGCTTAAAGAAGGGGCTTGTTCTTGATTTGCCTAGTGGTTTTGATACTATTTTTTAAAACTATGCCTCTTGTTTAAACTGAAAATAGAGAAATTGAAAGCATTTTGAAAAAGATTATTCTCTCACTACTTTCATTTAAACTCATGTAGTTTTTAGCACAGTTATTGGTCCTCTAATGAATTGATCCTCTAAAGTCTTTGGAAATTTCACTCTTGGACAACGATGAACTTTTTTCAATTTTTCCAAGTTCATATAAAAACAATTCTTTGCATTTAAAAAAAATTGAGTTCCAAATTCTCATCCTTCCTCCCTTCCCCTCCCATTGAGAAGATAAACAATTTTATATAGGTTATACATGTGCATATTAGTTTCCATATTAGTTGAGTTGTGAGAAAAAAACAGACAAAAAACTCAAGAAAAATAACGTTAAGAAAAGTTTGCTTAAATCTACATTCCAACTCCATCTTTCTCTAGAGGTAGATAGCATTTTTCAGATGATGGTGATTTCTAATTTACACTGTAACAACATAACCATCCTATAATGCTGACCAATGTATTTGACTAAGTCTTTCTACAGAAGACACAGTAAGTCAGCCTCTAATTCTGGGGTTCTTCACCATTTTCCTGTCATGGATCCCTTTTAAAATCTGGTAAAGCCTATGGACTCCTTTTGAGAAAGATATGCATAAAATAAAATACATAGGACTACAAAAGAAACCAATAAATTTCTCAAACTATTTTTTAAAAACAAGTTCATGGGCCACGCTGATATTTAATCTAATGAAGAAATCACTACAAGATTTATGGCAAATGAGATATTCTCTATTTTTAAAAGTAAGCATCTGTCAGTACAGAAAGGAAAATAGGGTACTGAAAGGCATGGAAGTGAAAGGTCGTGCATAGCATATGTTATGTTGTATTTGGTAGATTTGGTAACTTGTGTTGTCTTTGGTAGCTCACTGGGAGGTTTCCATTGTGCTAGGGACTCTGCTGAAACACGGCTCATTGCACCGGCACTTCTGTGGGGAACTACATAATGAGAATCAAACTACTCTGGCCAGTTATTGGTTGTACAGGGGAAAAAATTAAATATAGGGCAGAGAATAGTTAAAACTGGGAAGAAAATGGAAGTGGTTCCCATACTCCTGGTTTCGGGGTTGGGTCTTTCTCTTCTTGTATCATCAGTGACAAATAGAGGTCATATTCATAGGGCTCTGTGTTGGTTCAGGGTCAGTGCTCATATTCCATATGCCATAAACAGAATGTACTAGAGTTGGAGAAGAAACCATGATGGAAGTCATGGCTGGATTTGGCTTCCCCTGTACGAATTTTACCTGCTAAATTTACTCCTAAATTCTCCCTACAAAAGAATGTTTAATAACTGTGACAAGTTAGGCATTCATGGACATATAGAGGGAGAAAAGAGGTGATAAGTATCCCCCTCTCTACTTGCCCTGCCTTTTAGCAGCAAATGCTTTCTAAAATGACTGATTTCATGGCAAGTCAGCAGCCATCTCAGAGAAATAAAGAACATTCATACAACCTTCCTTAACTAAATCAAGTTTATTGATAGATGTCTGGATTCACAAAAATAGGACCATGGATAGGGAGGCTATTTTGAAGTACTTCCTTGGGTAGAAAGTGGACTCTTTTTGTCTGTAGGGTTCCCAAATCCAGGCTTTATAATCCAAAATGAGGAAACACAAAATGACTTTCCAATTTTCCCCTTATTACCAAAAAAAAAAAAAAAAGAAAGAAAGAAAAAAAATGCTGGCTTTGATGAAAGCTGATAATGCTTCATCAGTGTCCCCCAGTTTTCAAAGTTTCTCCAACAGTGATTTCCAGATCTATGATATGTGAACTTTGAGCAATATAATTAGTTTAGAGGGTGAAGAAGAGAAAAAAGAAAGAGAAGAGAGTCTGACTTGGCCACTTTATCATTTACTACATGGAGATAGGAGTTCTGTTCTCTGAGCTTTGGACTGGATCAGTGAGAGTTCTTTATCTGGATATTGCCAAAGGGAAGGGTAGAAAATAGTAATAACAAAAAAATGTCATTAATTAGGATCTTGAATACAAAGTCTTAACTCTCCCAAATCATTTTTCATACTTGAAAGCAGGGGCGGGAGTGTTAAGTAGGTTAATATTCACTTTTGTTTGGTGTTTTATACATTGGAATGATTTATATGAATCAGCACTCAAGTATAGGTTCTAAAAAAGGATACCAGGTCAGAGAATCACCAGACCCATAACACTTTAGTATCTCTCTCCCCCTAAATCACCAGGGTAGATTCATTAGACATTTTATTAATTCAGGGAGACAATCTTATTTCCTTTATATGTGGAAGAAATCAGGAAGAAATGGAAATATGCTGCTTCAGTGTTTCAAAATACCCATGTGCAGAGCCATAGCTACAGAAGGTTGAATGTTCTTTGCCCCAGGGCACCAAATTGTACTTGGACTCTTTAAACAAAAGAAACAGCAGAGTTTGGTACCAAATGAGCAAGAAGAATTAAAATGGAGGTAAAGCGTATGTCCATCAGTTGGGGAATGGCAAAAATAAATGGTGGTATGTGGATTCAAGAAGTATTATCATACAGTAAGAAATAAATTTTAAGGAGAGAAATATATGAAGGTTTGTATAAATTGGTGCTGAATGAAATAAAACAAAAAGGAGAGAAAAATAGACATCATGGCCATAGTAATATAAATGAAACACACTAAAGAAGTAAAAATTCAAATTAAATGCAATGACAAACCTTGGTCCCCAAGAACAGATATGAAACCTTCTAGATCTAGGCAACAATTCTTAAACTGTGGGTCACAAAAAAAAATTGGTAAAAGGTTTCTGAACACACAGTGACCAAAAATTAATTAAAAATCAGAGCAGTAATGAATCTGAGGTGTTTTGGGCAGTGCTTGCCCATGTTGCATGCACAATTTCACTGAGGCCTTGGTTCTGAACACAAAGCATGCACACTGTGCATGATGCACGCCTTCAGGCTATACAACAAATCAACACTGACAAAACAGAGGATGGAAAAAGTTTAAGAAGCCCTGATCTCGCTGGAGTATGCTATGTAATTCAAGGCACATCTTTTTAGAAAGGACAATGGAAAGATAATGTCCAGACAACAGCAACTGAAAGAGATCCTTGAATCCAGGCTATATAAGGATCATTCTTGACTCTTCCCTTCACCCCACCCCACCCCACCCCACATCCAATAAAAACTGTCAAGTTTTGTTGATTCTACCTTTGTGATATCTATTGAATCCGTCTCCTTCTTTTCACTCACACAGCTACCACCCTAATTCAGATCCCCATCATCTCTTACCAAGACTATTGAAACAGTCTTTTAATTGGTCTTTTTACCTCAATGAAAGTTCCTTCTTCAATGTCTGTTCTTCAGTCCATTGCTTTGAGGGGAGGAATCACTATGAACAAGAGGTCCACCCTTTTTTTACACCATTAATGCCAATTACTGACCAATTATCAGAGGCAGACAACTAGATCCCGAAGATCAAGGAGTAGCAGCCTTCCCCAAACCAACTGATCTTGCTTCTAGCACAGCCTCTTCCCACCCAGCCCCCAGTCATGAACCTGAGAAGCAACTCCCATGGAGAAAGGGATAGATATTCCCATCAATTACTGACCAATTGTCACCTATGGGGTAGGTAAATCAACCTCACTGAAGTAGCAAAATTAACCTAGAGAGAGATAATCATTCAATAAACATTTGTTAGGCATATATTATATGCCAGACACTGTGCTAAATGAGGGAGGTGCAAAACTAAGTGTTGGGATGTGGCATATACCAGGCAAATCAAGCCAACCCTACCACTTCAACCACGCACTCCCATACACTAGTCCTACTTATGGCCCAAACTTTGTGGCCATTATCCAGGGGAGCAAGCTCTGTGGAGAAGGGCCCAGCCATCCTCATGCCGACCAACTGCTCATGGCAAGGCAAGTCAGCTAGCTGAAGGTAAACTAAGGGAATGATAAGAGGTGACATGTTCTAGGCAACTTAAACTATCTCTCCTAGCACCTCCCCTCAGAACCAGATGGACATAGCACAAGACTCTGAGCCTGAGAACCCTAGAAATTTCATTGCCCCCACTGAGATCACTGGCTCTTCCTCTAGCCCAGACCCTATCATTGTTGAAGGAAGCAAATTACTGTGGAGATGGGGTCCATCTTCCTCACTAGCACCAAATACCAACTGCTGACCAACTACCACAGAAGGACATGTAATCCAAAGAGCCCTAGGAATGGTAGCAATCTTCTCCAAACCATACTTCTGCTTCCAAACAAGCCCCTGCTATTATTTGGGAAGTGACCCTTGTTTAGATGTAGTCTGGTGACCACTTCAGCTGGAACCATGAGCACTGCCCCATTGGCAGCCATAGCTGCCAAAGTCCCAGAAAAGTAGGTTCTTGCTACCCAACTTCTAGACACTATCAATAGTTCTACATCAGAAACAGATATGAATTTATCGGTAGAAATAACATTAAATGAAATTCTTTGTTACTGTGGTGGCACCCTAAGAATGATGGGACCTTTCCATTTGATTTGCCTTTGAAATCAGTGAGTTCCTTGAGAGCAGAAACTACTTTCTACATAGCTTTTCTGTGTATATCCTCAGCATTTAGCACAGTGCTTTGCATAACTGCTTAATAAATGTTTTTTACTCATTTATACATTCATTTATAGCAGCAAAACTGACATTTCTGAAGCACGGATCTGACTTTGCCATTCTCCTATCCAAGAAGCTCCCTCCTATTCTATTGCCTCTAGGATGAAGCACAAACTCATTTGCCATTTAAAGCCCCTCCCAGCTTTAGCCTATTTTTCCAGGATTACCTCACATCACTTTTTTTGCCCACATTCCTTGATTCAGCCAATTTGGCCTATTTCTAATCTCTCACCTTTGTGCTTTGCTTAGGCTGATCCTCATACCTGGGATGCAGTCTATCCTCCCCTTTGTCCCTCATGTGAGACATTTCTTGATTTCTCCTCCCTCCAAAGCAATTACTTAGATTTTATTTGTATAAATTCTGGATTTCCTCTTTTGTACAACATCGTTTCCTTTCAACAAAATGTAAGATCCTTGAAGGCATGGTGTGTTTTCTTTCTGTTCAGGCATCCTCAGTACCTAAAACATAGTAGCTGCTGAATGAATAGTTGTTGAATTGAATGGAAGACAACCAAAAGAAAAAAAAAAGAATGAGATAAAATATGATGCTATGAGATGATCTGCTTTTCTTCCAGAAGGTCACATTCCAGATGAGCTCCTCTCTAGCTAGCTTGGCTCTACCTTGTTGCCCATCCTCAAGACCTTCCTAGCAACGCTGTTGCATTTCTGTCTACAAAATTCAGTAGCCCAAGTTGAGGAAATGTCTTCTGCTTGCCGCATGCCAAAAATTGCTAGTTATGGCTTAATGTGTGTGCATCCTTTTGTTTATTTATTTGGTCCAGACCTGGAATTTAATCTATGTGGAGGAACTCATAGTGTGAAAACTTCCTCCACAAATGCAGATCTGCAATATATTCTTAGCTTAAGGTCATTGAAAGTTGCCTGGGACACTCAGAGGTTTGCCTAGTGTTTCACAGCTAGTATAGGTCAAAAGCAGGACTTAAACCCTGGTCTTCCAGACCACAATGATTCTCTTCTATTATGCTGTGTCTCCTGTACTTCCTAAAGGTTCTTAAAAATAGATATTATTGGTGAAAAGCAATCAGGAAAAAGTCAATGAAAATCACATTCCTAAGTATATTTGAGGAAGGATAGCATCAACAGCATGAAATCAGAATAGAAATTTACATATGAAAGAATCCATGCCTGTTGGGAAATGACATGTTTAAAAGTAGTGGAAAATAAACACATTCAGAAGCACTGCATGGTCACCAAATACCACAAAAACTCAAGTGGAAGAGAGTAGGCATTAAGTTATTAAAATCCTGAGAAGTTTGTGCTTTTTCCTTAGTCAGTGTCCATTGTTTCATCTATGAGTAAATGGGCAAGAGCTTTCACATGACAGTTCTCTTATCATGGCAAAATTATTCCAGGTAAAAAACATACTACAAGGCCATGCCTCCTGATATAAATCTTGGAACTTACAAGGAACAAAACACTAAAGGGAATACAGAGGAAGAAAAACATAAACACCACATCAATCTGTCCCCCCACCATGCCTCCATTCCCGGCAACCTTGATTTGTCTATCCAGTATAAAGTAAAACAAAATATCTGGCTTATTTGACCAAGGGAAACATCCAATCCAAATAATTTAGGTTAAAAGGAAAATAGAATCACAGCATTTGGGAGCTGAAAGAGTTCTTAGAGTTCTTTGTGATGGAGTTAAAAGAGAACTGGCTTAAAAAGAACTTAGTCCAAATCCAGATTCAGACATTTACTGAATAACCTTAGGCAAGTTGCTTAACCTCAGTTTCTTCAATTGTAAAATGGGGATAATTATAACACTTACTTCCCAGGGCAGTTGTGAAGATCAAATAACAGTTGTCAAGGACCTGGAACATAGTAGGTATTGTGTAAAAATGAAAAAAACAAGTGAGTTACTATTATTTTTTAAGTGCCATAACAACATGAATGATTATGATCTAATTCTCATGCTTTCTATAACATTTGAACCTTGTTCCTCATTCCAGACTATTTCTTGATCATTAAACTGTCAATAACTTTTCTGCCTTGAATATCCAATAGTAATCTATACAATATGCTCATATCATCCTCTCCCAATAGCTGCTAGTATAATTTACTGATCTCTAGATTGCTACATCAACTTCCTCTATGAATTTAGGAGTTGATAGTCTCACTATGGACTGACTAGGGCAGAGCAATGTCCTTTACAAAGGAGATTGAATATTTGTACTGGATGGTAGCAATATGAAAAGAAATAAGGGGATGCTTAATGGTAGACTCACAAACAGAGTCTTGGTCCTTCCTTCAGACATGTATGATATTCTCTGCCTTGTGCCAACCCACATGGATGCTTGCTAAGTGTAATGGCAAGTAAAATAGGATCTTTTGCTGGTTTTTGTTTTAGTATAATCAAGAAGTGTAATACCTCTACTTGAATGCGATTAAGGAGGATCTTTCCAACCCATTATGGGGCCTGGGAAGATTTGTAAGAAGGTCCGCCTTTTGTTAACAAGGCATTGATTCTCAACTAATGTGATGCCCTCTGACTCAAAAAAGTATATAAAGACTCTAAGGTGCAGTTTTATTTTGGAGCTTACCGACTAGAAGTGTTTATTTGGCCAGATGAGGTCTCTGGGAAGTCACTAAGGAACCCCCTCACACACCTTTAAGAACCAGATGTTGTGCTTCCCACTCTGCTAACTATGGTCAGACAGTTTGGGTCCAACTGTTTGTTGAATTCAGGCAGAGGAAGCCATGTCTGTTAACTTTTAATTGCTCTGTATTTTCTTTGAAGTTCAGGGTATTGACTCACCTGAACTAGGAGAATGATATGTGTGCTTGGTTAAAGTGATTGTTAACCCCTTAAAAGCTGCCTTTCCTTTTATGAATGCAGATCTAAGAACCTGTGATAGCAGGTCACCTTGTATATGCTGGGGTGCTTACTGATACAGAGAGCCTACCTCTAGAACTTCATAATAACACAACAGATGCTCTGTCCCTGATTCAGAGTATACACAGTTATTCTGTGACCATTTTCTGTTCCATTATGTGGAGAATAAAGCTTTTTAATTTGGCTGCTGAGAGTGCACACAAAAATCTCCAATGGGGTAACTTGACCTTTGTCTTTTTTATGGGAGTGATTGAGTTAAGAACTGTTTAAACCTCTGGATGGGGAGAGAGAGGCATCATGGCAGAAGTGGCTGCTATAAGCTAGCCTTATCTGTCTTTCTGCAGCCTACCTGTGTTATTGAACAAGCATCACTGCTATTTCTTCTTTCTTATTTGTATTTCTTTCTTGCTCTTAGGGTTAGAGATGAGTTGTAAGATTCAGTCCTAGTACTGAAGATGGAATGAACCAGACTTGAGAGATTCAGAAGCTTAGAAGAGCGATCAGAGGTCCAATAGCCAAGTCTAGCAAGGAGTCAGCCACAAAGAGTGGTCAGCTGAACCCAGCTCAGCAGTATACATCAAGCCAGCAGCCAACCAACCATGTCTTACAAACAAGGGAAAACTTGTTTATCAGATATACCACACTGCAAGTAAGTCTGTAGGAGAATTTTGAGCCCATTCTCCTAAAGGACCAACATTGTAGAGAGGAGAGTATGCTCCAGTTTGAAGAGGGAGGGATATATCTGAACTTACGTTTTTGCTGTCTTCTCAGTAAATATTTCTTTGTAAAAGCTAATTGATGTTGCTTATCAGTGAAACATCACTTGGTCAAGTGATATTGGGTAGATACTGACTGCTTCTAATAAATACTGGCATTGAATTTGGGGGAATACATTGGAATGGTGACTCAAAGAGAACCCCATAGACTTTAGGATTATCCTCTACAACCCTAAGAGCAGGAAAAAAAAAAGCCTTGTTTGGGAGACCCAATCCACCTGTGGAGTTGAGACTGGGAGAGTAAGCCTTAGAGCCTTCAAATGTTCTACAAATGGAAACAAGAGAAACTGTTGTCTGCTTTTTACAGCTTTGATCTTTTCCCACTTAAGACTTCATTTAGTTAGTATTTTTATGCCACTCATACATTTTAATGTATTGTTTTATATGTAACACACCCTTAGGAGACTGAAAGATCCAAGAGGTCAGGGAGCTTGTTTTATATATACTTTATATCTCTTCCTGTACTTATAGTTCTCTGTCTAATGTGCATTTAATACACATTTGTTGAATGTAATTTAATTGAGTCCCATCATGGACCTTTCTGATTGCTACCTCCTTTCCTATCTTCCTACTCTCCAACTTGTGGATTCTGTTCTGAATAACTATCAGACAAATACCTTTCTCTAACATTTTCTTATCTCTGCTGTGAATGGAAAACCAGGTTATCTTTCTTGTTCTGAAAGAAGTACTCACATATGCTTTTAATGACTTGTAAAAGAGAAAAAAGTTTTCCTAATTTTAGTTCAAGTTCTTTTTCCTTTGATCACTATTAAGGACATGGAAAGGTCATTTGATTCTGGTCTGTTTTTATCTTTAGTTCCTAGGTTGGTTCCTCTCTGCTCTCATGACCCCAGAAAGTGAACATCTACTATATTTCAGCCATTTAGATAATTCTCCCAGAAATTCTTTGACTAGAGATACTAAAGTTCTCAGTTTTCAAAGACAAATTAGAGATTCATTTATACTTTTCTTCTCTTTAAATTATTACCTTGCCTTTATTCAACTGAGCTAGGTAAAATATCTATATCTATCTATCTGTATATATAAACACACTTTGTGTTTTGTGCACGTCTGTTAGAAACAATTTTTTTAAATTAATGTACAGTACCATTATTCTAAATCTGTGCATTCTGGGGTCTCAGTGTGTGCAGTTTTAATATAGAAGTGTGAAATACAATGGAAAGTTATGCTGACTCAGTGATCCATTGTTCCAAGATCTATTTGTCAATCAGTAGTGGGGGCAGGGAAGAGGAGATCACCAACAAAGTCTGTAGCTTTGTATTACCTGCTTATCATTCATCCCAAGTCACTATCTACCTGTTTGTTCCTGGAAATTATAACGTATCTGCTACCTTGGAGAGGAACTAAGATGTGGTGACCCATCCCTTCTTGTTGATGTGAACCTCATTACAAAAGTCATCAATAAAAGCTGGTTCCATCTTGAAACGCTTGCTGATTTCTAGTGGTCAGCCCATCAACATGCTGCTACTTTGATGTAGTTTTAATAAACTCCTTTTAACTCTCTTTGTCCCTCCTTAATCAGGGCAAAGAATTTTCCTTTTAACAATGCCAGGGACCTGTTTTTGGAAGAAGACATTCTGTGTACCCATACCACATGGGTAGGAGCACCCTTTTCCATTGGCTATTGGAATAGGCTAAAACATAATGAGAGACAGCAAAGGTTAAGTTTCCACAGTAAGTTATTGTTAATTGATGAAATCATTGAGAATAAGTTAGATAATAAGAAGGCCAGCAGACTCAGCCAATCAAAAGACAGACAGTGCCCTTCAGAAAATTACAAAGTTTTTGATAAAGGAACCAAATCTATAACTAACTAGAACTAGCCAAGAAAAATGACCTAGAATTACCTGGAGAAAGCTTTTCTTCATTGTTCTTGCTTAATGAACCTCATGCATATAAACAGACATACCCCACATAAAATTATCCCTCCATTTCCTGATCATGGGTCCTATGCTAAAGCACCCCACACTAAGGAGGGTTACATAATGGGCATGTAGAGAAGATGGCGACCTAATGGAGAATGGACTAATCCATCTCTTGGTGGAAGGATCTGTCTTAAACTAACAGTATATAACATCTCAGGTCTGTAATCAGTACTCTCTCCCCCTGAAAGGAGGGTGGGGGCCTGTTTTGTCTAAAGTGTTCAATACCTCTGAACTCTGCTGAAATAAATTTTCCTTTTTTAGTGTCAGAAGTGTTTCTCACAATGAAACTGCAGCTACCATATTGGGACAATCTCACTCTCTTTATCCACTCTCAAGGAGAGTGAAGGGCCTGTTTACATATAAAATGGGTACTATGAACTAATGTGGGTGTAGTGTGGGGAAGGCTATTTTCTGCCTCCCTGTTAGGCCCAGTGGTCCCAAGAAACAGGTGTGTGGTTTAGTTTTGTTGTGTTTGTCCTCTTGAGTTCTAGGACAGGCAGCAGAGGACTAAGATCCAGAAGTCTCAGCTATGGGGAACTTAGAGGCAGGATTCTAGATTGGAAGTTGTTACCAGCCCACAGGGAAGCCCTGACAAGTCAGGGTGCTAGAATTTGAGTTCGTCAAGGCTTTGGACTTGAAATTTGGTGGGTTTATGCTCTATATAAGTGCAGAGTTAAGATGTGAACTGAATCCCTCTTCTCTCCACAGATACTGAGGTGGTATGTGTGTATAAGGGGGAAACAAATTATGTCCCCCCCTTTTTTTTTTTAGAGATGGGGTTGTATATTTGTTCTTATTACACTTTTGAAGTAAATTAAAGTACCTTTGTAAATTACTTTTGTAGAAATTAATATGACTAAATGGTTAAATGGAATTGGGTGCAAAGGACTCCTAAAATTGGAGGTTCACAATTAGTGGGAGTTTGACCTAATGACAGAGTCTAGATACCCCCTAACTCCCTTAAGGGTGCCAGAGAATCCTGAGGAAAGTGGAAATGTAACACACCTGGCCTTCAGGCAGTAGGGGCCAGGGCAATCTTTGTAACACAAATATTTAGAATTTAGAGAGACAAATGTCCAAACTGACATAATCCTACCACACCCTTGGGCACCTTTCTCCCATAAGACAATTTGAGATAGGATTTATAGGTATCCTAAAGAAAGAAATGTCATAGAATGTTAATATATAGTTTAGGGCTAACATCCTACCCCCTTCTAATAGAACTATAATCATTTAAGTCTCAACTGAAACTATTCACTTCTTTCTCTGACCCATCTTCCTCCCCCACTCCAAGGATAAGGCTTCCTCCCTGTGGTCAGTACCCTAATTCCTTCTGACTAGAAACGTGAACATACACTGCCCTTAGATGGGTCTTAGCAGCAGTCAGTCTAAGGATGAGGAAGGAAACATCTTAACAAGACTGGAGATATTTTCTGTTCTAAGTTTGGTTAGCACCCTTACTCCTTTGTCCTCAGGACTTAGTATATTTTTATTGACCTTCTACATACTTTCCTAAAGAGAAAAGTCTGGAAAAGATTTTAGGCTGAAGAAATATCTATTTCTTAATATATTTAGTTGGACTACAAAGGAGGTACTTAATATGCACCCACAAGCTGTTGCTTTTAGTTCTAACTTCTGGGGCCAAGAAGAACAAGGCTAATCCTTCCCCCACATGACAGCCCTTCAAATACTTGAGGACAGCTACTAAGACCCCTCCAGATCTTCTCTTTTCCAGGCTAAACATCCCTACTGCCTTCAATTAATCCTCCAGTGGCATTGCCTCAAGGCTCTCCACCATCCTGTTTGCCTGAATCTGTCTGTATGCTTTCCAGTTTATACAAAGTCCTTCCTAAAGATAGGGAATGGAAGAATCCACTTTTTGTTGGGGAAAAAATTAAATCCAACCTTCTTGATTAGTGATTGTAATCATGATTTACATTTCTTTGATTAAAATCAGCTCCAGCTGTGTTTTTTTTAATCTGATGAATATTTTTGTGATGATACAGAAATATACTGGAATGAGGTTTGTTTAAAAAAAAAAAAAGAGTGCCTACATCCAGAGACTTAGCAAAGATCCCTGCTGTTATGGCCACTGGCTAGGGCTGTAGCAGAAGATTACCCTCTGAGACAACTAGATCTGTCAAAATGAAGTTCTCCAAAGCTTTTTTATTACCGTAAGGGCAAACTAACAGGCAGAGCACCCACTAAAGCCAATGCTTTCTGCTGGGCAAGCACCTTGGTAGCATTCACAACCTTAGATTTCCCATACTCCTTCAGGCTCTCAAAGGATCCAAAAGCTCCTCTCACTTCTTCGTGTAGTGACATGAAAGAAAAGCGAAAGTATAAAAACAAAAGGAGGTATGAAACTTGGATTCCTTAGACAAAGTAGATGGAAATAGGTGATAGTAGAAGATTATATAGTTTTAATAAAAGATTCTTCTTAATTGTTGAGTATGGACACCTATTTTCTTTGTTTTGTTAAAAAAAACTGTTATTGATGTACTCTGCTATTACATCACAGTGAACTCTGGGGATGAAGGAGAAACACCTTCTATGCCTATTCTAGACTAAACCCTCCCTTGTGACAAAGAAAAACAATACAAATATACAATTGACCACATCTGACAATATACACAACATTCTGCTCTACTAGACTCCCTACTCTTTACCATGAGGAGAAAGGTATGTTTCATCATTTTTTTAAGGACATCCATTAGTCATACAGTTACTGAGAATTTGGCTTTCTATCAGTGATCTTTTCATTTGCATTGATGTACTCAGGTATATTTTTCTTTTGGTTCTATTTCACTTACAACCCATCATCCATCTCTCTGCTGCCCTTTTGGAAATTCATAACTTGGTTTGCTCAGAGACTGTGTGTAATGGGTAATTTAAGGTTAATGGGGGGTGGGGGAGTGGGAAGAGTTAAAGATCTTCCCTGCCCATTAAGAGGCTCAATATTTTTTGTTAATTTCTATTGAGGCACTGGGTCAGACGGTCCTGCCCTCCAGCTCTGAAAAGTGTATAAATACTCTGAGGTGGGGCTTAGTTTTTGGAAGAAAGTTTGTGTACCAGATGAGACTCTGGGAAGCTGCTAAGGAGCCCCTTGGCTTTGAAAACCCAGATGTTGATGCTTCTCTCTCTGGTAACTATATATGTATGTGATGGTCAGACAGTTGGATCTGTCTATTGATCTGTGATGTATGTATTGCTTATGGTCAGACAGTTGGAAGCCTTGTCTGTTGATTTTGATTTCTCTGTGTTTTCTCTGAAGTTCAGGGTACTGACTTTTTCACCTGAACTAAGTGAATGATACATGTGCTTGATTAAAGTGATTGTTGATCCCTCAAAAGTTGCTTTCCTTTTAGAAAAGTAGATCTAAGAATGTATACTTCAGATCCTCCTCTGTATGTTGGGGTTCTTGCTGTTACACTATGGTGTTCCAAGATTTGTATCCATACATCATTGTTCAAAGAACATTTTTACAAAAAATAGAGGTTTTGTTCAGGGAGCAGTTTGGGATTATTAAGTACATTTTACAACTTCCCAAATGCAATCTAGTCAGATACCTTCCTCCTATTCATTTCTGGATCCAAATCACTCTCCATTGACAGTATATTTGCCTACCCCCAAATATATGTACTGATGTTCTACCTCAGTGGACTGGCCACCCAACATATAGCATTGTTAAGTAATATGAACTTGTTTCATTCATTTAGTTTTTAGTATATGGATGGTTAGGTGAATTTCTTTTGAATAATCATGGATTTTATTGGATATATGCTACAACGTTCTAGGGCTTAATGAACATATGGTGGCCTCACCATCTAAGGAATCTCTTTTCCTTCTGGATGCTGCACAAGAAATTCTACACAACAGTCAGGCAAGCTATACATCTGTTTGTTTTAGGCATCCTTGACAATCAGATGATCATTAAACAAAATGACAATTGTGATCACATTTATCAAAGAACTTCATAGACATTTAACATTCAGATACTTGCTTTTGAGGCTTAGTTTTGCTCCAAGTACTCTGTTGATCCATATTCCCTAAACTATAGTTTTAGAATTCCTACCACTATGTTCACTTGTTGATAATCAGGGGACACAATTAGTTCAAAGCAAATGCATTTGGTGCAATGGCATCCTAAGAAACACATCCCTCTTATAAACCTGGGGCATACAAATCCCATAAACATACATAGCATCAGCACAGAAAGTGGATACACATAAATACAAGTCCCAGAGTACTCACAGAGAAGGCACAATCAAAGAGAGACAATTCTCCCCTTTAAATCTGCCAGGTCTAGTACCAAGCAAATAGAACAAGAGTTGGGCCTCTCTTCTTCAACCTCTCAACCTATCCATTCCAGGTGGAAGCCCAAATGCTCTGTCAGGTACTTATTAGCTTACTGGGACTAACTAATAAGTTTCTTAAACTTGCAACTTTGTAGGGCAGGGAATAATCCATTGCAATAATCATTTCCCCAATAACAACAAAACAGTTTTGGTGTTCAAGGCTTGCTTCTGAATATCTCCCACTCATCCATATAAATAAGTGGGCTGGGAAAAAGGTACAGAGATGTTCTTTGTCCAAGAGTCAAGGTCATATCTTTTTGGATTGCTTCTTATGATTTCCTGGGTTTTCTACAGGCAAGTACAGCCATTTAAGGTTTGGATAATGCCAGATCTGAAAGAGATTGTAGGATGAAGATTCTGAGAAATCTCCAAGCCTCTTATTTTCAAACCTAAGCCATATTTTGTTTCTTTAAACCATTATCTCCTGTGGCTACCTTCCTAGTGATAACAATGGGTATAGGGATTATCAATTGAGTTTGGAGGCTTTTACCCTGTTTTCTAGACTTTTCCATCTTCTGAAACAGATGTTGCCGCAAAAATCACAATTATTTTCAGTGCCTTTTTTGCTTCTTCTCATCATGAGCACTGCACAATGAAATGACCAGATACCCAGGGCAATGATATTTCTTTTTGCCTTTGAGTCTATGATAAAACCAGCTTTAACAATTCTTTATTTTTCCATTCCGACGACTTATGCACCACACTTTAATTGAGCCATTGTTTCAAAACAATTGCCTCACAATCCTGAGGTGAGTAATGCAAGTATTATTTTTATTCTCATTTTTTCAGATGAGGACACTGAGGCTCAGAAGTTTAAGTGACTTTCCCGAGGTTACAAGGTTGCTGAGTGGAGTTTGGACTTCTATATTGCATACATTCCAAATTCCAATTTCTACAGGAATCTAGACAATTTACTTGTAACAGAGCAGGTGAAAGCTTTTCTACTGATCTGCAGTGAAAGATCTAGTCTCAGAAAAACAAAGCAAAAATATTGGTAGTCTGGTGAAGCCTATGAACTCCTCAGATCATTGGTTAATGGTTAAAATAAAATGTGGGATTACAAAGAAAAAATTAGATTAGTTAGCATATATAAATGTTTGTATGTATATATGTTCACAAATGTATATGTATTTATTATATATTTTTATAAATATATATATATATATATATATATATATATATATATATATACATGCACACAAATATATAACTTTATACAGACACATATTTAAAGTTCATGGGACCCAAGTTAAGGATTTTTGCTTAAGGGTCATTATAATACTTTTTTTTGTGTGTGTGTATAGATGTATATATATAAATTTTTATATATATATATAAAACATGGTATATACACATATGTGTAGATGTACATATATATTATATATACATGTATTACATCTACATTATATATACACATATATTTAAAGTTCACAGACCCCAAGTTAAGAACCCTTGCTTAAGGGTTATTATATATATGTATATACATACATATATATGTATATACATACATACATACATACATATATAGTGTTGTTAGTCACTCTCTTCACAACCCATTTGGGATTTTCTTGGCAAGGACACTAAAGTCGTTTGCCATTTTCTCTCCAACTCATTTCACAGATGAGGAAACTGAGACAAAAGAGGTTGTGTGACTTGCCCAGACCCAGGGGCTGAGGTTCCCAAACTTACTTGGCCTACCACCCCCTTTTAAAAATAATTACTCAGAGCCCCCAGGAAATATACTTTCTTTAACCCTTTAATGTTTTTTAAAATTTGCAGTATTTCAAAAATGACATCTTAAATTTAATCATTTATTCTAATTTTTTCCTGCATTGAAACTTTGATGATGTAATGCTGAATGAAATATGAAGGATTTTTCACAATTTTCTTCTTTTTTCCTTATGCTTCCCATACCCCACTCCCCCCATTGCAGCGGAAGCTACAGCTGCCCCGCGGGGCGCTGCAGCGACTCCCAAGGGTCGGTATCGCCCACTTTGGGAACCTACGGCTCAGGGTCACACTGATACAATGTATCTGAAATCGGGTCTTCCTGACTGCGGGCGGCACGCTCTGTCCTTTGCACCCCCTAGCTGCCGTATACATGCACACATATGGTCCCAGAGCAAGGGTTCTTAACCTGGGCTCGGCTTTTGTGCCCGGACGTTCGGCTCGTTCTACCATCGTCCTGATAACGAACTCTTCTGGGGGAGGAGGGAGGGGTGTGCGCGTGTTTCTAGTTTCTTGTCACTCAGGATGACCAGCTCTTCTATGGCAGAGACCAACCACAGCTCAGAATGGCAAGAACGCTGGCTAGCGTTGTCAGGGCGACACCGTGGCCTGACTGGGCTGCTGGGCGCCCGTGGCGAGGCCCCGGCTCAGCCGCCGGCTCTGGCTCACTCGCTCGCGTTGGCCCCGGAGCTGAGCTGGCCGGGCAGCCGCTGGCACTGCGCTTCCGGGCCTCGCGGAGCGCACTATCTCCCGGGCCGGAGCGGGAGCTCGGCCTCTACCACCTCCCCAGAGGGAAGGGGGGTAGCAGCGGCTCCTTTCGGCCTTTTTGTGTTCCGTGGGGCTGCGGCTCTAAAACTCGGGCCTTTACTTGGCTCCCGAATGAGGAATTACGGTTACAAAATAATAATCACCCTCTCCTCCTCTCCGTTCGCGCCTAAAGCTAAGTGGAAGCCAGCCGCCCTCCTGCTCCCGCCCCGCTCCGCCTCCAACCATGGCCCCGCCCCGGCAGGGGGGAGGGGAGAGACGCCGGGATAGACCCCTTCTCCCGCCATTTTTCGATTGCACAAGATATTTTTCAGGCATCCGCAGTTAACCCCGTATCCAGGCCCAGCCGACCGGTGCCTCTGGTGTGGGGGAGCGGGCTTGGGCGCTTAATGTACTTGAGTCTCCCGGGGAGAAGGTGATTAACATGCTCTCTCACAAGAAGAGGCCGGCCGAAGTTCACTGCGATCAGTGGGTGCTCGTTGCACCAGGTAAATGACCCAAAAGCAGTCACTGGCCTCCGCCCACGTGGCCGGGGGAGGGGGGGCAGGGCGGGCGGGGCAGCGGGCGCACGCGCGCGAGCTCGTGGTTCGATTGTACATCCCCTCCCCCTCAGAAGCCGGACTCTGGGCACGCGCTCTGCTCCCGGGCTTCTCCTTCCCGGCGATTCGTGTGAAAATGTCCCGGGAAAGGGGCGGGGCTTCGACTCGGGCTGCTCCCGGTGCTCCGGGGAATTCCCTGCCCGGGCCTCTCCGTAATGTCCGAGCATCCTAAGGCGGGGGTGGGGCTGGGAAGAGCCCCCTTGGGGTCCCCCGGGTCCCCGGGAGAGGGGCAAAAGTCCTGATCCCCGACCTCCAGAATCTTTGCTTCTTCGGCGCCCCTCCCCGCAGTGCCAGGTCCCAGGCGGTTCTTTATTAAGGGCTCACTATCGCACCTATCCCAAGGCTGCGTTCTCAGCCCGAGCTGAGCGCTCTGGAGGAGCCCCGGGCCTGGCCGCCGGCGGTCTCGCTCTGCCTAGTTACTTAGTATCCAGCCCTTCCTGTATCAGATACAGTGATCCCAGGCCTGGCCGCAGGCGGCCTTCGCTCTGCATAGTTACTTAGTATCCAGTCCTTCCTGTATCAGATACCGTGATCCCGGGCCTGGCGTCCGGCGGCCTCGCTCTGCCTAGTTACTTAGTATCCAGCCCTTCCTGTATCTGATACAGTGATCCCGGGCCTGGCCGCAGGCGGCCTCGCTCTGCATAGTTACTTAGTATCCAGTCCATTAGTGTATCAGATACAGTGACCTCGGGCATCGCCGCCTAGCTTTGCAAAACGTTGCCCTCACCGCCCCCCTAGTGCCCAAGCGTCTGCCATTTCTTGGGGGCAGAGGCAAGAAGACGGATTCCAGTTGGATCCTTCTTTGGTAACCAAACTTCCTTTTATTAAATTAGTTATTATTAAATTAGTAAGACCGGAACTACATCTAACCAAATCGGACTGAATTCACATTTCGGTCCAGCTCGACAACGTTTACGAAGCCCTTGCCGTGTAATCTGTGATGCTGGCAGTAGCAAGAGTTGGCATTTAAGTGATTGTCGACAGTTGAAAACCAATAAATTTAAAAAGTTACCATTGATACAGCGTGTCCCAAGGGTTTTCAAGACAGACAACTGCACCCAGACTTGTAGGACAGACATCTTGTATCTAGTACCCTAATGTTTGCCCAATACTTCCCCTACACTATTTTATCCTAGGTTTGTGTTGATCTGTTTACTTTATCTGATTCCTGTACCCAAGGAAAGCATTATACTATTTCAGACTGGAGATAGGGACTGGATTTGGTACTGGAAACTTCCTGCTGGGGAATATCTCTGGGCAGGTGGGTGCCGTTTCCACAATTTAGTCTTACTCAAAAAGTTGCTTTTCTCAATGGTGTCAAAAAGATAGCTCCCACTTCCAAGAGCATCCTACACCTTACACCCATTTAACAGCCCCCGAAACTGGAAGCCTAGAGAGCTCAAATTTTAAGTGATGATGAAGTTAAGTAGGTACAAAAATGTTTCCTTTGCACTGATTCCGCAGCAATCAGAAGGATGGTAGAGCTTTTGTAGTCAAGGTATTTCATATCTGTATCTAGATATGTTTTAAAACAAAATATTTGTTGGGTGCTGTTTATATATGATACTTAAAAAACATAAGAAGGAAGTGAAAACTGGATTTGTCTTTTGATTTCCTCTTTTTTATGAGAGAGAGGAGAGAAAAAGGGTCTGTTTCATTTCTTGAAAAACCCTTTAGGCTGTAGAAAGGCCTCAAAATAACAGGGGGTAAAATTAGAGACTTTATTTTGTTGTCTTTGTGTTTTAACTTTTATAGGCTAGATTCCGTTGCAACCAGAGATGGTTGCATCTCAGACTTTTTAGAAGTTTAGAGTGGTTTGCTTGAAAATACCCCTTTTTAATGAAGTCCTCTTATTCTGGGTTTGAATTAGCAGGCTGTCAATGTCTGTTAACTTGTATTCACTTGGAGATAAGAAGATCCATCTCTTTAGCTTTGATGTGAAGACCTGTGTCAATTGTGAGGCTAGGATTTGAGTTGCTGGTAATGTCCCCAGGAGTACAATGAGGAAGACCTTCCTTTCAGTGTCCCGTTCTTCCAGAGCTTTAGCTGTCACCCAGTGCTTTAAGAGGAGGTTGAGGAAGGATAGAATCCCATTAGAGCAAGAGGAATTGTGAAGGGAGGTTTGAAAATATTGGCTGGAAGTCAAAAGTTTTTTTGCACTTTTATAGGATGGTCATTTTAATGGTATAACGTCTTAACAAGAGGGAAAGTCACCTCACTGTAGTTAGTTTAGAGATTCAGCCTCAGTAAGTGCCATCCATTCTTGCAGTAAATTTAAGTTGGTGATCAAGTAGTTGGGAAAACCTCAGGAAACTGAAACGTTTTATGTGGTAGATGGTGAAAAAGTTTGTGTGATAAAGAAGCAATCTGACAACTGTTTTTGTAAGATTATACAGAACACAGCACCCAGATTATACAGAACACAGGGGAGGGGACGTACTTGAAATTTGCAGATATTCAAATATTTTATATGAAATTTTAGAATTTGAATTAGGGCAAGTCTTGTAAGAACTTCACATTTGAAGAATTCATCCTTCCTTTTGCCTCAGTCATGTCAATTATTAAAAATTTAAATATGGGAACCTCTAATCCATGGAGCCAAAAGTACATTTGTTAATTCTCAAATGTATAACACTTAGGTGTAGAAGACTTGGTTTCAGGTTTTAGTCAGAATACTCCTTTTCTCTGTAGCATAGTGAATAGAGTGAAAAGCTAGGAAAATCTAAGGTTCACCTGGCCTGTGTGGAACCTCTTAGTGCTCTAAATCAATGTCAAATGGGGACACTAAATTGTTCATAAGGATTTCTGTTGGCCATGTTGACTTAGAAAAATCACACATTAACATCTATATTCTGTTGCATTTTTATTTTGTTAAAACTTCACAATTACATTTTGATCTGCCTTTGGATGCTCTTGGAAGTGGGAGCTATCTTTTTGACACCATTGAGAAAAGCAACTCTGAGTAAGACTAAATTGTGGAAACGGCACCCACCTGCCCAGAGATTTTCCCCATCAGGAAGTTTCCAGTACCAAATCCAGTCCCTATCTCCAGTCTGAAATAGTATAATGCTTTCCTTGGGTACAGGAATCAGATAAAGTAAACAGATCAACACAAACCTAGCACCACCAGCACTTAACTATACCACTGAAAGACAAGCCCTTTAAAAAGAAAAGAATTAAAAAAAAATACTTTCTCTAAAGTCACAGTTTGATTTATGTTTTAAAGACAGGTTCAGTTTGATTTATGTTAACTCCTTGGGAAACCTGTTAAAGGAGCAGATGAGGAAATTTTGTTTCCAGATCAGAGTTCTGTCAATATTTGAGTAATGCTAATTTATTCGGTCTCCCAGCCCAGCTTTTACTGCCATCTACAGGCTTCTGAGACCCACCTCACAGTAAAGGATTGTTGCTCCCTTGGTAGGACTGGGGCTGGAGTTGAGGATCTGCAAGTGAGGATCAGAGGTTGGCATTTCCCTTAGGTTTAGTTCTTACTAAAGATTCATCAAAATAGAGAATTATTAATAACAAGTAACTAATAATGCGCCATCTCAGGAAAAGTTTGTAGTGTTTTCCTGTGAATGTGGCTCTGTGATAAATTAACTGAAGAAAGAAAGGACACTTTTGGCCAAGTGTTCACGTCGTTACAATGAAGTTTATCTTTAAATTGCTGTAAAATGTAAGAGAATTACCTTGGTGAAAGAAGTAGGCTGCACTAATTATTGAAAAACTATATTCAAAGCACCCATCCTCTAATGAATTCATCAACCCAGCCCAATTACTGGAAAATGTCCTTAGAGACAGAAATAGAAATGTAAATAGAATTAGAAAGAGGCTTATTAGAAATGCAAATATATAAGTTACTGAAACTCCACAGATAGTTGTCCACCTCCATCTTTGCATATAATTCCAATGCAAACTAAAGACTACTACATAATATTTCTCATTTCTAAAAGTTTTAAGCTCTACAAAGATTTCCCTTACTATATCTCCATGAGGTAAGTAGCTGGAGTAGTCTTATTTTCCCCACTTGACAGATGAAAATTGAGTTTAAGTGTCTCATTGTTAGTCTCTAACTTGTGTCCTTCCACTTTGTCAGGCTGAATTACATTAACAAGTACATTAGAAAAAATATCTCTGGTGTTTCTCATATTTGGAAGACTCTCCAAGGGGATAGAAGAGTCTTTGCCCTTCAAGTTTTTAATGTCTCATTGGGCACACAAAACACAGGCAAAGATAACGTTAAATGTAATAACTTCCTAGGAGATAATTGTGATATTCAGGGTTTGAGAAATTTGACTTTAAGGAGAGAAAGATAGCAGATGAGTTTTCCATTTGGGTATTATTTTAATTTATCCTGCCTATAATAGGAAGAATCAGTAATACTTTTTGCTTTGAATGGCCCTAAATATTTCCTCAAATTGTCTAGGGCTCACTGGACAATTTCCAGCTACACATGCCTACCAGCAAGGATAAGTTTCCATAATGGATTGTCATAGCTACCCTATTAGAAATGTAGCTGAAATTTTCCATCTTTTTTTGCTGCTCTTGCTTCTCTAGAGATAACAGATGTTTGGGTCATGTTTATTATAGTTTCCCATGGGACACATCTTCAACTGCTAACAGCTGTAGTTTGTTGGTACAGACCTGAGTATGTATGGTGAAGCATAGAGCCTCCCTGGGTCATAGGGTCATAGATACAGACACAGATCATAGGCTCATCGAGTTTGAGCTGGGAAATTCTCTCATTTCTGGTGGAGATGAAGCCACCTGTGCCTTTCAGAATTCACAGAATATTAGCGATAGAAAGGACTTTAAGGACTAGTCTAGTCCCATCTTTTTTTAATACACCAACATGTGAAGATCCATCTCAGCAGAGAGAGGTGTTTAGAGCAGCGCCTAAACATTGGGAGGCCTTGGTGAATATGAAATGATTAAAAATAGCAATTACAGATGTTGGTTGCACAGCCACAGAAACTCAGGTCAGATGAGCTGAGTAAATCTATTAGAGTGAATGGATCTTGAGTGCATAGTAATTTAGAAATGAAGTAATTTGTCTTTATTGTACATTTTTTTTAAGCATAAGTTTGTTCTCTTGGAGAATGCCCAAAACTTAGTCCTTTTTTTTCCAAGTGAGGTAGTTAACTTTTTTTTTAAATAAATTTATTTATTTAACTTTTTACATTCATTTTCACAAGATTTTGGGTTCCAAAATTTTCTCCCCATTTGACCCCTCCCCTCTCCCCAATACACCGAACATTCTAATTACCCATATCACCAATCTGCCCTGAGGTAGTTAACTGTTAAGGGACAGCTGTGAGTGTCCTCTAGTGACGGTAACAATGACCTGAGAATCCACATTTTGTTATTGGTTAGGCCACTAACCAAAAGTAAACTGGAGCAAATGCTCGCTGGGTGACTCTGTGCCTGTTTTTCCATTTGTAAAATAGAAGTAGTGAGTGACAGAGCCTCCTTTTCTGTGGTGATGTCATGCAAATAGACTAGAATAATAAGTATCAAAGCAATTTGAAAGGGTTTAAAAAAAATTCTGTGCATGCTTGCATATCTCCTTATTGTCTCCCCTGTTTAAATGTTAAGTTCTTGGCTAATAGGATTGTTTCATTCAATATAGTTGTGTTCTCCAGAGCCTAGTGCAATGACAGGTGCACAGCAGAAATTTAATAAATAATTGTGGAACCCTTAGGTGGAACAGTGGATGGAGCGAAACTGGTCTTCTTGAGTTGGAAATTTGGACGTGACCCTGGGGAAGTCACTCACTGTGTTTGCCTCATTTCTCTCATCTCTAAAATGAGCTGGAGAGGGAAAACCCCTCTCGTATCTTTGCCAAGAAAATCCCTAATGGGGTCACAAGGAGTCAGATGTGACTGAGCAACTGAGGACCGACAATACTTGGTAAACTGATACAATATCTTGCATGTATTCCTTTGAAATATATTCTAGTTGACAGGAAGGCAGTGTGGGAGTAGGACAAAAATCTGGAATTGTAGTCAGAGGACCAAAATCTTGGGTTCGGATTCTGACTCCCACTTACTTGTACTATCTTGACACTTTGATTGAGCCTGTTTGCTCAACTCCAAAGTGATGGTGTTGTTAGATGACCTCAGAGCTCTGTTTCTTAACACCATCAACCTATCAAATTTTAGAGAAGCTTTCCTTTTTAACATTTTTTTTGGTGAAACCATAGTAATTCTTTCTTATTTATGACTAAATATATAAATGCAGACTTAAAAAAGAGTTCTAAAAGAAATAACTTCTTTTAAAAATTTAATACTAAATTTACCCAATTTGTTGGAAAAGAGGTGCTCTAGACCTAATTACCTTCTCACTTATCCTAAAAAGCAATGACCTTTAACCCTCCCAAGTAGACATTTAGTGGGTTTGAATGGTCTTTTTGTTCCTTGTAAAAATATAAAAATGTAAAAAAAAATACTTTTGTGTAAAACATGTTCAAGTGATAAAGGCATCCCTTTGTCTTCAAAAGCGACAAGTATGTTATGGTTTGAGTTGGAGGTTGTGATTACTGTCTATGGCAATCAACCAAGAGAAAATTCAATTCCAGGACTGTTTTTAGATAAGTTTTGAATAATTATGCTAAATTTCTTGAACAGTTTCAGTTACCATCTAGTATAGCATAGGCAACAGTGTGGAAGTCTTTGATTCTTTAAGCATTGAGCACACTCAGATTTTCCACATGAAGCCTGATTCTGGCTTGGTTTTTGTTGCATTTTTAATGGGTTGACCTTCCTCTGATGGCCACTATATCTGGCTGTCTCTATGCTTGACTGTGCTCTGTGGTTGATTGACTAATCATCTGCCAATTGGTGTAATCAGACAGTTTCTGGAACCTGATCTTTTGTCCTGCTAGTCATTATTCAAAAGGAATTGAGACATTTATGAGTTAGAACTAATAACTCCCATTGTTTTTTTTTTCCTCAAGACAAAAAAAGATTATAGGAAAGAAGGAAGAATAGTGATTATAAAAGACTTCATTTTGAGGGGGGGAAAGTAGGAGCTGGATGTGCAGTATTTGATCTCCACCCTCTCACCCTAATAAAATTTCACTTTTCAGTTTAAAAATTAAACTAAAAACACATTAAGAAAATAACTTATTCACGCTTTCCAGAACTGAGGCATAAGAAAATATGTGATCACTAGAATCTAGTGATCTTTTCTCTTTGTTTTGGAGAAACTGTTTATGTTTCTTAGAAGAGTCCTTTAAATTTACCTCATGTCTATTCTTATTGCCACTACATAGTAGAAGTACTCAGTGCCTAGGTGGCTGCAGCAGCCTTCTGACTGGTCTCCTTTTTTCCATTTTCTACCTCTGTAACACATTATTTTGGAAATACTGCCTTCATCATGATTCTCTCTCTTTGTTTCCTCTTGGCTCCAGAAGAAAGTCCAGTCTCCTAACCTGTCATTTAGGATTCTTTATAGTTTGCCCTCACCTTATTTACCTAGCCAACATATTTCCTATGATAAACGCTTTAATATAAAACCTTAGATTAGCCAGTTTAGTTGTCTTATTGTTCCCAGAATCCACTATGCATAGCTACATCCATGTAACATCTGTATCCATGTCTATATCTATTTTGTTGTTGTTGAGTCATTGAGTTCTGTCTAACCTTTGTGACCCATGGACCATAGCACACCAGACCCTTCTGACCTCCATTATCTCCTGAAGTGTATTCAAGTTTATCTTCATTGCTTCCATGACACAATCTATCCATGTCATCCTCTGCCATTTCCTTCTCCTTTTGCCTTCAGTCTTCATCAGGATCTTTTCCAGGGAGTCCTGTCTTTTCATTATATGGCCAAAGTATTTAAGCTTCCACTTCAGTATTTGACTTTCCAATGAGTAGTCTGAATTAATTTCTTTAAGTATTGACTGATTTAATCTCTCACAAGTCTTTTCTAGCACCACAGTTGAAAGCGTTGATTCTGTGGCACTCAGCTTTCCTTATAGCTCATCTCCCATGACCATACATTGCTAGTGGAAAAACCATAGGTATGACTATTCAGCCTATTGTTGCCAAGGTGATGTGTCTTTCCTTTTTAGTATGCTGTCCAGATTTGCCTTACCTTTCCTTTCAGAGCAAGCATCTTTTAATTTCATGTCTGCAGTCAGCATCTGCATTGATCTTTGCAGCGAATATAAAATCTCACACTGCTTCCATTTCTTCTACCTCTATTTGCCAGGAAGATTTTGGACCAATTGGCATGATCTTAATTTTTTTTTTTTTTGAATGTTAAGCTTCAAGTCAGATTTTACTGACTTTTTTACTTCTTTTTTTACTTTTTTCCTCCTTCACCCTCATCAAAAGTCTTCTTGATTCTTCTTCACTTTTTTCATTGGAGTATTATCATCTTCTTCCATCAGTCTTAATTTTGGTTTTTGATTCAACCAACCTGGCATCTTACATGATATACTCTGCATATAAATTAGATAAGGTGACAATATATAGCCTTGTTGTACTTCTTTTCCATTCTTAAACCACTCGGTTGTTCCATGTTCAGTTCTGACTTTTGCTTCTTGATTTACAGGTTCCTTGGGAGATAAGTAAGATTTCACCTGGTACTCCTGTCTCTTTGAGGACTTACTATGTTTTGTGGTGATCCAGTCAAAGGTGTTAGTGTAGTCAATGAAGTAGAGGTAGATGTTTTTCTGGAATTCCCTTGCTTTCTCCATAATCCAGTGAATGTTGGCAATTTGGTCTCTAGTTCCTCTGCCTCTTTGAAAACCAGACTGCAATTCTAGTAATTCTTGTTTCACATATTACCGAAGCCTAAGTTGCAGAAGCTTAAGTATAACCTTGCTGGCATGTGAAATGACTACAGTTGTTCTGTATCTATATCTATTTCTATTTTCTACTTTACTCTAGTTCCATTACCAGTATCTTCCCTTTGCCAGAAAGAAAACTTTTCTAATTCCTTCTCTGCCTGTCTAAGCTTTACTCATTGTTCAAGGTACAAGTTAGGTCCTCCTTATTGCATGGAAATTCTCCTGATTTACACTAGTCCTTATTGCTTTCCTGTGGATTCCTGTATTACCACACATATTTGACACTTAGCCATGTATACAAATGTATATTCTATTATACTTCATGGTTCTGAGATTTCTTTGGTTTGAGTACTGATGAAAATCATAGTCCCTTTATGATTTAGTACATAATTTTCATGGGTTGTTGTGGCAAAAACAAAAAACGTTCATCACCTGGAGGCTCAGTGGATAGAACCCTGGATTCAAAGTCAGGAAGATCTGAGTTCATATGTAGCCTTAGACACTAACTAGCTATGTGACCCCAGGCAAGATACTCAATCTGTGGCTTCCTTAGTTTCCTTATCTGTGAAATGAAATTAAGAGTAGCATCTACTTCCCAAGATTGTTGTAGGAATAAAATGAGATATTTACAAAGGCTTTGTAAACTAAAAAACACTATATGAATTCTATTAATATTATTGATGAATTTCTTAAATCTTAAGCTAGTTAGAATGCAGACATAGAGTCTGTTAATGAACTATAGAAATACAGAATGAGAGAAGAAGAGTAAAATGTAGGATGATGAGGAAGGGGCCAGGTTGGGAAAAACTATACATGTTAAACAAATCAAGTCAACATGAATTTATTAAGTACATACTATGTGCTGTGGATATGAAGAAAAACAAAAAACAGATCGTGGTGTCAAGGAACTCAATGTAATTTGGGAGACAATGTGCAAACAAAATATTGTCAGATAAATTAGAGATAATAAATAAAGGGAAGGCCCTGACTTTAAGAGGCATTAGGAAAGGCTTCTTATAGTAGTTGAGATTGTAGCTGGGATTTGATGGAAGATGGGGAAGCGAGGAGACAGGGATGCAGAAGGAGAGAATTCCAGGCCTAGGGAACAGCCTCCCCAGTGGAGTACTCCATTCAAGAGATAGCAATAAGGCCAGTGTTACTGGGTCACAGAGAACACAGAGGGGATTAAGAGAGAAGACTGGAATAGTAGAAAGGGACCAGGTTGAGAAGAACTTTGAATGTCAAACAGTGGAGTTTGTAGTTGATGTTGGAGACATTAGAGAGCCATTAGAATTTATTGAACAAGGGGGCAATGTGATAAGATCTGAGCTTTAGGAGAATCAACATGGTAGCTGTGTGGATGGTGGATTGGAATTGGGAGAGACTTAAGACAGGTAGGTTGGTGAGAAGGTTGTTGAAATAATCCAGGTAAGAGATGATAAGGACCCAAGCTGAGGTGGTAGCTATGAGAGTAGAGAGGAAGGGATATGGGAAAGATGTCATAGAGTTAGAAGTGATAGAGTTTGGCTACCAATTGGATGTTTGTTTAAGTAAGAGAGAGAGAGTTTAAGAAGACAATAATGTTTTGAACCTTAGTGACTAGAAGGATAATTATTCCTTTGACAGAAAAAGGGGACATGAAAAGAAGAGTAGGTTTGGAGGGAAAAAGTAATGAGGCATATTTTGGACATGTTAAGTTGAAGATGCCTGTGGAATGACCAGTTGGAAATGACCACCTGTAGTACTGCAGTACTGAAATTAGGATAAGATATATATAAATATGTGAATCTTATGCATAGATGGGAATTGAACCCATAGGAACTGATGAAATCACCAAGAGAGAATTCAGAGAGAAAAGAAAAGGCTTAAGGTAGAACCTTGAAATTCACCCCACAGTTAGAGGGCATGACATGGATGGTGAATACTCCAAAGAATTAATTTGAAGAATAGTTAGAAAGATTGGAAGAGAATCAGGAGAGAAAACAGTATCACAAAATCCCAGAGAAGAGAGATAGATACTCCAGGAGGAGAGGATGTTCAACAATGGCAGATACTGCAGAGATGTCAAGGAGAATAAGTATTTAGAAGAGGGTAGTACATTTGGCAATTAGAGATGGTTAGTAAATTTAGAGAGAGCAGTGTCAGCTGAGTGGCAAATTTGGAAGTCAGTTTGTAGGGGATTAAGAAAGTAATAGCAGAGGAATGAAGGCATCAAATGACTTTTTCAAGGAAATTGGCTAAGTAGAGGAGGAGTGATCTTGGACAGTAATTAGTTGTGTGGTGGAATCTAGTAAAGGATTTTATTGTTTTTTAATGAGAGACTTGGACATGTTTATTGTAGACATCAGGGAAGAAAGTAGTAGATTAGAAAAAAGGCTGATAATTGGGAAAATCAGCTGAAAAAGACAGAAAGAAATGGGATTAAAGGTAGAGGGGTTAGCTTTGGTGGAGAAAAACGCTGCTCCATTAATAGAGGTGATAGTAAATAAGTTAGTAGAGAGTGATCTCATGGAGTTGTGAGATAAGGAGGAAGGGTTTCTCATGTGAGAAGGAAGAGAGGAGTTCTTGGCAAATATTCTCTATTTTTCCTTCCTTCCTCTTTCTTCCTCTCCTTTCCTTATTCCTCCCTCCCTCTTTCCTTCCTTCCTTCCTACCTACCTTCCTTCCTTCTTTCTTGTTTTGATCTAGGGGTGCCATTTGAGATTATAGAAGAGATTTGGTACAGCCACTGTTGAGGGTGATATAGAGAATCAATTAAGAACTTGTAAAAAGTAAAAAAAAAATGCTTTGCTTCATTGAGGCCCAGTTGAGATTACATAATATAAATTTGTAGTCAATAAAGTTTTCATGATTGTAAAACTGTATCTCTGTTCACAAAAACCAAAAACATAACAGTTGTGCAAAACCAGCCAACTTACATTACCTGAATCTAATAAAACATGCAGTAGTCAGCACCTTGTAATTCACTCTACCTTTTTGCCTGAGAAGAGGGAGATGAATTTTGTCATCTGCTTTCTGGAAGCTGTATTGTTCATGACCTTTAAATTGAAGTTAGCTTTCCATTATTGTTTTCATTTATATTTTTAGTCATTTTGCATATTCTCTTGTATCTGCTTACTTCTCTTTTCTTCAATTTGTGCAAGTCAACATATTTCTTTGCAATCTTGATGTTCGTAGTTTATTATTATATAGTATTCCATTGCATTCATATACAGTTATTCCTTCCATGTCTGGGGGGGTGGGGGAGTTAGGGATGTGGCACCAGGATTTGGAAAACGTGAGTAAGATTTTTTTTGTCCCTCCTTTCATACCAGAGAAAAGCCTGAATTATTATAGTATTAAAAGATAAACTATGCTGATATTATACAATATTATACCTTCATTTTATGCATTTCCGAATTTCTCAACTTTTTCTGTGTTATCTGCTGACCTTTGCATGTCGTCTGCAGCTTCCACAAAACTCCCTAAAAATTCTCATTTAATTTCTTATGGTGACCCATGAAATATTGAAACTAAGAAAGGTAAAAGTCTTTATGTGGAAAGGTTAACTGCGCTGTATTTGTTCAGCCATTCCCCAGTCAATGAATGCTTACTCTTCCCAATTTTTTTACTGCCACCCCCCAAAAAATGTTGCTATGTATTTGGTATAGATGGAGTCTTCTGGTTTTGATCTTCTTGAGGCACAACACTAAATGTTCCTTGAAGCTAAACTCTCTTGACATAGTTTTGAGTTCCCTTACTATCCTGGTGGTTGTTCTCTGTATCCTGTGATGTATCAGTGACCCTTCTAAATTATGGAACTCATAAAGGAAAGCAGTAGTCCAGATGTGAGCTGACCTCGTACTTAGAATCTTAGGCTTTTAAAAGATAGAGAAGTTAAAAAGTCTTATAATTAACTCCCTTAGACTCTGCCATTCTTTGTCATTCCTTTGAGATAGGTAAGATTTTACCTTATTTTTCAAAAGTCTCCAAAGATATCATTTTAGGTTACTTTTACTTTTTGCTCATTTGATTCCTTCATATTACAGTTTTAATCTGGTTTCTTTCTAGAAAGTTTGATTTCCTTTTCAAAGGAAACTGCAGATAACTTCCTTCAGATTGTGATTGTGATTAACTGCTGATATAACTGTTTTTTAAAGTTACTTGGAGATTGTATCCATACACTACTTTGTTATTATACATGATTAAAAATCAGGATTTTAAAATTTCTTAATATTAAAAAATGTTATTATGAGTATTTATTGTTTATTTTTTTATAAATTTTTAGTGTGTGCTTAATGAATTTTACCTTAGGAGTTTTAAATGATTATATGAACATAAGGCATGTGATCTCAGCTGGGGCAAAGACCTCTAAATTTAGAAACATGTTTTTAAACGTGTGGTTTACACGAAACAGTCCCAGATAAATACGCTGTGCTATGGACTGGAAGATAAGAAACATTTTAAATGTTACTTAATAGAATTAAAAACCTTTGCTTGCTGAACTGAAAAATATTTAGGCTTGCACAGCTCTTTGCAAGTCACTGCAGAAATACTGACAGATTTACCTTTAAGTCATTTTGGCAAAATTGAACTTTTATCAAAAGACTGAAAAAACAACTAAATTACTCGTTTGAAAGTTTTGTAAGGGCAGTTTTATTTTTTTTATGTCAAATATGCAGGTTTTTCTCCATTTGCATGCATGTATAGGAACGTGTTAGTAGGAATTTATTTTGAATTTTAGAGGACTTGGGATTTCTGGCTTCTATTTTCAGATGTTCCATTAAATATGCTTGTTTAACTTACTTTCTTATTGGGTTTTGGTTCCTGCCCAGGGACTACTTATTGGGTAAAATAATATGGGATGCCTGGGTGAAAGGTGATATGTGTGGCAAGAATCCAGTTTTCTGCCCAAACAGGATCTGGTGCCTATTTTCTATCTGGCCAGTGTGGCTGACCAGGGTACTGAGAAAATCTAACAGCATCAGGCAAGCCAGATTCAGGGGATGACCTAGGTTCTTGCCAGAATAAAAACTTTTCATATGGGGAAATTTTTAAACCATGTCTCATGTCTTCTGGTTGTGGCATTTTTCAGAATGTTTTTATTTCAGTGTTCTTGAGTCTTTTAGTCCTTAATTATTTTTGTTTGTTTTTATAAACAGTTTTTGAATCTTTTAATTGCTTGGTTTACCTGACTCTATTGAGATTTTCTTAAAACTTTTTATTGTTCATGTTTCTTCCTTTATTTCAGTGTTTATTAATATTTTGCTTCAGCAGAGCTAAAATAATTCAGAGAAAGAGTAAGGCATTGAGAAACAGAGTAGGATTAGAAAAACGCAAGAGTTAAAATCTTGGGCATTCTATTTCAAGGAAGACATAATTGACCATAGAGAAGTTCCATAGATAAGAAGCTAATTTTGTTGAAGACGTAAGTAGATGCCCAGATAAATATTAATTACAGAACAACAAAAAATATAGGACTCAAAGGTCCTATAATATAAAAATCAGATCAAAGTTTTTAAGACCATGAAATGAGTGGAGCATCCTGTGATACTCAAAAGTGGTAATATTAGGACAAATCAGACATTTCTTTCCAGGAATTAATCAGGCCAGAATATAGGAATAGATGCAAAATAAATTTGGGTAAATTCACCGATGAAAGCTCCATTACCAATAAAAAGGGTTATTTCAGGTTGGCAAGGAGTATCTTTCATCTCACAAAATATCAGTTGGTATCACTTGTCAGCAAGAGGGTAGGGGGACTGAATGAACTGTGGATCTCTCTTAGTGTGACACTGTAACTCAATTTAAACTCTGGAGAGGGAAACATCAGCCAACTGTGACTTTGCCTGGCTAAGCCTGGAATGAAGATTTTCTCAGACAGCCATGGTCATGTCAGCCAAATTGTGACTGGGAGGCCAAAGTGTATTTGGACAGAAAATTGGTTCCTGGCCTTAATATGTTTATTGATTAATTTTGTATAATAAAAGCTCTTGCAATAAGGCCCAGTGATATAGATTTCTCCCGAAGAGAGTATCTGTGATCAAATATTACACTGTGTAATCAGTCCACAAGCATTTATTCAATGTTTGCTATGTGCCAAGTACTTAATAGTCCTGGATACTTGACTTTCCGAAGTACTTTCATGTAAATTTTTGTATGTAGTCATTTTCACAGTCTTGGGTCATCCTCATAGTCTTGTGAGGTTAGCAGGGCAGGGATTATTAGCCTTCTTTTCCAAATGGGTAATTTGAGGCTTAGGGGGATCAAATGACTTGCCAAAATCACACATTAAAAAATAGAGGAAGTCATTAAATCAAGTGTCTTGACCTCTAATCCTTTGCTTTTTCTACACCTTTCCCTGCTTTCAAAGATGACTGTAGAATATAAGCTTCTTATTTTTGTTTTTGCATCACATACCTATTGCAGTGCTTCATAAATGAGTGATTAATAAATGAGTTAGGAGCCACATTCTCTGGAAGCGGTAAGGTCCCAAGAAATGAACTTTGCAGGCAAGGGGTTTAACTTCCCTGGACTTCAGTTTCCTCATCAGTTAAATGATATTAATAAGTTGGACACTAGATAACATCTAGGATTCTCAGGTCCAAACTTATGCTCCCCAAATGAGTTTAACAGCATCTTCTAGAGGACCAGGCACATCATTGTCCTGTAGCCATTTTTGGGTTATTCTTTATTTCTTTAAGGATCACTTTGTAATTGAATTTATACAAGTCTCTTAGTGTGTTTCGGTAGGTCAGTCTCCAAATACTTTGTGAATTTTGTAGTTACTTGGAATAGGATTTCTCTATTACTGCTTCTTGTGTTTTGTTATCATTACATAGAGATATAGTTGATCTGAAGATTTATTTGGTAGCCTACAACTTTGCTGATGGTATTGTTTTAACTTTTGTCTTTGTTGATTCCCTAGTCTTTTCCAAGTAAACCATAATATCATCAGATACTATTTTTATGGTCTTCATAAACAAAAGCTACAAACCCAAATGGAAAATTAACAATGAAATTCTCAATAATGAATGAGTCTAAGAACCATAGAAACAATAACTGTATAAGAGAAATTGATGATGAAACAACATAACAAAAGTTATGGGATATAGCTAACATAACATAAAAATTATGTCCTTATATACATATATTTAAAAAAAACAGAAAAGTGAAGAAATATGTATGTTCTTTCGCTGTCCCATTTAGAAGCTGCCATAAATCTGTTAACTAGTTTCTCCAGCAATTAGCTCAATCCTATAGGTTCCCTTTTGTCTATATTTCTGTTAGATTTATCCCAAACTGAGAGAAGGATATTGAAGTCTCTTGTCACTGTTGTGTTACTGCCTATGTCTTCTTGAAGCTCAGGTAATTTTTCCTTTATGAATATGAATACTAAGGCATTTGGAGCATATAAACTTATTATTGATATTCATTTATTATCTGTGGTTCCTTTCAGTATAATGTTAGTTTCCTTGTTTATCCCTTTTCATTTTTTGAATGTTTGCTTTTACCTTATATGGTGCCAAGGCAATATTCTCCATGGCAGCTATGAGTATGCCAGCACGGTTCTAAATTGCAAAATATAACACTCTCCACATGGAAGACAGAACCAAAACATTTATTCAGATACCAGAAAGCAGAATCCCAACACCAGAAAACCAAATTCATCATAGTAACAAAGAAATCTATACACAGTAACAATGTAGTAGACATTACTATCTCCATGGCTTTCCACAAACCAGCTCCCTTAAACAAATCACAATCCAGCTGTCTTAAACAAAATCACAGACAAGCTCTCCCACTCAGCTAGTTGCTGCCTGCTCTTTCCCAGTTTTCTGGTCTGACCAACTTCCTCTCAGCTCTGCTCCAGCTCCACCTCTTCCTGTTCCACCCTTCCTGCTCCATCCCTTCCTCTTCCACCCATTCAGCAAACTCCCCCCACCACAGGCTTCCTGTGACTCAAATTCATGTGATTTAGACTTCCATGTGACTTATGCAGGTAACATAGGCCTATTAATGGGTAGGAAACATCTTCCCATTCCATTAAAAATACATTAATTCCAGTGAAAATACATTAATAGTATACATTGTCATATAGCATGTTTGCAACTCCTGCTTTTTTGGATTCACTTGATGCATAGTAAATTTTTTTCTATCACCTCTTTTATTTTGTATATGTGTTTTTAAATGTATTTCTTATAAGCAACAGATTGTAGCATTTTGTTTTTATACAATCTGTTGCTCTTTTTCTTTTTATTGGATTGTTTAATTCTTTTACATTTAAAGTTATGAGAATTAAGTTTATATTTTCCTCCACCTGTCTCTAATATTGTTCATTTTCAAGTTATAATTCCTTCTCTGCTATAGACACAATAGTGTGTTCCTGCAGTTATTTTACCTTAGTCTTTTTTTAAGGTGTCCCCATTCCCTCTGATCCCCTCTTCTTATTTGTTACCCTTTCATTTTGGAGTTTTGCTTATTAGTTCCTTTTTTCCTCCTGTTTTTATCTAGTTGTATAATTCTTCTGTACTTTTCTTCCCTTTCAGTCAACTAGATTTCTTCTTTCCTTCAGCTAGTCCTATTCATTAGTTTTTAAAATTGTATTTTTGCATCACTTTCCAATAAAGATTTCTCTTCCTTTCTGCCTCAAGTGACCTTAGATCAGTAATTGCTCCACAATTACTGACACTTAGGTCAGTAATTGCTCCACCTAGATGCTGTTGTGCTCTTTCCTTCAGTTTTAGTGATGTGCTGCACAGCCTTCCCTTACCACTACCCTCAAACATATGGTATCTTATCCTAGTCTCTCTCTCCCTCCCTCTCTCCCTCCCTCCCTCCCTTCCTTCCTTCCTCTCTCTCTTTCTTTCTCTATCTCTGTGTCTCTCTCCCTCTCCCTCTCCCTCCCTCCCTCCCTCTCTCTCTCTCAGTTCCCTGCCCTGGCACCACCAACTCAGAGCTTTGACCCACTGATTCTCCACCCCAGCACTGGCTATTCATAGAGCTGCCACATTAGTGCTATGGGGTTGTCTGCCCCAACATTGGCATTACAGAGCTTTGTTACACTGGTGCTGTGTAGCCCACATCAGGCTTTTGTTCCTTAAAGGGCTGCAGAGTTCTGTCTGTGACCACTAGAGCAGTCTGGAGGTAGGATGGCATTGACAAAAAGAGGGAGCGGAGTGTGAAGGTGGGTTTTATTACAGGCCTGTCAGGTCCTTGAGTCTGTTAATGCAGTCTCTGTCTTTGTATGGAAAGTAGGGGAGGGGTGTTCAGTGAGCTTAGTTAGGGTCAGTGAGCATAGTTCACTGGCTTTTCTTTTTAAGCTCTCTTTTGGATTCTGGGTAACCTAGACCATGGAGACAGCTCAAGTTGTTTTATCATTGGCACATAATATCTCTTTTGAAGAGATCTGAATGGTCATGGAAATCAGAGAAAATGTCTAGTCCTTCTCCTTATTGTTTTTGTGACTCAGAAATCTAAAGGAAATCTTTTAGCCTACATTTTGCCAATGTTTGAGTTTCTAAAAAACTTTGAGAATTTTTTTCTAGAATACTCTGGAGTGGTGAATGTGGAAGAAGAAATATACCAACTATGGGAATAAATGCCTAATATGTTCTAGTCACTATGCTAAATGCTTTGCATTTGATCTTTAGAACATTAAGGGACAGTTGTGCTACATACATCATTTATCCTCAGTTGAATTCTACTCCCATTATATATAACAGTGCTACATGTCTCTATTGTTGTGGGTAAAATTGGGATCTGTTTGATGTCCTCCGTCAACATTTCTTCATCTTCTTCAAATTTATTAGTCTAGAATGTCTATTTTGTTTTCAACCAAGTGAGCAAGATTTTTACCTGTACCTTAAAGAATACACATGCGTGCGCGAACATACGCGCGCGCACACACACACACACACACACACATATCCTTGGCTTTTATCATATGTGATTTTTAGCAAAACTCATGAGCTTTGGGGAAGTGTGGGGTTTTTTTATTTATTTGCTTGTTTTTTGTTTGTTTTTATTTATACCAGTTATACCAGAAAGAGTTCTTACTTTGGAAACTTTTTTTCTCTCTGAAAATACTGTGCTTCCTATGGTCTTTGAAGGAGTGAAGACCCCCTAAAGCAAGGAAAATGACCCAGATCTGTTTGATGGCAGCACTGATACTTGGGGAAAGGGAAAAGCATATAGTCATTACTGAAATTAACATTCCTGGAAGCTACATATGAAACTTGAGGATTATGCTGATTTCTCTTGCATGCGTTCTATGAGTGTGTCCTTGTATTTCCAGCACAGCATCGCAGTGATCAGGCTAGAGGGAAGCACATATCTGAATCCATTTTAATGACTAAAGAAGCCTTGAATCAAAATGTGACCCTGACCCGCTTTGGTGTGAGTGATTGCAATAGACACAGTAACGATCATCTTAAAAATAAAGGGGTGGAATATATCTTATTTTCATTGGAACTTTCTTCAGGAATCTGAAAATCCTCTGTGTGTTGTTTGAAAAGAAAATGAACTGTTCTGGGGGAGATTTTGCTTTTTCTTCTCTGGAGCAGTTGGCATGTTTTCTGCGCTAATCTTATGTGTGCCAAAAATCAGACAGGGTCATGAGCAAATGGCCAGGGCTGCCAAGCCATAAGGATCCTTGGCAGGGGTGGCAGCCAACACTGAAGAACTCCAGTGACTCTTAACTTATCCATGATATGGAGAAACTTTGGTGTTTCTCAGGAGAGGGATGAAAGGACCTGCTAGCCTGAAGGATTGGAGTTTTTATTGATTGATAAATGCATTCATATCAAAGTAAACTGGAAAATAACCCCAATCTGTATTTCTTTGTAAGAAAAGTGATGCTTACACAAGAGATACCACTTTTGAGAAGGGACCACAGAATTGAGAATTAAACCTATGATTTATTTTCTATACTTTGGTATAAATGATATTTGACCCTTAAGTTTCAAGATATTGAAGTTTCCTGTCATCAACAAGGGAAGGAGGGTGGTGGAGCTTTTTGGGTTAGCAGTCAGGGATATTGGGTTTAAGATCTCACCTCTGCTACTTCCTAATGGTGACCGCGGATGACCACTTACCCTCAGTTGTAAAAAAGGGGGTGATAGTATCTGTAAAACTTACTTTGTAGTAGGGGTTCTTTGGGAGACTGATGAGGTCTTTGAACCCCTTCTCAGAGTAATATTTTGAAATGCATATTATAAAATAATGTATCAATAAACATTTATTAAGCGTCTACTATATGCCAGGCATTGTGCTAATCACTAGCTAGGACGGCATAACTACAATTATATTGGAATACAGTGATCTGTCTACTTATATGATATTATATATGTATGTATGTGTTTGCATATATATGTATGTATACACATACACACTATATACCTATACATATACATGCATGTGTTTAATATGTGTATATATGTATATGCACACATATATGAAAGTTCATGGATCCCAGGTTAAGAACTATTGCCTTATAGGGGTTGTTGTAAGGCTTAAATGGATTATATGTGTGCGTGTGTGTGTGTGTGTGTGTGTGTGTGTGTGTGTATATATATATATATATATATATGTGTGTGTGTGCATGTGTATATATGTGTGTGTGTGCATGTGTATATATATATATGTGTGTGTGTATACATATATTTCTATGTATCTGTCTATGTATGTATGTATGTATCATTCTCTTACCCTGTAAACTTTAGAGTGCTTGAGGCCCAGGGCAGGGATGTATATAGCAGTAACAAGTTTGGGGTGTTGGTATTAGAGGAAAATAGCCAGTAGTCATGTCCGGACGGGTTTTACACTGCAGAGCTTTGGAGTGAGGTGAATGCAGGAAATGAGATTCAGGCTGTATGAAATGGAATTTAACATTTGTTTCTCACTTGACACAGTTGGTAGTCTTGTTACATCGACACAGACATACACATATTTTCATTAAAGTTCTTGTGTCAAGAAAAATAGTCATCCATTTATCTACTTGTTTTTTGCCCCCTCAGTTCCAGTGTTTTGGTGTTCTAGAAAGGGGGCAGATTGAAGATTGAAGGGGGCAGATGGCTGCTGGAGAGTGAAAGATAGAGTAGGGAAAGATAAGAGACTTTCACAACTAGACAGGAAGCTCCCTTTGCATCTTAGGAAATGGTTATAGTTGAGTTAGATGCAGGGATCCAGACTCATGCATGACAGCACTTTGTTGAGAATGAAACAATCAGGTCATTTGCAGTTTCTGATATATCATTTTCTCCATTATTGAAAGAAAAACCTTGAATTTAGCTTATTTTCTTTCTGTAGGAGAAAATGTCTAAGATGGGTTCTTAAACTTATTGTGTGGTGAAGCCTATGGACTCCTTGGAATAATGTTTTTAAAGGCAAAAAATAAAATACATAGGCTTGCCAAGGAAACCAGTTATCAGAGAAAACAGTTATTGAAAGATTATATTAACATTGCAAAGGATATGATTATATAATTGTAATATAGTTATAAAATTCACAATTATAAAAGCTTTTTTTTGAAAGTTTACAAACCCTAGGTTAAGAACCTCTGTGACTCTAGGAAGAGTTGGTATAAAGCTCACTTCTTTCAGAAATGCACAAATTATGCATCGTTTGCCTAGTGTTTGTAAATTTTTCAGATTTCTGGAATTAGGCTTGAAATTGTTCATTATTTCACCCATTTTGAGGGATATTTTTTCTAGTGTGTGCTTTACAAAATTCTTTGACTTCTGAGAAATGGATTGTCTTCCAAGAATTCACTTTTTTTTAACTGATGAAAATGTGGGACCATTTCCCTGCTAGAAACAATAATTATTAGACTACATTCCTTAAGAACCCACAAAAGTCTGTTTAACTAGTAATGTACTTAGAAAATGTCAAGTTCAGTATACTTTCCTCTATACTACCTCTCAGCCTCCATACTTAATAGTATCACTATGGGAAAATACATTAACAATTCTAACTCAGGTCTTTCTCCCAGTTTCCTACTCTTGTATGGAGGGCAAGCAGGGCCTGCCCCAGCTGTGAGCCACTGATACTGGCTGGCTCCTCTTGTGGAGAGATTATAGTGTGATGTGTATTGGAAAGAGATCCTGAGGTGTCATCAGTGTCTGTTGAAGAAAGACGGGATGCTTTACTTGTTTCTCTTGGACCACAGTGGTCTAGTTTTCAGATGGAAACATTCTATCACAGGACCTATGGCCAGAGCTCTGGCTCTACATGATTCTGGGACTAGTACTGGAATACCCAGGCACCCTGCAGTCCTTGGCAGCTATCACCATAGCACCTAACAAAGGAGTTTGGGGGGCACGCTACAAAATGTTACATAGATTGGTTTAAGAAAATTTCCCTATAAGAAGAGTAATGATGAAGCTTATTGCAGTAGTATTTTTTATAGTCCTTTAAGATTTTAGTAGGAATGGTCATGTTAAAATTCAAGCCCTCAACCTCTTGGGGGTGTTGAGTTCCTTTGTGGTGTTTTGGATGTAGTTTCATCAACTAATACCCTTAGGGGTAGATGGATTAATGGATGTGTCTGTCTTTTAGCAGAAAATATTGCCAGGATTCTTTTGACAGCTGGCTCATTTTTACTTTTTTCCCTTTATCTTTTATTATGACATTTGTCTAACCTCCAAGCCCTATGAAAGAGTTTTCCTCCCTTTCCCCAGCATTTTAGGAAGGGGTGAGTGGGATCAGGACTCTTATCACGCAGTTAAGTACATGTCTCCAGTTTAAAAGAATTTAAGATTAAAATTTTTATGTAGTTTAATGTGTTTGTTCTTATCTTATTTCTGACTTGGACAGAGTTCATTTGGGGGATGCTGTTTTGATAGTGGAGAAATCAAAGTTGCAATCATCAGCCTTTTAGTAGCACACTTGTGTACAGTCTCCTTTAAACATTTACAAGTATTTCTACAGGGTAAAGGTAATTTTTCTGTATATGAAATTCAGTTGCCATCTGGCCATCTTTATTATCTCTTTAGTATATGAGGCTGTTAGACACTAATTTCTGCTTTATTGTGAGGGAATAGTATCTGCTTCTTAATATTTAAACTTGTCTTTTGTGAGGGTTGTAAAATTACCTTTTATCAAGATTTTTGTGTTATTTTCTTTTCTTAAATAAATTAAACAAACATTAAGTGCCCATTGTATTTAAGGCACTCTGCTTAGATGTTGACCATACGGAACGGTCACCACCTCCTCAAAAAAGGAAACTATCCCATCCCTTAAGGAGCTTATTAACAATTAAATACAAGGTCATTTGAGGATGGACAGAGCACTTTTGCAGCAATAGACTTAGCTTACACCAGTGAGGCCCCCACCACTTTAGTCACTGGACACTTGGCAAGGTTAAAGCCTCAGTAAAAGGGGAGAACCAGCTAAGCAGGGAAGGGGTCTTTTCCCATAGTTGGTTCTTTGTCCTCACCTGCCTGGCTGAGAGCTTTTTTTTTTTTTTTGCCATTTCTTTGCTTTTGTGTCTCTTGTTTTACTTCTGGAATGTCCCTGTTCTTTTCTCTAGTTTTTTTAATGGGTGAACTTTAGTCTTAAGTGATAAATGCATTTTTCAGGAAGTAGAAAAACTGCTGATAAAAGGTTTAAAAATTCCGATTTTGCACACTGAGTTCAGGACACCAGCTTTTCCCTTTCGGACTCAAGCCTTATAACAAAAGTCAGATTTGGAGGCAGAAGTAGGGGAGGTTTATTAATTTTTAATTGTGCTGTCTCTCCTACATGAACTGTGCTTTTAATTAATCCCTACTAAAGAGAGGGGGGAGGAAAAAAGGAGGAGGAGAGAGAGAATAGAAAAGAAAATGAGAGAGAGAGAAAGAGACAGGGAGGAAGAGACACAGAGACAAACACAGGAAGACAGAGAAACAGACAGAGGAAGGGAGGGAGGGGGAAAGGGAGAAGAGACATAGAGACAGAAAGACATAGAGGGGAGGAAAGAGAGAGGGACAGGGAGGACACACAGAGGAGACATGGGGAGAGAGAGAGAATAAGAATGTGAACGCTTCCCTTTCTCTGCTGCTCCAGCATTCCAGGGGCTAACTCTGCTTTGAAAAAAATCAAAGATCTCCCCTTTAGTTTGTAGAGACTTTAATCCTAGGGTTGTCGGTAAACATTTAGGATGGTGGTAGTGGTGGTAGTAGTAGTAGTAGAGGATGATGATGATGATAACTGACATTTAAATTGTTTGCAGAATTCTTTACATACACCATGCCAGGGGTGGAAAACCTGTGACCTTGAGGCCACATGTGACTTTCTAGGTCCTTGGGTGTGGCCTTTTGATTGAGTCTAAGTTTTACCGAACAAATACTTTTATTAAGGGAATTTGTTCTGTGAAGATTGGATTCAATCAAAGGGCCACACTTGAGGACCTAGAGAGCCACAGGTGGCCTCCAGGCTTCAGGGTCCCAACCCCTGCACTTTGCCCTTTGATGCTAACAACAGCCTTGCAAGGTAGGGTCTATTCCTTATCCCTACTTTATAGATGAGGAAACGGAGGCCATTTGTTCACAGTCATGCAGCTAGTATATATCTGAAACAGGATTCGAACTGTTTTCTTTCCAGGTTCAGACACTCTTCCCTGTACCTCATTCCTCTATACTTGCTTCTGCCTCCAAAAAGAAAAAAAATCGTCTGGTCCCATGAACGAAAGTAAAATGCTATTGCAGGTTATGTGATCTTGAAAAAACTAAATTTAAACATTTACAATGCACTAAGAGGCATTTGCTGGTTAAAAGAATTCTATCTTAAATCATTCGGTTGAGTAAAGACTTGTTTCATAAAGAGTCGCTCTTTATTTGGGATATCAGTGTCTTGCTCAGATAGCTACTTGCTCACTGTGAGGTTAATAATTTATAAAATTCTGTCTCCCATAGATGAGTCTGGCACCTGGGGTTCTGAAGCGGTCCAGTACATTTAGTCAATTATACCTGTATGGAGAGTCATAGAGGTATTTTAGACCTTAGAGGTCACTTTAGTGGAAGGAAATCTTCCAACCTGAACAATTTTTGAAGATCCTGATTGTGGGACCGAGTTGGTGGGTCTTGTTAGTTAGAAGGGTCAATCTGCTTGGGAATCCTTTTAGAAAATTTCTAAAATTCACATTCATTTCACCATTGCTTTTGCCTGATTTCTGTTGTTTTTTTTTGTTTTTTGTTTTACTAATCTGTGTAAGAACAGGCAGGAGAATTTAAAAATTTCCAGAGGTAATAATATTGAAGGAACACAAAACAAAGTATTTATGGGTAGTTTTTTTGCGGGGGTGAGGAGCATTGAAGAGTTGTAGTTTGCTTCTGTTTTTGTTTTGTGTTTTGGGGAATGAGTGTGGAAGAAAATTGGAAAATCTGCAGTTTAAAATTTTTTGCTTCTTTAGCTCCAAAGCAGGGCAGCTAGGTGTTGCAGTGGATATAATGCGAAGTCTTGGAGTCAGGAAGACTCATCTTCAGTTCAAGTGTGTCCTCAGACACTTACTAGTTCCGTGAACCTGCTTGCCTCAGTTTCCTCATCTGTAAAATGAGCTGTAGAAGGAAATAGCAAAGCGCCCCAGAATCTTTGGAAAACCCCAAATGGAGTCACAAAGAGTTAGACAAGTGAAATAACTGAAAAATACCAAAAAACATAGGACTTAAAGATAATTCACATTTTATATAAGAATATATTTAAAATGATGATGTTTGATACATTTTTGGAATATTTAGAGATGTAAAGTCTGGGGGAGAGAACAGAAACCATTTTTCTATCATCTCCCTCACCCTGTTCATTTTAGTAACTATAAAATCCAGAGAACATTTTTCCCTTTTTCTAAAGTTTTTTGGATTTCTTTTTCTATGTCAATTCATCTCTAAATAGAAATAACCAAACTACTCATGAGGCAGATATCCTTCCTAGTTCATTATTTTAACAAGCACCCTAAATTGTGCCTTAAAATATGGAAGACAGATGAAAACCACTCAAATGGTGTTCATTATTCATTCTTTGGCCTCCCTAGAACTTTGGCAGTCTTGTAATTGAGAAGCATTTCTCTTTCAAAGAGTCTGTGTTTCACGCATTGACTCATACTGTATACCCTGTGGAACTGTCTTTAACCATGGTGTGGCTAGTTGGCAAAGAGGATAGAGGGCCAGGTCTAGAATCAGGAAGACCCATCTTCCTGAATTCACATCTGACCTTAGACACTTCCTATATGTGACCCTGGGCAAGTCCTTTAAACCTGCCTGCCTCAGTGTCCTCAACTGTAAAATGAGCTGGAGGAGGAAGTGGCAAACCACTCCAGTATCTTTGCCAAGAACACTCCAAATGGGCTCATAACATGACTGAAAAACTACTGAACAGCAGTGGAATGACCCATATAGTTTCAGGATAACATACAGGCTAGAGGTTTCTTAAATCTATCCCATACGCTGCTGATAGAATATGCACTAATCTGTTCGTGGCCTGCTCCTCTTCTTTTCAAAAGTTCTTCAAAGTCTCTTCCTGTATAGTCTGAACCTTTTACTAACCCCTTCAATCTGGAAACAAGGTTGACTTCCCCGTTTTCTCTCACACTCTTCTCCTGTGTGTATCGTGTCCAACCACCCTTGAACAGTTGGAATCACAAGATGCCTGACTCCTAGGCCAATCATTCCTTTGGAGCAGGGGTTGTATCTGATCCATCCAATAAGATGGGATCCCCTTAAGGAAAGAGATTATTTCATTTTCATTTTTTGTATGTTTATCATCTTGTACATAGTCTATGTTTAGTAAATGCCTTTTGAATTGAATTGAGCCCTTCTGTTACCCCCAGTAGCTGGATAGAGCATCAGGTCCTGCAGGCAGGGAGAGTTCCGTTCAAATCCAGCCTCAGACTCATACTCAGACTCAGTTTCCTAATCCGTAAAATGAGCTGGAGAAGGAAATAGCAAACCACTCCAGTGTCTTTGCTAAGAAAACCCCAAAAGGTTGGTAACAAAGAATGACATTACCCCAAGTACCTAGTGAAGCATTTTACGCATAATTTGTTGTTGTTCAGGAAATTAGGTAAGGTATGTAAAATGGGCAGCAAAAAATGATTCTCTTAAGTTTGTAAGTTCATTATTCCTTTCCAGAATCTGTTGCTGATCTTCCCGGAAAGACTGAAAATGGACCTGTGTTTACAAGACTGCATAACCCATGTACAGGCAAGTCATCTTGTATGTTGGTAGTGGGCTTATTTTCCATGATGTAAATGATCATCTGAGTTTTGTTTTTTTTCCCCCAAACAAAGATGTAGGTGTTTGTGTACATGCACGACTTGGTTTCTTCTTTCTGAGAATAACCTTTAAAATTAAGATGGTAACACGAGTGTAAAAGAAACATGCCAGAGATTTTCCTGGTCACGCCAGCTAGTTCACTCAGTGTAAACAATTCTGATTTCTTCTTATAATTTTAATCAGTGAAACTGTTCTTTCATCAGAAATATTGGCAGCACAAAAAAGTAGCAAATTTGACTTCTTTTAAATGCATTAATTTTCTTTGGAATCCTTAGGCCAACTTTTCTTAGGGTAGTATCCAAAGTTAGTCTTCATTCATATTCATCTTATGCTATAAAAGTAAAATAAACAATCAAAGGGAAAAGAGAGGGTTTCACTTGACATGCCAGGTTTTTTAGTATTTTCATTTTTAGCTCTTGTTTTCATATTTTATTTGGTCCAAAGAATAGTATCTTTTTTCTTGTCAGTAAGGTAGAGAAAGAGATGTACTTTATTGGAGGAAGTGTCATAATTGCAAATATAATACACTTTATTATTAGTATCCTAAATATCTTAAAATTTTACAGCCATATTATAACATATGTAGTGAAATTACACTAACTCAATCTTAAATGATTTATCAGAAAAATATGAATGAGAATGATGTTTTATGAAATTCATTTTCTATGTCTGGTATTTTTTTTTTGTTAATTTACTTAGGTTGTTTATGGCAACTTCATGTTGAGTCAGAAGCAACAGATGCTTTCTTTATTTCTTGAAATAGCATTTAGTTAGAAAGGTAACCAGTAATTCTGTGAAACTACAAGAAAGGGGAAAATGGTGCCCTTTTGTGAGGGCATCTCTTTCAGAATTCATAGGTCCTACTCTTAGAATTGAATAAGTATTGGTCAGACAAATTTATCACTTCCCCTGTGGGAGAATTTTTATCATGGACAGTTAGTGTCTCCAAAATACATCAAAAGTTCAAATAGTAGTTGAAAACTGGAGCTTGTACATAAATAAAAGTCTATCAGTACTGTAAATATGTTGTTAAAATTTTAGTTTTACCTGAGATTTACAAGGGCAACAGAAGAAAATAAATTTTTTTTGCCCTTTACATATGTGGATGTGAAGCAGCTCTTAATCAGACTTTGTGAATTCACGTGTGAAACATATAGCTTGCTACATATAGGGTGTTCATTTTTTTCTCCTGTCTTCTTCCTCTCTTTTCCCCCCCTTATTAAAAAAGCCCACAATGCTAAAATCAGCTGAAATGAAGACTAAACTTGCTTGAGAAGTTAGGAAAACATCCCCAGGCATTTGCCTTTTAATGCACAGGTCCAGTCCATGAGGTCTATGGGCTTTGTCTATTTTTGAGCCTAGCCAAAAGCTGTATCTGAGACCTATGACCCGTGCTTCAGTTGTACCTCATCAGGCCCTCCCATTACACTCTCATTTAGATTAGAAATGGAATTTCCCTCCTGAGCCGATGTAGGTTTGAATCAAATGCCTTGTAGCAGTTAAGATAAATTATTCGCACTTTTTATTTATTGGTTGAAGCTCAGTGGGGATTACAGAGCTGGAAAACAAGCATCTGTATATAATAGCTATGAGCTTTCCTTGGGTTTATAGAGAAGGTATCTATGTATGTTGATGTACATGTTAGAAATTCCTCTGAACCATTGGGCAGTCTTGATTTTTGTGAAAACTTACAAATACAAAACAGATTTCTTTTAACAGGGGAAGCAGCCCTTTACTTGTTCGATACCGATGGGCAACAGCTGTTTGAAGTAAAAGCTTTCCATGAAGAGTACCATTCTTGGTTTATAGGTCAGACAGTTCAACACGGTGAGTTATATGGTACACACCTCCCCTTCACTCTAAGAATCTAAGGTTACATTACTTCTTCATTTGAATGTACAGCTGTGGAAGAAAGAGTCTGGCTAATGCATAGCCTCATATGTTCATCAGTTACTGCAATTTATAGGAAAAGGAGACAGAATGTTGAACATATTTTGACTTACATCTATGTATATTAATTGCCTTTTGAAGCTAGAAACTTGCTGTCAGTTGGTCAGAAGTATAGCTTATCTGAGTAGCATGAGTAAACACCATTGTGTTCATAGAAACATGTTTAGTCTCTCACTTGCAGAAGTATCAATGATTTAGTAACCTTTCTTCCTTCAGGACATGTATTTAAGAAATACTAAGCAACAAGTGGGGAGTGGGGGGAGAAGAGCATGTGAGGGGAGTAAGGAATAAAACTCACCCTTACTTGGTGTGATGGGTCAGTCTTTAACTTTTTAAAAAATTATTTATTTTTAACAGTCTTTTCTTTTTAAATTTTGAGTTCCAAATTCTCTCCTTCCATTCCACTGTGAAGACAAGCAGAATATCAGTTATACATGTGAAATCGTGCAAAAGTGATTTCCATATTAGCCATATCACAAAAGAAAGTGAGAGAAAAACAAACAATTGACACTCAAGAGTGCATTAGTTCTCTGGAGGTGAATAGCATTTTTTCATCATGAATCCTTTGGAATTGTCTTGGATCATTGTATTGATCCAAGTAGCCACGTCTTTCGCAGTTGATCTTCATGACAACCTTGCTGCTTACTATGCACAATGAGCTCCTGGTTCTTCTCACTTCACTTTGCATCCATTCACATGGGTCTTGCGATGTTTTTTTCCTGAAACCAACCCCATCATCATTTCTTATAGCACAATAGTACTCCCCAAAGGGTGAGCAATTTCCAGTTCTTTGGGATACAAACTTAGTAGTGGTTTTGGTGGGTCAAAGAGGATGAACAGCTTTATATCCCTTTGGATGTAGTTCTAGATACTTCTCTAGAATGGTTGGACCAGTTCACAACTCCACCAACAGTTTATTAATGTACTTATTTTCCTTCATCCCCTCTAGCATTTATCATTTCTGATAGATATGAGGTGGAACCTCCAAGTTGTTTTAATTTGTATTTCTCTAATCAATAGTGAGTAGAGCATTTTTTTTACATGACTATAGTTAGATTTGATTACTTCTTCTGAAAACTATCTGTTCGTACCCTTTGATGGGCTCCTCTCTATCTTGAAATTTCAACCACAGCCCCTATTCCCTTGTGACAGACCACCAGTGTTTTTCTCCCCCTTGGAGCTGTGACTCCAGAACTGCATATGGGCTATAGGGTTGCCAATCAATGCCACCAAAAGGCCCCCTGTAATCTCTTTCTTCCAGTTGTCCAACCCTCTTACAGTGCCTGGGCTGAGAGCTCCTGAACTTGTTGTTGCTGCTGCTGTTACAAGTGCCTCCACAGTGCTGATGTTGCTGCAGTGCTATTGATTGGCTTCCACTTAGGGGTCACAGACTTCTCCTACCAAACTTCTCAGTTGTCCCACATTGAAAAAATGTCTCACCCTTACCTTCTGTTGGCTCTGCTTCTAGAAAGTTTGATTTAGGGATTTATTTTAAAGTTCTTTGGAGGGGATTGTTGGAAGAGTTCTGCCTCTCCCCTGCTTTCTTCATAGGTCAGTCTTTACTAAAAACCAGTCAGTCTCTAATTGAGAAGGGGAAGGAGGTAGAGAGTGAGAAGAAAAGGCCGAATAATCTGGGAAGTAAATTTTGGTATTTAAGAAGTTAGCTTGTGTGTTTCTTTGCCTTCTCATCTATCTCTTCATTCTTCCCAGAGAATATTTTTCTTTACTTACAGCCTTCTATTCTCCTTGTCTACCTGTAGTACTCCCAACTTGCTAGTAAGAAAGCTTGGGTCTCAGGAGTCATCATGGCCTACTGGATAGGCCACTAGACTGAGATTTAGCAAAACCTGGGTTCAAATCCCACCTCAGATACTTACTAGCTGTGGGACCCTGGGCAAGTAAGTTACCTCTCTGTGTCCCTGTTTCAGCGTTCATGAAGTGAGTATCAGACTCAATGAATTTTAGGTTGCCTTTCTTCTCTGAGTCTATGAACCTAAGCTCTTGACTTCCTTCTAGAACAAGGGTTCTTAGCTGTTTGTGTGCATCATGGATCCTTTTGGGAGAATAATATTATCCTAGAATAATAATTTCCCTTTCTCAAAATAATATTTTGAATATATAAAATGAAATAAATCAGTTATCTTGAAATAAAGATGTACTTTTTTTTCCTATCCGAGGTCATGGACCCCTGGGTCCACTGGTTAAGAAGCCCTTTTTTTTAGAGCCATTTGACTCCTAGCAATCCAGTGAAGGCCACATCTCCTCTTTCACTAACCCACTCTGTAGTTCAGCAGAAGACAGAGTTGCTGTGAAATCAATAAAATCCTAGTGGTTTGTCACTGAGCGTGAAAGAAGGATTTTGTCTTTGTGAAACAAGCAGAAAAAGTATCCTGTGGTGATTGCTTCTTCATGTAATGTGGTTCATTTAGTCACACATTTGGGGGCTACTTCAGATAACAGCTACCTGTGGCAGAATTTTGTTGGAAAGAGACATTGATATGCAGAATGAAACCAGATAGGCTCAGAAAGTAGGAGGTGAGCATTTGGAAGGCAACTAGGTGATGCAGTGGGTAGAGTGCCAGGCCTAGGATCAGAAAGACTCATCTTCCTGAGTTCAAATATGACTTCAGATACTTACCAGCTCTTGTGACTCTGGGCAAGTCCCTTAACCCTGCTTGCTTCACTTTCCTCATCTATAAAATGAGTTGGAGAAGAAAATGGCAAACCATTCTAGTATCTTTGCCAAGAAAACCCCAAATCGGGTCACGGAAAGTTGGACGCAACAGAGATCATTTGGACTGCAAACCTCTCTCTCTCTTTCTTTCCTTTTCTGTTTTTCTTCTTCCTCTTTTCCTTTTTCTGTCTTTACCCTGAAGAAATAGCTGTTCTGAGGACTGGCCACCTGGATTTGTTTTCAAGCTGGAAAACCTGTTCCTAATTTTTGAATATAGTAGATGCCATATGTAAAATAAACTTAGTGCTCCTGATAAGGTTATTTTTATAAGCTGTTTTTCCAGATTTTTTTGAAGAATCAGACAGTGCCAAAGTATGAAATTCTTTTCTTAAGTTTCTTGCTTACTGTAAAATGGATACACACACATGTAAATAAACTAACATGGTACAGTTTATAGCTTCATTGAGATTTTTTAAACACCCCATGTGTATGTGTGTATACTTATAGATGCATGCATATGAACTTGCATATGTGTTTATTGATATATCACATAGACAGACACATATATATGTAGATATACATGTGAGTTGATATAGACATGCTTGTGCATATAAATGTGTGTGTTCACATTGTTCCATATATATGTATATGGAATGTCTACATATATTTTTCTTTTTATTAGAAACATCTATGAACTTTAAAAAAAAATTGTAACTATATTTCAATAGAATTAATTTCCTTTTTAATTCTATGTATTTTATTTTGTGTGTTTGAAAACATTCTGAGAAGGGGTCCATGGGCTTCATCTGTCTGCCAGAGGGATCCAGGCTACAAAGACACTTAAGAACCATAGGGTCTTCCATCTTGACACATTCCCATTGATCTACTGGTATCAAAGCCTGTACCCATAGAACGGTGGATGAGTTCTATGTAATTTCATCCTCTTTGCTATAGCATTTTCATGAGTTTAGGGTGTTTGGGGGTGATGCAGTAGTTAAAGAAGAAGTTGCATGCAAGTTTAGGGTATGAATTTGTCTCTACTTTGATTGCCTTTCCCTGGAGGGTTCTATCACTAAAAGAGACAACTTACAGAAAATTTCCTTGTCTGCTTATACCCCATATGGTAGATTGCTCTGCTTTGGAAATGTCCTTGTCATTTTCTTCCATTGTTTTTGCTGCCTTGGCAGGCCCAAGTGAACTCTGATCCTACTACTTTCTGTGTAGCACTTAACCACTGGCTCAGTGTGAATCTGTCAGTAAACCATGGTATTCCCACCATGTGATACTACTGTTCCATATGGCTTTCCCCACCTTCAGAAGCCCAGTGAATCACAGATTATGGACATTTTTTGAACCAATCCCCTTGCCTCCATCTTTTGGTATTTGTTTGGTAACATGAGTTCTGCCATTCTGGCCTGGTTTTTGGAGGGGAGCGTTTTTTGACTTTTCCTCTGTAGAAAGTGATATTTAGAGGAAGTAAATGGAAAATTAACACTGTATTTCAATAGGCTTGGCTTTCTTTTTATATATATGGAAGAGATATTTTTTTTGAGGGCGTTCAGATGTTGCCTGTTCAGAATCATACACAATCACTGGCATATTTGTGAACTACTGCTTAACATGGAGGATTTTAAATGTATATTTTAGTGACTCATTTTCACCCTGAAGATTAAGATAATAGAGTTGACAATTCAATGTGTTTAATTTCTCTTTTCCCCTTTCGATCTGCAGATGGTCGCCTTTTACTTGTAACGCCAATGGACCCTTTGTTTATGGTTCTGTACTACCTTATAAAGGCTGAAAAAGAGGTATGTTTCCCTATTTGGGACACTGAACAGTTAAGGAAAAGAATACAGTGCTCTTTTCTACTCCACCCCCCTCCTCTTCTAATTATTCCAAAATGTAGTTTCCAAAAACTTCAGATTCAATTTCACCATCATAAAAATGTGTATAGCATGTGCTCTGGGACAAATTCATGCCTCAGAGCCCCCAGGGCCTGAGTTTTAATCCAGCCTCAGCCACTAACTTGCTATGTGACCTTTAGCAAGTCACTTTCACCTCTTTGTGTACCCCCACTAGAGTCCTATAAGGACTAAGTAATGAAATTTTTTTATAAAAATTTCATTTTTATAAATTGTTAGATTTGAAGAAGTATTATGTAGATGTCAAGAAAATAACAACGTCCTTGGGGATAATTCAGCAAGGAAAAGAGAAACTCACTTTCTCACCTGTGTCTCAAACACTCTGGAAGTCAGTGGAAGGCATGGAAATTCAGGAGGCATTTACAGAGGTGGGATATCTTAATTGGTGCTTTTATTTTCAAACCTCTTCGGTTGGAATCATTCAGTCAAGACTGAACTGACATTTTCTTTCTATTGTCAGCTAATTATCTCACTGAAATTGTAACTTCTCAAGAGAGTAAAATGTTTTGGGGTACTTTAAGTGTAAGCAATTAATATGTTTGAAGGTGAGTCTTAGCTCTTTATTAGAACGCCTCTTTCTCCTTAGAGCTTCTTTTGCTTTTTAGGATTTAGTTCAGGTTTCTGGGACCACTTGAAAATAATGAAATCTTTCCCTCGCTCCCCCCCTTTAAAGAAATGGCCTTTATACTAATACAGAATGACCTTTCCCTTTCTTCACATTCCCCAGTTAGTCTGAATTAGTGAGGTTTCATTATGTAATTGTCGTCCTTTCTCTTGATCTTATAGGTAATTGTAACTTTGGGGATTAGGTCAGGCAAGTAATGAGGGAAGGAAGGTGCCTTTCTGTCAAACAGGAGGCCATAGTCCTTCTCCTAGGCTGTCCTCGGGGAAAATGGAAATTTCAGGTGATCCAAATTATATGAATTAAGTTTGAATGCCCATAAAGATCTCGGCTTTCATGACCTTTTAAAAGAGGCAATTGGTGCTTAGAGTCCTGGGCCTGGAGTCAGGAAGATTTGAGTTCAGATTCAGCCTCAAACACTTAGTAGCTGTGTGACCATGGGAAAATTATTTACCTTCTCCTTGCCTCAGTTTCCTCAACTATAAAATGGGGATAATAAGAGCATCTGCTTGGAGTTATTGTGAGAATTAAATGAGATATTGTTTGTAAAAAGCAGTTAGAATAGCACCTGCCACATATTAGGCATTATGGAAATGTTTACTCCTTCATCTTTAAAATACATTCCTCCTGTTTTTTGCTATGTGAAATGGAAGATGCAAAGGGTGCATACATTTTTATCTAGTAACACTTTTCCAAGACATCTTTACTTGATAGTCCTTTAGCAAAAATGTTTGTAGTTAAAAGAAAAGTAATTTATTTCATTTTAGATAGGAAAATGGTTCTTAGACAATGTCTTCAGTTTGTACCTTTTTTTCTACTTGTTAGTAGGAAATGTGATGAGGATCTTTTCTAATGTTAATCTTTAATTTTCTGTTGCAGAAATTGTTTTGACATAAGTGAAAATAACTCTTTTCTTCACAGCAGTCCCAAGAGTAGCTAATGTTATATTCAAAACATTAGCAAATTCTCACATTACAATTTTTGCTTTTTGGTAAAGGAAATAAGAGTGAACAAATTAGTTAATTATAGCATTGTATTCCAACCCTGACCTGTGGTAGGCCACATATGTGCACACAGAAGATTACCTTCTAGTTGTCTGGTATTCAAAATTCTGGCTAATTCTAACAAAATGTAAAGACATGGGTGATCTTGGAACTGAAATCCAGTCACTTTAAGATTCTGACCCTCTGAGAACCAGACTTTCCACTTGAGTGACAAGAAGGACATTGAATCCAAGGCATTTCCAACCGTTCTTTGCGACATGAAATCTGAGAAAACCCCTTACCGTGATGAACAGAGGGGTCAATGAGTATTCTTGTTTCAACCCATTGAAGTCTTATGCTAATATTTCTGTCCAGCAGAAGAGAATGGAAAATGGCATCTCAGGGTTCAAAAGAAATTATCCCTGAAATAGAAATGTAGAGTTAGAGGGAAAGGGGAATGTGGTGGATAGAAAACCACACTGCTCCTGCAAAGCCTGCTGGCTGCCCCAGATTCTCACAAGTCCAGTATTGATTTTGGCAAACTTCATGTATCTTGTCATATTAGTAAAGTGGAGGGAAATGGGAACCAGAAGGGATCATGTACTGAGGGTCCCTGTACCTAATTTCATCCAAGACGCTGGGTTTCTGGATATTAGGACATATAAATACTTCTCCACAAGCCTAATTTTCATATGCCTGGCCCTGTACTATGTAAAAGCAAGCACCTTGACATGCACAGGAGGGCCTGCCATCCCAAGTTCTTAGATCTGCATTTCTAAAAGGAAAGCAACTTTTGAGGGGTTAACAATCACTTTAATCAAGTATATGTATCATTCACTTAGTTCAGGGGAAAACGTCAGCACCCTTAACTTCAGAGAAAATACAGAGAAATAAAGACCAACAGACAGGGCTTCCAGCTCTCTGACCTTAAGCAATACGTAGCTACCAAAGAGAGAAGCACCAACATCTGGGTTTTCAAAGCTCCTTGTCTGTTTTGCCCAGAGTCCCCTCTGGTCAAACACACACTTCCAATGGGTAAATCCCAAAGTAAAACCTCACCTCAGAGCCAGGGGGCATCCCAACTCTGGAGAACCAGAGCCTCCTTAACAAAAGGTGTGAGCCTTCCTACACATCTCCCCTAAGCAAACTGCTCTTAATGGGTGGGGAAGATCTTTGATCTCATTAGCATTATGCTTACCTTTTTAATTATATTCTTTAAATTTAAAACTAAATTTATTCATTTATTTTATATGTAATGGGTAGTATCTTCTTCATGTAATACCTTTTTTTTTTTTTTGCAAAGAATGGCTGATTTTGGTGTTATCTTTGTTATACCGTGAATAAGACAATCTGAGTTTTCCTAACTAATTGTGAGTGGGAGAAAATGACATAATTTTCCTGAACCTAAGTTCCTTTCTCTGTAAGATTAGGGATCAGATCTAAAAATGCATCCCAAGTCTAATGTTTGTGTCTGTGATTCTGAATGCTCTGCCCAAAGGGATTTCGACATCCTATTTGATCAAGATACTTTGTGGTCCTGACAGAGAGACAGCATGCATCTACAAATTTTCCTGCAAAGGAAGGCAGTTGGTGTGCAAGTTGTATTGTACGGCCCTGAGTTTGGATGCCTGGTAGAATCAGGTGGTGGCTTGAGAACCCTGCTCTCCTCAGTGCTGCCTGGGCTGTGCCAAAAACACTTCATTTAGGACTTCAGGCTGAACTGGAACTGACTTCCCAGAGGTGAAAAGTCAGGGCTACATTCTCATAAGCCACTTTTGTCCATTGAGACTCTTTATGGAAAAGGGAGTTAGGATGCTGGGGAAATAAGAATTCAAATGAAAGTTCTGATGTTGGCCTCCTTCCAGCAGGTTGTAGGTGTAGAAAGCAGTGGGCAGAAATTCATTTGTGTAAACCAACCCTTTGCCATGCTCCAAAGTTGCCCTTTTTCTCTCTACCTCCTCCCCCTCCCTGCCCCAGCCCCTTTCATCATTCCACCCCCATTTTGATTGAGTTTCTATGTTTTTTGAGCATACAATAACTTTGCGTAGGTTAACTTTATGTCATAGTGTTTCATAAGCAGATAATGTTTAAAATGCTTTATTTATAGTTAGTCTGGAATCAATTTATAGATTCATTATGTGGCACCTCTGGCTCTTTGCCTCTTTGATTTAAGGCTGCCAGCCATAAGGTAATACAATTTATTATTATTATTTTTCCCCCTCCTCTTTGGGAAGAGAGGAAGGTTGTTTGTTGACAGTAATGCATGTTTTCCCATTGATGTATCTTTTTTTCAGCAAGGGAAATTTCAGCCACTGGATCAGGTTGTGATAGACGCAGAGTTTCCTAGCTGTTTCATGCTGTTGCAGTGTGCCAGACTCAGACCATTTCTTCACCACGTGACAGAGGAAAAAGGTAGAGTATTTAGGAGCTGTGGTCAGTCGAAAGACCACTCTCCTCTAGTTAGGTATTAACATTTGGAATGGCATTTTATTGGCATAATAAAAACAAAAATTGGAAACTCAAGTCAGAAACCTTATTACCTAGAGGCCCAAGACCTTCTATGCTTGGTTCCCAGTTGATACTCAGTTTTTAGCTTAATCAGGCATTAAATATCTTAGTGTTAACTAGCCTAAAATATAAAGGTTTCCTTTTGAAACCTTTACGAATTCTTTCATCATGGGCAGAAGGTTGGTTTTCTATTGATAATCAGACTGTTCTTGATGAACAATATTGCCTTTGGGAAGTGCTGTGTTCTGGTGCCTCCAAAGGTCTGGGCACCAAAAGACCTAGTTTCCAGTTCCAGCTCTGTCACTAACTAGCTAGTTGGGTTATTTTATTTCTTTGTGGCTCACTTTCTTTTTCTGTAAGGTAGGATAACAGTTACTCTGCTTAACTCACAGTCTTTCATGAATGTGCATTGAAAAATGAAAAGTGAATGCAAATGTAAGATATCATAAATAGCATTTAAAAAAGATTTTTGTGTGTTCCTTCGTTTCAAGGCTGTTTGTTTTTTTTTAAATCAAGTGCAACCATCTTCATTGCCAGGGTTTATCACCGATAAATTCCTTAAGTAAACTCCTACACACACACACACACACACACACACACACACACACACACACATGCACACACACATGCACATACACACACACACTTATTCACTCTCTCTGAGTATGCCACTATTCTTTGTGGTCCAGTCAACTTACATTTTCTTTTTTAATTAAAAACACACACACGCCTGTTGGCAGTGGTAATGCAGTATTTCTAGAAACCTTTGCAGCACTCCAAACTTTTTAGCTCATTTAATGACACTGGAGGCCTTTGTGTCAATGGCATATCAGTTTAACATCAGGGCTCCCCAGTATACCTGTTTTTAGATGTTTTAGGCTTGGTTTGTTTCTCTGTCATGGTTAATTGTGGTCAAGCAGAATGGGAACTAGAGTTACTTAGAAGCCTGATAACTTGTGACTGACCAGGGTCAGAGAGAGTTTGGCCAACTGGGACAATTCTTTTGGGACCAGGCAAGTATTGGCTCCGGGAATTCTTGGCTGGTGATTGGAAAGAAGAGAACTGCATTAATTATACCCTATCTTCTAGGTGCCTACTAAATTCCTTTTTGGCTAAATTTGGAATTCCATTTGTAGATCAGAGGTAGTATGTAGCTCTAAGGCTTTATCAAAGTAATTTCATGAAAAAACTTTTTTTTTTCCTTATCCAGTATTTGGCAGGAAGAAACAACAGGCTTATTTGCGGCCAAGATATGGGGCTATTCTAAATGACTGCTTTTGAAAACTGAAATAATGAAGAAAAATTACTGGTTGTTTTAATTTTTGAGAAGTTAACACAAGTTGAAAATGCATATAATGAATTGCATGAGACTTTGCAGTTGCTAATACAGAAATCTGACAGACTTCCCTAAACTTGTTGGAGAAATGAGTACAGGGAAAGCACACTGAGTGAAGGAGTCAGATTTGGTTTCAGATCTTGCCTTTGAGGCTCTCTTGTGTGACCTTGGGTTGGCCACTCAGCCTCCAGTGGAGGTGGGGAGTGGAAAGGGAGGAGTTCAGTTTTCTCATCTGTAAAACAAGGAGATTAGACCAGATCTGGGCTTCTCAAATTTTTTCTACTTACAACCCTTTGCATTTCTTGCATTTCTGTTGATGTTGTGTGGCCTGAGGGCATTTACTGTGTAAAGTGCTCATACTTTGTGCTCTGAACCCAGGCTGCAGGGAAGATGTACTTTGGGATGCATGCAAGCACTGCCAGAAACACCTTGGATTCATTACACATTTGATTTTTAATTAATTTTTGGTCGTTGCACATTCAGAAACCTTTTACTGTTGCCACATTTTTCTCCACCTCATATGGGGTCACAGTTCACAGTTTAAGCAGCACTGCACCAGGTGACTGTTGAAGTCTTTTCTAGCTGTGATCTTGTGGAGATCATTGACTCATGTATTACTGGCATCCCAAACCAAGAAGTTCCCTCGTGGTCCCTTGCCACGTCTTCCTTGAGGTCTGGCTGAGGAAATCATGATCTGAAACCTAACTTTAGGTTCTGTCTTTCTAGCTAATCTCCCTTACCTTCAGCGCTGCCTATGTTTAATCCTTGATTTTAAGAAGGCTTATCAGTATAAACAAAATAGAAATTCTTAGAGCTTGGTTTGGACTTGGATTGGTTAGGTTGCGTGCCCTGTGTATATCTTGTTTGCTCTGCTTGGAAGAACACCTGTGTCCTTTAGGATGCTATGCCTGACAGCAGCCACTTGTTCTCGAGATGTGCCTGGCATGAGAGCTATCTCTCAGGAGACTTTCCAAGTCTATCAGACTTTACCTAAATAAAAATACCTTCCCTGTTTATGTTCCATGTCAAAAGGCAAATGAGGAAAAATGTTATATGAAAGTGCTTATACGTGTTTTGATGCCCAGACTCTTCCTTCAGTCAGGCAAGGGAGATCTTTCTTTTTTTCTCTTAAACCTTGTTTTAAGCTGTAAAGATTCCATTCCTTTAGAAAGTGTCTTTACCCTTTTGTGTGTGTCCTGGCCCCTTTTGGCCGCCTGGTGAAGCCTATGGACTCCTCAGAGTAATGACTTTAAATGTATAAAATAAAATACAAGAGGGTTTGAGAGAAAACCAAGTATATTAAAAAAACAGTTTTTGTATCTATATTTGCCTATGTACGTATATGTATGTTTGTGTGTGTGTGTATGTATATATGAATGTATAGTGTGTGTGTATAAATTTTTTAAGAACAAATTCATACACACCAAGTTAAGAACCCATGCTTTAGAGGAAGGCTTTGTTCACAGGAAGAAAATACAAAGGCCTCTAGAGAACTGTGTATTGTGGATGTTATTGTATAAAATTTAAGTCAACCTACTCTGTTTTGTTTTCATGCAGGAAGGAAAGAAGGGAGGGGACCAAGGCAAGGGGAGAAAGGGAGGAAGTTAAGGAGGGAGAAAGAGAGAGAAAAGAGAAGAGAGGGGAGAGGGGAGTTCTAAATAGAATTTATACCATTAAAGATGGACAATTTATAGTCTGCAGCAAAGTGAAATAATGGAGAACAACTCTTTGGCCAAGAATTATCCTGTCTTGATTACAGGATTAAAGTGATGTCCAGTTCAAATATGTAATTTTGAGTAAGTCCTTCAAACTTTTCAGTTATCTGGGCCCTTGTTGTTAAGGTGACAGTTATATAGTCTTCTTATTAGTCTTGTCCTGCTGTTTTTTCAAGGGTTGTAAACCTGTTGAATTTCACAGTAGGAAAGAAAGCAAAATGGTTTCTTTTTTGCTGTTAGTATTTCTAAGAAATTTTTCTGAAAAAAGCATAAAATAATTCCTACTCTCTTCCCTTGTGGCTGAAACGCAGTGGATTTTATGTAAGACAAACTTTCACAGAATGATTTCTTTTCCTGTATCTGCATAATTATAGTTAGTCAACACACATTTATTAAGTACTAACTGTATGCCAGGAACTTTGCTGAATGCTGAGGGGAAAAAGAAAGGCAAAAACACTTTCCTTGCTCTCAAGGAAGTAACAGGCTAATGAGGGAGACCCTAGGAATACAAAAAAGTTCCTTCAAGATACGTACAGAGTAGATGTGAGGTAATGTTGGTAGGGAATGCACTAGTTGTTGGCTCCTCTTGTAGAAGATGTAATTTGAGTTCAGTCTTGAAACAGACCAGGGGAACTAAGACACAGGTGAGGAGGGAAAATATTGTAGGCATGGGGGGCAGCCAGTTAGGTGCCTGAGACACTACAAGCAGGTTCTTGTAACTGGGTTATAGAGTGTGTGGAGGTAAGGCAGTGTCAGGATACTGGGAAGGTAGGAAGGGACCAGTTTTGAAAGGCCAACAAAAGGCCAGCGGAAAGACTTTATATTTAAACCTGGAGGTAAGATGGAATTACTGGGGTTTGTTATCCAGAAGGATGATATAGTCAGAGCTTTGCTTCATTTAGGAAAATCATTTTGGTAACAGAGTGAAAGATGGATGGATTAGAATTGGGACAGACTTGAGGCTAGAAGACAGTCCAACAGACTTTTATAATAATCCAGGGGATGAGCTGGTAAAGGTTTACCTTAGTGTGGTTTGTGTTAGTGAAGAGAAGGAGACATACACAAGAACTTCCTAAAGGTAGAAATAATAAATCTAGGCAATTGGCTGGACCTGGGGAGTGAGTGTGAATGAAGAGTGACCCACTCCAGGTGTGTAGGCCTGGGTGAATGGGAGGATGGTGGTACCCCCAGCAGTAGTGAGAGAGTTGGGAAGAAGAGGTGGTTTGGAATAAAGGTAGTTGTGTTTTAGACATGGGGAATTTGATAAGCCTGTAGGGCCTCTAGTGTACATGTGCCATAGATAGGGAGTTATACCAGAGTGAAGCAATGAATCTAAGACTGGATATATAGATCTGGGGATTTTCTACATAGAGATAATAAGTGCCCTGCTACTGTGGATGTACCTTTAAGTATTACAGCTTGTTAGAGGTTTCTACTTTCTCATCTTTTGGATATGTCTCCACCTGAGCTGTGTGCGTGTGTGTCTGTCTGTGTGTCTGTCTGCCTGTCTGTCTGTCTCTTAGTGGTTATTATATACCAAGGACCTAGTTCTTTCAATCCAGAGGATTATGTCTCAGATAAAATAACGTCCCAAAGAGAATGGTGGCTTCAAATAAATGTTAATGATTAATTTACAAAGGAGCCATTTCATATTCTCTTTTGGAAACATTATCTCTAAGTTTCTACACTGACATTTAAAACCCTTATTCTTTAGTTACACTTTGTCACACTCTGTTATGAATCTGTGTCCCAGACATTGTAAACAATAACCTTTTGAGTGACTAGAGAGAGAATGTTTATTACAGGATAACACAACCTTTAACTCAATAAATGAGGAACAGGGTAACTTTCTGCAGGTGATTGTCTAGACACAATATATAACTATCGCTACTTAATCCCCAAACTAGCTGGTTTGAAATTAACCTCCAAATGTTGTCTCCCAGGGTTAGGACACCAAGGATTTGTATTAAATCTGTTTAGGACTGTGAAAACTCCTCTCTTTCTTTCTCTGCTTTTTGTGTCTGTTGAAAAAGACAGAGCCACAGTGGTTCTGTCCTGAGTGATGATGGCAATGACCTTCCCATCACCTGCTTTATTAGTGAAGGAAATGATGTGTCCCTATTCACTAGATCAGGGGGAACAGAGAGGAATTCTTGCCAAAGAAGTTTCACATACAGTGGAAAGGATTAATAGAGGGTTATAGCCTTCTGCTCCGAGTGTGACATTTTGTTTCATATTGCTCAGGCAAAAGCTGTACTGTGATCTTGTCTGATGTGATTACTATGAAGAGCCAAGAAATTTTACCTGATTAAACAAACCAAGAAATGTTGCCAAGCTTTGTATTCCCGGAAGGCAGGAGGGAAAAAGAGACCATATGAGTTTGTGAGTTATGGAAAATGTTGAGAAAATAGATGTTAAAATATGCTTTAGGCAGTTTGTTCAACAATACATCAGGGAAACTTCCAAGTCTACATAACAATTACCCGAATGCTGAACATATTATTTAATTGTAGTCCCACTTGTATTCCATCTGTATTTCTCAAGCCCAGTCTTTCCAGATGTTTTAGACTAGTTTTATAGGCACCAGACACATTAGGGAGAAAACATTTTTCAATATATACACATAATATCAAACTCAGTCAATAAACTCTTGAAAATATTAAATGTGCGTAGCATTTTTAACACAGGTAGAGATACATACTATTAATTGTCATCAGGCTAGAGCTCTCACAATCGTTACCCTTATTAGTTTCTAGTATTTATAACTGCAGAAATGAGCAAAGTTGTATGTGTGTGCTGGGATTTGGGTTGCACTTTTGTTCTTACCTCCAGACCCACCAGTTATGGTCGGGGATTTGGAATATTCCTTACTTACCCACTGCCACTTTCAGATGCAACAACCTCTACCTCCACCCCTTAGTGACCTTTCTTCCTTTAGAATTCATTCAATCCATATTGTATCACCCAGTTCATATTTTGGTAGTTCTTATCTACTGAACCTGAAAGGCACTCTCCTTCCTTTAGTGAATTCCTTGCCTTGCTCATGGTTTTTCTTTACACCTAGACTCCTGCCCTTGTGCTAGGGAACTTCAGCTTACATACTAATAGTGTCTCAAACAGCTTCAATTCCCACTTTCTCGACTTAACTTCTAGGTTGGAGTTTGGGGATTGGAACTTCACTCTAGTTTAGCTACACACAGAGATAAATGGTCATGTCCTTGATCTTGACATCACATACACATATTCCACTTCCATATTCATGAACTTATCACTCCATCTTTAGTTTTCCCTTACAACCACAGCCACATTTTTTATCTACACAGTGACCTGCAATCCCTCCACTCCATAGTCCTTTACCAGGCAATCACCTCATACACTGACTACATTGTCCTTCCTGCCCTATCTTGACTCCTTTGGTAAACCATTACAACTTTACACTGTCATCTACTCTTTCTCCCTCATCCAGTCATGCTTTGGAAAATCCACTGCCTTCAGTCCCCTTCACATGCTGCTTGGCAGAGCTGGAGAAAATTGCAAAACTGCTGTCTGGGTCCATTACATATATTTGTCACATAATCTCAATATAAGCTTAATACAGCAAGGCAGTCCTTTTATACATCCCTAATTGATTCATTATTCCACTCATCTGTTTTTCCAAACTTTTTCACCCTTTCTGAGACCTCCCTTTGCACCTCACTCTTTCATTCTCTCTCTTTCTCTCTCTCTCTCTCTCTCTCTCTCTCTCTCTCTCTCTCTCTCTCTCTCTCTCTCTCTCTCTCTCCCTCTCTCCCTCTCTCCCTCTCTCCCTCTCCCTCTCTCCCTCTCCTCCCTCTCCCTCTCTCCTCCCCCCCTCCATCCTTCCCTCTCTCCCTGTCTTTCTGCTGGAAACCTTGCTTCATACTTCACTGAAAAATCTGAGACCAAGAGCTCTTTCCTGGTCTCCCCGTTACCTTAGATCGCTCAGAAGTCTTCCCATGCTATTTTTCTCTTTCCCTGTCTCACATGAAGAGGTGGCCCTCCTCCTTATCAAGAGAAACTTATCAAGACATGCCCCTTTATACACACAAGTGATCCTATTTCATATCATCCTCTCCAGCAGATCATCTCTTCTATCATCCCCACTCTCCCACTAATTAATATTCAAGCTTTCCTTGTCTATTGGCTGCTTCCCTGCTGCCTCTCTCCTAGCCAAAAAGCCTCTACATAATTTGCCCATGTCTGTTTAGCAATATTTCTTTTCATTTTCATCCTTAAGGACGTGATCTACAGAGTCTCCACTTCCCTTCTCACTTTCTTCTAAACTCTATGATCTATCTTATGATCTTATCATTCACCTAGAACTTCCCTCTCCAAAGTTACCAGTGACCTCTTCAATGCCAAGTTAAAAGGCTTTTTCTTAATCTTTATCCTTCTTGAACTCTCTGCAGCCTTTGTGACATTTTTCTTTCCTGGTTCTCTTGTCAGTCTTAATTGTTCCTTTTCAGTTTCTTGCAGGACCTTCCATCTAGGTCAAGACCATTAATCATGGGTGTCCCAGGTCTTCTGTTCCCTTCAGTATTATTTCCCTTGCTCTCAGTCTCTCCCATAGGTTAAATTAACTCTATGCAGATGATTCTTAGATCTATCTATTTATCCAGTCCTAACCTCTTGACCACCGGTCTCACATCTCTATTGGACCTCTCCATTTGGAGGTCTGTAGACATTCTAAAACTTAATATGTTCAAAGTTGAACCTTATCTCTTCCCGCCCCCCCTTCCTTAACCCTCCTCTTTTCCAAACTTCCTTGTAAGTTTCAAGGAGACCACTCTCTTCCCAGTTACCCAGTCTTACAACACTAAGTGTTGTGACTCTTCTCTTGACTCTTGATTCTTCCTGCCAAGTTGTGTTGATTCTACCTTTAAAACATCTTGCATGTATCTCCTTTTTTCTAATATGGCTGCTGCCTGGTACAAGCCTTCATCACCTCACATGTGGACTGGATTGCAGTAGCCTTTCAGTTGGTCTCTCATTCCAATTTGTCCAACACCTAACTATCAAAATGATCTTCCTAAGGTGCAGGTCTGACCATGTCATACCCCGCATACTCAATAAACTTCAGTGGCTCCCCATTATCTCCAGCATCAAACATAGGTCCTCTGTAAATCCTAGCCCTCTCTTAACTTTCAAGTCTTCTTCTGTTTCTCCCCTCCAAGTATGATCCAGTGACATGGCCTCTTTGCTGTTTCCTCTCTTGACTCCACACCTTCTTACTGGCTGTCCCTTATGTCTGGAATCTTCTCCCTCATCTTCCTGGCTCCCTTCAAGTCTCAGTTAAAATCCCACATTCTTTCGGGAAGCCTTTTCCTGTAGCCCTGAATGCTAGTGCTTTCCCTTTATGATTACCTCCAACTTATCCTTTATGTATCTTGTATATACATTATTTATTTGCATGTTATCTCCTCCATTAGACTGTGAGCTCCTTGACATCAGGGAGTGTCTTTGACCTTTTCTTTGCATTCACAGCACTTAGCACAGTTCCCTGTGCATGATTTAAATTCTTGTCGACTTACTTGACTTGACTTGAATTTTAGAAATGGAAGGTATCTTGGTGATCCCATAATTTGATATTATTTTACATTCAGGGAAACTGAGGAGTCATAATGCAATGAAAAGAACTCTGGTTTTAGTATCTAAAGATCTAGGTTTGGTTCTTTGTCACACTATGTAAAACTTCACTCAGGTCATTTACCTTCTTGGCCTCAGTTTTCTTACCTGTAAAATTAGATTGGAGGAATGTCTTAGTGGGCTTATGAAATTCTTTTAAGCTTTAAATCTGTCAATCTCCTAGCTCTAAATCCATGATCCTCTGAAGCCCATAGAAGTTAAATGAATCAACTAAGGTCGCAATTCATTCTTAACAGAGATTGAAATATAATCCATGTCTCTTGTCTCCTAGGCCTATGTTCTTTTCATTGTGCTTTAGTATCTTTATTATGTCATTGTAGTTTGGAGACAGATAATCATTTCATGGGCTTATTTTGGAAGTAGGGTTGTATAAAAGTTCAGCTGTTTCTTATAATCTGAAAAACACATGGAGCAAGAGATAAGCTATATTCACTATCTTGAGTTAGAACCTGAGACTGTAAGGGTAGAGGAGAGATGTAGGAGATAGATTCTGCCTTTTTTTCCTTTTAGACTGTGGGTATAGTTAGCTATTCATTCATTTCATACCATTTAGAATTTTTCTTACTCCACTATTTTTTTTGTGCTTCTTCCTATGGTTTTTCTAATAATTTAAAATCTTTTTCTTTAATGTCCTCTGCCTTCATATTCTAAGGAACTTAGACTGGGGAAAAGAAGATTTAAGAGGGGTATGATAGCAGCCTTCAGATATGTGAAGATCCATTATGTAGAAGACTCCTACTAGACTTTAAGTTCCTTGAAGACCAGGGACTTGTCTAGGCTAAACTTGGCTTCTCTCCTAGCATCTATCATGGTACTTTGTTCATAGTAGATACTTACTGTTTATGAATGAATGAAGAGGGACCGTATTTGCTTTCCTTGGTCCCTCAGTGCAGAACTAGGAGCACAGAGATTGGGGGTGAGAGTGGGGGTGGGGTTGTGATACAAGGAAAAACTTTCTGACATTTATGAGATGGTCAAAACTGAAATAAAATGTCTGTTTAACTACTAATTTCTCCATTATTAGAGAGTTTTGATTGGAGAATGAATAACTACTTTCTGGGATATTTATCGAGGGTATTTCTGCTTAGGCATGACTTGAACTAAATGACGTCTTAGGTCACTTCTGACTTAAATTCTGTGTCACTTTCACTGGGAGCAATATGCCACCCTGCAATTGGAACATTTTGGTGCTGCCTTACAGCTATATTGAATAACTAGTATTTACATAACATGTTAAGAGTTTACATATGTTATCTCATTTGACCTTGACCTATCCTGTCTCTGATACCATTAGGCCTTTGGATTCTTCTCATCAGTACCATCCTAGGTGGATTCAAACCCGAGATGAGGGTGGGGAGATGAGGGGATACTCAATAGTGTTAAAAACTTGGACTTTAGCTTTTACCATTGTTAAAATAACCAGAGAGCTTCTTTATACTTCTAGGAAGGGCATTGTATAAGATGTATCACCCCATCCCTTTACACTAAAGTCTCTATGAAAATTACTATGAATGATTCATTCTTTTAAAGTCTTCTGCATATTGGAGAACTAGTAATTCTATTTTTAAGGCTTTTAAAGAACTGTTATGTGACATTATTGGGTATGATTTTTGTGTTATTTGCAAAATGGAGCAAAGAGAGCAGTGTGAGTTCAGAAGGCTTTTTTGGAGCCCAAGACATACCATACATGAGAGTAATCCTACAGAGGTTTGTGTGGTCACTTGTGTACAGGGTGCCATCTTAAGGCTAGAATTAATGCTTCCAATAATCTATGCGTCCTGAGAAACATAAACATAATGTAAAAAAGACAGACTGTCCAAAAGCATGGACATATGGAAAAGTAAGATAATTTATCAAATACCCTAAAAAATAGAATGTGTTTCCAATTTTGCTGCAGTTTCCTGTGACTCCTTGTCACAATTTAATACCCATAGTAATATTAGCAAGTTCCTAACACAAAATAAAATTGTATGTTTTCTTCATCTCCAGCCACCAATAGAACACTATGAGTAAGTTCTTATGACTCCTTCTAAGTGTTTAATAGAACACAGGATAGGGAATGCCCTTTATTTCTGAGGGAAAAAAACAATTTTTTTTTTCCTTATATTCTGCCCTGATTCTGAAAAATATCTCCCCAGAGGCCCTGCTCTTTTCCAGGTAGTCCCCTGAACCAATAGGCAAGATGTTTATGGGCAGGAGTTCTTATATTACTGACAAAATCCCATTTGTACGTATTTTTCCTTTTTGTTGTTCCAAGGAAGAGACCTAAGACCATGGGGAAGTGAAGCAGAGCCACCACTTCTTCTTGCCTTATTGTTGGTCTTAATTTTGGGAAATTTGCAGTAAAAGTGGAGAAGAAATATACAGCAATGGAGTCCTGGGACTTCTCAACCCTACTGGGATGCAAATCATTTAGTGCTGGTCCAGATGATTTAATGGCAATGCAGTGAGCGTTCCCTGTCCAAACAGTTTTCATTCCCACTACTTCCATGTATAGGAAGGAAAAAAGTTCAACATAACTCTATAAGAGTTGCATGTGGTGTACACTAATCTGGCATTGTAGTTTACAATGGCTGTAAGAATGTTCATGATGAGGGAAGGAACCATTAGAGTGGAGGTGATACCATTGCTAGTAGCAAAAAAAATAGAAAGTCACTTAAACTGAAGAATATTGCAGATGGATGCATTTGTTTAACGGTATTTAGAGCTGCTTAGATAGATTGTAGGCAAGGAGAAGTGTGTTTCATGTGAAGTGCAAATTTTATCCCCATACAGGAACAGTCTGATTATAATGTAAATCTAAATTTTTGAAGTACTTCACTGATCATACTGGTAATACATTTATGATTCCTATAAGAATCTTTTCTTAGTATTTTATCAGTTCTGATACATCAGAATGGAGTGATTAACAAACTTCTTTTTAAGGTTATGTAACAATCTGCCAGTGCTTCTGTAAGCTTGGTTCCTGTCATTAAAATTCACAGGGTCATGCACTATTGAAAATGGCAGACAGTTCCCAGAGCTTCTCAGTCAACTCCTTTGTTTTATGGAGTTGGAAACTGAGACCCAAAGATGTTATGACTTGACTTTTGTTGGTGGCAGACCTAGAACTATAAGTAGGGTTTCCCCATGTGATTTTAGGGAATGGACTTTTCATAAATACTGAGGTGTGACCTTAAACTTTCAATAAAGAAAAAGTAACTCATCTCTTGGTTTGTTGAGTCTTTAAAACATTTCTGTACCACTTTATCAGATATTTGTGTTTAGGAAAGCAAGCAACCATTTTTTTCCCTGTGAAGTATCTCACTTGCATGATTAGATAAATTCTGAAAGCTAACTTGCATATCAGGTAGCTTTTGAGTTTCTTTTGGGTTGTACCCATACTTCTGATTTTCTTTTTCCTCTTTATTTTAACCCAGAAATTGGAAATAAGAAGTTTTATAAGTACAGCAAAGAGAAAACATTGAAGTGGCTGAATAAAAAGGTATAGTTGTTTGTTTTAAGCCTTAAATTCCTGTCTGTTTGAAATGGGAGCATTAATATAACAAGGTATTTGATTTGAAACAGCTTTGCAGAATGAACTGAGCCAGAAAAGCTACATGAGAACTGCCAAGTATGATCCAATTAAAAGCATATTAATAATAATTATTCGTTTCTAGATTTCTTTAAGGCTTGCACAGCACTTCCTCCATAGCAGCAGGATGAATTAGGTAATGGAAATCTTACTATTCTTGTTTTACTGGTGAGGAAATCGAGAGCTCAGAAGAGGTTAAACCACTTATTCAAGGTCATATGGTTGGCAAGCAGCGGAACAAGAACTGGAGCCTAGGCCTTTCCTCTATCCAGATCCAATGCTGGATGAGACTTCCTCTTGCCTTCTAAATAGATAAATGTGACAAGGTTCCCATGCAAAGTAAAACAGTTTGAATAGAGGCAGATTGGTGAAAAATACTTTTATTGATCTGGAAAACAGTGAATTCAAAGACTAATTAAATTTTAAAAAAACAGCTTACCTCTATGAGCTAAAAATTCAATTTTAGGAACCTTTTATCGAATAAAATTTGTCACACTGTTTTTAAATTCACTCTTGTTCAACTAGTTGATAATCATTAATCAATAAACATTTACTAAGCACCTACTATGTGTCAGGCAACATGCTAAACTCAAGGTATTTTTCATTTAACTATAATTTTTATGCCTTCAATCATTTGGCCAACTTCTACTACTGGCCCACTTGTGGACAATTATATGGTTTCATAAGGTTTGTCTCTGTCTTCATATCAACCTTAATTAATAAAGGTATATTAGAGTTATAACTAAAGATGCCACTGGCTAAGAAAATCAAAACAATGAATAAATATTTACAGATAATTGGAGTCTAGGTTACATTCCTGCTCCCAAGGCTGATGGTTTTGTTTTGTTTTATCTTAATTAGAGTTATTCATATGTTCCAGTTTCTCATGAGGATGCTTCGGTTTCACAGACCTCCCTAGCATTTCCTATCATTTGATCCAGTTTGGTTCTTTTGCATGTAATCTGGCTAGTAAGCAGTAGAAACAGAATCTTGATTCAACATAGGGAGTGGTGGAGGAGGAAGACAGAATCCAAGCAGAGTTGTCTTAAAGGAGATAAAAGATAGGGTCGGAATCAGGTCTAGAAGAGCAAGTTACTCCCTTTAATAGTAATTCAGTCCTAAGAGTATGTTTGATGTACTAAAATTAACTAGGCTGAAGTTGCGGAAGTCATTGATAACTAATTGATATTAGTTCCAGCAGACCATGTACTGCTGCTGCCAACTGGTCTTCAAGCTCTACATGGATCAGTTACTATGACTTACCATCATTGTTATTTATTAGTATTATTGTCAGGAGCTGGCATAGTTGTCTGTTCCCTCTGAATTCCTACCAGCCCATTTCACATCACTACATCTAAGAACCTGGGGCTTTGCAGAGGTAGACGTGGATCTGCCATGCCAGAGAGTATCAGATGTTTATCTATTCTCCATACTATCAGTAGCCTAGCAGATAAGCACAAGGTCTGACTCTTGGTGTATGAAGTCAGTCATTTAACAGACATGTCCTTTGGAGACAAGCCTGAGAAGGATGGATCTTTCTTTTGCAGGCTTAAATATCATAGGATGTCCTTAATTAACATACTCTTAAGTAAAGCTTGTTTGCCCAGCAGAAATATATGACTGGCAGCAATAACCTTGTGATCCTAAATCAGAGGTTCTTAAGCCATTTTGAGTCATGCACTTGTGCATGACTTTGGTAGCCTAGTGAAGTCTGTGGAACCCTTGTCAATTATTTTGAAATACAGTTATAAAATATATTAAAAAAAAAGTTCACAGACTCCAGACTAAGAATCTCTTGAGTTTGAATTAGCGCATCCAAATTTACTATAAAACCTTGTACAAAGCCTTGGAAGATCATTTTTTAATGAGATCTTTGAGACCAGTAAGAATTTAGTGGAGCTTCCTATGTTTCTACATTTTATGTCCACAATTGTGCTTGTGACAATATAGTAAAGGATAGGTGCCCTATGAGTCTAGATAATGTAAATTGACCTAGTGAAACTCTAGCTCATATCCTACCAGCTTTAGAAAATGGTGAGATATTACAAAATAAGTCACCCATTTTCACTTTTAATTTTGCTGAATTATCATAGCAGTGCCTTGTAAGATTTGTGGCATTTCCTCAGCTCTTTTTGTATGGAATAAGAGCTGATGAAAATGTTTGAACAGAATCCTGGTGCCTTATCTAATATTCTCTTACTCAAGTCTTAGTAAATGGTTGTGAATTTGTATTTCTTTATTTCATTTATTGTCTTGTTTCTTTGAGTAAGCAGAAGTTCATGCTTATTTCACTTAGGGAAGTTTTTAAGTCAATTAGAGTTTTAGATACACATATATTAGGAATAAACTGAAGTGTTACCATTTCTCTAATTTTTCTTCTGAGTCTAGAGTCATCTTTGACCTTGTGGGATACTGTACAGGTATAGAACCTAAAATACTTACCCCTTGGCCCCTGAATAATGACTTGATTGGCTTCTACAAAGCCTTATGTTAATTTCTTCTTCAGTCTTTGTGGCATGGTTTTTCAAACTGGAAAAGGTCAAGTGTTCTTTTAATAGGCACTAATTTCCTTTTTTCTTCCCATTTTTACCATTCTGTAGGTGGATCAGACTGTGAGAGCTTTAAAAATTGGCAATGTAAATGTTGGTACCCGAGTATTGTCTGCCACATTTGTTCCAGGTGACCATGGCTCTGTCAAAGAAGGTAAGTCATAGAGTCATAGATTAGAGCTAGAAAGGACTACAGCTGCCTTCAGATCTATCCCTGTATTTCACAGATGAGGAAACTAAGATACAGAGAAGTTAAGTGACTTCCTCAGTGTCATGGAGCTGACATGTGCTTGAGATGGGACTTGCATCTGAGATATTGTAGCAGCAACCATTTTAGAATAGAGTAAGATGCCTGCCCCTCAGTACTTATCTGCAGATTTTTATTCTTTGATTTTTGTTTCTAATTTTTATTTTATTTTTTATATTTCTAATTTATTTCTCTTGTGCCAATATATAACAGGGATGTAATTTTTTTCTGATTCCAGTAACATTCCTGCTCAGACTTCCTTTTATTAACGTTTGCTTAAATGACAAAAGCTTGATTTAGATTCAAAACTAGCACACTTTACATTTTTCAATTACATGCATGATTATTGTGTATTTGAATTGAAAAAATTAAATAAGTTTACAAGTTTATGAATACCAGCTTCCAAGGATGGAATAAGAGAATTGATTATGTTCGGTCAGAGAAGAGAAGACATAGTAACTGTCTTCATATACATGAAAGATTTTCATGTAGAAGAGGGAAGGAACAGATTTTATTCTGCTTTGTACCAGAGAGCAAAACAAGGACAAAGGAGTCGCAATTAAAGAGTTAGGTTTTATAATATAAAAAGTTTTAAAACTAGATGGAACCTTAAAGATCAAGGTGTCCAACGCGGCCTAGTCAGTCACAGAGTCAGGCTTCAGATCTGGGTCTCTTGATGCCAGATGCCAAAAAAGGTTCAAAATGAGGAAAAATAACAGAACTATCTATAAAGGATTGACTTATGAGTTTATTCCCCAGCAATAAAGTTTTTCAAGTAGAAGTTAATTAACCATTTATTTTTAGATGCACATGGGACCAATGTCTTGGATATGAATTAAATTGGATCACCTAGATTGCCATCGCTACAGAATGTAAATCCCTTGAGGATAGGGGCTATTCAGTTTCCATTTTTTATTCCCATTTCCTAGTGCCTAGCATAAAGTAGGCACTTAGTAAGTGCTTGTTGATTGATTTTACAAGCTATATAATGGGCTGGTGAGTTGGCCACCCACTCTGTGAGACCTCTTACCTGGATATAAGAATACCTGCTCACTCCCTGGACTGGCTTGCTTCTAGTCTTCCTTTAAACAAGCAGGTTTGGCTTCCCAGAAGAGGACTTCCATCAAAGACTCTGAGTCCTAGGAGTCACTCTGTTGTGAGAGAGTATCTTTCCCCTGTTAACCACTCTAGCTCTTGAATTCTCATGATTATCAATCAACAATCAGTCATTCACAATAATCACACTGTTATATTTTGTGAATACTCATTTATTTAGCAGTAAGGCAAAAGACATAATAATATCACTAGTAGTCATAAATTAAAGGAAATATATAAAAAGTAAATATGCCACAGTCTACAAATAAACCGAGGCTAACCCCATGAAAGCACTCAGTTTCTGTAGGGGAAGAATGGGCCTGTGCAGAAACCTGCAAAGAAGCCACATAAGTGAGGAAAACACATGGACTCAGAGTAACTCAGTATTCTGAAACTATAAACTTCATCATCCTCATTCTGTCTTTGGAGCTGTCCATAAGATTTCCATGATGAATGTAGCTTAAATATCGAATACTTCCACTGCTAAACTGTATTAATAACCCACCCAGGGGTGGGGAACCTTTGGCCTCAAGGCCACATGTGGCCCTCTACGACCTCAGGTGCAGCCCTTTTAACTCAATCCAAACTTCACAGAACACATCCCCTTAATAAAAGGATTTGTTCTCCAAAACTTGGACTGAGTCAAAAGGCCTCACCCAAGGACCTAGAAGGCCACATGCAACCTGGAGGCTTCAGCTTCCCTACCCCTGATCTACACTGTCCTTAGTAAACCACTCACTGTGCACTATGTCTCAATCAAACTAGTTGATCTACTAAATGATTTCTTTGATTCTCTGCTTTCAAGTCTGTTCTCCAGCTCAGCTAGACTTAATCCTTAACGTAATTGTAGTATCCATCACTTCCAGCTTCAGATTTAGCTGATACCGTTCTGAAATCTGTCTTTTCACCCCTATCTCTTATCTTTCTGGGTTCAAGTTCTCAATCCTTTTTGTAAATATGACTCCACCAAATCTTGTGATTACAGAACAACAAAATTAGAGTAGATTTTATGATATAATAGATTACAGAATCCAGAATTGTAGGTCTGAGAGGAAACTTGGAAAACATATAGTGTAACCTCCTTACTTTGTACAGGAGGAAACTGAAGCTTCTGATTAAGTGTGAGGGTGAGACTGGATCTGCTAAACAATGTTCTTTCAATTCCTTGATCTCCTCATTTGATGGTTAAAAGAGTTCTACAATACTTACATGTTTATACAATTTGATTAGTTCCTAGAAATCTCAAGACCACTCTGAGGTCGTTATGCCATTTTCCCTTTGTGTAATTCAGATAGTACAAAGAGTGGCTCACAGTATAATAAATGGCAGTCATCTTACAAACATTCCTTGCATAATCTGCCAGCCAATACCATGCTAGGAGTGGTGAGGTTCCCTTTTTGCCAAGCACCAAGCTGTTTCTGTGATTGGTGGGAAAAGGGTACTCTTTTCTTGTACCTGAACTCTGATTTGGAACGTATTATTTCTCTGTTTTGACTCAGTTTTAGAGCTGAAAGGGACCTTGGAAGGTTCCCCTCACTTTACAGATGAAGAAACAGAAGCCCAGGTTAATTAAATTGTCTGAGTTCTCATAGTTAACATTTGTAGCAAGATTGGGCCTTGGGAATCTGAATCCAAATCCAGTTCTTTGTGCTGTAGGCTGCACTGACCCTGTTGCCCTCTGCATTAAGGTGACCCTGAAAATCCCTTTCCCCTGGACATCAGTAAACCTAAAAAACACGATGACTTCATTTCTGATATGCTTTTAAAAATCATTTGGGAAGGGCCATGGAGTCTACAGGGGTATTGATGTGGGTGAAAGAGTCTTATATTTCAGCGTACAAATAAGCATCCAACTTTACAAGTGAACTTTTGGAATAGAATCTCTCAAAGTTGGGGAGTGCCTGTGGTTCAAAATAGTTTCCCAGGTAATAGAAGAAAGATGAGGACACTTTTTGCACTCCCCTTACATCTCATTTAGTTTTTGTTTTTTCATTATGTAATTTGGAGGCTCTAGGGAGGGTAGAATAATACTGTTTATGCTTATTTTGAATGTTTGTTAAAGGTTACCTCTGAATTTCATAAAGAGTGAATGACTTTTAATTAAGGAGTTTAAGAAATCCTATCACTCATTTTGGAATGAAGCTATGGAAAATTCCTTTCATACTCAGGAATTTTATTTAAAAAACAACACCCAAGAACCTTTCTTTTTTCTTTTTTGACTATTTTTTAAAAAATATTCATTAGGCCATATGAAGAAAAACAGTTTAAGTACAGAAAAGCGGTAGTTCACAGAAAATATGATTTTTAATCTTTGTATATTTCAGTAAGAGTTCCTTAAAGCAACTGTTGTTATCCATCTAAGAAAACCGTCACGTTGAAATGCTCACTACCCATATGTGCAGGGGTGCCTGAAGAGACCTTTCGTCATTGCTGCTTTTCAGACTGTAAACTCCTTTTAGGGAGAGACTGTGTCTCAGATTTCTTTTAATATTCCCCAGGGTGCCTAGCAGTGTTCTCAGCACTTAAGAGGAGCCCAGTAAATTTTCAGCATAGCTGCTGTTGGCAGACAGCATCACAGGCAATCCATCTTTGGTTCCCAAGGTCATTTTGACTTGTCTGCTGCTGCTCTCTCCTCATGTGTCACAGCTCTGCAGCATCATTGAAAGTCATGAAGTTTGGTGGCACTGAAGAAAGAACATTGGACTTACGAGTGAGGAAGATCTGAGTTCACCTTCTGCCACAGACGCTTAGCAGCTGTGTGACCCTGGGCAAGTCAGTCTCCTCCTCTGTAAAATGAGAGGGTTCAACTTGCTGACCTCCACATTTCCTCCCAGCTCTACATCTGTGATCTGTGACTGAACAGCCCACTGTGATGATAGCTACAGTTTATGTATCAACACGTGTGGGAATAGAAGAGGGAGGGCGTCCTTTGGAAGAACTTGACGAGATCCGCCAAGCTAAGTCACTATGCGCCATAATATACTCAGTGTGAACGTGGCCACAGGTGGAGTTTGGCAGAAAGTGTCATTGAAAAATGGGAAATGACATTGATTAATTCATCATTTCTTATGAACATTTTAACTCATGCAAAGCAATTGCTGCAGTGAGGAGGTTGAAGCATATCTTTTGAAACCTGAAGCCATTTCAACCAAGATATTTCATTTCCTTGCCAAGTGGGCAGGTGTGATGTCTAACAGGGGCCATGCTCTTCTAGAAGAAGCCTTTAGTTCAGATCTTAACTCTGCTAGGAGGCAATGTGGTATGAGGGGGACTGGCCCTGGAACCTGGAGACCAGGCTTCAGATCATTCTCCCGATGTTTATTATTTATGTGTGACCTCAGGCAAATAATTTAAATTCCTTGGGTCTTGCTTTCTTCAGTTATAAAATGAAAGGTTTGGAATTGATGGCTTCTAATCTCTTTTCCACCTCTAAGTCTGTAATCTGAGGCCTTATTTCCAAAACCTTATGGGGAAGAATGATAGAAGATTTTAAGGAGCAAGGCCTAACAAAACAGTGGAAAAGCCAGATTATCCTGTGTCAATTTATAGGTGACAATGGGAGGCAAACAATACAGATGAGAAGTGGAACAGGTTGGCCAGTGTATTTATATGGATCTCTTCACATAATTGTAACAGTAGAACCACATTTGTATGCTGTCATCTTGGTATCCACTGTGTTATTTGAGGCAGTCACACTTTGGAGGGTAAAGTTAGGATGAATGGCTAGACTTGGCTAAATACTTAAAGAACAAATTTATCCTAGAGGTGGCACAATTTAAAAGTACTTGGATCAATTCTTAGGATTTCTAAAAGGGGGAGAAAATCTAAAGAGAAAAGAAAATATTATATTAAAAAAATAAATGAACAAGAAAACCTTAAGTATCAATCAAGATACTGGCTTTCTCATCTCTATAAAACTCTAGGATGATCTTATACATTGAGAACAACTTTATATATATATATATATATATTTTTCTTTATTTTTAGTGTTCTACAATCACCACTATATAACTTACATTTTTTTCCCCTCCCTCCCCCCTTCCTCCCCAAGACGGCATAGTTTTATAGAGGATCTACACATACATTCCTATTAAATACATTTTCACTATAGTCATGCTGTGTAGAAGAATTATAATGAATGGGAGAAATCATATAACAAACCAAAATGTAATAGACACCAAAAAAAAAATGATCTGCTACATTCTGCAATTGAATTCCATAGTTCTTTCTCTGGATGGGGAAGGCATTTTGCCTTAGAAGACCATTGGGAATTTTTTTTTAAGTCCTTGCATTGCTACAAAGATCCAAGTCTACCAGAAAAAACTCTCACATGCTGTGGTCATTGCCATGCACAAAGTTCTCCTGGTTCTGCTCCTTTCGCTCAGCACTGGATCATATAAGTCTTTCCAGGCCACTCTAAAGTCTTCCTGTTCATCATTTCTTATAGCACAGTAGTATTCCATTACATTCATATACCAAAATTTATTCAGCCATTCCCCAATTGATGGGCATCCCCTTGATTTCCAGTTTTTGGCCACCACAAAGAATGCTGCTATAAATATTTTTGTACATGTGGGACCCTTTCCCATTTTTATGATCTCTTGGGGATACAGTCCTAGAAAGGGTATTGCTGAGTCAAAGGGTATGCACATTTTTGTAGCCCTTTGGGCATAGTTCCAAACTGCTCTCCAGAATGACTGGATCAGCTCACAGTTTCACCAACAATGTATTATTGTTCCAGCTCTCCCACATCCTCTCCAGCAGTTATCATCTTCCTATTCTGTCATGTTTGCCAATCTTATAGGTGTGATGTGGTACTTCAGAGTTGTTTTGATTTGCACATTGAGGACATTTTGAAGGAGAATATGAGAAGGGAATAAACAGGATTTTGCAAATGATTTTCCATAGCAGACCAAATATTTACAGTCTTGCATTTAAGCATAGAAAAT
>CM053771.1:84508336-84528430 GCA_028658325.1 Potorous gilbertii | reverse complement strand
CTGTAGAACAGCAATAGAAAACCAGAAATTAACATTATTTATGTTGTATTTTAGGGTAGCTTAGGTGGCACAGTGGATTGAGCACCAGCCTTGGAGTCAGGAATACTCACCTTCCTGAGGTCAAATCTGGTCTCAGTCTCTTTGTAGCTGTGTGACTCTGGGCAAGCCACTTAATTCTGTTTGCCTCATTTTCCTTCTCGGTAAAATTAGCTGGAGAAGGAAATGGCAAACCACTGCAGTATCTCTGCCAAGAAAACCCCAAATGGAGTCACAGAGTTGGGCACAACTGAAAAAAAATGATGGAACAGCCACAAAATTGAATTTTTACACATTTTCCACTTGCATTTTAATCTGGTTCCTCTATACTCCCAAGGTTTGATACCTCATTCTTGAAGAGAATTCAGAGGTCATTTTGTCCATCCACTCCTTACCTCTAAGAATCATTGCACACAATATGTTTATTTTGAAGACCCTAAGCTAAGAGGCAATCTTCAACTCCTTACGGTTGTTTGTCTTCCTCTGACTCCATTTTTTTTCACTTTGTAAAGCACATGACAATTAGTTACAGGAGACAAGTTGAGCATTAGTGTAAGCTTTATGATTACTTAAGATATTCAGAGGTTCTGTGTTGGGAACCTCTTTTTACACCTCCTCTTATACACTGGAGCAGCAGGAGCAAGAAAGCCAGGGAGGACGGTCTGCCAGTGAAGTGTTTGAAGCAGACCAAAATAGCTCGTTTTTCACTGTCCTTTTTGGTTGTTATTGTTTCTTTTGTTTATAAAGGACAAAACAGAAAGGAAGCTTTAGAGATCATATATTATACTTCATTAAATAATCCCTTAAAAGTGCTTCAATGGCTATTTTAATTCTTACACTTTTCAGTCATATGGACTGTCTTTCTCTCTGGTGCCTCAGCATTCTTTTCCCTCTAGGTTGAAAGCAAAGTATTGAAATAAACAGTTGGCTGCTATTTGCTTTCTGTTGATTCTGCCTGTAACACAGCAAAAAAACAAGGAGCAAGAAAATACAGCAACTTAAATTTCACAATTGTTAGAAAATACAGTTCACAAAGCACTTCTTTGACAGCTCCCCACCCCCTGACAAAAAATTTAGGGGAACCATCGTTTTATTCCCAAGATGCTCTGCAAATACTGGTCATCTTTTGAATATTATGACCTCCTTTTTAGTTCCTCATAGAGATTAAGAATAAAATCAAGCAGCAAATGAGTGTGAATTATTCATCATCTTAAGAGAAGGCAGTAATTCAGCCCACTGACAGCACAGAGTGTTGGATCACTGGGAGAATGGGCTGCTGCATGTGTCAGTTCTATTGTCTGCATCACTGCCCTTAATGTACCCTCAAGAATGATTCTCCCAAAGTAAGCCATTGGCTGCAATCTTCCCTTCTAACAGAAGGAGATGGTTTTGCCTTCTGGCTCTTTTTAGAGTGTTCTGTGCTTCTTAGATCTGAGTTCTGAATAGAATTCAAAACTAGTTTTTTGTTGAGTAATCACCCCCTTATGAAGCATGTAGCCATGAAGGCTGTAATTCCCAGTAATAGACACTGAGACGTGTATACCATGCTGTAGTTCTGCACATAGGATTTCCAAAGGGTGACCACCTCACAGCTTTACTGACCCAACTTCTCCCTCTTGTTTTTATTAGCAGACAAATAGCAAGATGACAGCGGCTCAGAAGGCTCTGGCTAAAGTTGACAAGAGTGGAATGAGAAGTATTTCTACCTTTTTTGGCACAAAAACTAAAGCAGGAAAATAAGGACATTAAAGCCTTTTAAAAATCTAGACAAACTTCTTTCTGATATTTTTATATATATATATATATATCTTCTATCCCCACTCCACCCCTTTCCAATAAAATAAAATATATCAGAAAAGATATTGGAATGTTATTTTCGTTTTTGATTCAGCAAAATTGTGGCTGAGAGATTTCTGTGTCCTAGAGTACAAAAAAGGGTATACATTCTGTAGGCTTTTTGTTAGCAGAGGGTCATATTGAATAAAAAAAAAAAGGTAGGGTTTTCAGAAAGTCACAGCCAGTAGTTTGTATTTTATACCCCTGCCTGTCATTTTGAGGTTTGGGCAAGGGACGTGGGTAGGGATGGGTTGGTTGGCAAGAAGGAGAAAAGTAATCAGGTGAATAGAATTCATATACAGCCATACAATTTCTTCAATAAACACATACACTGCAAATATTTGGATGGATGGATTCTTTATAGAACTTTGGTGAATTGTGAATGTGACAATATGGTTCTCATGATCTTCTTGAAATTAACCAAATCCCAAAAATGTTAAAGTAACTAGGCATTTATGGCCTCACTGCCCCCTCTGAATGCCATGTGGGAAATCTGGGGGCAGTTAAGAGAGGATGCCCCTTTTCCTGGCAAGCCTTTTTCCTCCATATATTTTTAAAGCAGGTCAATTTGTGTTTGATGAGAAGTGGAGCACAAAAAACTTGGAAACAGATGGTTGCTAGGGCTAAAAACAGAGACTACTGGTGTGATGATGTGGGAAGTGAGAATAAGACTCAGAAGAAAAATATAAGTTATAAGGTAAAGAATACGGATGAGGGAAAAATCCAGGGGCCACCAAGATGGGGAATTGGAGTCAGAACCAGGAGTTAAGCTGAGTCTCTGCAAGGAGCAGGGAACGGATCATTAAAGTTCAAGTATTTTGTCTTCTGTCTTGCCTGCCATTCCTGTGTTCTGCAAGAGTTGGATATACTTTTTATACCCTCTTCTTCCTGTCTCCTGTCCCCTGCAGTGTTGTATTTAATATGAAGACCAACAGGATAGAACTTAAAACATTTGAAGACAACTCTTCTAATGTCATCTTATCCAGGTTGAAAATCCCCAGTTCCTTCATCTGGTCTTCATATAATATGACCTCAATGACTCTCATTATGGGTGTCTTCCTCTATTTTCCCCTATTTAGACTTATCACTCTTAACGTTTTGCCTTCCTTCGTGATTGTCTCCAATTTTTAGAGGCTTCTAAGTAGTGGCAGTGGATAGAGCACAGGACCTGGAATCAAGAAGACTTAAGTTCAGATCTGTCCTTGAACACTTACTTAATTGTGTGACCCTGACCTGCCTCAGTTTTCGTATCTGTAAAATGGGAATCTTGATCCTGCTTCTCTGTGATACTGTAAGAATAAAATGATAGATTTGTAAAGCACTGTGCCCAGAGCTGAGAGATAGTATGTCTTGTTTATGGAACAGCAAGGAGTCTATTGTCACTGGATCAAAGAGTACATGGCTTTGGAGGGTGTAAGGTATAAGAAATCTGCAAAAGAGGGGTGGGGAGGTAAGTTATGAAGGGCTTTAAAGCCAAACAGAGGATTTTGTATTTGATCTTGGAGGTGATGGTCAATACTATTCAGTAAACATTTATTAAGCACCAATTATGTGAGCTCTGGGGATATAAATATGAAAAAAAAGAGGGAATCAGAAGTTTATTGAGGGGAGGGGTACATTACATGATTGAATCTGCACTTTAGGAAAATCACTTTGGCAACTAAATGAAGTGGACTCAAGTGGGTAGAGACTTGAGGCAGATAGAGCCACCAACAGATTATTATAATAGTTGAGGAGTGAAGTGATGAAATCCTCCATTAGGATGGTAAGAATGTCAGAGGAGAGGAGGGAGTATGTATTTCAGAGATGTCACAAAGGTAAAATTGACAGGCTTTGGTAGCAGACTGAATATTGGAGTGAGAGATCATGAGGAGCTGAGGATGACACCTAAGTTATGAGCCTGGGGGACTTGGAGAATGGTGCTCTTGACAGTTATAGAAAAGTTGGGGTAGAGGGAGGGTTCAGGGGGAAAGATGAGTTCCTTTTGGCATGTTGAGTTTAAGACATCCAGTTCAAGATGTCTGAAAGACAATTGGAGGCTCCAGAGTGGAGGTCAGCAGAGAGATTAGCGTTACATAAGTAGATCTGAGAATCATCAGCATGGATGATAATTAAATCCCAGGAGCTGATGAAATCCCCATATGATGAGAGCACCAATTCACCTCTCTGGGACATTCCATTAGAAATTCCTCCTAAGCTGGATGAAACTATGGATGATTACTCTTCGAGACTTTTCATTCAGTCCTTCCAGTGGCAGTATTGTTTGACCCATATCACTTCATTTTTCCCCCATAAGAATTAGTGTGAGGCATTTTATTGAATGCTAATCTAATATCAAAGGGAACTATCTACACCATTTATCTGATCTATCAGCTTAGTAAATCTATCAAAAAAGACCTGGCATGACTTTTGTTGAATATGTGCTGGGTTCTTTGGAATTGTTGCTTCCTTTCAGCTACCTCTTTAATAGTAGTCTTGAATTTTGCCAGTAAAAGTGCAGCCAACTGACCTGTCAGTTGTAGATGCCATATCTTCCTTTTAAAAAAAAAATTGGGACATGTATCTATTTCTAGTCATTAGCAGTTCTCCTGTTCTTTATGATGATAGCTTGTCAGTCATGTCTACCATTTTTTTTTCAGCACTCAGTTGTGTCTTTCATCTTGACCTAGTATGATTTTGAATGCATCAAGGCCATGTCTCCTTATTTTAGGTAGCAGCTCCCTATAAACCACTTTGGTTTTGCACTTTCAAACTAAAAAGATGGAAGGAAAATAAGAATTGATCATTTCTGCCTTCTTTTGTTAGTTACCACTTCCCCATGTGTCCCAAGCATCCCTCCCTTTCCTCTTTTGATCCTTGTTTTTCCTGATAGAGCTTTTTTTTCCTTTACTTTCCTCCTCAATCTCACCCATTTGAATCTTTACTTCTCCCAATATTGTTCTTATAGTACCTGACATCTTTTTGCATTTATACTCCATTACTTGCTCCTGTTTATGTCTTCTGTTATTCAAGTTGGCAGGTAAATTCTTAGTTCATTAACATTGGTCTCTTGAGACAGTTCTTATTTATCCTCCTTATTGGAATTATTCCTCTGTGAAAATAGGACAGGGATAAGGAAAAGACCTGCCATTTCTTTGGGATGGGGAGCTTTTGGATCAAGACACTCCCCCTGTCAAAGCCAGTCATTAGCTTCCAGAATTAGATAGCTGCTAGGATACTGCAAAAGTACGTGTCAGTTGTGCAGGATCACACACCAGTAGTGCAAATCTGGCCTCAGAGTCTTCCCAGTTGTGTGACCCTGGGCAAATCACTTAACTTCTGTTTGCCTCAGTTTCCTCACTTGTAATAGCACCTAACTCCCAAGGTGGTTGTGTGGATCAAATGAGATAATAATTGTAAATTGTTTAGCATAGTGCCTGGCTCACAGTAAGCACTATCTATATAAATTTTAGTTATTATTTCTCAGAGGCAAAATTGAGTTCAGGTCTTTCTGATCCCAAGGCCAGCAATTTCTCTTATCAGGGGTTTTTTTTAACCTCTTTATGTATCCTGAACCCCTTTAGGACTCTGGGGGAACATATTATTCTAAAAATAATATTTTTAAATAACTAAAGGAAATGTGAAATTTTAGAGGTTAGTGAAAATTTATATATGTGTGTGTGCATCCTGGTCCCCTCTAGCAGCCTGAGGAAGCCTAGCATTCTCAGAATAATATTTTTAAGTAATTAAAGAAGTGTGAAATTTTAGTTAAAAGGTAGTAAATATACATATATATAATATACACATATATGCCATACACATCCTATATATACACATACATACATACATACTTCCCCGCCCTGAAATCTCTCCACGGACTATAGGTTAAGATCTCATGCAATATAAACCACACTGCATTGAGAACATATTAGGTAGAAATTAGGGTCAGCAAGAAATACACAACCAATCATCTGTAGCTTCTTGGCTGCTCCCTCCCAACCATAGTTCTCCACTGGCTCAAGTTCCCAACTGCATTCCCCCAGTACTGAAATTCCTATAGCGCTCTCTATTACACTAATTTCCTCTCTTTCCTTCTGTCACTTTATTCTTTGTCCTCTTTAGATCAGCACAACAGCAGCATTGCTGTAGAAATAACTACTCCTAGAAATAACTATGCTCCTATATAGATAGATAGATAGATAGATAGAGATAATATAGATAAATCTAATACAGATTTATAATATAAATTTATATATAATATATAATTATAGATACTTTATATATAATATATAGATACATTTATAATATGAATTTATATATAATTATAGATACAATGTGTGTATATACATATATATGTATGTATAAATGTGAAAAAAAAATTCAGGACAACCCATGTGGGGAAAGAGTTATAGGCTTCACTGATTTCTGGGTTACAAAAGTGACCATTCATCTGCCCTAATTTTCTACCCACACACCCTAGTCATTTCTTTACTGCCAGCAGTAAGTTCTGAGAGCCAAACACTGGCACTAGCCTCTTCCCAGTAAGTATTGTGTCAATATCTAAGATAGATATCAGCCTCTGTCCCAAGGCAGCCTGGCTGTTGGTAACTTGGGTCTGTTCTTATTTCTGCCAGGTTCTTCCACTTCAATTTCCACAGACCTCCCAACTGCCTAGATTTTTGACCATCTGCATTACCTTCTCCCTTTTATCTAGGATTTGTGCCCCACTTTGTGCATGCTTTGAGTCCTGGCCCAGGCTGTTCCTCTGGCTTTCCTGGCCCTAACTTTCTACCCTTCTGAGTATTAGGATCCCCTTCCAATTTGGAAACAGATATAGAGCTACAATATAAGAAGACAGGATGGTACAATGGAAAGAACACTGGATTTGGAGGCAGAAGTCCTTGTTTCCAATCTTAGATTTAATGATTGATGATTGTTTGACCTTGGACCAGTCTCCTAAAGTCTCAAGGCCGTAAATTCTTTATCTGTAAAATTAAGGATTTGAACTAGATTATGATCTTGAGAATCAATGTGGTAGAAGAGGGCTGAATTTAAAGTTATAAGATCATAGATTTAAAGTTGGAAGGAATCTCAGAGGTCATCTACAGATGAGGAAATTGAGGCCCAGGGAAGTTAAACAACTTGCCTAATAAGTTGCAATGCTAGAATTTTAACCCAGGTCCTTTGACACCAAAACCTGAATTATTTCCACTCATTCTTATGCCTGAAACACACACACACACACACACACACACACACACACACACACACACACACACACACACTCTTCCCTCCTCTCCCCCACCCCCCATCTGTTCAACTATGATCTCTACGTAGCTGACTCTCAGGATCTGATCTTTATCTTTTCTGACCTCTAGTCCCACATCTCCAGTTGCCTATTGAGCATCCCCACCTGGATGACCCATAAGCATCAGGCTCAACAATCCAAAACAATTCTTGTTAATTTTCTTCTTAAAACTATCTTTGTGCTCAGAGTCCTACCGTCCTTCTAGTCATCTTTAGAGTCATCTTCAACTCTTCCTTTGATCTCCATCCATTGGTTGCGGATTCTACCTCTACAAAATTACTTCCATTCATCCCCCTCTCTTCACAAATAACCAAAAACCTTATTTAGTTCAGGACCTTATCACCTCTCACCAAACTACCACAGCTACCTCCTAATTGGACTCCCAACTTCCAGTTTCTCTTTCTCCAATCCTTCATCCACATAGCTGCCTAAATAATCTTTCTGAAGCACAAATATGGTTATCGCATTTCATTGATCAAGAAATTTCAATGACTCCCAGTTGCCTCTAGGGAAAAACACCAATTCCTCATCTGAACATTTAAGGCCTTTCACAGTATGGCATTAGCCTACCTTTCCTTACCTACCTTACCAAATACATTATCACCCATATTGTTGTTGCCTGAACTCAACCTTTATTCTTGTCCCTCCATGTTTTCTCGCAGACTGTTTCGCATGTCTCTATTGGCCTCCCTCCACACTCTTATCTTTGAGAATCCCTAATTTCCTTCAAGGTTCAACTAGTTTTCTGTCTGCTGTGGAAAGAAAGCCTTTCCTCATCCCCTTCACTATTAATACTCAAGCATCCATACTCATATATGTCTGTGCGTTTTACTTCCTAATCAATTCCATATAGTTCTGTGTTTTTATGCAGGTGAGCAGACAGTGCCTTCGTCCTTTATTCCACTAGTATAAGTTGCTGGGGTCTTAGAAACAGATCAGCTTAAAACTCTTTTTTTCATTAAGAATTGTGTTAATTATTCTGGCTTTCCTCATCAAAGTTTTCATCTTTTAAAATCTGAATTACTTTTTTTTTTTTGGTCTAGACCTATAGAACTCCCTACAAGGAAACACGTTGAATTATAGCTTAACAGTGTTACAGAGCTGCCTGAGGCATTGAGAGGTCACAGTCACAGAGTAGAGGCAAGATTCTTGGCTGAGAATGGGGATTGGGGAGCCATAGGAGGTTTGAGGAGGGATGAAAAGATTTGGAAGAGCCACTGTGGAGAATGGGATAGTGAGTTGATAAGGGAGGTATGGTAGGATTGCCTAGCAACAGTGAGGGCCCAATTGAAGTTGCATCACTTAAATTTGTAGTAGACCCATTCAGAACAGTTGGATGATTTTCCCTACCTTCATTTAGCAATGTATGTGTAGAAGTGAATGATCCAAGGGAAAGAGTGGGAATATTCCAAGGCTGGTGCTTGCCTTGAAATATAATAATCACAATTGGTCTTATGATAAGGCGATAAGAATTCAAGAGAATAAGACAGTGTGGAATTGAATTGGTTCACCAAGGAGTCTAGATGGGGAGATGAGGAAAGAGTAGCTAGTGCAAGGGAGATGGCCTGGGAGAGAATTGAGGAGTCAAGGGATTGGAAGCCTTGGATTAAGAGTAGGGTTTTGTAAGGGAAGACAGAGGGAGAGATAAAAAACCAAAAGATTATGGTTGGATAAGATGATTTCAGAATTGTTAAATCTGGAGGTGGTACATTTGTGAATAATGGTAAAATCAAAGGTATCAACATCTTCGTGTGTGGTGAAAGTGGGGTGGATGAGTAGCTAGTGGGAAGCGAATAGGTTGAGGAATTGAGATGGTTAGGGTATTTGAGGGAGAATCAGTATGTATGTTGAAGTACCCTAGTATAAAGGCAGGAGTTGGAAGGAGAGGAAAAATTATGAGTCATATATCAAACTCATGAGGACGAAAGGAAAGTAACCTGGGGGTGTGTAAACAACAGCTACCAGGATTTTGAATGGATGGTAGATATCAAATGAGATAATATTTGTAAAATGCTTTGCACAATACCTGGCATATAGTAGGCACTTAATGTTTCTTTCCTTCCTTCCTTCCGAATAACTCTTCAGTACTCTAGGGGTTATAATATCAGGGCTTCTTAAATTTTTTCCACTTGTGACCTCCTCAGCACTTAATCTCCCTATGGGGTTGTGACCCATAGTTTAAGAAGTGCTGAATCAATAGCAAGCAAGTACGTAAGACTTCAGAGTTTACGAAGTGCTTTATGTATGTTATTTTATTTGATCCCCATAACAGCCCTATGAAGTAGTCAAGTTAACAAGCATTTATTAAGCACTTATGTGTCCCAAGTTGCACCAGGGGTTTCTGTAAAAAGAAAGGTGAGTTGGAGAGAGAGACAGAGACAGAGAGTTCCTATTCTCTGTGCACAATCTAATGGAGGTAGGTGCTATTATACTCATTTTACAGGCGATGAAACTGAGGCTGGAAAAAGGTTAAGTGACTCGCACAGAGTCATACAACAACTAAGAGTCAGAATTTGAACCCTCTGCCCACGACACCACCTAGCTGTTTACAACCAGATAGTAGGGTCACAGGTGTTGAAAATATATAGAAGCAGGAGCTTTCCTTTCAGATATACATACAGCTGTCATTTAGGAGGGCGTAAACTCAACTGCACATCTCCAGAAGAAATGGCTTACTGAAAGGGAAACCAAGATTCAGAATGAGAAGTGAGGTCTTGGCTGTCAAAGGAAACTGGTCTTTTAGAAGAACGCAATTCACGTTTCCCCTTTCTCTCTAGATAACAGCACCAAGAAGACAGAGGAGTAAGCTAAGGACTCAGTAGGAAGCCTGACTACATCCTTTACTACTTCAGTCACAACTTTTTCTTCTACATCTTTATAAGATCAAAAAATTGAGGGTGGGAAGAAGGAAGAGAAGTGGGCTGGATATTATAAAACTAACCAACTTATCAGAGACTTCATTCTGGAATGTGATTTTATACTGTGTTCCACACTTTTAATCTTTTTGGGATGTTTCTTTATAGAAGAATCAATCCTACCATGTGACTTTTCCCTAGAGTTAACAGGCTTTGCCGACATGATTCTCCCACAGAGCTTAAAAGCATTTCAGGAGTGTCAGCTGCCCATTATCCCTTCATGGGCAAACACAGCTCATCACAGAAGCACTCAGGTACTGTAATCAAAAAGAAAAGTAGAGAGGTTGGATTTCCAGCCCTTTCTTTTGTCTTCTTAAAAAACAAAACCTCTCAAATCCCACATTGCACAGCTCATTACCTCCAAGTTCAAAATGTCAGCCTTGGGAAAAGCTCGTTGTAAAATTTGGGTTGTTTAAATACCTTCCTACAATAGCCCATTTTGCGTTGTTTTCCCTGGAGTTACGTCAACCTCTTCATGATATATGCCCATTTCCAAGTATGTGCAGTGCATCTCTAAGCACTTGATTTCAGGCTAAAAGCTGTGATGAACTGAGTTTCAACTTATAGTTTTAAAAAATTCAAATGCCCCAATGTCCCCTCAAACCAGAAAAATCAACCAAAAAAAATTTGACCCTTCTCTGCCCCATATCAATTTGGCTGTTTCGAATTTATAAAGATACCCAAACATGTGCATTTTATAGTCTCTAAGAGCTATAAACATGGCTTCATTTTTAAGAGATTTGTCCAGTATGTGTATTTTCGTTGAGGAGGAAGGAGGTGGGGAACAGTGGGTGGAGATGGAGCCAAGGAATAATTGGCTTGGAATTTCAGTGTATTGGGAATACATCTAAAGGGGAGTGGGTATTCATGCACAGATGTCATGATGTTTTGGTTAGCAGCCACTTGACGTGTAACAAGAGCAGGATGACTCTTGAAGGAACTGGGAAATGTAGGACTGGAGCTCAGAGGATCAGTTGGAGCTGGGTATACAGGTTAGGGGTGGGGAGGAGAGACATGATTGGCCTTAAGAAGAAAAGAGGAGGGACCTGACAGCTGTCTTGAAGTACTTGAAGACCTCTCATGTTTAAGAGAGACTTGCCTTCTCTTTGGTGCTCTCAAAGGCAGAAACAGAAGTAGGTTGAAGCTGCCAAGAGGCCAATTTGGGTATAATATCAGGAAGAAAACTTCCTAAGAATTAGAGCTGTCCAAAAGTGAAATAAGCTGCCTTAAGAGGTGGTAGATTCTCTCTCTCTTTGGAGACTTTTAAGTAAAAGCTGGATCACCATATGTTAAATAAAATGGAAATTCCTTTTAGTTATGTTTTTGACAAGATGGATGTTAGGAGTCCTTCCAATTCATAACCTCTGTGACTCCAATAGGGATGCTATGGAAGCAATCTTGGGGTGGGGGTGTCCCTTTTTAGGGGACACTAGCAATGTAGTTATTACTCCGTCAGGTCAGTTGAATGAGTCTGAGAAGTCACATATGGATTTCCACTAATTATGTATTTCTCTTCACCCTCTGATACTTTTTCTTTTCTTAGCTGCATTCATCCAGTTAACATCTAAGTAGAAGGTGATAAGAGAAGAATGTGTTTAATATTTGTGGTCTATAAATGATGAATGTATCTTCTCCCTTAAATCTCTTTTTAAAAGTTTTATTGATGTTTTCTTATGATTTGGCAAATCTTGCAGATTATTCTCACTAGGTGCAAAGTCTCTTGTAACCAAAAGTAAAACTAATAACACAGTGACCTCAAATGAAAGTGTATGCAATATTACATCTCTCTCACCTTTCTATTTAATAAAATAATGGCAACAGTAAAAATCAGTGTTCCTTCCCCTACCCCATTAAAAAAAGAAAAATAATTTTTGTAACATAAATGCATAACCAAGTAAAATTAAGTCCATCGATAACTATGAACAATTAGGTATCTCTCATTTATGTGTGTATGTGATATTTCTCTTTCTACAGCTCAAGGAAAATTTGTATCATGAAGCAATTTGTAGTCACTTTTATTTCCTTTATGAATTGATACCTCTAAGATTGAGGCACACACACACACAGACACATACACACACATGGAGGGGCAAGATCTACAAGAAAATAAAGAAATTGTTCAGAAGCAGAAGTACAGTAAGTTTTCTGAAAGCTTCATTTCCATGAGGAACAAAGATTAAAGAGTAAATCAATGATAAGAACAATGAATTAAAAAGTAAAACTTGAGGATGGACAGAAAGGGGGGAGAATTGATGAAGATAATAAGAGAAAGTAATCATTTTTAGGAAAAAAGTATAGAAAATTTGAAAAAACTAACAAAAAAAAGTCAAAGATGGGAGAAAAAGGGAGCTTTTAGCTTACTTAACTGAAAGGGGAAAAAAAGAGAGGACGAATTAGGAAACTAGATAACAGGAAGAAAGAAAAGGAAAAATAATAAATTAAAACTCCAAAACTATGAAAAGAGTAACAAATAGAGAAGACAGGGCTTGAAGGTTAGGGTGAATGGAGCCTAGTGACACAAGGTAGAATAATGTAGATACAAGTAAAAGTAATCAGAGACAAAGTACTATCTTTAAAGAGCAGGAGCAACAAAATTCTAATTCAGAAAAAATGAGACAAATGAAAAATTATAAATATAACTCTCATGACTTTAAGTGTGAGTGGATTAAACAATAACAACAGTGACCTCATAAGCTATTGCTTTTAAGAAACACACCTAAAAAGCAAAGACATACATGCAATAAAAATGAGGAGCCAGTACAATATTTGTCATTTATCAGAGGGATAAAAAAAGCACAAGTTGCAATCATGTTGTCAGACCAAAATTAAACATAAAAAGAGATAAACAAGGAAGCTACATTATACTGAAAGAAACCATGAACAATAAACCAATGTCAGTATTAAACATATATACTCTAAATGGCTTAGCATCTAAATTCATAAAGCAAAAACTAATGGATTATAAGAAGACATATACAATAATAGTAGGAGACTTTAATTGCATTCTTTCAGTTTTAGAGAAATCTAACAGGTAGGTGTGGGAAAGGTAGATGGGTCAGTGGATAGAGTGTTGGACCAGGAGTCAGGAAGACTTGAGTTCAAATTTGGCCTTAGATAATTACTAGCTGTGTGACCCTCAATAAATTACTTAATCTCTGTTTTCCTTAATCCATGGGAGAAAGAAATGGCAAACCACGACAATATCTTTGCCAAGAAAACCCCATTCACAGTATTGATGTGCTATGGTTCACAGGGCTGCAAAGAGTCAGACATGACTGAGTGACTGAACAGTCATAACAATACAAAATTAAACAAAAGGCAAAATATAGGATTGGGCCAACTACAGGGAAAATTAGAGCTAAAAGATTTATGGCATCTTCAAAATGGGAGTACTAAATGAATACACGTATATCTCAGCATCACCTGAAACTTTTACAAAAACTTTATTAAAATGAAGACGTATAAATACATCCTTTGCAATAATGCAATGAAAATCATCAATTCAGGGAGCACAAATAAAAATCCTAGACCCAAAAGGAGACAATAATAAAATCCTTAATAATGAGTGGGACAAAGTAAATCACACAAGTGAAAGAAAATAACAATGATGAAGCAGCGTACTTAAATTTCTAGGAGCAGGGAAAGCAGTTCTCAGGGGAAATTATATCCTCCAAAACTAATACCAACCAAATAAAAAAAGAGAGGATTAATCAATTGAAGATGCGTTTTTAAAATTAGAAACCCAACAAATAAACAGATGCGAAATAAGCACAAAAGAGAAGAAAATTAGAGGAGACTGTGACTTTAAGTTTCACAGAAGATGTAAACTACCTTGAGTAAATATAAACTGCAAAAGAAGCTCCAACTATCCTATGGGAAAATTGCATGTGATCTTGTGTTCACATTCTTTCATTGTTCTGTTTCTATATAATATCAAACTTGGCCTAGAGTTGGTGAATTTGCATATACACAACCAAGCTGACATGGGCCCTTTTCTTCAGTATCTCAGTATTGTCTTGAAGGGCCTTTGTCCCTACAACTGACATATCAGGGCAGAACAGATCAACTCTCTTTTTATTTGGCCTTACAACTGGTGTAGCCAACAGGATAGTCTGACCTGCTTACAAATCTTGTGACCTTATAGATACTCATTGAAAAAGTTAATGGCTTCAGCAAAATTTCTGGCAACAAAATAAACCCACAAAAATCAACTACATTGCTATTTAATAACTACAAAATCCAAGAAATGATCATAGAAAGGGAAATCGTCAAAAATAACTACAAAATACATAAAATGTTTGTGGATCACTATACCAAAACACATGGACAGCTAGGTAGTACAGCGGATAGAGTGCTGGGCATGGAGTCAGGAAGACTCTTCTTTTGTATGAACTTAAGCAAGTCACTTAGCTCTGTTTTTCTTAGTTCTTCATCTGTAAAATGAGTTGGAGAAGAACATGGCAAACCACTCCAGTATCCTTGCCAAGAAAACTCCAAATGGGGTCATGAAGAGTTGTTGGAACAACTAAAAATGACTGACAACAACAAAACACATAAAAACATTTGTGTAGTTTCAATTACAAAGAACTTTTTACATAAAGAACAATTTAAAGTGGAATAATATTCAGTGCTCACAAATGGGCCATGCCAGTATGACAAAAATAAAAACACTATAAAAGCTAATTTATCGTTTTAATTCTGTAACAAATTTTCAAAAGGATATTTTAGAGAATTTGATAAAATAATTTTAAAAATTTACTTAGAGAAATAAACGATCCAGAATTCTAAGGGTAAATAATGGAAAAAAGATACAAAGGAAGGGTGATAAGGTCGTTCAAACTGCAAACTATAGTATAAAGTTGCAGTCATCTGAGCCATTTGGTATTGGTTAAAAAAAAATAGAGAAATAGATCAATGAAACATACTAGACAAGGGAGAACAAGAAATAATAGAACTCAATAACCCACTGTTTGTAAATCCAAAAACATAAATTACTTTAGAAAGAACCCCCCTATTAATAAAAACTACTGGGAAAACCAGAAAGTGGTCTGGCAGAAATTAAGTTTAGATCAACATCTTATGTCATATGCCACAATAAATTAAAAATAGAAATGTGATCTTAAAGATCATACCATAAAAATTTTTGAATAGAAGCAGATCATTTATCTTTCACAACTATGGGTATGAGATACATTATTAACCAAACAAGATATAGAGGCCATTGCAAAAGATAAAATAGATAATTTGATTACATAAAATAGAAAAGCTTCTGAACAAAAAAAAAATAATGAATTTGGCTTAAAAATGGAAATGGTTGAATGGGGAAATCTTTGTGTCATATTTCTCACAAGATTTTGCATCCAAAATATATAAACAATACTATACATATATCTATATCCATATTTATGTCTATAAATATACACCTACATAATATACACATACATAATATGTTGGTCATCTATATACCAATATGCATATTATCTATACATGCATACACACACATGCATAACACCAAAAGCTATTACATAATAAGTGGTGAAAGGATATGAGCAAACAGTTCTCAGAAGAAGAATCACAAACTATTAATAGCCATGTGAAAAAAAATACTCCAAGTCACTAATAAGAGAGATACACATCACAACCGTCTTCAGGTTTCACTTCAATCTCAACAAACTAGCAAAATGACAAAAGATGGGAAGGGACAGTACTTGAAGGTAAGATAAACATATTAGTGCGTTACTGGTAGAGCTGTGAATTAGTGCCACCATTTTGGAAAGTACTTTGGAATTATGAAAATAATGTAACTAGAATATCCATACCTTTTGATCTAGAGATTCTCTCTAATAATACCATATACCCCTTGGAGGTCAACAACAAGACGAAAGCCCCCATATTCACCACAATAGCTCCTTTATTTACTAAAATATCTGTAGCAGCATTCATTTTTGTTTCAAAGAACTAGAAATGAAGTAGATATCTGTTTGGGGATGGTTAAACAAGCTACATTATATGAATGTAATGAAATATTACTGTGCTATAAAAAACTATGAATATGGTGAATATAGTGAAGAAAGACTTTATGTGAATTGATATAAAGTGAAATAAACAGAATCAATAAAACTATGTATACAGTGACTACCACAATGTAAATAAATAACAAGAATAACTGCCACAAAACAATCAAAAATGAATGTTGCAAAATTGCAAAGAACAAGCATAGCTCCAAAGAGAACTATGAGGAGACTCTCCCACGCCACTTTTTTTGCAGAGTTGACAGGGTCTGGGAAACGGCACCAGTAGGGAACATGGCAGATATTCTTCAGACATTTTTGTTGTATCGATTGGTTTTGCTGATTTTTTTCCTCTTCTACTCACCCTCACCTCCAAATGTTGCTACATAGGACATCTCTTAGGTAGATTTTGTGGATGTGGAAACAAAAGAAATCAATAAAATTTATTAAAAATCAGCAGATTAACCTTATCCTTGCTTTTGGAAAGGCATATGAATCAACTGCCTTTTGGCTTCACTTCTCATTCCAATGATTCCCAGATGAATGACTAGCTAGTAAATGAAGCTAAGCAAAAGCAATCAGACTCATAGGAGATCCTGGAGAGAGCAGTGACATAGAAGCCAAGGGAAGAGAGAGTATTCGATGAGGGGTTGGGTGGGGGGGTAAGGAAAATTGCAGAAGTTCAGAAGCATGAGGATGGGGAAGAGGTGCCCACATTTAGCAGCTATGAGATTAAAGAGATTATTGGTAATCTTGAAGAGAGCAATTTCAGTTGAGTGGTGGGTTTACCAGACTGTAAGGGACTAAGAATTATGGATAACCAGATAGTAGAAATAATATTTGTAGTCTACTGGAGCCTTCAGATTGAGAGATATAGGATCACAGCTATTTTGTTCATGCTTGAAAGTAGGCAAATTAATCTCTCATTTGTATGTATCAGGAATCTATAGCAATTCTCTCTCTCTCTCTCTCTCTTTCTCTCTCTCTCTCTCTCTCTCTCTCTCTCTCTCTCTCTCTCTCTCTCTCTCTCTCTCTCTCCCCCCATTTATCTACAGACCAAAGCAAGCAGGTGAAAGGTCATTAAAGTAAAAGAGGGCCCTTTGTACCAGAAAGGAGACTGATGAACAGGTTACATGTACAACACACAGGTAGACTGAATACTCTCCAAATCCATGATCTATGCTCAGTATACTCAGCTTTAGCAACAGAAAGATTTCAATTAAAATGTCTATAACAGGAAATAGAAAAAAAAAGTTTATCTTTAAAGCGTAAACTTAATTATCAGAAAAATTCACTCATCTAAATCCTCATTTCCCCTAGAAAAATGAGGTGTTGTATTAGGAAAACTCCCTCTGGAGAAGAGGCTCTATTTGCTTACTAATTCTTTAGTGAACATTAACAATACAGGTCACAACATGAAGAAATATTTCACCAGGGAGAATGTACCTGGCTATCTGTATGTACAAAATATAAATTAGGTGTAGGTGTGGGAATGGATTCTACTATGGACATAAAACAATAATAAATAAATACATACTGTTTTAAATCCATATGAAAAATTATGTTTAGAGCAGATTTTTAAAAATCTTATTCCTCTTTGAAACCATGAACCACAAAGCACCAATAATAAGTTAGCAAGAGAAATTTTAAAATGGATTTAAATAAACCAGGAAATATTCTTGGTCAGCTTGGAGTATGTATGAGGCTGATGCCTTAATGTGGAAGAGCAAGACAGAAAATATGGTGTGGTGGATAGAATATGGCCTTCCTGCTTGTAAAGCGACCTGAGCATTTTTGGAAATATGGACAAAATAGGAAATATACATAGACACATATTCATGCAAAGATGATTGATTGATAGGACTTTAATCCATGCTTATATTTAAAGTTATGACTAATGATTTCATTTCCAAAGCCCACAACCATCTGTGAGCAGGAATCATTTCTTCTGGGTGATTAAAAAAAGGGGGGGTGATTTCAGGTTTGTTATTCTCTATGTCTTGGCTGTGGTCAGGGGAGAATTCAGCTTACTCTGGAGTTCCACAAATACCAGTGAAATTAGCAACATCACAGACAGCCAGGCAGACCTGCTATGCCTTGCTCTTGTCCCTCAGTCCCTATCCCACAGAGGCTAAGCCAGCTTTTCCTTCGAAGGGACCGCAGCTGTCCCTAAGTCTCAATTGCCTGAGGCTTGGGCACCTGAAGGAGTGTCATGGTAGTCTAGGAACAAAAAGTCCAGGGCACAAAGTCATTCATTAGCTCTGGGGCATAAACATGGCAAGATGGAGACAGATGCTTTGCCCAGTTAGATCACCACTATATCCTGCCTGCGTATTCCTTCCCTGCTATAATTGCATATACTTCTTTCTGATAACTGTCAGGTGGACTGTAACTGTTATATTTTACACCAATTCCTTTTTAAAAAAAGAAATTAAAAAGTATTTATTAAGCACCTACACTGTGCAAGAAAATGGGTATGTAAGCACAAACGAAAAGAAACAATTTATACTCGCAGTGAGGTTGTCTTAATTTCTTTCTAGTCTTGAACCTTAACTATCATACTGGCCCCAGTCAGACCTGGCCTACTCTGACTCTACATTCTGTTGCTAAATCCATTTGGCTGTCTTAAGCCAGACCAGCTCTTTGTCTTAGGAGCAATAGTAATTCTGCAAGAATTTGCCTAAATCTTTGGACATGGCTAATTCTATCTTTTCTTTTGAATATCTTGTGTTTATGCCCTAAGTGTGCTTATGGAAATCTTTGTAAAATCATTAGAACTCCCATTCTAAACAAGACCAATGGGACATGTTAGAGAAACAATCATTTCAATTGCCCCAGGCCTGCTTATTCCTGGCAAGTAAAAGGATGCTGTCAGGAGACTTAATTTCCTCCATTTTCCTTTTGTAAACACCAGTGAATGAGGTGTGAAGCAAAGGTGTCAGTTTTCCAGGTTGGCCAAGCCTGTTTCCCAGCCTTAACAAGATGGCAAGGGGGCACTCATCTCTGGATTTTGAATTAACCTTTCTGCTCCATATTCAGCTTCTTACTTTAAGCTACTCAACAGCAACTTTTCCATTAATAGAGAATGAAGAACTGCAAAAGGGAGAAGTTGGTTTACAGCTTCAGGAACTTGGCCCCCATTTTACTCTGTTGACAGACAGAGTCTACCAATGGGAAAAAAAAGTACTTCTTGCAGGTACAGGCTTGTATTCCCTGCTCTTGAGGATTTTGTGCCTTAGTGGATTGCTTGAGATTGGAAAATCAGAGCTGAAGTAAGGATAAAGTCAATCATGGATCTGCACTATGGCACCAATAGGGCGAACCACCAATTTGCTTAAAGACTCAGTCCATATTAGGAACAGGGAGGATCAAAACTTCCCAGTGGTCAGCAATGGGGTGTAGCCACTTTCAGCCTGGGTGAGATAGGGTGACTTATTCTCAAAAAAAAAAAAAAAGAAGAGAAAGGGAAGGGAAGGGAAGGGAAGGGAAGGAAAGGAAAGGAAAGGAAAGGAAAGGAAAGGAAAGGAAAGGAAAGGAAAGAGGAGGAGCTGGGAGGGGAAGAAAAGAGATGGGAGGGGAGGGAAGGGGAAAGTTTTTTTCATCTTGAGCAAACACGTTTTTTAACTTTGCATCTTTACAACCCTGGTTATAATTGTAGAGAAAAACATTTTGTGTATATATCATCTGTGAATATATGAGGGACCACAGGAAAAGTATAGTTAAGTTGTTCCCCTGAGACCAAGACCAAGGTAGCAGAAAATTCTCTGAATATGGCCCCAGAGGACTTTGGTTTCAGACCAACCTCCATGGTTTGCCAACAGTGCCACTTAAGTGCTCTAAGCCTCTGTTTTCTCTTCTGTAAAATGAGGATAATGTCTGCACTGCCACTGTAAAGAGGGGAGTGCTTTGTCAATTTTCCCTGATTCCCTCCACCTATGAAACCTTCCATTTGGGACTTCATAGAGCACCTTGCTCAGAATCTCTCCATTGTCATGTTTGTGTGTGTGTG
>CM053771.1:84473649-84490689 GCA_028658325.1 Potorous gilbertii | reverse complement strand
GTTTTCCTTCACCTGGATTCCACTCAGGAGGCATAGTCTGAACAAAGGCCCAGGAAGAGGGAGAGGGCAGACTAACACAGGACAAAAGACAGCAGTTCAATTTGTTTCCAACACAAATTATGTGAAGTAGCATAGTTTGAGATAAAGATGGAGCCAGATTGAACAAGGACATGAACGAAAATATTGACAATGTATACTTTATTTAGTAGGTAAAGGGTAACTATTGAATGTTTTTTAAGAAGAATGACCTGATGAGAAGAGGATTAGGAAGGATAGATTAGAGTGGGAATAGAATGGAAGTCAGAGATCAGCTTAGAAATCTAGAGGCAGCTGAGGGGTGCAGTGCCTAGAGATTATAGCAAGAACTTCCTTGTTGGATGTCCTTTATTCTTGAAGAGGATCATAGCATCAGAAAGGTGATTCCATGATTTACTAGCACATTAGATTTAAGTGAGGGAGGTGTGCAAAGTCACTAACCTCACTTTCTCCTCCTGAGCCACCAGAGTTCAATGGCCAGATATAGATCAGGATGACTGGAGATGGCCCCGAAGAAGAAGAACTTCCTTCCTTAGAGTAAGGAAGACTTGAATTCTGATTCTACCTCAGACTCTTACTGGCTGTGTAACCCTGAGCAAATCATTTTATCTCTCTGAGCCTTAGTTTCCTCAGTTGTAAAACAGAGATGATAATGCATCTACCTCCCAGTGTTGTTGTGAGTTATCTTGTGTGAAACCCTTTGCAAATCTTAAGACACAAATGAGAAGTCTTGACGGCCTCAAATAAGGAAGTTGCAGTGAGAGGAGAAAGGATACCATTTCCAGAGATTTTATGACCATGGAAACAGCAGAACTCGGCAAATGGAAGTGTGACTGTGTAAGGTAAGAGATGGAATGGAAGGGTCAGAGAGGATTTCCATTTTCTGAGTGTGATAGGAGGAATGATGACGATGTCATCTATGGAAATAAATAAATTGGAGGGTAGATAGTGAGTAGAGCTTATGAAGGAGCAGAGCTAAGGAGAGATGGACAATCATCCTCCTCAAGCTTACCCTCAGAGGGCCCTTTTACAGTTGTAGCTATAACCAATATGCTGATAGCATTATCACCGTCACTCTATTATTAAGCAGAATCTTCAGCCATTTAAAAGAGATAGGAAAGATTGTGTGGATTTTTTTTATCACAACAAATAAAACTCTAAAATATATCAAGAGGCAATTTTTCATATTGAGAAGACCAGCCACATCTTCCCTTGGCTTGCCATTGACTCAGTGCCAGACAAAATGAATAGGCTTTCCTCTTTTTATTTAATATCTCTCTGCTTCAGCTTTTTTAATCTTCATTTTGCAGCTGTAAAAGTGGGATGATGAGTACATAATCTATATTCTCTCTACCTCACAAGAATACTGAAGGAGTAAAGGAGAGAACATATACCACAAAATCTTCATGAGTTCAAGGAAATTAGCTACCCTTTATTTTTCTCTCTTTGATTCCCCCCCACCCAAATCACAGAGGATAAAAACTGAGTTACACAGTATTTGAAATGTCATCACCCACCCTGATGACAGTATGGAAAGCTAAGCTGTCCAGAAAATGTCATCCATAATAACAACACACTTTAAGGTTTAAAGTGCGCTTTCCCCACAACAACCCTAGGAGACGCGCATTGCAGATTTTATTATTATTCTTCATAGGTGAGGAAACTGAGGTGTGGAGAGGTAAAGTTACATGTCCAAAGTCACATGGGAAATGAGTGTAAGAGCTACATGAGCCAAGGTCTCTCTAGACTGCAGGTCCAAGCATTCTTTCCACTATACCTCATGGATCTCTATTTCATCAATGCCAATAGACAAGACAAGTCGAATTTGGTTATAATGATGATGAAAAGCAAGATCCTCTCCAGATTTCTAGACATAATTGTATGCAGAGGTCATCAGGGTTCTCAGTTTCCCTTTCCAAAATGGCAGAAGATTTTGCTATTTTCCTGGGAGCAATTCTCATCCAGTTTGTTTAGCTTCCATAAACTCATTGTTCAGACCCCAAAACACTAGTGATGAATTCATCAAGCATTTAAGTGCCTTCTGTAGCCAAGGCAGTGGAGAGGATACAAAGCTAAAAGTGAGACTTTTGCCTCCAATGAGCTTTGAGGAGATGCAGCACATTCCTAGAGAGGTAAATAGGCAATGTATAAAAAGAGAAACCCAAAATTAGTTCATGGCATAGCACATGTGATAAGGTAGAACCTGAGATGAGCCTTGAATGAAAGTTGAGGTTTCCAGTGGTGAGGTGAGGAGGAAGAACGTCACAGGTAGGAAGAATAGGAGCCTGTGCAAAGTCAAGAACATCCTATAAATACTATAATTTGTTCCTAGGGGTGATAGAGAGCCACTGGAGTTTATTGAGTATGGGGTTTGGGTGACATGGTCAGATCAGCACTTTAGGAAAAGCATTTTGGCAGATGGAGGATGGACTGGAATGGGGAGAGATTTGTGGCAAGCAAACCAACCAGCAGGCTATTTCAATAGTCTAGGCATGAGGTGATGAGGAACACCAGGGTGGTGGAGAGAAGGGGGTAGATATTGAAAAGACGTTTAGATTTATTAGAATAAGTCTAATCCCCTTTCATACCTTAGCCTTTAAAATACTTTTAAGGTGGCCACTATATTCTTTGAGAGTCTTCTGTTTTCCAAACCAAAGTATATCAGTTCTTTTAAATGTAATGGTCCTTCACCATTTTAGTTTTCATCTTCCAGGCACTATCTGGTATATCCAAAAATATAATGCTCATAATTGAATACATTGAGCTACTAATGACTACTCTTTATGTCGGGGGATTCAACTAATTTAAGTATATGTTATAAATAATCATGTTTATAGTGCTTACATTTAAATAATAAATTATTCTATAAATTTAATAATCTCATTTATAATGTTACTTTCATTATAAATAATTGTTCCTATTCTCATTTGTTGGCAGTCTCTCGGATAAATAAATAAGAAAAAAAAGTTCTTATTTCCATGTCTAGGTTTTAAGACTGACTCAACACTAATAGGCACTAACAGTATTGACCAGTCAGTATAGTGAGAATTTTAAGTCAGGGTTCATTTAGACTCCTGGAATGTTAGGACTGGAAGGAACCATGTAATTCCTTCAAGAAGACATTTAAAAGAGATCATGTAGTCACACACCTGTATTTTGTTGATAGTGAAATTGAAACTCAGAAAATGAAAATTACTTTCTTAAGGTCATACATACAGTTAATAAATAGCAGACAGAGTCTCTCTATCAACTGTTGCCTTGCCCCACATAAGTTCACTTCTTGTTTTCTCAGTATGACCCATTTGTTCCATCCAAGACGGTCCAGTCTTTACTTCCTTTCAGACAAATTTATTACATATTCCTACTTCTCTGACTTTGCTTATGAAGGTACCTTTTCCTCCATCACTTCACTGGGATAATTTTCCATTGCTACTACCTACACTACAGGGAAATGTGAGGGAGGATATGGAAGGTGGAGAAAAGGGGGAAAGGAGCCATAAATCCCAGGGGTGAATTCTTTGGAGAATACAAGGGACACTGCTACAGAATATAAGGTTTACAAGAGGAATACTGAAAGGTACTCTAGCAAGTAAGACTCTACTGACTGGGGTCACAAAATTTCTTTCAGAAATATCCTTTTCCACAAAAGTTCTCTTTCTCTGTCTTATGCTGGAATGGAGGTCACCCTTGGTTCATGAAGGTTTACCAGAGAGTGCAAGTTTTCCTACTCTGGAAGGGTTTTGAGGATGGTTTTAGCAAGAGACTTGACAGATTCTCTATCTGCTATCTTGAAATCATTCTCACCAAGGCTGGGAAAGGTTCATTACTTTTCTGTATGAGGTGTGACAAAGCTCCCCTCATCTTCTATTAAGTGCTACATTATTTGGCCATGAAGACCTATGAAACATAAAAATGCCTTGGTGTTTCAGACAAGAAGTAACTCCCTGGAACAAAGGTATAGAGTTGGGGATGAATAAAAACATACATGAGAAGAAGAGACAATCTTGGCTAGCTAGTGTTGGGGAAAAAATTAGATAAGATTGCAGAGTTATATGGAGCACAGGAAGAGCTGATGAAGACACTCCAACTGCAGGCTGAGCAACTCTGTTACTTACTAGCTATAGGACCTTGGGTAAACCATTTTCATTTCTCTGAGCCTCAGTTTCCTCTTTTATAAAAAGAGGAAGCTTATCTAGATCAGGAGTTCTTAACTTCTGTTTCTCTGGTGATTGTGGAGGCATGATGGAAAAGAGGTCAGAGTATGTCAAGAGAAGATAACTGTCCTACACTTCTATCCTTTCATTCCACGTATAAATCACTAATGGACCCAACTAGAGGGTAAGTTCCTCAAAGACAAAAGATTCTTCTTTTATTATTTCCCTAGTATGTAACTCAGTGCTATGTCCACAACAGGTTTTCAGGAAATGTTTGTTGAATTAAAGATCAGTCAGGAATAAAGCAACCTAATAATTGGACCACAGTCATCAACAGAAGGTCTGATCTAATTTGGTCTTGGTATTTTAATGATGGTCCTAAATGACTAACCTTTGATGTTAACTTTAAAGGACTAAGGTTTCTTTTCTTCACTGAGGCTGATTCATCAAATACGAAGCAATCCTTCATTCCATTCCAGGAATATTTTCCTTTCAGGAAAACCAAGGGTTAAACCTTGCACCATTCGTGGAAACCCCAAGACTTTTCGACTAGGGTAGCAAGATTAGGAAAACTTGATGAGAACCCTTATATAGGCACCAAGAAGACTGATGAGAGGCCTTTGAACTGGGACCAATGCCCCAGCATTCCTCTAGTAATCTGGCTCTAAAACCATTCAACCCTGGCTAATTGGACAAGTCAGGGAAGGGGCCACTCTATCAGTCAACTTAAGAGGCAAGTAGCAGCAACCTTAGATAGTAAGTGATCCTCAAGTCCAATGAGGACCCATGGGGGACAGGAGGTATGCATGTTGTGGAAAAAGATCATCATGGGGCTGCACTAAGGGGGAGAATTTGAGGAAAACAGTACAGGAAAACTTTATACAGCCAAGAAAGCCCAAACTGACTGGAGAAAAGAGACAGAGATAGATAGATATACCCCGAAACATGAGCATCAATTAAGAGGAAGATTTCAACTCAAAAATATGTAATAAGAACAATTAGAATTAAGTTTAAGAAATTTCATCATAAATTCAGATAGAGGACAGCACTGCCTGTGATTTATAAAGAGCACATTTTATCCAGAAGGGAGTCCACAGAGTTCTTCCTACAGCTTTCTCCCCAGTCAGACTGGAATCCATTATTATAATAGCTCAGAGAATAAGTTAAGTAGACAAGCTGAAGTTTTTAAAAATACATTAACATGGAGCCTGATGATCTGCCAAAAGAGCCTGCCAACATAGACAGCTGGAGGACTGATTTTTCAGTCAATCCTGAAAGGTGGAGGCTTGAATCTCTGAGTCAGCATGCTGACTTGTCTACAACCCAATACTCCTGTTTAATTTTACAGGGTAACCTCATGAAGTGACACATCCAAGGACCAGATTCTTAATTCACTGAACAAAAGGGTGCATGTTTGAAGTACAGATGGGGCAGCATTTGCTCAGTCCGTGTATATGCTTTTGTAGAGTTTACCTCCAGAGTTAAGTGGAATCTCATAGGAGCTCAGAAGATACTTTCGTTTCCATTGTGAGTGAATAAGGGAAGGGGCTGGAGCATACTTTCAGCTGGCATAGGAAGAGAAGACTGTATCAGTTAGCCTTGGGTGCTACCAAAGTATGAAGGCATTTTCTAGGAATGATAATGGTCAGACTGATAGAAACAGGGGAGAACTCTATCTTGACTCTGCTGAGGACCTACTGACAGAGAAGGCAAGAACTAAGGGATTACCATAACCTTGGCTTCCAGGGAACAACTGGCTACTATGAAAAGGTGATCAGAGTTTTGCCCTGGGGTGCAAATTTGTTCAGTCATTTTCAGTGTTGTCCAACTCTTCATGACCCCATTTGGGGTTTTCTTGGCAAAGATACTGAAGTGGTTGCCATCTCCTTCCCTAGCCCATTTTACAAATGGGGAAATTGAGGCAAACAAGTGAGTTGCCCAGGGTCACACAACTAGTAAGTGAGGCTAGATTTGAATGCAGAAAGATGAATCTTCCTGACTCCAGGCCTGGCAACCTATCCACTACACCATTGAGGTACCCGAAGTACTTGCAGTATAGAAATAAGATTTCAGTAACTAGTTAGTTTGATAAATTAATTAAACCAGATGATCTGTGGCTTTCCCCTGACTGACATTATACCTCAAGTGACCTTCTACCCAGTATCCTCACTTGGCAAGTTGATTTGTGGGCACATGATGTATCTGTTTCCTTGAGTGGCTTTTACTGCCCAGGAATCAAAAATTGCTAGTTATAACTTCGCTGCTAAGGTTGCTAGCAGGTTTGATTAATGAGGCAAGCCTTGACTCATTCCCCAGTGGCCTTGAGATAGAGCTGGAAGCAGATCCCTGAGGGATACAAGATCCACAGCCTAATGTTAGTCTTTATCAGCTTGTCCCCCTCCACTCCATGGGGTAGCTAGGTGGCACAGGGGATCTAACAATGGGCTTTGAATTAGAAAGACTCATCTTGATGAGTTCAAATCTGGCCTCAGACACTTACTGGCCATGTGACTTTGGACAAGTCACTTAACCTTATTGGCCTGTTTTCCTCATCTATAAAATGGGCTGGAGAAGGAAATGGCAAACCATTTTAAGTATCTTTGCTAAGAAAACCTCAAGTGGGATCACGAAGAGCTGGACATGACTGAAACAACTCAACAACAATAAAATCAGTTTGAGCTCCTATCCTCAACATGTGTATGTTTATGTATGTATGTATATACACATATGTACACATATACACATGTATACATATATATACATATATTGGGGGGGATTTTATTTATTTATTTTATTTGCACCTTCTTGCCAAGAAGGAGGCTCTCTGCAATAGGAGTCAGGGTGAGAAAACTATGAATGAATTCCCACCCCCAACCAGGGGGTGACTCCCATACTCTGAACTAGCCAAGTACTTATTCTGTCCTGAGCAGTATATAATAGCAATGATAGGGAATGGAAAGCTCAGAGTGGATACCTTGCAAAGGTCCACTGTACTTTTCAGAAGAGGACAGAAAGTACAAGCTGAAGAAACACTCAGAGCTAAGAGTAAGGTTAGATTCCATCACCAGCCACATTTGTCTACTGCAGGACAAGTTTAACGGAAATGCTGGGGATTCGATCATTCCCAGTGTTCCACCAGAACGTGAATTCCTGGAAGGTAGGGATTATTTCTAATTCTTTGTTTCTGCATCCTCATAATCTAGAACCATGTCTGGCACATAAATGATGCTTAATAAACACTTGTTAAATTGAATTCAATTTCTGGGAGAGAAGTACAAGGGGAGACAATCTATGAATAGCTATGGTTTTTCAATGGAGAGGGAGGGTTTATTGAGTTCCTACTATGTGCTAGGCATTTTGCTAGCTGCTTTTTACAAATATTATCTTATCTGATTGTCACAACCACCCATTAATAACCACTGTTATTAATCTTATTTCACAATTGAGGAAACTGAGGCATACAGATTTTAAGTAACTTATCTAGGGTTTCACAGCTACGAGGCTAGATTTGAATTCAGGTTTCTTGACTCCGGAAAACAGAAAACAAAAAGGTACTTAGGAAACACAAAATAACCCTGAGATGAATGAATATATTTCAACTCTTGTGGAATAGGAGGACTAAGAATACAGTGGCTTTAAGAGACCTGGCTAAGTCAGGAAAACCTGAGACTATTTAAGATAAATGTCTCCTTTTTTCTCTGATTCCTTAGCATATTTCCCACAAGAGCTCCTGTTCCAGACCTCTTCTCTTTCAGCCACCATCACTAGCCCTGCCTTTTCCCTCTTAGAAAATGGCAGCTATCTGTTGAGACTTCCCTCTTCTCTTCCATTTATTAACCTCTTTTAAAATGCAATATGTCTTCCTTTACCCAGAGTCATTTGTAGTATGTGATTTGACACTGAATTCACAAGATTTTGACACATGCTTTAATTTTTCATCTGGAAGCTATCACACTGGACATTAAGGACAACTTTGACAAACAATTCAACAATTATTTATGATTTGTAAAGATGACTAGGTGATGAAGTAAATAGAGTGCTGGGCCTGAAGTCAGCAAGACTCATCTCTGTGAGCTCAAATCTGGCCTCAGATTCTTCCTAGTTGTGTGATCCTGAGCTAGTCACTTAACCCTGATTGCCTCAGTTTCCTCATCTGCAAAATGAACTGGAGGAAGAAATGGCAAACCACTCTAGTATCTCTGCCAAGAAAACCTCAGGTGGGGTCATGAAGAGTGACACACAACTGAAAACGACTCAATGACAAAATTCACTCTGAGTAATGTTCTAGCCAGTATTGAGCTCTTCGCTCCCATGTAACAGGATTATTTCTGTTACTGCCAATAAATGCTGACTCCTATCCCATGTTATTGACCATAATGGCTGTGGCAAGAGCACTATTGTTCATTGAAGAAAGTCCCAAGATATCCGAGTCCATTAAGATGTGTGCCTGGATAGGGTCAGGAAAAGTTGGACATGACTGAAGTAACTGGACAAAAAAAAATGATTTGTAAATAATGGAGAGGAGTTTGTGGAGAGCTGGCCTTTGAGATCCCTTCCTCAGATCTACATCTATAAATGTACTAAGTTCTGGGGTTCATCCCAACTTTGGATAAAACTCCCATGGAGCTTATAATCTGGTAGGGGGCTAGACATTAATGCGCAGCGTACATGCAAAGTGCATTAGAGAGTTAGAAAGCGGAGGTGGAGAGGATACAAATATAGGAACAAGATGACTAGAGAGAAGATGTGGCAGTGGAGGGAAAAGTGGGGAGGGGGAGTGAAGCATGGCTAGAGCAGCTGGCCTGATATAGGCCACCACACTCACCAGTCAGAACCTCAGGGGCCCTAGCGTGGGAGTCTGAAACTGAAGGAAAAATGAAATCTTCTCTGGGCCAGGAGGCAAGGCAATTAAACTAATGAAAAGATGGTAGGGAGCTCTAAGAAATAATGTTCAGTCCAATGGATATACTCATACATATTTGTAAACAGTGTACCACTACAATTCAGAACTGCTTTGGGTCTTAAGGTAGTTGTCCCAATGCCAGGTCAACCACTAGGGAGGAGGGAATTATCACTTATTAAGCTTATATTATGTGCCAGGCACTGAGCTGAATGATTTCACAAATAGGATTTCACTTGATACTCACAACAAAATTACTATTGCCACTTTTTGGTTGTTCAGGCACTTTTCAGTAATGTCCAACTCTTTTTGGGTTTTCTTGGCAGACATACAGGAATGATTTGCTATTTCTTTCCCCAGCTCATTTCACAGATGAGGAAACAGAAACAAACAAGGTGCAGTGACTTACCCAGGGTCTCACAGCTAGTAAGTGTCTGAGGCTGGATCTGAATTCAGGTCTTCCTGACTCCTGGTCCAGCATTCTAACCAGTACACCATTTAAGTGCCTGCTACTTGTGGATCAAGGAAGAAACGGTAGATTTCCTGGGACTCTGCAAGTGTGAAGATTTCACCCTGGTGTCTCTCCTACTACTCCAAGGTAGGATCCTTACCACCATGGATATGAGGGGATGCCAGAGCCTCTAGTGAGTTTCCAATACAATTCCAATATGGACTTTGCTTTGTTTTACAGTGTTGGAGTTAAGATTCCTTTTATTTAATGTGTAAAATGTATCAGCATAGCCATTGTGAGGAACTGCTGGTGCTATTTCTGTTTAGCATCAGAAGCGGGACTTTGTTGTTGGTAATTCCAAACAAAATGGTGCCAGACAAGTTATTTAGAAATGTTTATAAACACACAGTTCAGAAGAGGACTTCCAAATCACCTGAGGCCCTAGAAGGATGAACAAATACAACCTCAAGTTCTGCCATTACAGGATTGTAGAATCTAAAGGTCAGAAGGGACCCAGAGGTTTTTTAGTATGTGGTTAGACTTGCCTTGGAAACTTCCAATGAGAGGAAATCCACTGCCTCTGGAAGAAGCCCATCTGATTTATGGATGACTCTCACTGTTGGGAAGTCTTTCCTCATGTTAAATTTAAATCTGCTGCTATACCATGCTCCCCCATTGCCCCTAATTCTACCCTTTCAGGTCAACATGACCAATGTACAATATCTAACATTCACGCGGTGCTTTAAGGTTTACAAAGTGCTTTGTTTCTCTCTCTGGCTCCCTCTGTCTCTCTTCTTGTTAAATTCACAGCAACCCTTTGAGAGAGAAGTTACTATTTTCTCCATTTAACAGATAAGGACTCTGAGCTAAGAGGAGTTAAGTGACTTATCCAGGGTCATGTGATTAGTAAATATCTGAAGCAGTATTTGAATTCAGGTCTTCCTGACTCCATATCCAGCACTCTATCCACTGTCACCTACCTGCCTTATCTTTCTTCTATGTGATAGCCTCCTCTGTTTGTCTCAGTTTCCTGGGGATGACAACACCTCTCTCCCAACGTTGTTGTGCGGATCTGATGAGATAATCCTTGTAAAACAGTTAGAAAGGTGCTTGACACGTAGCTGGTGCTCAATAATGTAATAAGCAGCATTTATATGGTGCCAGGTACCAGGCTAAGTGCTTTACAAATATTATCTCATTTGGTCCTCACAATAAACCTGAGCAGTGTGTGCTATTATTATACTTGTTTTACAGTTGAGGAAACTGAGGCATGTGTTAAGTGACTTGTCTACACAACTAGTGTCTGGGACTGATTTGGAATTCAGGTCTTCCTGATTCTAGGTACAGAGCTCTATCCACTGTACTACCTAGCTGCCCAATAAATGCTTCCTTCTGTCTGTCCTTCCTTCCTTCTTTCCTGTTTGAAGATAATTATCATATTCCACTTCCTTAATCTTTTCTTTTTGTGTATCATCCCCACATCCATTTCAGGTCACACGTGATCTGAATCTGGACTTCAACTCACTTCTTCCAATTCGAAGCCTGGTGTTCTTTCCACTGTGTCTTGCATAGGAGAAAGCTCTTCTTTTGGGGGTCTTACATATATTTTTTGACTTCTGACCAAAATTACTATGAATATAGATTGTCTGGTGCCACGCCCCCTGGTCCTAGAAAATGTCTTCTCTTCCTCTCTCTGGCCAGATTTTGGCCAGTGCTCTCTAAAGACTCTCTAATCCCTCCATTTTTAATGAACCGTAATTGATTCCCTAGACTCCCCATCCTTTTCTTCTCTGCCTTTGATTTCTTAACAAACATCCTTTGGTTCTATGCAGATCTGTTCACAGAATGACACTACCCACCTTCACCCCACTGGGGCAACTGGCCTATCATATTTCCCTGCAAATATCAAAGCTCTAGGCTAGAATGGATTTCAGAGATCATCTGGTCCAATACCCTCATTTTACAAATGAGGAAACTGAGGCCAAAGAAATGACTTTGTTCTCCTTTTGTAGCTTCTTAACTGGCACACAGTAGGCATTTAATAAGTGACTGCTCAAAATCACACCCCATGTTCAGGGACTCACTACCAACATGTGTCATGAGTTTTCTCTACTTCGTTCTCTTCTACCATGCTTAGGGACTCCAACATTCATACTGATGGCTGAGAGTATGACCTCTCAGTTCCTCAACTCCTTCCACAACCTAGACTTCTTCTTCACCTCATTTCAGCCCCACACTCACATGAGTCAGTCACTATTAGACCTTACTATCTCCTGGAATTAATTATATCAACTTCAAGAGATGCTCACCAAAAGCCTGGTGATCCCCCCTTTTTTCTCTCTTCCCTTCACTTCCTGAGGCATAGACAATGATTTGGAGAAGAATTCAGGAAACATGAGAGAACACTTCATCCTCCTCTGGGCAAGGGAGAGAATTGGGACCATCCAGCTCTCGGTTGGGGCAAAGGACGTTGTAATGTTATTGTTAAGTTTGGTAAGATAGCATAAACTGCAGGTAGGAATAAAAGTGAGGAGTGCTTACATTCACTTTACAGCTGGGGTAATGTTTGTCAAGGAGAATCATGTAGGTGTGTTGAGTCAGGTGAATTTCATTTTGTGAGTAAGTGATGAGTGAATACAATTTTATAAGGATAGATTTGGAGAGATCCAAGGGTCCTTTCTGGAGAAGGAAATGGCAAATCACTCCAGTACCTTTGCCAAGAAAACCCCAAATGGGGTGATGAAGGGTCAGACACGACTGAACAACAAAGAATCCCTTCAGAATAAGAGTAAGAGTCTCCTTTGGACCTACATCTAGCACAGCATCCTCCCCTTTACCATTTCAGGAAAGGTGACAGACCTCACACCAGGAGAAGCAGAAAAGCAGTTATGAAAAAGAGTGAATGCAATCCCAAGTAGCCCTAGCCCTTGCTGAGGGCTATGTGTCTCAACTGATGAGTTCCCATTCTTTCTCTTCTCCCTCCCCCAGGAGCTATAAATCTGAATCAGCTGGTTATCCTTAAATGAAATAAACTACCAGGAGTATTTTGAGAGAAATCCTTGGTGTACTCACCATATGTTCCATCAGTGTTGGGGAGCAGATGCTGACTGTCTTCATACTTCCCAACAACAACAGTTTGGCTGTCTTGAATTCCCAGGGCATTTGCTTCTTCTACAAAAAAAGCAAATGGAGAAACAAGTGACAATGTATGCAACCTTTCCTTCTATAGCAAGGGGTAGTAGGTACTTGAAAAGTTGAGGTGGAAAGCTTTTTTTTTGGCTGTGTACATAAGGACTCCTCTTTTAGAACCATTCTTCAATTCAGTTTTTTATAAACCTTCAGGGGTGGGGAAACTGTGGCCTCGAGAACATCTGTGGTCTTCTAGGTCCTTGGATGTGGCCTTCTGACTGAGTCCAAGTTTTACAGAACAAATCCTTTTATTAAGGGGATTTGTTCTGTGAGGTTTGGATTCGGTCAAAGGGCTGCACTTGAGGACCTAGAAGGCCACAGGTATCCTCGAGGCCACAGGTTTTCCCCACCCCTCGTTGCCTGTGTAAAGGTTGTTACTTTTAGGGATGGATAAAGATATTTAATTTTAAAATACTTAAAATTCCAAGACAGGAAATGTTTAAATGTACATACTTGGAAGAATGAAGAGGAAAATGAATCAATATAAAGCCTGAGCCCTACTGTGTGCCTATTATCAGCCTTATAAGCAGCATTTCTTTATGTGATGAGGAGGAACTGCATCATTTGTTGATGCTGATGAAGCTTTTGGATCTGTTCTGCACATGCTAATACCGTAGTTCTCATTTTTTTTCTGACAGGACATACTCTCTGCTTGGCAGCAAAAACTTAGAGATTTGTGTACAGCTCACAAAGGACAAAGGGGATCTTTTTGAATTTTTGTTAGGAGACCACATTTTTATCTGCATCAGTGACTTGTAGACTAGGTTATCAACCAACTCCTTGGTTACCACAATGAGTAAGAGAGAGCACCACTTCAGTTTTGTCATCGGTAAAATGGGACCATTGGTGGTGGGGATCAGGCTGCACTTCCTCTGAAGACCCTTCCATCTCTAACACTGATTCCATGTTTGTATGGTTCTGGATCTACCCTTTCCTGGAAAGGAGCTTATTATACCTTTCGTATCCTTCCTCCCCCCTTAAAAGAGACCCTGCCTTCTTAAGTGAAAAGCAGCAATGGTCATTAACTATCTGTTCTAGCGTTTCCCTCCCCACCGAACCCCATTCCCTTATGCCCCCCAAGCCTTTGGATAATGGGGTGGGTGGTAGAATATATATCCCCCACCTCCACCCCAGGTTTGTAGCTGCTGACTATTAACTGCTCCTGAAGCTATTTCCATGGGATCCAGAGCTCCCTGGAGATCTCATTACTACCCTGGTCCTCTCTCCTCCCTTCTCATCCTGACAGAGATCTCAGCTCCTTTTCCCCCAAGAAAGAAGTGCCCATGAAATGCAAACCTATGGAAGACAGACACTGTTTTTTGCTCAGGGCTCAGCTTCTAGGCTCAGGTCATGAACCAGCATCCACCAACACAATTTTGGTGAGAAAAAAATTGGGGAAAAACTGAAAGGGATCTGCTCCCTGGGAAAAAGGTTCTTACTGTACCAGCCTAAATGAATCCGAATATAAGACCACCTTCTCTACTACTATTGTCTTTCATCTGCTTTATCTATCTAGTTTCAAGTTAAGGACTTTTAGGAAAATACCCTAGCTCAAAATATATTCAGAGGTATGGTTCTCTGTATGTTTCCAACTCTGAACTAAAAACATGTTGAATTTTTTATGAGGCAGCTAAGTGACACTCTGGATATAGTGCTGGGCCTGGAGTTAGGAAGACCTATGTTCAAATTTGGTCTCGTATGTTTAATAGGATTACAAAGGAAACCAGTTATACTGAAATATAGTTATCAAAATATAAAGGAATAAAGGAGGAAAAAAACAAATTTCCAAACCTCAGATTAAGAACTTCTGGATGACACCATCTCTACTGGCCCTTCCAGTCCTCAGTTCTATGAATGGAGTCTCTCTGGCTTGTTTAGATCACAGTGTCAAAGCGACCCCAGAGTTCATCTAATCTGCTGCCTTGATCATTTTGCAGATAAAAAGACTGAAAGTCAGATGATTAGTCTGAGGTCTCACAAGGAACAAAGGTGAGAAGTGGGTTCTGAAGTCAGAGCCAATGCTTTTCCCCTCAATGCCTCCCTGCATCTGGGGTCATCTCCACTCATCTTGATCTGCGTCTTGCCACTCTACTCCAGACTTTGCACAGCCCTACTTCACTTAAATACAATTCACTTGCAAGTGAAGACATCACCCTCTTGATGTCAGTGGCCTCTTTTGAGAACAAAGGACAGACAACAACTTCCCACTGAAAGACATCAATGTGACCCAGACTCTGGAGTGTTGGGTTGGCATGGGCATGCCCTGGGCCATCTCATTTGAATCTCATTGACAACAGATTGGATATAGGCATCGTGGGAGGGAGAACATCTACAAAAGATGCCAATGGGAACTTAGGGGACCAGAAAGATGGTGGCACATCTAAAAGTAAGACAGAGCTTTGGAGAGTCCTCTGAAAATATAAAATGGCACTTCATCCTTCCCTTTAAAAATGATAAATATAAGAAGTTCTACTCATTTCGATCATGTTTGGGTTAAACCCCAGAGCATCTTAGGGGGAAAACTGCCAGAGCCTGAGTATATTAATGACTTAAATAAGGAAGCTGCAGACAGAGAGATGCTTTTTTTCAGGATCCTCCACTGGCTGAAGTAATCAGTTTTCCCCTCCAGTTAGCTGCACAGGTTCAGACAGGTTTAACTATAGTAAGATTCTCTGAGCCTTTATATTATATTATATTGCATTATATCAAATTTGAACTCATGTCCTCTTCATTCCAGGGTTAGTGCTCCAAGCACAATGGAGTCATCTAGCTACTCCAAAATCAGTGCTCTTTCTACTGGACCACCCAAGACTGAATCAAAACAAGTTGAAATAATGAGTGATGGAGTAATTACATGTGTAATCTATATAAACACATGTTCATAGAGTAAACACCATTGGAACTGTTCATAGACAAAAGATTAGCACTTGCTTGCTAATGGATAATGCTCCTTACATATTTTTCTTACCTTTATTTTCAAGGTTTTCAGTTCTCCCCATGATCTCATTTTCTGTGACCTGCAAATTCTGAATCAGGAAATAGGTGGTCATCTTCCCTTTCCCTTTGACTTCAATTTCACCCCTCTTAGCGATCTCAAACCCACAATTTTCCAGAGCACTGTAAAAAATAAAGAAGTCTATCATACATCAAAGCCACCAGATATACAAGCTGGGCAAGTAGTATAAGTTACAGATTATCAGGCAGGAGATGACTTGAAATCTACGGCATCTGCCAAATTATACATCTCTGCTACTGAAGGGCCCAACAGAAAGGTGAAGAGAAGACAACAATTTCTTCTTTAGGAACACATATAGCTCTGACACCATGGGGCCCCTGCCCCTTACCTAAAGGCTCACTTCTGGACCCTCCTGGCTTAACAATGATTATCAATAGCACCTGGTGCTGTTTCCCTCCCAGCCTGATATCTTTCTTTTCTTTGCCTCATGAAGGGGTCATGCCCTGACTACTTCTTAAACAGACCTGTTCAATGAATGGGCATTACCTCACCCTAAGTGAGTACCTGCATAGATCTTGGCCTAAAGGGGCCAAGGTCTCCCAGTGTATCCTGGGTCGTCTCCAGTCATCCTGATAAATATCTGGTCACTGGATTCAAATGACTCTGGAGGAGAAGTGGGGTTTGTGACCTTGCACAGCCCTCCCTCACTCAAAATAAAGTCAAGTGCATGTCATGTCGTCATTTCTCTGATGACATGGTCTTCTTCGGCAACGAAGGATAAACACAAAAGTGATGGAGGAGGGTTTTATAGGTGGCTTCCTACTAGTCCTCTCTTCTTGCCCACCTTCTGCCTCAAAACTGGATCCTTCTTTTAAACAATCCCTCCTCCATTGAAGCAGAAATCACTAATGCAACATGTGAGGGCATGAAATCATATCTGATCATAACATTACTATACATGGTTATGCTGACATCAGAATTTGCTTGATGATTTCTATCTCTCCTCATCCCTTTCCTCTGCCTTATCTGAATTTGAAGTAGAGAATGAAACATGTCAGATATCATACTGTTGGCCCCAAGAAAGATATAGTTACAAGATAAGAACAGAGTGTGCTAGCATCTTTATAATTCTATAAACTCCTCAAGGGTAGGGACTGTGCTTTATTGGAAGAATAAATAAAGGAATGAATGGCTACCTGTATGCAGTGGGGCTGAGATGCACCTTGTCAGGAAGCCCATGGCTCTCCATCCTGGAAGCTGTATTCACTGTATCTCCAAACAAACAGTATCGAGGCATCTTGTCACCCACAACTCCAGCCAAAACTGGTCCTGTATGGATCCCTACCCTGATCTA
>CM053771.1:84401272-84466021 GCA_028658325.1 Potorous gilbertii | reverse complement strand
ATCCAGTGACCAGATATTCATCAGGATGACTGGAGATGACCCAGGATGAGGCAGTTGGGGTTAAGTGACTTGCCCAAGATCACACAACTAGTGAGTGTCAAGTGTCTGAGGTAAGATTTGAACTCAGGTCCTTCTGACTCCTGCCCTGGTGCTCTATCCACTGTACCACCTAGCTGCCCAAATGCTAGAGATACAAAAAGAAGGAAAAAAGTTTACAATCTAATTGGGAGTCACCTATAGTTCCTATTGTCTGCCTTATTAAATCTGAAATTCCTTTTCCTGGTTTTCATGGATCTTTCTAATTTATCTTCATTTACACTGCCTTTTCCATTTTATTTCCACTAGTGTCTTAAAAGCCCTACCCCAGTTCTTCATCCTCATTATGGGCTCCAATCCATTTACCCTCTACTACTTTCTCTCCCAGATTATCATTGCTATGTGGGCTATATTTTCCTCTCTTCTCTACCTTGAGGGATTCACCTCACAGAGGGTGAACCAGGTCAATTCTACACTACTTTCTAAACTCAAATACATTGCTCTGTTGATAATTGTACCTTGGACTACCCCCACCATCTGCCTCTTTTGTTCCTAGTCATATGCTGCTCTTTGTATCTGAAGCATTTAGCATAATGCCTGACACATAGTCAATGCTTAATAAAGACTGATTGACAGACTGACTGGTTGATTGGCTAACAGTACTAGAAGGGATGTCCTAGGATTCAATGTCATCTCTGAGGAGACAGGTCTTATTGAGAATCAGAAGGTATGGAGATCATGAGAGGAATAGGTCCCAAATTAATGAGTTCTAGAGGACACAGTGGAAGAAGTAGGCAGGTATTGAGTGGCACATTGTGAGGATAGGTTTGAAGCAGATGAGGCTTAGAGAAAAAGCATTCAATAATAAATTATAATAATAGCTTATGCTTTACTTTCAAAGTGCCAAATATATTCATCATAACAACATTCATTCACCTTGTTTCATCTCATCTCACATGTGACCAGTGGCCTGCATTTGCAGTATATTTGACCATGAACAACTCAGTCTGTGGCCATGGAGTAAAATGGAACTAATTGGTTTAGCCCTGATCCATAGTCACAGACTGAATCTTTAATTCCACATTCACCACTATGTACCACTGATTACAGAGGAAAACAGAAAGGACATTGTGATTAAAGCAGTCCAAACCTCTACCACCATTAGAAAAACAAATTCAGAGTTCATCACCTATGAACTGTAGAATAGTAGAAGCATCTGGTTTATACCAGTTGTAGAGTGCTCATTCTGAAGACTAGTAACAAATAATCTCCATGTAGATCTATTAGAGTGCAGAATTTTAGAATCCATTTACTTTACAAACAGAATAGAAATTGTCTAAGCAAGAAGAGAAGTTAGCGTTTAACAGGTAAGTTCAATTGGGTGATCCAGAGACCACCACTTTCAGGGTGAGTCTGTACTCCACTTTTATCCAACATATAATTAAAAAATTCTGTCGTATCCTCTATGGTCAATCCTTTTGCTCCTCAGACAGACATACAGAAAGGAATAGCAGTAACTCAATACCTCTGAGCTTGAGCGCAGGCTGATTTTTCCATGCTTCAGGCATCATTTCTCTTCTGGTTTTCAAGACAAACTGACTATTGATAAACTTGCAGATGCTGAGAATGTTGAAGGTCACTTGGGGATGGGTGATGGTGAAATAGTCATCAACCCGAATATCCAGGGTTTGGAGTCCTGGGACATATTTTTGAATGTTTACTCCAGCTTGCTTGACCCTAAGCTACTCAGAGGACAAATGGAAAGGCTCATGAGTCAGAAAGTTAATTTGCAGTAGGAGCTCTTTCTTAGAAATAGCATTTTAATTAGGCTTTAAACTCAGTTTCTTAAGGATAAAAAGCATCAAATAAAAAAAGAATCTTTATGAAAGCAATAAGAATATTTTTTAAAATCTACAATAATAAAAACTTTGAAAGAAAGACAAAGAAACAAAGGCAAGGGAGGAAGATCAGTAAACTGGAGTAAAATAATTATTTGGCCCAATTCTCCCCATCTAGCTGTTCTGGCACACACAGCATCCCCTCCCAAGGTCCCAAACAAGATCATAGATATGAAGCTGAAAGGAACATTGGAGACCATCTAGTCAAGCTCCCACATTTACCTAAGGAAACTGAGTCCTAGGGAGGTTAAATATGTTGCCCAAGGTCACATAGAGAATAAAGAATCTGAACACAGCAGCTCTGAGTCAAGTGGGTAGTCTTTCTCTTGTATTACACCTGCCTCCCTGTTTTTCATGCAGAGAAGTTCTGTCACTCCTCCATAAATTCTACAGTTCACTCACTAAATGTACAGCGGAGCAAAACTGGACAAAAATTTCTCCACGGGAAGATGAAAATCCATCTAAGGCTTTACCAAGGACATTCACATGCAGAGCGCTTACATGCATGTTCCCCTCATTATCTTACAGGTTTCCTTGAGGGCTGGGGCTGTCTTTGCTTTTGTATTTGTATTTGATCTTGTATTTACATGTATTCTTTTCTATTTTGCATTTTCAGCACAGCCCAGTCCTTGCCACATAGTAAGTGATGAATAAATTTTTTTTCTTTCGTTCATTTTATTGAGGGGATATCACATGTCCAGACATACACGATAATTTACGGGGTTATAGAACTGCACCAGCTTGGTGGAGTAGGAAAAACTTCATGGAAGAGATAGAGTTTAGCTCTGAAAGAAGATGAAGATTCTGACAGGTAGAGCTTTCCAGGCATGGAGGGATGGCTTATGAAAATACATGAAGGTAGGAGATGGAATGTCAAATGTATGAAATAGCTAGAAGTCCTCTGGCTCACAGTTAGAACATATGAAGGGCAGAAGGGTGAAGTAAGAATGCAATAGTATGTAAAAGCAAGGTTGTTGGGGCTTTAATTGCCAACCTGAGGAGCTTCCATTTTATCCTAGGGCAATAGTGAACCATTGAAGGTTTTTTAATGGGGTATGGACTTGGTCAGTGTGAAGTTTTACTGGAATGAAGTGATTATATGTGACTTTGTACTGATCTCTGAGTATTTAATAATAGCTAGTATTTATATTGCACTTGAAAGTTTGCAAAACACTTCACAGATATTATCTCATTTTTTCCCTGTAACAACCCTCAGAGGTAGGTGAATGAATCTATTCATAGGCAAATGTCATTCCATGTTCATATGTATTTCATTCAAGGAATCTAACAGAGATGAACCTTCAGAATCCTCACAAACCTCACAGGTGATCCGACTCACAATGGTCTGCAGTAAACAAGGTCTGAGCATTTTAGATAAAGTTGAACATACAAGCCATATAAATTTTAGTTAAGTTAAAACCACTTACTAAGAGTTAGTGCTATATGATTTTGCTTTATGAAAAGTGCTACTTAATTATTGATAATTATTATTAATTTATTAAAAGTGCCACTTTTCATAAAATGAGACTTTTCACTATCATATTGCCACTTGAAACCCAGAGGAAGGTTTATAAAAAGGGGGTTCTCTTACTGTAGCATCAAAGACAATGTGGAAAGGGAAAGCATTACAGAAAGTTTTCTCTTCAATCCAAAGCCTTTCTGGATACACTGGCTCAAAAAGATTCTGTAGGTTCCCTGTAAGAAAAGGAAAACAAGTCCCAGGTTTCCTTGTTAAATCTCTGCCACTTCTTTTTTTTACAACAAAGTAAAGATTGAAATGTTATTTTTCAGGGCGTTTTGGGAGCTCTATAGAATCTCATTTTGAAAGAGATCTTGGAGGTTCCCTAGTCCGACCCCTGACCAAATCCTTCTGTAACATCTGTAGTAAGTATACATTCAATCTCTGATTGAAAATTTCCTGTGATGGAAACCCAAGGCCCTCCAAGGCAGCCCAGTCCACTTTTGGACAGCCTCTGATCCTTATGGGTTTTTTCCCTTATGTTGAGCTGAATTCCATCTCTCAGCGCAGGCAGGTGGGTGGGGCGCTGTCTGGAAAATCTGAGTTAAAATCTGACCTCAGACCATGACCAGTTGTTTGACCCTGGACAAGTCACTTAACCTCCGCCTGCCTCATTGTCCTCATCTATAAAACGAGGGTTAAAACAACACCCAGGCTGTCATGAGGATCAGTTGAGATAATAGTTGTAAGATGTTTCACCCAGTGCCTGGCACATCCTAAATGCTCAGCAGTAGAATAGCTAGTATTAGATACTGCTTACCCTATGCCAGGCGCTGCTCTAAGACTGCAAACATGATCTCATTTGGTCCTCACAGCACCTCTAGGACGTAGGCTCTCTCATTATCCCCATTCTGCAGTTGAAGAGACTGAGGCAGAGGTTGATTTGCCTAAAGTCATACGGCTAGTAAGTGTCTGAGGCTGGATTTGAACTGGCTTCCTCACTCCAAGCCCAGTGCTCTAGCCACTGTGTCCCCTGGTTGCCCCTAATAAATGCTCTTACTGTTGTTGTTCTTCTCCTCCCCCACCTCCTCCTTCTTCTTCTCCTCCTTCTTTTTCTTCTTCTCCTTTCTTCTTTTTCTCTTCCTCCTCCTCCTTCTTCATTTTCTTCTCCTTCTTTTCCTTCTCCTTCTTTTTCTTCTCCTCCTTTCTTCTTCTTCTCTTTCTTCTTCTCTTCTTTCTCTTCCTCTTCCTCCTTCTTTTTTCTTCTCCCTCTCCTCCTCCTCCTTCTTCTTCATTTTCTTCTCCTTTTCTTTCTCCTTCTTTTTCTTCTCCTCCTTTCTTCTTTTTTTCTTTCTCCTTCTCCTCCTCCTTCTTCTCCTTCTTCTCTTCTTTTTCTTCTCCTCCTTTCTTCTTCTTCTTCTCTTTCTTCTTCTCTTCCTCCTCTTCCTCTTCCTCCTTCTTCTTTTTCTTCTACTCCCTCTCCTCCTTCTCCTCCTCCCTTTTCCTTCTCCTTCTTCTCATTATTTTTCTTCTCCTTCTTCTTCCACCCTATTTTTGCCCCCTTGCCTCCATCCACATAGCAGCCTTTCTGCCACTTAGGGAGACTGATTGTGTCCACTCTCCCTACTCAATCTCTTCTTCATGCTAAACAAGTGCAGTGCCCTTTGACCCCTCCATGTAGGATATGGCTTCCAGTTGCCTCCTTGTCCTCCCAACCTGAGGAGTGTAAGCACACCGTTCCTTAAATGGGAGGCGCATAATTGGATGCAAAGTTCTGCTCTTATGTCTATATTTACGTCCTCTTATATTCCCTCCTTGGCATAAGCTCTTTCAGAGTCTCCAGATGGCTAGGGCAAAACTTTTTCCAAATTCAAACAAATAAACAAAAAAAAAAAAAACTTCGCTGCAGGATTGAGAAACCCTCCTGCCCCATGCCAAGTTTCTGCCCAGAGAAGAGGTTTGGTTTTTTTTTTTTTTGGTTAATTGAATATCTCAATGAAAACAGAGTTAGCATTGAAAATGCTGACAGAATAGATAATGAATCACACACAGCCCTGCTCCTGTATTCAAAGCTGTCTCTGTGGTGCCTAGTCCAGCGACAGTGACATTTGCCATGGGTTTTCTTTCTTTCTTTCTTTTTTTCTAGACTGACAGCATTGGGTAGCACATGAAATTTTAACCAACAGCCTACTTTGGCAGGGGGTAGCAATCCAAAAGGGAGGCTTTTTGATATGAAAATCTTCTAGACAAAGGATTGTCAGTTGCACATTTGAATAGCCTGCCAGGGATTGAATGCCTCAAAATACAGCTATTTGGACTGTACAGACCTGCTCTCAAATGTATATAATCATGGCCCATCAACATGCCCCATGGAGTGGTATGAAATTCTCTCCTCTCTCAGGGAAGTTAAGTTTGTGTGTTTTATTCTTGACTTTGTATGCCCAACTAGTGCCTGGCACATAGTAGGTACTTTTAAAAGAATGCTTATTGATGGATTCCTACTGTCTGCCCAGGAGGATCAGAGGACCTTGGAATTGGAGAGGTGGCCTTGATTAATCTCCATAATCTAGAAATGATTGATCATTTGGCAGAGAGGGAAATGGAGGTCCAGGCAGGTTGGATGAATTAATTGTTCAAGATCACGCAGCTAGTTAGTTCATAGATTCAGGGCTGGAAAAGACCTTAAAGATGATCTGGTTCAATCTCTTCACTTTATAGATGAGGAAAATGAGGCCTGGAGAGGTTAATTGACCAAGGTCTCATCTAGTAACGATCTGAAGCAAGGTTTGAACCCAGGTCCTCTGGACTCCAAGTTCTGCCCCCTGGGCAGAGAAGGGACTAAAACCTAGGCCCCCTGTCTCACTACAATGAGACTTTATTTCTATCCATTTTACAATTTTCCTTCTAGAACTGCTTCCCAGAATTCAATCAATGGTGAAGAGACCCCTGGGGATGCAAAAACAAGTGACAGTACTGGGGAGGCATTTAAAAAGAGCGTTTTGGTAGAGAGACCTAAGGTCCCATGAGGACTCAGTGCATCTTAACACTGAGCATGACTCTCCAAAGCCTCATCAGAAATGTAAGCTGATTTTACGAACACAGAAATATGTGTCTGTATGCATGTATGTGTATAGATATATATACACATACTATATAGAATATATATGTGTATATATTATATATGTATATATTTCATACATGTATATATAAATACACATATACATATTAAATATACTCTTTCTATATAAATATATAAATATACTCTCTATATATGTATTATATTATTTATTATATATGTATATATATTTGTATATATATTTCATGCATGTATATATAATATCCATATACATATTAAATATACTCTAGGCTCAGCATTGTATCCACTGTGATATATATGTAAGTATATACATATGATAGATACATATCTTTCATACATATATATACACACAAATATATATATACATGCATATATACATACATAATCTCTGAGGCCAAATTTAAACTAAGAAAGATGAGTCAAACATCTTCCTTAGTTCAAATCTAGCCTCAGACACTTACTATCTGTGTGACCCTGGGTAAGTCACTAAACCCTGTTTGCTTCAGTTTCCTCATCTGTAAAACAGAAGAAGAAGGAAATGGCAAACGCCTCCAGTATCTTTGCCAAGAAAATCCCCAAGGGGGTCATTCTATCTATCTATCTATCGTTCTATCGTTCTATCATACTATGTTATCTGTATAGATGTTATAAGTATATATATTCAGTCAACATAAGTTATATGTGTACATATATATGAAAGGAAAAGAATATATATCTATATCTATCTCACTAATCCATCAGGGATATCATGATCAGGGAGAGCTTTGCAGCCTAATTTCTTGCCCTGGTCTGTCATCCCCTGGAATAAAAGCCATTTCAGTGGCCCAGCTGAGTGCTAGCTCTTGCCCTGATATATATGGCTGAGGTTAGTAAACAGACCACTCACCTTTTCCAAATATGACAACACTTCTCACAATATCCCAGTGGGATTTCTTCACTGGGTAGATAGAAAGAGTTGAGTATTTCTCCTTCATTCTCTGAAAAGTCTGCTCAACCTCCTGCAGGCAGGAAAGAGAGAGGAAGTAATTTCAGATGTAGGGATATGTTTATTCCCACTGCTCCTTTGCTGAGTAAGTTTGGAGGACCTGAGAGCTAGAATTTCATTTAACCTCAAGTGGTCAGATTAGTAGAGAGAATGCGGGATACTGGTCCTACTTAGAGATAGTGCAAGGAAACTGTAGAGCAGGGACACCAGACTCCTTATATGGATCATGAGGTGAAAGCAGTCAAGTTTAACCTCACCTGCATCTCTAACGTGATGCGCTTGCTTGAGTAGCCATCATAGTGCATGTTGAATCTGCAAGAAACTTAGCGTTTATCTGGCCCAACCATATGATTTTGTAAGTGAGAAAATTGAGAAAGAGCAAGAGATAGAGAAAGACAGAGATAGTAACAGACACAGAGCGAAAGAGAGAGCATTTATGAAACACTATGTGCCAGGCATTGTGCTAAGCACTGGGGATATGTTATAAAAAACCAAAATGGCCCCTATTTTTGAGATGGTCACATTCTAATGAGGGAGAGGCACAAGATCACAACAGGTTGTGAGCGGCAGAGCTGAAAAAGGAGCCTACATCTTCTGACTGTCCCTTGGGCAGATTTTTTTTAAACTACATCACTCATGAAAAAGTGAAATCCAAGGGGAGGTTTTCATGAGAAGACTTTCACCAGAAGCATGCTCAGGTTGGGATGGTCCTCCATTCATTCAGTTATTCTTTCAACCAACATTAGTTAAGTGCTGCTGTGACAGGTAAGAATTGAAGTTTAGATGAATTCTGGTCTCTTATAGATTTCATAGTGTAATAGGGGAAGAACCCTCAAATATATACCATTGTAATATATAGCATTCCATGAGATTTAATGGGTTACAGGAATCTATAAAGCACTTCATGCACATGATCAAAGTTGAGCCTTATAACAATGTTGTGTAGTAAGCATGGAACATGGAACATGTTATCCCCACTTCACAGATGAAGAAACTGAAAGTTGATAAACTAAGCAATGTGTCCACTGTTACACAACTAATCAAAATCAGAGGTAAAATCTGAAACCAGGTCTTCTTTCCTCTAGTCCAAGGGTGGGGAACCTGAAGCCTCGAAGCCACATGTAGCCCTCTAGGTCCTCAAGTGCAGCCCTTGGATTGAATCAGTTCAAGGCTACACTTGAGAGCCTAGAGGGCCACAAGTGGCCTCAAGGCCACCAGATCCCCACCCCTGCTCTGGGTTAACATATAATCCTTTATGGCATGCTACCTATATACATATATATATGTATATATATACATATATATATATATATATACATATATATATATGTTGTCTTCCTCCATAGACTCCAAGTTCCTTGAGGGTAGGAGTTGTTTTACTATTGCCTTTTGAACCCCAGCACATAATACCATGCTTAGTTCATTAAGTAATAAATGATTATTGAATGTCTAACTAACTCTCAAAGTGCTATATAAGGTTCAAAGGGGAAGGGCATTATCAATAAGTTGAAAAGCACATATGACCAGCTGCAATATTTGTGTTTGAAAATCCTCCATACAGACTAATTAAAATGGGACATCTATTCCTCAAGATAGAAATCCTGTGTAGAGGAAATTATATTTATCTTGGAACTGATCCAAGAGAAACACCCACAGACAGATGTTACCCTCATAGATAATGGCTTATAAATTGATAATGTCTAACATCACACAGTGGAAGAGGTAATATGATATATGGGAGATGTGTGACTTTGTTCTCCAGGTTATCATCCTCATCACCATCATTGATAGCTAGTTTTGAATGGAGAAAACTGGGTTGACACTCGGACTGGCACTAGCTCTATCACAATAGGCAAATGCTACCACCACTTTGAAATTACTTCTTTAATCTGTAAAATGAAGGTGATACTACTTATTGGGAACAGTGTGTTATAGATGGAAGATTACGATATATGGAGTCACAAGATTAGGGTTTAAATCCTGACTCTGACATTCATTATTAAGATGATGATGACGTGGATATTATGTTGATATTAACATTTTTATTATTATATTAGTAATACTATGATTTTACTATTACTTTGTGACCTAAAGTAAGACATGACTTCTCTGGATCTTGTTTTCCTGGTTTTCAAAATCAAGAAATTGGATTGGATGACTATTAAGGTCCATTCTAAATCTAGACTCCTGAGAGCTTACTTGTACTGCCTACATCACAGAAGTGATGATGGGAAAGTGTTGTATAAGACTTAAAGCTCTACGTAAATAGGATTGAGAAATGGACCTGTGATTCCCAAGTGAGGAAACTTCCACTATTAAGTCAAGTCAGAACCATCTCTGTAACTTATAGTCTTACCTGGGGCACTATGGAATTAAATGACTTACCCAGGGTCATACAACCAGCATCTTTCAGAGGAGAGATTTTAACTTGGGCCCTCCTGACTATCCATCAAATTATGTAATATTTGTAAAAATGCTTAGCACAGTACCTGGCACACAGTAGGCCTCTAATAAATGAATATTCACTTCCCTTCCTGCCCCCACATCCACTATATTGTACTTCTCACTATATAAATATGGAAAGTTATTATTGCCAAAATTTTATCTGTGCCCAGGAAGTGCAAAGTTCAAATGCTCAGTCATATCCTTTTGGAAATGATTCTAGACCTCTGGTTTGACCCTGGAGTCTCTTAAATTGACTAGAAAAGTAGAGACTAAAGATCTGAGAAATGGGCTTATTTCAAAGTGGTATGCATTGACTTGCATAGAGCAAGTCACTAGGCATAAATTTCAGGTCCATGCTAGGCTACCATGCCATTTACTGGATGGAGAAGTTAACAGGTCAAAGATCAATTCCAACCAGTCAAAGGAATGTATACTGAGCCATCTTAACCAAGACTACTCAGCACCATGCTGAATCCATTCATTCTGTTACAGGGAGACCCAATTAGATGCCTGGCTCTGAGGAGTCTTTCTTCATAGATGAGAAGGTGGTGCTGCCTAAAGAACCCATTCAATACCTCTTGGTCTTGCTGGGAGTTTTCGTCTATTTGAGACATCTTTGACCTTGTCTTTTTCTCCCTCCTGCAATGTTTCTGCACAATGAGAAACACGACATGTTCTTTCTTTCCAGTCCTCTCCTCTTCCTCACTCTTATTGATAATCTCCATCGTCATGTCCATGCTGAAAAAGTCTTTAGCAACTGCTTCTATGATGCCTGAGCCAGGAGAGAGTACAATCATAAGTTATTGCTGATGGCAGTTCAACTCAATGTTTATTAAGTGCCTACTATATGCAAAGCACTGTATGAGGTGATAGGATACAGAGACAAGAAGGAAGCAGTCTTTGCCTTAAATGGAACTTACTACAAGGGGATTCTATGTGCACACGAGTAAATAAAAAGGACAAGTGTGGCAACTGGAGCTATGATTTCATTGAAGTAGAGAAATTCCAGATGTGTAAACTCCCTCTACCAATGGAGACTTGCATCTCCTCTAAAACTTAGTCTTAGATGATTGCCTAGAATCCTGAGAGGTCAAGGTTGCTCAGGGTCACATGGCCAGTAAATGGCAGAGTCAGCATTTGAACACAGGTCTTCCTAGTTCTGAGGATGACTCTTTATTCACTGTCAGACAGAAAAGATATGCAAAATAATTTCAAGGGGAACAGGGTGCTAATAGCTAGAGGAAAGGGGAGACTCAATTAACATTGCTTCCTGAGATTACAGAAATAATAATATAGAATTTATATGGTATTTTAAGGTTTTTAAAGAATTTCATAAATATGATCTCATTTGATTCTTACAACAAACCCCGGGAGATAGGTGTCATTAGTATCCTCATTTTACAGTTGAGGAAACTGAAGTAGATAGAGGTTAAGTGATTTGCCCAGGGTCACACAGCTAGTACGTGTCTGAGGCTAGATTTGAACTGTCTTCCTAACTCTAGACCTGGCACTCTCTCTACCATGCAACCTCCGTGCCTAAAGGAAATCATATCAAATAACACTGGAAAAATAGAAGAGAATCAGATTGGGGAGGTTTTCAAATGTCAGGTTTATGATTTTTTCTTTTTTATCCTAGAGACAATTGAGAACCACTGAAAATTTTGGAAGGGGAGGGAGAAGAAGGTATAACATGATCAAGTCTGTATTTTAGGAATATAAATTTCACAACTGTATGGAGGCTGGATTTGAGATGAAAAAACTTTGGGGGGCGGAGAGACTCATTAAGAGACCTGCAATAATCTAAGTTAGAGATGATAAAGGGCTGACCCCCAAATAAATCATGAAATAATAAAGTCACAGCTCTCCAGGAGATCTCCAGAATTCATAACACAATCCCCGCATTCAGACAAGCCTCACTTACTTAATCAGAGGGAGTAACTAGTCAATTGACAGTCATGTATTGACTTCATGCTACGTTCAGATCACTGTGATATGCCAGATACAAACAAACATGGAATATATGCCCTGTTTCCTCAAGAGACTCACCAGTGTAAGAAGTCAAATGCACAAGACTGATGAATACTCATGCTCACGGAATTGCCAGGAAATTAAAAAAAAAAAAAAGGAAACAAACCCTCTCCAATCTGCTTTGTCATTAGTTTCAGGTTTTGACTGACTCCATGTTTCCAAAGGTTTATTGGATCATGTGGTTTTTGTCTTAGACTCTGTAGCTCTCCATTACTGGGTAATTTTTGTTAATTATTTGAGTTTAAATCAACCTTACAAAGATCCATATAACTAATTTTTTTTACCATCCCTTAGAACTTTTTTCACTAAAGTACTAATGATGCCCTAGCAGAGGCAGGGAACCTGTAGCCTCAAGGATGTGGTCTTGGGGCTGCGGTTTCCCCACCCCTGTGGGCCTAGGCTATGCTTTTATCAAAGTGCTTAGCTGCCTATAGACTAATTTCTTTCAAATTTAAAGCTGTGAATCAGGCCTAATATTCATATCCAGGCTGAATCTTACACTTGAAGTAATGTATTGCAACGTTGACTCTGATTCAGAAAGAATCCTTAATCATGTGTTGGGGCGCCTAGCATGGTTTGGTCACTTGATATCCTATTACAGAATTTTTAAAAATTTTAAGATAATCTATTTATCCTATCAAAACAAGAACCAAAGGCATAAAATCCAAGGATAAAATGATCAAAATGTCTGTTTTAAAAGTTATTCCACCTTTTGTCACTGGGCAAACGTATTAAAGACACATTTATTTATGGGATAGATGAGGACAGGTAAGAGGTAGCCCCTGAGCAGAGCAGAACTTTACAAAAATCTGGAGATACCATGAAACAGAGGGAGCAGGAAGCATTTCAGACACAAGCACCATCTGAGCAAAGGGCGAAAAATGGAAGGAGGAAGACAGACACATGACACTCTCTCAAGGAATATGATTTAACAAGGCTTTGAGAGATGATGAGGTTAGATGACCAAGAGTTTATGCCATCATAGGGGCATTTCCTAGTTTTAAAAGCACTCATGGATTCTTTTTTTTTAAAAAATAACTTTTAAATTATGGAATAAAACAAGCATTTCCAGAACACAGTATAATAAAAAGATAATTGCACATGAAACTGCACATCTATTATGTACACCTTACTATTCCTTTTAAATATATAATCAAGTTATCATGTAAACTTTTTCCCTTCCCTCACCCCTACGGATTCAGTCCTGAAGGAATAGTCAACCTGATCTCCTACCTGGGACAATGTGGCACAGATCTCTTCTGTCAGAGTAGTAGTGAAGAAGCATTGTCCCATCTGTCCTTTTCTCCACTCGAAATGATGGTGCATTCATTGCCTAAGTAAAAAACAAAAAAAACAAAATAACACACTTTCCTTCTTCAACCTAATTTGTCCTTTTGAGACCCTTGTGAATCATCTAGACTTCCTGACGATGTAACATAGTAGAATAATCCTAAAAGCCTACCACTTTGGAGCATTGTCATCTCTGATAACACCACTGTGCCTGGTGGATTTCAGGTCAGTGGGGCATCAGGAACGCTTAACTTGGTCTCTCAGTGCTCTTGGGTACAATAGACTGTAATAGTCCCTAACCATTGAATATAGTCTTGTTCTAGCCTCTGAGAATGAGAATAGGTCTGGAAGAAGAGGTATCCCCAAGGAGAACTCATTCTGTAGCTGTCCCCTTCTCACATGGAAAACTCAGGGCTATGACAAGCAAGAATAATGAGAAAAAGTTGAATTTGTTGGAAAGAGAATAATTTAGATAAATTAGCACTTAACTGTGCTTCCAAGGAATCTGTCTTCTTCCTGTAGAAAACTTAGGGACTTAGGTTATAAAAAATGTCTAGCAATAGGACAAATTGTTATTAGACAAAAGGAAAAATACCTTGAATCTAAGAGTTTCCAATGGAAGTTGTTTAATTTTTGTTGAAAATCATGGAACTGGAAAAGACCTTTAAACACATCTAGCCTATAAAATGTCCCTCTTCTTTAATCCAAAGACCCCACCATTAGGTATATGCACTAGAAAAGATAAGGATAGCAAGAAAGGTCCAACCTTTGTGATGATGATTACCAGACTTATGTGCCCATCATCCCTAACATATTTGTTAAGCTATATTCAAACATTTCTAACTTCCTCCTGGATATTCTAAAATGGATATTTTGTAGGTATCTCAAACTTAATATATTCAAAATAAATATGTTGATAGAACAGTTAAGTAGAACTCATTTTCTGCCCCACTCTAACCAATAACTCCCCACTTCTGAACCTCCTTATTACTGCAGAGGGAATTGTGACCCCAGGCACCCAGGAGCCCAATCTCACTGTCATCTTTGACTCTTTACTCATACTCAAATTAAGTCAACAAACATTAAACACCTACTATATGCCAGGCACTTTGCTAAACCTTGGGGATACAGAGTAAAGTAAAGATAGTTCCTATCCTCAAGGACTTCACAGTCTAAGGGGGTAAGCAACATTCAAACAACCGTGTCCAGACAAGATAAGACAGGATAAATCTGAGATAATCTTAGAGGCAATGCACTAGCATGAAGGTTGATAGGGAAAATTCTTTTTGCAGAAGACAGGATTTTAACCAGGAGCTGAAGGAAATCAAGGAAACCAGGAGATGGAGATGAGGAAGGAGAAAATTCTAGGCACATTATTTGGAAGACAGGCATCAGGAAATGGAATGTATTGTATGTGGAACAACAAGGAAACCAGTGTCACTGGATTGTACAGTATGTGGATAGGAGTGAAGGTATAGAAAGACTAGGAAGGTAGGAAGGGCTAGGTTATTAAAGGTTTTAAAAACCAAACACAGGATTCGATACTTGATTCTGGAGGCAATAGGGAACGACTGGAATTTATTATTTTTGTTGTTTGATTACTTCTGACCTCCATTTGGGGTTTTCTTGGCAAAGACACTGGAAAAGTTTGCTATTTCCTTCAGTTCATTTTACAGATGAGGAATCTGAGGCAAACAGAGTTAAGTGACTTATCCAGGGTCACACAGCTAGTTAGCTAAGTGTCACAGGCTAGATTTGAATTCAGGAGGAGGAGGGTTCTTGACTTCAGGCCCTGTACTCTGCCCACTGTGCCCCCTATCTACCCTTAGTTTATTAATTAGGAGGGGTGATATGGTCAGAATTTCACTTCAAGAGCATAATTTTAATAGCTTATCTAGCATGTATTATCTCTTCCCAAACCTGTAATATGCCTATGATTTCAACAACGCTGGGTGTAAACAGCAACATATCACTGTCCTCTCAGGAAACGAAGAATGCAGTATTCTTTCCTCACTATTAGCAGCTTAGTTGCGTGTGTTCTCTGTTTGGGGGCTCACTTTGAGAGAAACAAACTGAAACGAAGCCGCACCTGAAGGAAAGTTTTGGTTTCATAGAGAATGATCCCCTCCATTTTACCTTTTGAAATGTGGCTCTTTCTTCTCCAAAACATGAGGGTACTAGGCAACTGCATGCCCACTGATCTTTAAAAACATAAATGAACTCCAAAAGGAAAGGTCCCAATAGGGAACTTAAGTTTCTTAACAGCTTAGCCAGTAACCCAGTTAGCTAATCAGAGTTGGATGACTTCCTACACTGACTAATGGTTCTGTTAGTTTTTCTTGCCTGTTGTCTGGTTACTCAACCCACTTACCATCCTTTTCCAGACCAGAATCCCTAAAGAGAGAATCCAAAGTCCCTCTCAGACCTGACTGTGTTCCCTCTGTAAGTTCTCCCAAAGTTTAATTGCAAATCCTAACTCATTCTAGGAGGAAAGACTTTTTTCTCTCACCAGAAATCCACCTTGCTCCAGTTTTCTCTTTTGCATTTTTGATGTCCAGTTATAAAAAGACCTTATTTTCTATTCTTTACCAACTTAATAAAGACTACTAAATTGTTGATATGATTTATTGACAAAGTGGCAGTAAGAAGAGGGTGGGGAGCTTACCCTCTGAAGATGTATTCTGGCCAGCCCAAGGAAGTAGCTGTCAAGATACTCAACTCCAAAACTATACCTGATAAGAGAGAGCAAGGTAACTGTGGAGGGCATCTAAATTTTCAATAAATTCCATCAAATTTCCTCCTAGTGTGCGTAACATCCTGTCGTAGCCAGACATCTTGCAGAACTTAAAAAAGTATTCTCCAAACATCTTCAGAATAGCTTCCATGGAGACACCTGCATGGGTAAAAGCACAGACCAAGTTATCACTGAGCACTGGGGACATTATTGGGCTAGTCCATTTTCAGGGAAGGCCTGATAAACTATTTAAAATCTATATTTGACTTTCCTGGGAGGAACGTTTGTGTCCTAGGAGAAGGGAGCTCTCTTTATGGGTTCTGTTTTGTAATTCATTGTTCTATCAGAGTGGTCATGATTATATAAGAAATGTTGCAAGAACAATCCTATTTTTCCAAAATAAATTAATTTTTTTATCATTTTGCGCTTGATAAACACCAACCAACAAAAACATTTCCATGTTTAAAGAACAGAAGAATGGGATTGTTTATGAAACCACTACATCTTCATTAGACACAGTTTGGTTTTTTTAAGTATGTACTAAATTCAACACATTAGATCCTAAAATGCCTTACTTGTCTGACTTTCCCACTAAATCTCCTATTTTGTACATTTAAAAATGTTCCTTTCTTTACTTTCCTCTTTTTGCTCTGCATCACTACCACTATACTTCTCCTCCCCTTAAAATCCCCTCCCTCCAAACAACAATCCTAGATATTGAGCATGTTCAAAAATATCTGTCTCATTTTCCATCTCCACTCCACCTTTTATCTCTTTGTCAATTTGTGGGAAACATGTTTCCTCAGTGGTCCTCTGGAGTCAGTGTTAGTCACCGCATTGACCTAGCCATACAATTATAAGGCATACACTCAATCAAACAGAGAGGGAAAAGAGTCATATACACAAAAATATTTATAACAGCACTTTTTATTGTAACAAAGATTTAGTAACTAAAGAGGTGTCCCAAATTTGGGAGTGGTTAAACAAATTATCTTGAATGAATGTAATGGAATACTATTATACTATAAGAAATTATGAAAAGGTTGGATTCCAGGAAACTAGAAAGATTTGTATGAACTGATTTCAAAGTTAAGTGAACAGAACTAGGAAAATTATTTTTTACAATGACTTCAACAATGTAAAGAAAAACAACTTTAAAAGATTTAAGAACTCTATTCAATGAAATAATCAATCATGACTCCAGAGGACTGATGTTAAAGAATGCTTTATAAAACAGAGATTATGGACTCAAGATGCAGAATGTGATTTATTTTTCAAGATGGGCAGTACAGGAATTTCTTTACTTGACCACACACATTTGCTACAAAGGTTTTCTTTTTCTTATGTTGTTTGTTGGTGGAGGAAGTGAAAGGGACAGAAAATAAATGCTTGTTAATTGAAAAAAATATAATTTTTAAAAAAGATATCAGTTTAGTGAGGTTTTTAGGTGCAGTTTCACATTGTTTCCTAGAATGGCTGGAAAGAAATATTTCTCAGAATCTTAATATCTCTGAGGATCATAGAAGAAAGATGATAGACGGTGTATAGGTAGTTTTGTTCTATTTTAATGGTCTTAGGAAAAACGAAAATGGTGAGGGACAGGGAATCATACTGGGGGAAAAAGAAAGAAAGGGAGGGAAATCACTATTACATAAATGAGATGACATGATTATAGTCCCAAGAGGTAGGAGGAACATAGGCATCACTTTCATCTGAACAGGATAAAGGAAGATTGAATACAATTATGCCTATACACACTCACACACACACACACTCACACACATGATCATGATTTCAAATAAGGCTATGATAAATAAACAAAATAAGATGAGATAAGCAGAGAAATTGTATCATATTTAAAGGGTATAGATAATAAATCAATGTCACTACTCTTTGTGTGTGTATGCCTAATAGCATAGCATTTAAACACTTAAAGAAAAAGTTAATCAAATTGGAGGGAGAAATAGTAAAACTGCAATAATAGAAGTCTTTAATATAACATCTTTCAGACCTAGACAAATCTAACCAAAATATCAATAAGAAAGAAGTTAGGGACCTTGACAGAACTAAAGAAAAATAAGAGATACTGAATTTCTGGCAATTATTGAATGGACAAAGAAATAAACTTATGTATTCTTAACTGTATATTATACTCTTCCTCACAAAAACTCACCATGTATTGGGGCACAAAAACCTCACTAAAAAATGCAGAAAATATAATAAAATATTGAAATATCAATATTGAACACATCAATTGCAAGGCAATGAAAAACTGTATTCTATAAAAGGCCCTTAAAGAATGAATATTAATAAAATTGAAAGCAAAAAAGACTATTAATTTGATAAATGAAGCTAGGAACTGTTTTAAAAACTAATCAAATAAATATCTATTTTGATTTTTAAAAGAGAAAGAAGAACCAAGTTGCCTGTATTAAAAATAAAAATGAAAACTTCCACCAATTCAAGATAAAATAAAAGGAATTATCAGAAACTAATTTACCTAATTGCCAAGTTAATTAGTCGAACAGATTAAGTACATAATATATAGAAGCAAACCAACAGAGTAGTACAAGATTTGATAAATCCAAGGAACCTAAATATTGGTGGAAAGGTTCACTATTTGACAAAAAATTTTCTGGGAAAACTGCACACTCTAGTACATCCTCCATTCAGTTGCCAAAGTGATTTTTCTAAATTGCAGAGCTAATCACATCATAGGGAGAGAAAGAGGGGTTGGGGGGTTGGGGCTAAATTCCACAGCTCCTTATCACCTCCAGGATTAAATATAAAATTCTATGACATTCAAAGCTTTTCATAACCTAGCTCCCCTCCTACATTTCCCATTTTCCTATCTCTTACACCTCCTACCTACTCTTTGTTTCAGTGACACTGACTTCCTTGCGGTTGCTTGAGTAAGACACTCCATTTTCCTACCCTAAGCATGTTCACTAGCTACCCTTAATGTGTGGAATGCTCTCCCATATCACCTCTGTCTCTTGGCTTCCTTTACTTCTTTCAAGTGCCAATTGAACTCCCACCTTCTATAGAAAACCAATCCCTCTTTATTCTAGTATATTCCCTCAGGCAATTATTTCTTATTTATCTTGTATATAGTTTTTTTTTTTGGTAAATAGTCATTTGCATGTCTTCTCCCAGCATTAGAGAGGTCAAGCACAATGTTTTTGCCTTTCTTTGTATTCCTACTGCTTAGTGCATTGGCATATAGTAGACACAATAAATGTTTATTGACAATGACTAACCACCATTATAAAAATTACTATAAATATTTTTACAAAAATAAACCCTTTCCCTGTTTCTTTGATTTCTTTGGAGTATAGTCCTAGTAATGGTATGGCTGAGTGTTTTGTGATAGTCTTCCTCTTATTGGGTAATGGCGAACCAGATGGTGGTATATGAATATAATGAAATATCATTTTGCTATAAGAAATAATGAAATGGTCAGTTTCAGAAGAAACTAGGAAAATTACTATGATCTGGTACAGAGCTAAGTAAACAGAACTGGGAGAACAATTTATACAATCATAACAGCACTGGAGAGAAAAATAATTTTGAGAGACTTCAAAATTCTGATTAATGAAATGACAAACCACAAATTCAAGAGACTGATGACTGAAACATGCCAGTTGCCTGACAGACAGGTGATGAATTTAAGATGTAGAAAGAGACATTTTCAAATATGACCAGTATGGACATTTATTTTGCTCAACTAGGCATCTATATATTGAAGAGAGGAGAGGATATTGGGAAGGGCAAAGAAATTTTAAACAGAAAAAAATAACAATGAATATTTACTCTATGATACACAACATTTATTTCAATATAATTTATTGCTGTGTGGTAGAATATTGCTCTGAATTAGAATTCAGGTCTTGAGCCATGACACCAAAGAGGAATGGTGAAAATACATTCTTTGGTATTATGGTTCAGTGCCTGAATATTAGACATCATAAATTTATTAGAGAAATTTATTTATTAAAGGAATTTAGAGAATTATCAAATAATTTATTAGAGAAATGACAAAATTTTTTCTTTGTCAATTTTCCACCATTTAATTTTAGTTACATTGGTTTTGTGTGTGTGTGTATGTGTATGCAAAAATTTTTCATTATGTAATCAAAATTGTTCATTTTATCTCCAGTGATCCTCTCTATCTTTTGAGCGGTCATAAACTCTTTCCCTATCATTAGCTGTGAAAGATACCTCATTTCTTGCTCTTTTAATTTATCTTTTTTGCAATCTTTTATATCAAGGTCATATATCACTTTGGATCTTATTGTACCATATGATGTCAGATGGTGGTATGGACCTACTTTATTCCAAACTATTTGTCAGATTTTTTTCCAGCAGATTGAAATATGTACTTAGGGTCTTTAGCTTTACTAAACATTATGGTATTATGTTCGTTTTTCCCTCATCTGTCCCACTTACTAGTTTTTCCATTATTTGATCAACACTTAACAATTTGAATGACTACTGCTTTTGAGTACAGTTTGATAGTCAGTACTAACCCTGCTCCACCCCACCTCTAGGACATCCCTATTCACTGCACCACGACAGACTTCTGGTCACCCAAGGGCTTCCTAACCATGGTGCTGCTATAATCCTCTAACCTGTTGACCTGAGCTCTGTGGACTTCAGGCTTTTTTGTGGATGCTGGAGGTTGCTGGTGTTTCTCTTTGAATTTCTTGATCGTTATTTAATATGACACCCCTTTTAGAGCATTGCCAGAGTTAGTAATAAGATAAAAACAAGATAAACATTCCAGGATTTAGGGACTAATTTATTAAATGTCACTTTCGGAAGTGAAAGTTCAAAGTATATAGATAGATAGATATCTATACATCTCTCTATATACGTATATATCTATATCTATGTATCTATATCTATACACACACACACACACACACACACACACACACACACACACATATATATATATATATATATATATATATATATATATATATATATATATATGTCTGCTTTTAGATACATGAGGAAATTTTCTCAGGAAGGAAACACTTTAAATGATGGTTTGTAAATGTGTGACTGATGGCTCTGGAGTGATTCCTAAAACCCCATTGGAGAGATACCCTTTAAAAGGTAACAAATATAAGATCCACTGTAGTCTATTTGGACAGTATGATTTCATTGGTACCATACCATAAATAACCCTTGTCCATATCTGGCAACCCAAAGCCAACCCTGGGAATACCCAGGATACCCCTAGATCTATTAACCTGGGAAGTGAGAGGAGTGAACCCTAAGAGCTTATTGGAGGAACTCCACTCTTGACTGAGGCTAACTGGGTGGGCTCACCACACCTTGGGTTCCAAGATAACTTAGGCTAGAGTCAGGTATACCACAGACGTTCCCCCCTTTACCAAAGAAGTCCCTTGGATTCCTTTTTTGGAGAGTGCAGAGCTAACACAGATCAGAAGGAAACCTTTCACATGGTCCTCCCCAGGAGAAATTCCAAACCTGAACCCTCAAGAGGCTTAACTTCCCTAGCTAGTTGGTGAGGGTCACAGCATAGTTCAAACCTGCTCCTCCTTACTCAATAACTTTGGCCATGGTGCCCCCTACTGGTTTGTTTCATCCATGAGAAAGCCATTGATCATGTATTGGGTTCCCATTTCTTATACTACCAATCAACTGGGGTTCTTCTCTTAGCTCTAAAAGGAAGGCATTCAAATAATCAGTCTGTTTTTGTCAGAGGTTAGTTACATTTTCCAAAAAATATTAGTCAAATACTACAAACAAAACCAGTAAATATAGGGAGGATATGAAGGGAAAGCAATGGCCTCAATTTCTATTTAACTGGTGGAAGCTCAGCCAGATGCAGACAGGAGTCTAGTAGTTCTTCTACGCTACCTGACGACACTCCTAGGAGAATTGAATGGGCTTATATTAAATTCCTATCCAAATCCCAGCCAGTGCTTATGAGTCCCTGGATGGGGGAACTCTTGAAAAGTGGTTTGTTTCTTCCTTCCTCCCTTTCCCCTACCCTCCCTCCTTCCCTCTGTCCCCAGCTTGTCCAGGCTGAAAGAAAACAGCTGTGCTTCCTGCTGGACTGTGCTGCTCGGAACAGGTGCACCTCATTACCTGCCAAGGAAAGCATATATAAGGAGGGAGGCTTCCCCTGCTCCCTAGAACCTGTCTCATGAGGTGTTTGCTGACTGGAAGCCAAGCTAGTTTAAAGCAACAAACCTGGCCTATGAATACAGAACTTTTTGCTTCATTTTTCCACCTAAAAATCTATTTGTTGTCATTTAGTCATTTCAGTCAAGTCTGACTCTTCATGACCCCATTTAGGGTTTTCTTGGCAAAGACACTGTAGTGGTTTGCCATTTCCATCTACAGCTCATTTTACAGATGGAGGAAACTGAGGAATCTTTTTGATTCCACTATTTCTGTCAGTGATACCTCCATTTGACCAATCTACCATCTTTAAAACCTTTGTTATAACTCTTCTCCTAAACCTCTAAAATCCAATCAGTTACTAGATCCTGTCTCCTGTACCTCTGTCAATGAAGGGAACACTCCTCTGCCCAGGGATCCCCCATGCAAATCACAACTCCTCTACAATTTAATAGATGCTCTTTAATAGTGGCCATGACCAAAAAAAAAAGAAATTAACATTCTTTAGTCAAAGTAGTCATGAGTCTCTCTCAGTGTAGCTGATCTGGTCTTCAGATGACTGCCATACACTCCATCACTGAAACCAGACTTGAAACCTTCTGAGTTTAAGGTTTGTCAGAAGGGGGAAAAAAGGACTTTAGGGGGATTTAGGAGGTAAAAGGGGACTTTGAGGATGCAAGAAGTTGTATCAACTGGAGGATTAGAAAAGACTTCAAGAGTTTAACCTTAAATGAAAAGGATTTCAAAAGTCAAAGATGAGGAGGAATATATTACAAGAATGGGAGAATTCAGAACAATATCAGAGAATGGTGAAAAGTCAGATTTCATTGTAATTTAGATTCTGTGAATTGGGGTTGCATAAAAAGATACTAGAAAGATAGTCTAGAATCAGATTGTTGAATGCCTTTTGCTAGGCTTTGGGATTTATATTTTTCCTACAGGTGAAAGGGAGGCAGTGAAGGCTTTTGCTCTCTAGATAGGAGATGCTACAATTAAACCTTCACATAAGGAAGATTATCTGAGCATCAGTGTAGAGGGAGGATGGATTAGAGAGTGGAGAAAATGGCAATAGAGAAACCATTTAGAAGGTTATTATAAAAACCTAGGGGTTAAGTGTTGAAGGCTTGATTAGTGTTATGAATGTAAAAACAGGGAGAAGAGAAGGATATTGATGAGGGGGATAACGATGTGGTAGAACCAATAGGAAATGGAAACTATATGGATATGGTAGATAAGAGATGGAATGGTGCTGATATTTCAAGCCTGAATGACTAGGAAAATAAAAATATTATCAATGGAAATGAGGAATTTTGGAGGAGGGAAGGGTTTAAAAGAGAATGATAAGTTCAATTTTGGACATGATGAGTTTGACATGCTATCAGACTAGATGGCAAGTAGATATGACTAGCAGGTAGCTGGAGTTACAGGCTTGGAAGATAAGGGACTGATATGGAAATTATCTGCACAGAGATGGTGATTGAAGGTATAAGAATGAAAAATCCTCATGGGAAAGAGTTTGGAAAGTAAAGAAGAAAGAACTGACGTTCACAGAAAGAAATAAACAGAAGTATGAATAGTTGCATACACACACACACACACACACACACACGCACGCACATATGAGTGTATAGTATGTATGTGTGTGTGTCTAACAGTAGCCATCTCTAGGGCAGGGGATGGGGAGGGAAGAAAAAAGTAGGTAAAAAGAAATTTATGTGATAACTTTGTTATATATTTAAAAAGAATACTAAGTTATATGTAATAGATTTGCAGTTTCATATGCAACCATCTTTTAAAAATTATATTATAAAAATGCTTGTCATATTTCATAAATTAAAATAAAATAAATAATTTTTTAAATTATGGGGAAAAATAAGAAAGTGAAGAGGAGCACTTGGATAGAGACTGTGGGAACACCCAAACTTAGGAGCAGTAGGTAGACAATAAAATAGAAAGGGAGGTTGAAAAGGATCAGCCAGACGGGTAGAAGAGGAACCACATGAGAAAAAAAAAAAAAAACATGGAGGGCAAAGGAGAATATCGAGGAGAGAATCAAGAAGGGGCTTGTCAAGTGTCAAAAACTGAATAATCAATTTGCAAAACAATAGAGGAAATGGGATGGGAGGTGGTATGGACAGTGTCAAAGACACAAGTGGAAAGGTTAACCTTGGCAAGGAACTGGGCCATCACATTCTCTGAGACTGAAGCCCAGAAGGAAAGGATGAGGGATGGCATGGAGAGGTTCTGAGATATGGAAGACAGGAGGTCAGGGACCTTAGTCTTCTTGGCCAAGAAGATGATTCCCGCCTTTCATAGATAGGATATCTGAAGAATGAAGAAAAATCAGAAATTCATATTTACATGGTGAGAATATTTCAACACTTTAGAGGATCTGTAACGTCATAAGTTTGGAATAATAAAGCTTTTTCCCCTTTTCTTTAATTTATGTATAACATAGTCAATAGGTCTTAAATTTACTGTGAATACTATTCTTTCAATATTCCTCAGCATCTAGCACAGTGCTTAGCACACAGTAGACATTTAAATACTTGTTCCTTAATTGGAAAGTTGCCCTAGTCTGAAAGAGGTAACTTGTTTATTGTCAAACAGAGAGCATTTGCCAGATTCTGGACTTAAACCCAAGATTCATTGACTTTAACTTTCACCTCTACATGCTATGCCACAAAGTTGGACTTGGAATCAAAGACATCTGGGTTTAAATCTCACCTCAAACACTTAGATGTATGACCATAGGCAAGTCACTTAACTCTGAGTCACAGACATCTTTGAAGTCACAAAAACAAAACTCACACAAGATCTGAGTAGGAAGCCATGGTGATAGTGAGTTAGAGGGCTGAAGTCACCAGCTGGAGGAAGTTTGGTAGTATCTTTTGGAAAGGACAGAACAAAAGTTTTCATTTGTTGTTTGTATTGGGCAACTTTTGATGGAAACGTCATCCTGGGGAACATGCAGCAAGTGTTTTTGCAACATGTTTTATCTCTTTGGAGAACTGTGGGGTACTTGGAAATTCCTCAAGGCAGAAAGAAAATTGTGAGACATTGGAAGTGACAAAAACCCAGGTAACACAGGCAACGGGTTCTCTGTGTCTTTGTCCTTTGCCCTTGAGTGCATGTGGAGTGCAAGGAGCGTAAAGCTGTATCTGAAGCTCTCTACCTATCCTATGGGCAAGCAGCAGTTCATTTTGAGAATTGGATTTTTGGGTTGCCATGTGAGTGACAGGGATCAAGGAACCACTGAAATTTGGATAAGACTTTGAGGTTAGAAATTGCCAGGAAGCACAGGCCGTCATAGCCAGAAGCTGGTTCTGTGGTGACTAAGATCCATGAGTCTAGACCAGTACTGTGGAGGTGACATCAACCTAGGAGATGACATAGAAACTAGAGCTTGAAGAGATCCCAGGTGATGGAGATGATCAATCCTCTATTTGCAAAGTTTGGTGGATTGGTGAACCACATGTGGGGAGACTACGCACCACTCCTTGCCTTTCTTTATCTTTCCTTCATTGCATGGAGCTCAAGTCCCAGATGTACACACCTTTCTTCCTTATTTCCTATCTACAATCTCTAAGCAAGCTCAGTTCAGAAATCTCCCAACTGTATCCGAAGAACAAGGAAGGTAACTAGTAGGAGTTTCAGGAAAGAACTGAGGCAAAGTGCTCCATATGCAAGCGCTTTTTTTTTTTTTTTTGGCTAGGTTCAGTCAACCAAAAAGTATCTATTAAATGCTTACCATCTACTAGGTTCTAGGGATTCAGAAACAAATACATAACAATCTCTGAATTCAAGGAGCTTTACATGACTACTTTATGTAGATTATCTATGTACTGTGATGGAGGTGGGGGTGGTTTGGAGTGGATTATTCAATAGTGAAAGAAAATTACAGAGAGATGAGGTGGGGAGGAGCCATTGATTTCCTGTTTGTTTGTGGCTTTTTTTTATATTTTGAGCAACATTTCATATTATTCTCTAAATAAATTCAGAACCCCACTAGTGTAGATTTTAAACTACTCTGCACTGGGGCTCAGAACCATGAAGTATGCTGTTTTAGATGCTACCTTGTGCATATGCCAGAGAGACTCCAATGAGTCCTCTGAGCTTGTGGCTTGAGTAGAGCTCCACCTGGTGAACAAGTGAGATATTAGATTCAGCCAATGGTTAATGAACAGTGGCCTACTTTAAACTTAAAGAAAGTCTTTCTTTAGGTTTAAGGAAGGCAGCATATGGGCCAGTAGGGGCTACTTACACTAATGCCATGTCCTAGGTGTCACATAGTTTGTATACAAAGTACCAAGTGTGATAAATGATGTCACCAAGTCTTTCCTAATTTTCTTCATTTACGTATACTTAGGAAAGCTTCCTTAGATTTGCTAACGCTACCTTTGGTTTCATTTTGCTGTCCTTGAGAATGTGTCTCTTCATCTCTCCAAGACTGGAAGGGCAGTACCTCCTTCACAGGACTGATCCCACCACTCGTCTCCAGGAACATTTTGACTTGCTCCATTTCTGACCGGGGACCAGTTTGCCCCAACTTCGGTAGCTTGCTGGCTCCTTGGCTTCCAGCGGATATCCATTTTGGTACTGGACTCACTTGATAAGCAGTAGCCCCAGTGACGCTAAAAATTTCAGAGCTCTAGAGATCTATCAGCCTCAGTTTCCCTGGTAGCAGGGTTTACAGGAATTATCCACCATAACAGATTACTAATGTTATCTCACAGTTAAGTGAAGACAGAAATTTCAAGAACCAGAGGTCATTTGCCTGGCAAAGATTACTTTCACCCTATTCTTCTTCCTCTTTTCTCCTAAGTATCTTACTGGGCACTCATACAAGAGGGCACACCAACTGCCAGCCAAGTATGCTGTATTCATCCACAAACAAATTCCCATGAAAATTGAATCCAAATAGTTCAGTTCTATTTTCTTTTAGGATATATTCATGCTATCATGTCTCCAGTGTTCTAATGAAAGAATTAACTATATGGCTCATGGCTATTTGTTTTCTCTGACAGTTGTTATTTCCCATATAGAAATGGTCAGGCTTATTGCTCAAAAGTATTCGACTATTAGATTCTTAGTAGTTATAATATGGGTTGCCATAGCTATGGCAAATTACTCTGTGTGTGTGTGTGTGTTTTGTGTGTATTTTACCACTTCAGTTCACTAATAACCTACTTATGTGCTAAGTAGGCATTTATTCATATACAGAATAATTACTTATGAAATGCTCAAAGTGCCATCTGGTCCTGTCTTGAACTATGCTAATCAGAAAGCATCCTGTTGCAGTGGCCTTGAAAAACCTCAACAGCTGCTTAAAAGTAGTAGATTTAGGTCCCAGAGCTTTTCTGTACCAGCAGGGAAGACAATGCCACTTAATTGTAGTAATGATGATCCTTACAGCAGCTCCCTCTGTTGATCTTAATATCCTTTTTTGTTAACTGCATTGGAAATGGGTTTGAAAACCCCAGAAATCAGATCTGCTTGATATTCATCAATCCTCTTTGTGGGGTTTCAAATCTTTGAAAAAAAAACCACACACACACACACATATTGCTTTACTTACACCATTCACAACAACCTTGTGAGATCAGTGGAATGCAACTCATAATCCGTCTCTGATTTAGTCATTAATCCTAAGAAGTTACTAGAGGTACACAGAGGTTAAGAAACTTTCTACAGTTAACGAGTAAGAAGGATTCGATCGTAGGCCTTCCTGACCCTAAGTCAACCCATCTATTATTATTTCTTCTTTTGTAGATGAGGAAATTGAGCCCCAGAGAAAGGATGGGATGTGCCAGTGGTCATGTGGGTGAAAGGTGGGATTTGAACCCAGAACTTGACGGACTCCAGCTGTAGCCATCTTTCCACTATACAATATTGCAATTTCCTGAATCTTGGTCACTTTAAGATCAGTGGAAAGCAAGAATTCTCTCAAGTTTTAAAGAAATCAATACTAGGCAGACAAAGCAGGAAAATCACAGTAGCATCTCTTGGTAGACAGCTGGGAACAGAAGCCTGATCTTCTCCTGGTTTAATGATCTGCCTCCTAAAACCTCCTGCTTCAATAATCCTCCCTAATAAAAGTAGTCTCAAAGATGTCACCACTCCAGTTGAGCCAGGATTTTTATTCTCTAAGCTGTATTAAAATTCTTTTTTTCCCCATGCATGTTCAAGGGCGGTTATCTCCCAAATCCCTATTTCACACTTAATGATTTTTATCCAAGACATAAAACCTTTATTTCAGGATATGAACTTTTATTCTAGATAAGAAAAAAATTCACATCTTTAGTGTTGACTACAGCAATTAAAAAAAAAACCCAACCTTAGATATTTGGAAACTCCCTTCTATCACCACCAGCTCCCCACTTGGGGATGATCCCTCCTCTTCAAATCTCTCAGGTCACTTTTAACTCTTCCATGCATTTAATAATTTTATCTTGTATTATAATTCTTTGCACACATGCCTTATCCTTCCTTTCTTCTAACCTCCCTAATGGCTGGGACAATGTAGGTTGGTTTTTTTTTTAATATTGTCAGCAACTGGTGCTGCATCTTCCTGTAACCTATGATTTACACATAGTTAACAAGCAATTGACTTTTGTTGATGTCAGGGCATCAACATGCCTTAATCTAGGCAGGCAGGAGAAATCTTGCCACCTGAGGTTGAACTATCTCTGTAACTTTCCCCTACCTATTCATCTATATGGAAGAACAGATTTGTAGTTTTTTAAAACTGCAGGGAAAGAAGACTCTGATCCCCAGAGTTAATTGGTAATTAGATAAATAACACAAGGGTAAAAACCAGGTGTAGTCTAGTCTTCAGAGATTAACATCTGAAGTGTACAGAAAGTTCACCATAGACTAGACTGAGGTCACTCTTGGAAACCTAAACCCAATGACCAGCAAGCTTAGTTCAAAGAAGAAATTAAGCCTGAGAGCATTAGCTAGCTGGGAGAACACTTCTTTTATGACCTAATAAGCTTGGTGCCTAGGAAAAAGATCTTTTGGTGGGGGACAAAAAAGTCCTCTAGCTAAGATTCTGAAAAGGAAGAAAAGGGCTGCTCTATTAAGAAAAAAAACAAGGCTTACAAAGATTACCTCTCCCACCTCCACAGTTTGAATTGTCACGTGTCCTAAGGCTGAAAGAATGGCATGTGTGTTTGTCCTTCATTGCCGTCAGAGAAATGATGACATGACTTGAATTTGACTTTGTTTTGAGTGAGGGAGAGCTGTCACCAGCCTCACTTCTCCAAAGTCATCTGAATTCAGTGACCAGATATTCATCAGGATGAATGGAGATGACCCAAGATGAGGCAACTGGGGTTAAGTGACTTGCCCAAGGTCACACAGTTAGTGAGTGTCAAGTGTCTGAGGTGAGATTTGAACTCAGGTCCTCCTGACTTCTGCCCTGGTGCTCTATCCACTGCACCACCTAGCTGCCCCTGAAAGAATAGCAATTGCTTTTCTAAAAGGGCTAAAAACCCTCTGGCCTTTTGAAACGAGCATGACAGAGGTCACTCTTCTTATGAGGAAGCTATAGTACTATAGGCAAGAATTTCAAGGGAAGACAGACACTGAAAAAACAGAGAAAAGTTCTAATTAGGTCCTTGAGGAGTCCTTCCTGTTTGGAAGAGACCATCATGTTGCAGAACCAGCATGATGACATCAGTAGAAGATGTCAGTGGTCCCATAGCAGTGGAAACATGACCTGCATTTCATGCATGTGTCCTGGCCACATCTGTCCCCCTGTATGTTCTTCTATGTGTATAGATAACTTGACAACACATTTTCCATGTACTTCTCTACATGTGTGAACCCTGGCTACATATCTTCCTTCTATTTGTCCCTCCATATGTATGTGCTGGCCATACATGATCTCCACAAGCACATCCTTGACTCCTGTTTGTATCCCTTCTTCCTATTAATGACTTTGATGTATTTGTGGCCTTTTATTTTCTTTTTTTTAACTTTGTTACAAGGGAAGTCTAGGAAGGAATGGATATGATTTAAAAACAAATGGTATCCATTTAAAAAGAAGGAGATACCTGGATGAGGGAGGTGAAAGTGAGGCTGGTGACTTTGCACAATCCAACCTCACTTAAATCCAATTCACTTGCATGTCATGGCATCACCTCCCTGATGTCATGGTCCTCTTTGAGAACAAAAGACAGATAGCAACAACTAGGATGAACTTCCTCAGTTGATTCTTGAAAAAAAAAACATGTTTTATACATAAGACCTGTGTGCAGCTTTAGATATAGTGGGAATAAGATTCACTCTGGAATCAAAAAGCCTGAACTTGAGTCCAAGATCCACCACTTACTAGCTGGGTAACCATGAACAAGTCCTTTAGCCCTTCTTAGCCTCTCTATTCCTTCTTCTTCTGGACAATCAAGTGGCACAGCAGAGCTGGGTGGTAGAGTGATTAGAGTCCCAGGCCTGGAGTCAGAAAGATTACTCTTCATGAGTTCAAATCTAGCCTCAGACATTTATTAACTGGGTCCCTGTTTGTCTCAGTTTCCTCATCTGTAAAAATGAGAAGGAAATTTGAAAAGAAAATCCCAAATGGGGTCAAGAAGAGCTAGACACAACTAAATAATGACTGAAAAAATAAGACTAATTATATTTGTGGTACATCTCACAGAGTGGTTACGAGGAAAGTGTTTTTAATACATTGAAGCACTTAGAAATGGGAGTTATTGTTGTGTGTTAGTGATGATGTGAAGCATTCCTTCCCCCATCCCCACTTTCACACACAAAGCAGTACTGGCCCTGTATATAACTCAGCTTTTGAGCATGTCCGAAGCAGGTAGGGAATACCTCCACATGCTCTCTGGGGAGAAACCACACCATTTAAAAAATGTTTCTTAAAATTCTGATCCTTTTTTCAAATAATCCATTCATAAGCACTTGTGGTAGAAACCACTGTCTACCTAAAGAATCTCTGAAAGGGGTGCAGAGAAAAAGGATGGAGAAAACAGGTACAATCCTCCAAACTCTTTCTCTTTCTTCTCCCTAAAATTTGTTTGCCATCTCCAGCCCTTCTCCCTGACCTTCACCTCTCAAGAGAACGCATATACATAAGAATTTCTATTCTATATAAGAATCATCACTCTTGTTTAGATAATGTTTAAGGTTCACAAAGTATTTTTTATGACACATATTCTTAAGTTTTTTGGGGGTCATAGACCTCTTTGGCATGTTGGTTCCCAAAATAGTGTTATTTTTTAATAATGAAAGGGTAAATTTCAGTTAGAAGTTAATGAAAATGACATAATTTTCCTCATCCAAATTGGGTTGAACCACTGAACAGAACCACTGAAATTGCTGTAGAAACTGAACTAATGGATCCTAGTTTAAGAACTCTGTAATAGAGACAAAAAATGGCTAATTTTCTGAGTGTCACTGTCCCTCCAAGAAGTGTCCTTTTCTTTAGAAGATGAGAACTTTACTTCTCTTGGAGACTTCTATGATTTCCAGTAGCTGAAGTAAACATCCCACATGCAAGCTTTATTCTCTGAGCCATGACTCCCATCTCAGCCACAACTCACTTTGAAATTGTCAGGGTTCTAGTGCCAAATGAACAGGGGTGAACACATTTCTGGATGGAAGTCATTTTCCATGACCATTCTGTCCCCTGGATTTCTCCCAGTCAGAAGTCTCCTTCCTTCTGTCAGCCTTCATTTAGGATGGCATTGCACAGCTCTGCCCAACTCCACTCCATTCGGAGTGCCTAACACAGCCAGACAAGAGCTCCTTAATTAACACACTGATGGTGGCAACAGGTTGAACTAAAGCTGGTGTTGACAATGGTGGCAGACCATTAATGGCACATGCTTTGGTTTTGAAAGATTCAATTACTTTATCCCCACCCCATCTAAGTTTCAAGAAGTCATTTGGCCTCTCTCTTACACAGATTTTCTATTGATTTTCTTTATCCACAAAAGTCCCGGAAACTATATCAGAGAAGATACATGGAAGAAGCTTATAGAATAGATGAAAAGAAACCTGCTAGATCCAAAGGCACTGAATTAAAGTTATTTATTGCTTTAATGAAACAACAAAAAGATCAGTGGGTTTAAAAAAAATTCAGATGAAACTGAAATATGTTCAGTGCCTTCCCCAAGCATCAAGGGTGACTACTGCCTTCTGGGAAAGCCACCTGTCTCTATGAGACTCAGTAAAGCTGGCTGATAGAATGTGTTAGCAGGAACTCATGCTTGATTAAGGATTATCCTTCCTGGGGCTGACTTCAAGTCTCAGTTCAAGCGCTACTTCCTACACAAAGCCTTTGTGGATCTCAGTTGTTTGTGTCATCTTTCCAAAATTACTATGTAGCTACTTTGTATATATTTTTGTATTTACTTATCTGTTTACATGTTGTTTTGATTCTAAAAAATATAAGTATCTTATGGTCAGAGATGGTTTCATTTTTCATTCTTTTATCCTCAGTGCCTAGGGTAGTCTGTAGCACATAGTAGATGACTGATAAATGGTGGTTTAATGAATAGGTAAATAACCTATAACTAAACCAAGAGGAAAATTAGAAAACTTAGGGACTCTGTTGGCTTCCCAGAGGCATGGCATCAAACCAACCACTGTAGGTATTAAAAAGAAAAGTACTCTCTCTTCCCTACTTCTTAGAATCTTCACTAACAAGTAGTCCGGTTTGCCAGGAGCATAGTGCCTGAGGCTTCTGACCCTTCCCACTGTCTTATAGGGCACCCTAGTATTGGTCACATGCATCACCTTGTTTTCTTTGCCCTCTATAGATAGGCTTTTTCATGACCTTATGGTTCCTCAAATGCCTTCATTCTTGCAAGTGTAGCTATGGAAAGTTATATAGCCAACAAGATGGGGAAGTAGGCATTTTCTTCAGTCCCCAGTAACTCTCAAATGACAACAAAAATAAACAAACAAACAAAAGGAATTATGGGCCAAAGACAGAACAAATATGGCTATTTCCAGAGAATAAGAAAGCAAGAAACCCAACAAGGTAATAACCATGTGCTTAAGAGCAAAGAATCCTTAACACACTCACTCAGAACCTCTTCCCCATCAGCAGTCATATTTAGATAAGATCTACAAACCTACCCATAGTCTTGTACTTGCTTTGGGATCCACTTATGATTTCCCTCGTTACACTCTTCTTCTCACATCCCACTGGAATCAGTTGTAGATATCAACTCTGGTCAGCCAAGTGTGGAGGAGGGGACTGGGAGACTATTTCCCTCTTCCTTTGGCAGTCCAAATGTTAAGAAACCTCAAAACCTATAGAGGTTTTGCCTGATATACCTGTATCCACCCTAACTAAGCCTGAAATAGTATGGTACTCTAAGAAATGATGAGCTTCATGATCTTAGAAGTACATGGAAAGGCTTGCATGAAATAATGAAGAGTGAAATACGCAGAACCAAGAAAACACTATGCAAAAGAGCAATATTGTTTTAAGAACTACTTTAAGTGAATATATCATTTTGTCTATTATAAATGCCCACATTCACTATAAAGTTACATGAAATTATATATATGAAGAAAGGTATTATCTACATGCAGAGAAAGAATTGATAAATAGAAATATGTATAATAATTTTACATTTTTATATAATTTTACAATATATATGTGTTTGTATCTAATGGTAGTCATCTGAGGGGGGATAAAAAAGAAATCTACATGATAATCTTGTATGTTTCAAAGGAAGTTGTGCATAGTAGATTTGCAGTTTCATATACAATCATCCTTTTATTGTACCTTATTAAGGAAATGCTTGCTTTATTCCATAAATTTAAATTTTTTTTAAAAGAACAAAAAACAGTGGACACAGACTCGGTCAAACCAGAGAACTAAAGAATGGAGGGAACTGAGTCAGGCTGTGTACGGACATGTAGTGGACCTGAAGAAAAGGGGACTTAAATCCAGCTGAGATGTCTCCTGTTCCCTTCAGAAGCTACTTGGGGCATAGACTGAGGCTGGAGAAAAGTAAATTTCCTAATACAGGAAAAGATTGAGGTAGTTTTGAGGTCCAGCCCTGGAGATAAGCCCATCATCAAAGGGGGAGGAGTCAGATAGTTAGTGACAAAGGAAAATAAGGGGAAAAAATTGAAACCATCAAAGATCTCAGGAAAAATAAAATTTAGTTTAAAATCTAGATTATATACCATTACATCAACAGAAAAGATACTAAAATTTAAGAAAAAATAAATACCAAAACAAGAGATTATAAATCTCTCTAAATAAATGCTGTAAGAAAATGGAAGCTGAATCATCATCTGACGAAATATAGAATTCCTAAGAGAACTCAGAAACATAGCAGGATATTCCAGAACGGTTGAAGTGAGATATCAAAATCTTGAGAAAATTTAGATGAGAATAAATAGCAATATTTGTAGCTTGCATAACAAAAATAATTAACTAAATAGAAAATCTTGAATTAGTGGTAAGTTTCTGTAATAAATGAAAAAAAGTACATCTAATTGAGAATACTGTAGTGATACTGAGTTATATTGGGATCAGTGAAGAATATGCTGAAGTGAAAAACAATCTGGAAGATGACAAGCTAAAAGCAGTAATTAAAAAGGACATATGATCTTCTTACAAGTAAATATATTGATTTCAAAGAGAGGATACAAAAAGACAGTGTAAGGATCATAGACTTACCAGGAGAACATGACAACACAAAAAACCTGAACACCAGAATGTAAAAAATAACATGAGAAAATTGTTTATAACTTCTAAATATAGAAAAAGAGCACCAGTTGGAAGAAGCTACATATCACCTGAAGAAAATTAAAAATCCCTATCTCTGAAACTCCAAGATATACAGTGGTTCAATTTATCAATTCTAAATATAAAGAAAAACTTTGCAAACAACCAGGAGAAAAATCTAACATACAGGAAAAATATTCACATGACACAAGACTATTCTATCCCTATCAGAAACCACAGAACGGAATGTAATGAAATATTCTAAAAAATAAAAGACTCAAGATGGAATCCAAAATAGAATGCCTTTCACAACTGAGCCTAGTCATTAAGGAAATAAAATATATATCCAATGAAAGGCAAAAATTTGAAGCATTCCTCCTCCCTACCTCAAAAAAAAAAAGATGTGAATAGATTATTAAACTTGAAAGCAACCCCAGCAAGAGATAGAGCATCAGTCTTGAGTCAGGAAGACTCATCGTTCTAGGTTCAAATCTGACCTCAGATGTTTACTAGTTGTGTAACCCTGGGCAACTCACTTAACCCTGTTTGCCTCAATTTCCTCATCTGTAAAATGAGCTAGAGAAGGAAATGGCAAACCACTCTGGTATCATTGCCAAGAAAACCCCAAATGGGGTCATGAAGAGACAGACACGACTGGAAATGACTCAACCACAACAAAAAAATGTGCAATAAAAGGAAATTGTATATAGAGACAATTCTAGGTCAAACTATTGAGAAAGTAAATTTTGTTTTTGGGGATTGCCTCTGTCCTGCCTTCTCCTCTTATCATATGCATCGAACCTAAGTCTTCCTTCCATCCTTCCACCACCCTCTGCCATTTTTACCACCGTTATCTTTTGTTGACATTATGCTGCTCCCAAATTTATCAATAGGAATAAGAGGCAAGGAGATGGATGATTTCCTTTCTCCCGGGGTAAGGAGTTGAGATACAGCCCTGTCTCAGAGGAGTAGTCCTCCTATGCACCAACTTCTAATAGATTAAATTCATTTTAAGATGTCCAACTCCAAGTAAAGAATATATCTTCCTTCGTTTGTAGTCCTCTTCATTGGGACCTCCATTGTGTGAAGATTCCCTCCCCCCCACCTTTTCTTTATTCCTGTTTCAATTACATCCTGTGCTACTTTACCCATTTTTCTTGTAGTCTCATCTTCTTCCTCTCTTCCCCACCCTCTACTGAAAATTGGCTATAATTGTGGAAAGAACACTGATTTTATTCTGGAGTCATTGGACATATCCTTGTTTTACCATTTATCACTTGTGTGACCTGGACAGTTCACTTAACTTTCTGGGGCTTCAACTTCTTCATCTGTAAAATGATGTGTTTGAACTAAGTGGTCCCTTCCTGCTCTCTCTCTATATGATGATCTCATGCTCCATCAGGAGTCCAAATAGAATAAGATTTATGTACAGTGATGGATGGCCCATTTACTGGAAGAAGTCCCCCACTTTTAGCTGTACTTTTGTATGATAGCAGCCCAGATCTCTGAACTCAAATCCCCTTTACTCGCCTATGGGCACTACCATCATTTCAGAATAGTGGCACTGACAGCCTAGGAACAATGGAGCTGTGTGTTTCTCCTCTATATATGTGTACAACCATTTGGGTTCCATCAGGTAGAGTCCACCATATTTGTACCATGACCACATATGTTTGTTATGTATGTGACCTAATGTCTCCTAGATCTGTGCCCCTCCATCCATGTTCCCTTTCTATGCTTGCTTTTCCCCCTGATAGTTTATGTAATTTTTCAAAGGAGATTATGCCCCAAGTTTATGGGAGAAATGTTTTAGTACTTCTTTTCTCACTATCAATTCATTAAAAGTCTTTGCTTTAAGCTGAAGATGTGACTTCCCTGACTAATAAAAGTAAACATATTAGGAAGAATTTGTGATCTATCGTTCTTGATTGGGTGAGGGTGCATTCACAAAATATCTTGTACCTTATCTAAGGGAACTTAGGTGTGTGTGTGTGTGTGTGTGTGTGTTTGTATGTGTGTGTGTGTATGTGTGTGTTTGAGTGGCAGAGAGAATAGCACAGGACTGTTCCCATATGTGACAAATATGAGGGATACAATTAAATCAACATCTGACTTAAAGGGAAATGATGAATGTAAATGATCAAATATCAACAATATCATAAGAATGATTGATGTAAACTAATTGCCATAACAAGGAGACCAGACCAGTCTAGAACCTCCTCATCAAGCAGATGCTTGATTTCCTTGCCAAGTGGAAAGATAAGGTAGCCACTGATGGCACCAGTTGATAACATAAAGTCATTTGTAGAATCTTATGAAGTTTAGAGAGAGATTACAAGTGGTTTCACCTCAAAAGACAGAGAGAAACAGTAGAAGAAAAAACAAGCTTAAAGAAAGCTTGGCAAGACCCTCAACTCAGTCTAATACCTTCACCCACTAGGATTAGGCAGCTTTCCAAGAAATATATATCCATAATAAGATTTTGCTCTGTATGCAGAATGAGACTTGATTTCTGATTGGCTGGTAGACCTCTTTGAGCTAGGTCACTGTGGAAGACACACATTATGGAGTAAAACCTTGAGAGAGGTGGTGTTTAGAGATGAGAGTGAATTTTTGAAGGGTGGTTGTGATTCTCAAAGCCACTGACATATAGGGGAAGCTGACCCCCCAACACGTTCCTTGAGTTAAGGTCATTCTGCCTCTCCTTGGGTGGAGCAGAGATGTTTTATCTTGCTACCAGCTGGAGTCCCTTCACTGTTGTATGTTCTTTGGCCCATTCTAATCTGTATATCTTCCACAACTTCCATGTACCATTTTGCTTGGATATATGGGTTTATCTGCTATTTGTGACTGTCTTTTGTGTCACCAGCATTTGGTGAGAGGCAGTTAGACTGGTGGTGTTAAGCTCTAACTCCTCTTGAGAGTGATCGGGGATGGTTCCTTTTTTCCTAAGCTCCTTGTATCCTTACTCTTACAAATTTTTAAGGTATTGCAGACAAATATAATTCTAGCCCAATAACAACTGGAAATATGTTTGTGAGGGAGGAACAGTCCATCAGTGGCTCTACTTCTATTCCCCACACAAGCAAAAATCAGTCTCCCTTGGAGAGAGGTGGGCCAGATCCCAGATCAGATATCTATCCAGGCTACATGTAATCTGAGCTGTGTTTATATTTAAACAGCATGGACGTTTACAGTTTATACAAGCAAAGTCATCCCAAGATCATTTAAGGCTGAAAGATGAAGGAAGATAAGTAGTTGAAAATGGGAAATATATGTTAAAATTTTTCCAAAAAGAAAAAAAAGATGGGAAATAAGCATTTATCAAGTGCCTACTGTGTACCAAGCCCTAAGGACTAGAGTACTAAAGCACTAAGCATTTTACAAATATCTCATTTGATCCTCCCCCACCACCTTGGGTGACAGGTGCTATTATGCAGTTGCCATTTTATAGTTGAGGACACTGAGATGATTAGAGGCTAAGAGACCTGCCCAAGATGATACAGTTAGTAAGTTTCTGAGGCCAAATTGGAACTCAGGTCTTCCCGATGCCAGTCCCAGCACTCTCTCCCCTGCACCACCCAGCTGTCTCATGACTGTGATGTAGACAATAAAAAGCGTAACCTACAATTTATCTTGATAACAATTTAATATTCTTTGAGTAATGTATGTTTGTGATTCTCTGAGAAATCAAAGTTGAAGATCACACAAAACAAAATCGAGAGGTGCCTGGTGAATGTGATCAGACCTCCACACATTTCCAACAAGAGTCCTTCTGAAGGAAAGGCATAAGGATGTTATTTAAAAAGGATACCCACATATGCACTTATATGTGTATATGTGTGCATATGGTGTGTGTCTATATATACCTATACATATATATACGTGGGGGGGGTATGTGTGTGTGTGTGTGTGTGTGTGTGTGTATATATATATATATATATATATATATATATATATATATATATACACATATATATGGGGAGAGAGAGAGAGAGAGAGAAAGAAGGAGAGAGGAGGAGGAGGAAAAGGAGGAGGAAGAGAAAGGCTGATTATATGGGACAAGGGAGGCAGAGTCAGTGGCTAGCCTGTGTTGTTCACTGATCTAAAAACATCAAGAATATTTGAGGAAGGTCTCCAGTATGCTTGGTTGCAAGCTTATGGGCAGACATGCTCAAGAATTGCCTAGGAAGGATTGGCCAGGGTGGGCTGCGATCTGCATCACTGGGGATGGTGGCCACATGATGAAATCCCTTACCCACTGGAGTATCATTGGTTACACTGGAGCATCAAGCATGGAGTCTACCTCAAAGACTTTAAAGATCATGGTGACAATAAAAATGGTAGTGAGGTTGGCTTTCATTACGATAATGTTGTGCTAAAACTAACCAGCCACTCCAGTAGCGTAACTAGCATGAAATATATGGAGCTTTGCCTCAGCAAGTCAACATCCAAGGAGGTGCCCTTTCTCCCTGGGCCTCATGATCCTCCCTCGTTCCACATCACCACACAGTATGACCAGGTATGACTGGTCCACCTCTCCCCAAAGAGTCCTATGGCCATGCTACCCCTCTTGCTGGTTTGTCTTCCTCTAGATCAGACTACAGCCTCTTCCATTGTCATTATACCAGCAGTCTATCTCTCTACTCCCCTAACCTCTAAAGCAAGAGCTACTATTTTTGCCCAAGGAAGAAGTATCCTGAGATACAACACTGAGTCACACCCCGCCCCCTCTTTTTCATGCTTACCTAGAAGTTTGCAGGCTTCTTGGATCAGTTTGATGGTGATGACATCATCATATACAGTATATGTCATGAAGGCATCTTGGATTTCTGTACATGATCTGAAATAGAAAGAAGCATCTGATTCTTTAATTGACTCTTTGGAGTAGAGCAGAGCTCAATTGCACTTTAGCCCCAGATTCATAGAACCTCTGACCCTTTAGAATACAGAAAAGTTTACCATGGGTGCTGAAAGAGAAAAATGGGCTGAATAATAATTATAGCTGGCATTTATGTATTATTTTAATTCTTTCAAAGCACCTAACAAATGTTATTTAATTTAATCCTCACACCCACTCTGAGAAGTAGGTACTATCACTATTATTTCCATTTTATAGATGGTGAAGTTGAGGCAGATGGAGGTTGAATGACTTACCCAGAGTCACACAACTAGTAAAGGTCAGATTTGAACTTAGGTCTTGCTCATTCCAAATCTAGCGCTTTGGCTTCTTGTCCACCTGGCTGGGTGATTTCTGTCCTATGAATGATGCCTATGTGAGCAATTTAGCAGTAGAGAATATGGCCAAGAGAGGAAGATGTGTAATGAAATCCCTTACACCTCTTCCCCTCTGCTGAATACAGTATCAAATGGCTCAAATGAATGTGACCAAGTCAACTTTCCACAGAACAGTCAACAACGCAAGAATGAAACTTTTGGACGGCCCCAGTGAGAAAACATCATCTCAGGATGATTCATCTGACAGATGATTAGATACAAAAAGACTGTTTAGGTCCAGCTCTAAATTCAGGCAAAGAGAAATTTTTTTTAAAAAAAAAGACATAATTGCATTCATTAGATGAAAAGGAATGTTTCTTATTCTCCCTCTGTGTTTTGGAAGGTCATTTATGACAAATGAGGCACTGAGGTTGGGATTGGGTCTAAAATTATTTAAATAAATTGGGAATATCCCATCTGGCAATCCCTAATGACCCATCCTGATGTACTCAAAGACTTTTGTGAAGTTATAAAAGATCTGCTGGCAATTTTTTTGTGAGAACTCTCTGACCTGACCAACGGCCCAAAGAATGGGTAGAGGGAAATGTAGTGCCTACCTTTAAAAATAAAATGCTAGCTTGGGAGCTCTCCTCCACAAGGTGGCTTTTACACACATATATTAATCATTTATTATTCCACTGTAAATATGACAGAGGAGATCACTTTGTTTTTTGTTTGTGTTTTTGTTAACATCATCTGTTGAGAAACAATATCAAGGGACGTACAAAATAGGGAGATATATATATATATATACACACACACACATATATATTCATACACATATATGTGTGTGTGCATATATATGTATTATATATATATATATATATATATATATATATATATACATATTCACCTTAAGGTGTTGGCCTGTGTCATGGAGGATATATATGCAGAAATAAAACCTATGATATTTGGTAATATTCCTCCATCATAGGTTTTTATTTCCTATGTCATGGATTACACACTATGCAGACATAAACCTAGATAGCCATTGTATCTACGGTTCTTTTGACTCTGCTTCATTCTTCACCACTTGATATACTATACGTTGCCTGCTTCTCTGAATTCATCATTATCTTTATTCCTTACAGACCAAGAATATTCTCTAATATCCTAATAATATTCTATTATATCCTAATAATATATAGCACTCCAGCATATAGCATGCCAGGCTCTATTCTAAGTGCTTTATAATTATCTCATTGGCTTCTCACAACAGCCTTGGGAGGTGGGTACTAAGATCCCCATTTTACAGATGAGGAAACTGTAGCAAAGAGGGATTAAGTGACTTGCCCAGGGTTACATAGTTAGTGTCCGAGTTTGGATCTGAACTCAGGTTTTCCTGACTCCGGGTCTAGCACTACGTATGCATCACCCAGCTACCCACGCCAGAGCTTGTGAAACCATTGCTCAATTGTCGGGCACATATTTTTCCAGAGTTTTGTTATTTTTTGTTGTTATTGTTACAATGCTGTTATGGATATTTTTTTGCACATGGGTCTTTCCTCACTGTCAATAAATTCTGTGGGAGTAGATCTAGTTCCAGTAGTGGAAACACTTGGTCAAAGTATATAAATAATTTAATACTTTTCTTCAAACATTTATTTCTTTAACAAATTTGGCTTGAAGTCATGAAAGCACATGATCTCAGAAGAATCATGTTAATGATCAAAAATTTTGATGGCATAAAACAGAAAGATCCATCATGAGTGAAAGTTGGCCTTTTGCATGCAGTTTGGACAGATCCAATCACCTGATTAACAGAAGACTATGTTAAGTAACCCAGAGGCATAGTATCTCTGGGCATTTCACTGTGAGAGCAACATATTTTTTCCAAGAAAAGGAAAGCGGACACCTATGACAGAGGAATATTACTAAAGGTGACTTACATACAAGAAGTGGTATAAAAGATATTATCAAGAATATGTATTTCTAAAGAAGGAAGTGTGCCAATCATGTAATGAGAGTGAAGGTTGATGATAGCCAGCCTGAGGTTTGCACCAGTATACACAAAATATTAAAAGACCTAGAGGAAGTTCTTCTACTTATTCAATGGACTATCTTTGGGGAATATATAGAAAGGCATACATAAGAATCACACAGACTAAAAATTTGTAGGATTGCTGTTTGCACCAGTAAAGAGATCACTCACAATGAAGTCATAGATCAATCACAAAAGTATTAAAGTTTGTACTGGATATTGGATTAGAGCTTAAAACAATCTGAGAGGTCATCTAGTCCAACCCCCTCATTTTACATCTGAGGAAACTGAGACCCAGGGGGACTGAGTGAACTGCCCAAAGTCACATAGGCAATAAATAACAGAGTTGGGATTTTAACCTAGGTCTGACTCCAAAGCCTTTCCAAAATCTTTCCATAGAACCATTTTGTCAATACACAATAGTGCCACAGAACATGACTTCTAACTATAATGAAGCATTCTCAGTAGTTCAGAAGCTAACAACAACATCTTTCAGTGTGAAATCCCTGGAGTGAAACCTGACGCACCACACAGCACCACGTATATTACCAAAAGGAAGGCCGTGTTCACACCAGTTCTCACCTCTAATTGATTATCCTCACCTGATTAAGATATAAGGGCATAGTCTCTCAACAGTTACTTTGAGTGGGATGACTGACTTGTTATTTTAAGTAATTTGTTGATTGATTCAATACACACTTATACTTATAAATCATGAATAAATTAATCACTTATGTATTTATTATATATATGAAATTATGCATATGAATTAGACTAATGAAAAAGCATTATTAAGTATATACAAATAAGCACTGTGTTAAGCTCTGGAGATAAATTTTAAAAAGACCAACAGAGTCCCTGTTCTCAAGGAGGTCACAATCTAATGGAAAAAGATAACACAAGAAAAAAAAAATTCAGCTCCATGATGGACAAAAGGGTCCAGAAGTACTAAGGATGGGGGAGGGGAGTGGTAAATGGCAAGGCCTGGGAATCCTTAGACTATATCAGTAAATCAGTTATCAGCATCAGGACTCTGGGGGACATGGAGGCAAGGAGAATAGCAAGCCCTGGAGGACTTTAGGAGGTGGTACAGAAGATGGTAAGACCTGGTGGTCTTTGATGTCACTGAAGGCAATAGAATTGCCCATCATCTTATCCAAACCATGTGAGCAGTTAAGCAGTTCAGATGGATTCTGGGGAGTGAGTCTCTCTCAGGGGAGACAGCAAAGCAGAAAGGCAAGAGGTGCTCTTCAGGTCTTCCCACCACCCAGCATCCTTGGTGTTTGAGTGTCATGGTGCTTCCCAGTCATTCTGGATGGTGTTGAAAAAGTTCTTCCTTATTTGATCACAAGTCCATCTCCCTTGAACCTGTGCCCTGTGGTTCTAGTTGTGTCCTCTGACTCATAGGTTAACTTTACTCCCTATTTAAACATAGCAGTTCTTCAGTTATATGAAGACTTCTCTTATTTCTCCAGTTAAATCTTCCCTTCCTTAGACTCAGCATCCCTTAATCTCAATTTCATCATCAATATAAGAGGCCTGCCCTGCCTAGGTTTCAGGACCAGTATTGAGGATGAAATATATAGTAACTGTCATTTGCCTCTTTTTGTATCCTCACCAATTGACACAGTGCCTGGCACTTGGTAGGCATTTAATAAATGTGTATTGGGTTGAATTGAATTGAAAGGAAAGGGTTCTGAGAAAATCAGAAGCACTCTACAAATTCAACATAATATTATAGCAATGTAGAGGCAATATACTTCATAGGGGATAGATAGAGTGCTGGACTTGGAGTCAGGAAGACCTGGGTTCTAATCTTGCCTCAGACAAGACCCAGCTGAAATAATTTCACCTCTTTCAGTCTATCATTTCCTTATCTCCAAAATGGGAGTAAATAATGACATCTACATCTCAGGTTGTTCTCTCTTCGTAGAACTCTTTGTAAACCTTAAAGGGCTATATAAATGCTACTGTTATTTCAAGCCTGTGACCCTGCGTAAATCCCTCAACTTCTATGTTTTAAGCCAATCTCTTAAATTGCTTACTTACATTGTAGAAACATTTGCTCATTGGGAAAGAGGATTAGTTGAAGGGGAGATTAGTAGAAAACACTTGGTTTTGAAAAAATTAAAATAATAAACTGAAAAAAGAAGGAGTTGACTTCAGAGGCCTCTAAGGTCCCTCATGTCTCCATTTCTATCATCTTCTGCTTTCTTGTTTTGTTCCAGTTTTATTTCTCTCTCTTTTCATGTCCCTCCCCTTTTTCCTATCACTGCCTTGTAATCACTGACAAGGAGGCGGAAACACTAGAGAAAAGCTAGATGGGATAACTGGGGCAAGTCCAAGTAGACAGATCAGGGGACCTTTGAGTTTGTCCAGTTCAACTCACTTGTTTTACAGAGAGAGAAACCGAGACTCAGAAAAGTTAAGGATTTTACCCAAACTCAGCCAATTAATAGGTGTCGGAGCTAGGATTTGAACCCAGACTATCTGACTCCAAATTTAGCTTTCCTCCCATAAGGTTGGGCAGAAAACCTTCTCTATTGGATCTGGAACTCAATACTGTTTCATCACCCCACTCTCTCCACAAGCTGCCCCAAAGGGAAAATGGCCTTCTTCACCTAGTTGTCTACTTCTTCATCAGCAGAACGGAAACACTGCAAGGAAAGTTTTTACTTAAAACAGTAAAAATTTGGTCTAAGGGCTGCTATCTAGAATGCTTTGTCTCCAACATCTCTGACAATAGACCAGAAACAAACCATGGTCATTTGTAGCCATCTTGGCCCCATGCACGGGCCTCTTATTCACTTCTGTTGAAGTATGGCCACCTCTCTTTTCTGTGTTGAAGGTAAGCTGAACTTTGCCTCAAATATTTACTTGGGCTTGTTTTTTTCATCTTAAGTTGCTGGGATGCTAAACATACCCAAACTGTTATGACTGATTGCATGAAGATTTTCTGTTCTCATTTATTGACTCCAGTGTTCTTGGATAGAATACTTCTCGCTAAAGACATGTCTATTCAATCCCTCGGATTGCTTCTGTGAAGGGATATGCTCAACCAGGGACATAATCAACATTTCCCAGGATAATCAGTGATTTCAAAGCAGAGATACAGTAAAGGGGAGGGACATGAAAGGAGAGAGAAACGATAACTAGAACAAAGTGGGAAATCAGAGGATCATGGAAATAGAGGCATAAGGGGACCTCAGGGGCCATTAAGGCCAACCCCCTCAGGGTTTTTTTTTCAGTTTTATTATTTTTATTTTTCTAAAAACATATATTTTCCATTAATCTACCCCTTCTACTAACCCCCTTCCCCATTAAACAAATGTTAAAAAAAAATTTCTATACACATATTTACATAGTCATATGTGAGAATATGACATCACTTCCTTCATGTTAAGTTCATCTCTCTGTCTGGAGGTGAGTAGCATGTTTTATTGCCATTCTTCCTGTCATTCTACCTGTATTTCTCAGCCTCCTTTGCTAGCTCTCATTTTGCAGATGAAGAAGTTGAGACCCAGGGAGGTTCACTGAATTGCCCAAGGTCATATTGGTTAAGTAACTGTCAAAGGTAGGATTTGAATCCAAGGTCCTCTGACACCGTAGCCAGGCAGCAGTCTGAGGAAGGGAAGAAATATTTATATCAGGACTACTATATGTCGGGCACTGTGCTAAGGGCTTTTCACAAATATAATAATATTTTTTCCTTATAACATTTTATCCTCACCATAACTTTGGGAGATAGATGCTGTTATGATCCCCATTTTAGAGTTGGGGAAAACAGAGGTTAAATGACTTGCCCAAAGTCACACAACTAGTAAAGTATCTGAAGCTGGAATTGAAATCAGGTCTTCATGACTCCAGACCCCGTGCTCTAGTAACCACCAGCAGGAGCCTCTAGTGGAGACATAGATATAGAAATAAATAGAATAGAATAGAAAATACATAGATAAATAGATAAATAAAATAGAAAAAAACATAGATGTAGAAATAAATATTAATTGACTTGGATGTAGGTTTTTGAACCAGGGGGAAGAAGACTTGAATTCTTCATTGGAAAGGGGGCACCTGCGCTGTACTTTGAAAGATAGAAGGGATTTTAATAGCTGGAGAGAGACGTCATCAGCCAGCCCAAGTCATCAGCAAAAATTTAGAATGAATTGGATTTTCAAAGACTTTCGGAAACAGTCAACTTGCTAATTCTAACTTACTTTTCACTTTACAGCTGAAAAAATGCTTTCATTACATCAGCTCTGTAAAGGAACTAGGATAAGTTTTTCTCTTTTAAAAAGGAGACAAATGGGGCTGCTAGGTGGCATAGTGAACAGACTACTGGCCCTGGAGTCAAGGGAACCTGAATTCAAATCTGTCACTTACTAGCTGTGTATTCTTGGGCAAGCTACTTAACCCTAATTGCCTCTCCTTTCCCCTCCAAAAAAATAAAAAATAAAAAAATTTAAATGAGGAAAATGAGATGGAGAAGTCAAACTGTTGGTTGGAAGTTACATGAGTGAAAGAACTGAGATGTCCTCATATTCCTTGGTACTCCTCCCACTACACTGTTTCCTTTTATCTTCAATTTAATTCACTTCAACAACCATTTATAAAATGCCTACTATGCATGGGGCATTGAAATCAATGCCAGGGAGACAAAGATGAAAAATTATATATTCATATTCTCAGAGGACTTACAGTTTTGCAGAGGGATAGAACTTTCTTCAATACTTTTCTCCTTTTTTAATTTGAAGGTAGAGGGAAGCTAGCAATAGGGTTGGCCCCCCAAAAAAAGAAGAAAAGAAAGAAAAAAGATCACTGCCTTTCTTTTCTATCCATTTAGGATGGAAGGAAGTTCAAAAGGAAACAAGTTGTTTAAAAATAACATGCTGAATTTACTCTGTTCTTTTAAAAAATCAATCTGTACATAAAAGGCTATTGGCATTACATATATTCCTTGGCTTTTGGTTCTACTTAGTAAATGGAAATGTTCTTTTTAAATTGGCTTTTATTTGATTCCGAATAAAAAAAGGAAAGAAGAATTAATATAATTCAATTGAATTTCAGGAGTGCAATTAGTAACCTACAAATATAGCAGATGTGGGTAGAACATGATGAATAAGGGAGGGTTAAGAGGTGATGCTACCTGATTGTTTGTTTTATACCAAATAAAATTGGAAGTATAAAGCACATGAGTGTGCCTCACTCTACTCAAAAGATGTGCCCTGAAGAGTCATGTGTATATTAATTCTGAGTTCAATTTCAAATCTCATTTTCAATACAATGCAGAGCTTTTTATTTAAATGAACCACTGAAAGGAATACTTTTGTAATGCAAATAATGTCCTTGTTGTGTTTCATATTTTGGAATATCTGGGGTTTTTTCCAAAGTAGGGATCTACTAAAATGTAAATTTAAGAGCTGACTGACCTTTAAATCTGGTTTTGTTTGTGGCTTAAAGATGAAGTTTGATTGAAATTTTGCAGGGTTCTAATGTCCTATAATTTAATATTCCTTTTCAGTTTCAATTCAGAAGGGATTTGGCACATCAAGATCACCAGGATAAAAAAAAATGGGAGAGTTAGACAGCAGCTATCACCCAGTTGGCTTCAGTCTATGTATTTATTTCTCTAAATTGTATTATCCCTCTTCCAAGTTGTAGTGAAATCTCCTTTTCTGCAAACTTTAAAGTTCCTGCAGTTTCCAGGATATCCTGTTTGTTCCCTCAGCTAAAACTCCAATGAGAAATCCTTTCTTGGTGCATTTCCTCCATTTAATGTTGTTTACACTAGTATGTTGGCAGTGAAGGGCCTGCACCATCCACCGAAAAGGAAAGTTAAGCAAAGTGTTCTTGAATGATCTCAGCCAACTTGTAGAAAGCCAAGCAGAAGACAACTGCTTTACTTGGTGCTTTGCTGGCATGGGCCAAATCAATGAATTTTTATTTAAGTGTCTATTGTGTGCCCACCATTGTGCTAAGAGCTAGAGACACAAAGACAAAAATTGGGCACTTTGTGCCCTCAAGGAGCTTACCTTCTAATGGAGAAAGGGTGACAATAAGTACACATACAAGTATTTGGAGAAGTACAAAATAAAGATGGACAGCTGGGTGGCACAGTGGATTGAGTGCTAGGCTCAGGAAGACTCATCTCCATGAGTTCAAAGCTCTGTGACCCTGGGCAAGTCACTTAACCCTACTTGCCTCAGTTTTCTCATCTGTAAAACCAGCTGGAGAAGAAAATGCAAACCGCCCCAGTATCTTGGCCAAGAAAACCCCAAACAGCGTCATGAATAGTCAGACGCAACTGAAACGACCAAACAATAACAACCACAAAGATAAGTCATTTGAGGAAATGAGGATCTAGCTCTTGGGGAGATCAGGAAAGGCTTACCATAGACAGTGCCTCTAGCCAAGTCATGAAGGCAATAAGGAATCCTATGAGGTGGAGATAAAGAGACGGGGCATTACAGGAATGGAGGACAATGGGTGTAAAGACATGGCGATGAAAGGAGTCCCCTTTTGTGAGGATGAACTAGAACGACATTTTGGCTAGAAAGTAGCCTATACAAAGGAGAATGATGTAGAAGGAGGCAGAAAAGGTAGGCTAGAACCAAACTGTAAAGAGCATTAGGAATGATGCTGAGGAATTTATAGTTTATCCTAAAGAGAATAGGAGCCACCATAGTTTATTAAGGGAGTGATGTGGTCAGGTCTTCATTTAAGGAAAATCACTCAGGCAGCTATGAGGAGATGAATTAGAATGGGAGAATGGGGAGAGATGTGAGTCAAGGAGGCCAACTGGAAGGCCATTGTAGTAGTCCAGGTGAGGGATGATGAAATAAGGTGGCAATTGTATGAGTTGTGACTGGCGTTATGGAGATTGAAGGGGAAAAATTTGGCAACTAATATTGAGGAGTTGAAAATAATGAAGAGAATTTAATCGTGGGAGTCTAGGAGGGTGGTCAGAAATAAGGAAATTTGAACAATGAATAGGTTGAGAGGAGAGAGGGTGATAAAGACTTTATTGCTGATGTGTTCACTTTGAGGTGTCTGGTGTATAAAATTGGAAATATTAAATAGGTAGTTAATTGGAGGTTAACACAGGATTGGAGCTCAGGAGAGAGGCTGGGGACTTTGTGTGTGTGTGTGTGTGTGTGTGTGTGTGTGTGTGTGTTTGTATGTAGGAATCATCTGTATAGAGAAGTATATTTAAGTCCATAAGAGAGAATAGGTTCACCAAGTAAAAGTATAGCAAGTATGGGTCAAAAGCAGGACTTAAATCCAATTCTTCCTAGATCCAGGGATAGTTACTTCTCTATCCATTATACCATACTGCCTCTGAGTTGAAGAAAGTTTTGTTAAGAGATCACTGGTTCTAGGGCCTGATAATCTGGGTTCAAATTCTAGTTCTGCCATAAATGAGGACAATGACATTTGTACCACTCACCTCCCAGGATGTTTTGAGGAGCAAAACTTACTTCCCTAAAATACTTCATATCCAGGAAGGGCTATAAAGATATAACTACTATTACTTTATATAACTTCTTGCCTCCACAGGTTTAACACACACACACACACATACACACACATAAAATCACCCTTGAAAAGGTACCTCACCAACATTTTTCTGACTTCTGTTAAAACACGTACTTGAGTTTCTCCCAGGTCTCTTCACCAAATTTCTCAATCACCAGAGATTGTAGGCAGGTGTTGATAAACCCATACTAGAAGAGAAACCAAGAAAAGGATGTATAATGAGGCATGAAAAACCCATTTATACACCACTTAATGACTTCTTTTAGGGAAAATGAAATGACATATACTTTGGGAAACTAATTATACCTTTTCTTTATTTGCAGTGAGTTTACTTGTTTAATAGCTATACTGGGACCCAGTTTCATGCAGACCTTACAGGCTATGAGTAGTTTTGTTTCCATAGAGAATTTAGATTAACTAAATTTGAAACCAAATTATAACTAGAGAAGGGTAGGAAAGAGTATTCTGTGTTGATTAGATTCCTCTTGGAAATTGTAGTATTGGCCTGGCTTAAACAGTAAGTCCAAACTAGCTGGAGGAGAGGATGGGGTGAGCATATGCATATGTGTTCAGATGATCTAGAAAGCAGAGAGCAACAGATTACTCCTTTAAAAATTAAATGACAGTTTGGGGAGAGAGGGGGCAAACAGGAGAAAGGAGAACAAAAGGCAGGTCCAAAGAGGGCTCATTTGCCAGGTTTGCTCTTGACTTCTCATTACCTTTCATAATCTTTCATTTTTAAGTCTCTGTTGCTGTGTCAGGGGGCAAAAATGAAGGCAGAATGGTCAGATGCTACAAGCATTTGGCAGATGTGTCTCACTTTTCCTTGATGTTTCTAAATGTGCAGAACTTATCACAGGATCTGAGGTTTCGGGCTAGAAGGGATCTTAGAGGACATGAGTCCAATCTTATTCATTTTACAAATAAGGAAAGTTAGGTCTAAGAAAGTTAGGTGACTTGACCAGGGTCACACAATCAGTAAGTGATGGAGGTGGGATATGAATCCAAGTCTTCCTAACCCTCCTTCTTGCCCTCTCTAGCCACTATTCCATTCTGCTTGGTATTTCAAACACTTTTCCCTTCCCTCACTCTTCCCCTCCCCACAAACGAATACTTCAACAAGGGAAGAATATTTTTGTCAAGTAAAAAAAAATGCTTGTAATTTATCTGTTTTGTAAGGTTGAATTTTTCTATATGGAGATTTCTTTAAGAGGGACATACTTTTATTCAAGGAAGAGAGAAGAGAACCCTGAATTAGTCGTGTGAAGGGTAAAAATTTTGTTAACTTTCCCATTTATCCTCCACATACACTCCCATGTCTCTTTCCTGCATTCCACAACATTTAAAATTCCTGGTTATATAGGCCCAAAATCTCTGGAAGGAGCAAAGATACAGCAACTGTTTTTTACTCCTTCAAAAACTGGACACAGGGGCAGCTAGGTGGTGCACTGGATAAAACACTGGTCCCAGAATCAGGAGAGACTGAGTTCATATCTAGCCTTAGATACTTACTAGCTGTGTGACCCTGGACAAGTCACTTAAACCCAGTTGCCTCAAAAAAAAATTTGGACGCAGGATTTGACAAAAGGTATTCCCTTTGAAAAGTCTCATTAAGGGGCAGGCAGAGCACTAGTCTTGGAGTCAGGAAGATCTAATTTCAAATCTGATCTCAGACAATTACTAGCAGCATGATCCTGGGCAAGGCACCAAACCCCTACTGCTTCCAAAAAAAGAAAAGAGAAAAGAAAAAAAAGCCTCATTAAAAGTATACTTTCTTGAAATATGAGAGGTGTTGACATGGACCCATTACTGTTCATCTCCCATGGCTTGGTTCTAGAGTCTCTCCTTCCTCCCTTCCCTTTTCACTTGTGAAGAATGCTGAATGCTCAGGTACATCATATTTGCTTGGGCATTGTCACCACCCTCCCCAGCGTTTTGGGAAGCTCCACTATCACCCAGTGCCTCAGCTCAAAGAACCAGTAGAGTGGTTCTTCACCTTGGTTCACTCAGTTTCCATTCTCTATGCTGGCTCACTCACGGCTCATGCTAGGGACAAATCCAACACTCCCTTCTCTTCATCCCCATGGAAACAAATGACTCCTTGCATTCATCAACACTTTTTCAGTTTCCACTTGGTTATGGCCATGCCGCTGTCTGCTTGGTTTTGTATAGTGGTCTGAGGATGGCTTTAGACACAAGACAGCCTTGCTCCAAGTTCCATCTCTCTGACACAAAAGTGGCTGTGGGACCATGGGCACCTCATTTAACCAACCCCTCATGTAGCCAGACAACTCTTTAAGACTATAATTTACAGGTAAATATCTATTCTCCAACAGCTGGGGAAGAAAGAGAGGAGCTTCCATACCAGAGTTTCCCACAGGTGGGAATGAAATCCTAAGTCCAAATCCCACCCCCCTGGGGGACCCCAAATGTATCAAGTTCTGGAAGGAACACAAAGATGAAGAAAACATGGTTTTTGCCTTCAAGGAAATTGCATAGAGACATTAAACACATGCAAAAAACCCATAATATGTAGAGGTTGTATTACTCTGTATGTTCCTGAGTAAATGATAAAGGTACAAAGTATTACGGCAGTTCAGGGAAAGAGACATCTTCTCTAGGAAGTAGAAATCAGGAAAGGTTTCAAGGAGGAAGTGGTATTTACTCTGAGATTTGAATGATTGTAATGTTAATCATTGAAAATGGGTTGTGAGTGGGGAGCTTAGAGGAGAGAGTCTCAGGTGATCTGAATGGTGTAAGCAAAAACCCCAAGACAGGTTATGTTCTGGGAATGACTAGTGGGTCAGTTGGACTGAACTACCCACCATGGAGTGTGGTGAATATGGGTATAACCTAAGATAAAACTGGAAAGGCAAATTGGGGCATGGAAGGTCTTATTCTACCGGCAAAGGACAACTATCTGAAAGTGTTTAGAAAGTGGGGTGCTGTGATCATATTCATATATTTGGAAAATTAATCTGGTAGCAGTGCTGGGTGGATTGAAGGGAGAAGGTAGGAAGAAAAAAGAACAGACTGATGGAGGACAGTTTGATGCTAATGCAGTGTTCAGAGGGAGGGTAAAGTGGGCCCCGTCAAGAGGGGGGTCATTATGGGAAAAGAAAATGATTCATAGATATTGCCGACGTGGAATAAACAAGACCTGGTGATGGATTTGGGGGCTGGGGACATAACAGTAATTGTGATATTGTGCTACATATATTTTTTCTTTTGTGGTATTTAGCTCTGAGGCAGGGACTACAGATATTTCTATCTTCATTTTAAAGATGAGGCAACTGAGGTTCTAGAAATTTGTCCATTGTCATACAACTGATCAGCTAAGTCAACCAGAATCTATTAGTAACCCATGTGCCAAGCATTGTGCTGATCTGGGGATACAAAAAAAGGCAAAGCCACATCTGCCCTTAAGGAGCTCATGATCTAATGAGAGGAGACAACATGCAAACAACTGTATATGAGCAAGATACATACAATCAGTAGGAGATAATCTCAGAGGGAAGGCACCAATATTAAGGAATATCCAGAAATGCTTCTTGAAGAAGGTGAGATTTTAGTCTAATATGGAGGGAAATCAGGAAGTAGAAAGGGAAAAAAGAGAGCCTTCCAGGCATGAAGGATAGTCAGTGAAAATTCATGGAGCTGGGAGCTGGTGGATTGCTTTTCCATTGACATAAAAAAGCCAAACCACCAGATATAGCGATATGGGCAGCTGGGAGCACATGTCTGGGGTCAGGAAAATTCATCTTTGTGGATTAAAATCTGACCTCAAACACTTACTAGCACCATGACACTGGGCAAGTCACTTAACCCTGTTTGTCTCAGTTTCCTCATCTGTAAAATGAGCTGGAGAAGTAAATGGCAAACCACTGCAATGGGTCATGGAGAGTCAGAAATGATTGAAAATGATGGAACAACATATGGTATATAGAGAGGAGTAAGGTATTAGAAGACTGGAAAGGTAGGAAGGGACTTTAAAAACCAGGTTGATCCTAGAGGTAGTCAGGAGCCACTGGACTATATTAAATAGGGCAGTAAATATGAGAGGTAGTCTATGAACCCAGTTTTTCCTGACACCAGATCCAGTGCTCTAACCACTAAGTCACAATAACTCTGAAAGGGCCGAATGTGAGAGGGAGTGTGGAGTTGAAGATACCTGACAAACTGAGTGACCTCCAAACTGAGTGGCTACTATCCAGAAAATAAGACTTTTAAGAAATTTGGAGTTTTTAGCTGAAAAGGCATTGGAACAGGGTGTGAAGGGGGAAAGGAGATTTACAGTGACACTGAGAGCTTAAGTGATTTAGGATCATAGAATTATAAGAGGGGACCTGACAGGTGATAAAGTCTAATTTCTCATTTTATGGACAAGAAAATGAGGGCCAGAGAGGGTAAGTCTTTTGCCTACAACCACATAGCTAGTAAGTGTTGGAGGCAGAATGTGAACCCAGATTTCTGAATTGAGCCCTCTATCCAGTATACCATTCCCAGGCTTCTTTGTCCAAGATCAGAAAATAATATGGATCAGATACCTGACCACCAATCCTGGACCCAGTTCCAAAGTCTGTCCTCTCTCCACTACTCTGGGCCACTTCTCTGAAAGTGGCCAAAAGAGGTATTGTAAGGAGTAGGAGAATCACCCATCCTCTTGGGCCCTAAACTTTGCATATGTTTTCTGTGTAACAGCTTTTTTTCTTGATTTTAAACTTTCTTTTCCCGCTGGAAACCAGGAAGTTGCCCACAAGACACTTCAATTTTTCAAAGTCAAGTCAAGTCAACAAGCATTTATTAAGCAATCAATCAATAAACATTTATTAAGCACCTACTATGTTCCAGGCACCTTGCTAAGAGCTAGATAGCCTCTACTATCTTCCAGGCATAGTGGCTGAAACATGTATAATTATATAATTATTTACATACATACATATATAAAAAATATAAAATATATAGGTTATAAATATGTAATATATAAACTATATCTAAACGCATATATAATATATGTAAAAAATATAAAACATAATAAATAAGAAATTTCAATGTTTGAATGAAACCTAAGCTAAACAAAAGGCATTTTCCCTTCTATCCCACCCTCACTTTCCTCTAAAGCCCCCCACAACACCAAAGGTTCTAATAAATTTCACTCTACCTTCCTACTGGAAAATGTCTCTAGAATTCAGAGATTTTTAGCCTTTTTTGTATGTCATTTCTCACACCATCCCACCATCACCACCCCCCCCAATAGCAGTATGGTGAAGCCTGTGGACTTCTTCCTAAAATAAGAATGCGTAAAAATAACATTATTAATAATAATAAATATATTATAATTAACAATAAATACATACTAATATGTAAATATATATAATAATAAAACAACGTGAATGTGTAAAATAAAATCCCTTAGGATTAAGGAAACCAATTATGTTGAAATAGTGACACTGTGGGGGGCTTAGAACAAAGTAATATTTACATTTATTAGAAAGTTCCTAGAAATATGAAAAAAAAGGAATATCATATAAAAAAGAAATATATGTGTATAAGTATCTATATACACATACATATATGTCCATACATTTTTGCATATACACATACAATATATACACGCATGCATACACATATCTATCCATACAAACATTTGTTCAAAGCTCCCAGGCTAAAGATCCAGCAGTCTAGATAGAACTTAGTCATATCCCATCTGAGGAAGAAGATGGAAGGAAAAACCAAAAGAGAAGAGTGCATTACCATGGTGGTGGTGGCTCCTGCTGCCCCTGATGCCGATGCCAGGTCTCAGTGCTCACTACTTGGGCATGAAATCATATATTTTCCTTGTCCTCCTCCAACATTTAGCATACCACCCATGAGAATCCTTTCCAACACCTCCACTCAGGATGCCTAATGCCTATCAAGGGAAAATGGCCACAGTCCATAGGGAAATTAGATGCACAGCATTTTGTTGTACTAGACCCTTCTCCAATGGAGGCCTCACCAGCTCTTCTCATCTACCCAGAGAATCACTGGGGGAGTCAAAAGGGCTTTGCTTATGAGGAATGAAAATGAATGGGACTTACTGCGTAATTAACCCAAAGGGGCTGCTTTCTTAGAGGTAGATTAGACTCATGAGAGTTTCAGGTTGAAACCTGAAGAATCACTCGTTGGGGTAAACCCAACTGGCAAAGCTGCTAATAGGCTTCAATCTCCCCACACAGACCCTCCTTCCAACAACTCTGAAAACAAATTGGAAGCAAGGTTTGTATTCATGAAAAGAGGGAAAAGTATGCTTTGTGATTATGGGGGGAGCCTGTAGCTATCATGAGGAAGAAGGAAAATTAAAGGTCGTTTAGTCCAATTCCTTCATTTCACAATCAAGGAAACAAAAGTCCAGTTTCCTTTCCCAAGGGTGCACAAAGCAGGGATTAGAATCCAGGACTAGATCCAGGGTTTTTTCCTCTAAATCATAGCGCTTTCTTTATTAAGGCAACCCCATGTGCATGGTGCACTAGCCATTCTTAATAAAGCCAGTTAAATAGATGTAGCCCCTGTCCTTTCAAGATTTGGAATCTCCCCTCTCAGTCTCTTTACGCGTGAAGGACTCTGGGATTTACCTGGGTGTCCCCTGACTGGTGACTCTCTACACCAACTGCCGTTCAGCTTGTTTGTGACTTTGTACAAAAATCCTAGAGTTGTGTGAGGCACATAGAGGTTAACTTTGGCCAAAGTCAGACAAGCTGGGGTCAGCAGCAGGATTTGAACTCAGTACTTCATGACTCAAAATCTAACACTCTATCACATTGCCAATTTTTAATACTACTAGTTAATTCATCTTCCGATTTGTGAAATACATTTTATTCTTTTCCAGGACCAATTAAATTGTATTCATTAGAGGGAAGGTAGAGGAAAAAAGAGGGCAGCTAGGTGATTCAGTGGTTAGAGTAAAGGCCCTGGAATCAGGAGAAACTGAGTTCAAATATAGTCTCAGACACTTACTAGCTGTGTGACCCTGGGCAAATCACTTAACCCTGTTTGCCTCAGTTTCCTCATCTATAAAATGAGCTGGAGCAGGAATAGCAAACTATTCAAAAAAAAAAAAAAACCCAAATGGGGCCACGGAGAATCAGACAGGACTGAAATAACTCAAAAAAAGAAGAAAAAGGAATTGTATCGGGTGAGCATTATAACCATCATAGAATGTGAAAGCCAAAAGAGCTCTTGGGGATCCATCCCCCTCATTTATCGCAGGACCAGAAAGAGGGCGTCATTTATCCAAGATTCCACATGTGTCGGTCTTGTCCCCATTGGGGTTTTCTTGGCAAGGATACTGAAGTAGTTTGCCATTTCCTTCTCCAGCTCATTTTACTCATTGATGAGGAAACTGAGGCAAACAGGGTTAAATGACTTGCCCAGGGTCACACAGTAAGTATCTGAGACTCAGGAAGATGAGTCTTCCCGACTCCAGGTTTCTTAAATCCAGGTTATTGATTCTCAGTGTGTAGCATTCCCCCAGGCAACTATTAATTATCTTAATTAATTATCACTTCCATTTAACCTTGGACTTAAACCTGAGAGTGTAAATGTTGCAGGTTCAACTCAACAACTCAACTGTGTGAGGCATTGTGGGAAATGCAGTCTTGTGAATGAACAGTCTTAGTTCAATCACCAGTAGTAGTAAAGATACTTGATGTCTGTAATGTAGAGTGCCTAAGTTGAGATTTCCATATAACGAATACATTATTAGAATACATTTTACAGAATACATTTCTAGAGAGAATGAAAAACAAGACAAAGTCAAGTCTGGAGTACTCATTATATAATATTTCTCATACTTCAGGAGTTAAGCTCCCATACAGGGGACCCAAGAAGGATCTTGCCTAATAATGAATCCTACTTTCTTAGTCTGATCAAGAGTCTCTCTTGTCCATAATACCTTTTGTTAAACCATTTTAGGGGTGGATACTAGTAGGTTATTTCCTATGGCATATTATTTTCCTCTTTCCTATTATTTTTTTTCTCATCTCTTCCATCTGTTTCTTCCCAGTTTTCTTTCTGCAGTTCAGTTCAGATTTCTTCCCCTCTCCGTTTCCCAGAAGCCAATCTTGGAACTCTTAGGGACCTGTCTATTTGTTATCAGCCCATTTTATTTGGATCCTCAAGGCTGATTCATGAGGGAGGGAGCACGCTGGCTCCCCAACACTACTGTGGTGGTTGGGCTCTGTCCTTTCTTGATGAATCGAGCTTGCTGTGCTTCCAATGTGGAGAGCTTGCTCATTCTTAGACGTCAGGCAGAGTGTGCTATTTGTTACTCTGTAGGAGGAACATGTGGTCAGGGAGAGAAAAAAGGAACTAGAATAGGTGATTTCCATAATTATGCTTCCCAGTCCTTTGCAGTCACTCAACTGACATTATGTTTTTTGCTGCCAAGTGCTGCTCTCTCTCTCTTCTTGAACACACATACACACACACACACACACTCACACATACACACTCACACTCACATTGCACAATAAATGGATGCTAAAAATCCCCATTTTCTTTCTCATGCAGCAGATGGCAGGTCTCAGCAACTCAGTGGAAATTAAGCTTTTGGATTTTCTAATAAATTTAAGCATCACACACACAAAAAAGCCCGAGCTAATTTTGATTCTAATGTTAAGTACCAGATGGCTTATCACTCTTAGAACCCAGCAGCTCTGTGAAAGTGCTCCATACCCAGGGCAAAATGGCCGGGAAGATGTCCCACAGAACACTCAATTTGAATTTTTAACAACCAGTTGGATTCTTTAGTGAATTTCATTTGTTAATAATATTGCATATGGTAATCTAGTAAACATCTCTTGTCTACTGAGTGTGTTCATCTACTCTGCCTGTTTGCTAATTATGTCTATTATACAACCAACTCACTTCAACAGACTATTTTCCTCTATGTAAATACTCTCTCCACCAAACCTGATTGCTACCTCTCCAGAAACCTATGGTTTATGAGTTGCTGTGGCCAAAAAAAAGTAAAAAAAAATTAAAAATTTACATAATAGACACCTTCTGAGATGATCCTCTTTGAACTTAACTAGGCTGATCCTCAGTCTGTCATTGGAACCATTCTTGAAGTTTTTGCAGTTTGAGAAAACTTGTCATAGTGTTTTCTCCAGTGGCATAAACTTGGACATCTCAGGTTCATCCCCATATCACGGTGAAAGAAAGCAGTGGGACTTCAGCTGTGGACCCCATAAACTACTTCTTAAAATTACTGTACAGACATTTTCATATCCTGATCTGGATTTGAAGAGATATTGACAACTGGTTGAACTCAGTCCTTTTTTTAGCCTATTTGCATTTTGTAGACAGTCTTTGGGGGAGGGCTTTCTATAGATATGTCTTGTTTCCCTTCCAGCTTGTCATCAAGTCTTCCTGCTCTCATTCTTTCAAAGAATATTTTTTCACAGCCTCCTTTTGACCCAACCTCTTCACAGAAAGTGAAATTTATCATTTGACTTTCTTTCCTTAAACTGTGTGTACACACATACATGTACATATATGCGTATATATTTCTTGTGATTTAAATATATCATACTTAGTATCATAGATATGCTGTAAAAGATACTTAGCATCATAGATACATATAAAAGGGATTAATGAGACCACATAGTCTACTACACTCATTTTACAGAGAAGAAAACAGGCCCAGGGAAGGAATGTGACTTCATCCAAATGATGTATCAAAGGTAGGATTTGAATGCAGGTCCTCTGAACCCAGAGACTGAGTTTTTTCCACTGTATCATGATGCTCCTTCAACATTGTATGTATCAAATAAAATAAAATACACATCCTGTCTCCCCTGGAAGATGTGTTATTTGAGTAGAAATCTTTTTTATTTTTACTTTTTGTGGAATGAGGAGGCAAGAACTCCCTCCTGGATATGTGCAGTCATACATGCTGTCTCTACTGAACTCCATTGGAGCTATCTTCTATACTTCCTTCCCACCAGATAATCAGACACTGCCCCTGGAGCATTTTAGGCTTTGAAATACCAGGTTTGGTCCAATCTTGCTTGGTGTCAGGCCTCCACAGCACATCTTCCAGATAACTCCAGCCATTAACTCCCCCTCCTTTCCAGGTCCCCACAAAGTATTATCTTTCCCTATTAGATGATAAGGTACTTGAGGACAGTAACTGTCTGGGTTGCTTTTATTTATATCCTCAGGGCAGCTAGGTAGTGTGGTGGATAGAGCACCAGTGTAGGAGTCAGGAGGATCTGAGTTCAAATCTCACCTCAGACACTTGACACTCACTAACTGTGTGATCTTGGGCAAGTCATTTAACCCCAGTTGCCTCATCCTGGGTCATCTGCAGTCATCTTGATGAATATCTGGTCACTGGATTCAGATGGCTCTGGAGGAGAAGTGAGGCTGGTGACCTGCACAGCCCTCCCTCACTTAAAACAAAGTCAAGTGCAAGTCATGTCATCATTTCTCTGATGGCATGGTCTTCTTTGGCAACAAAGGACAAATACACATACATTTATATCCTCAATACTTTGCACAGGGCTTGGCACACAGAAGGATTTTATAAATGGTCTGTCTATCTGTCTATCTATCTATGCCTAAAAGGATGAGAGAAAAAGCTGAAATGAAAAAACTGTAAGAAATATGTATCAGAGAATGAGTTGCTCAAATAAAATGTCCCAATCTTTTCTTGTCTCTTTGTATTTCTAGACTTTCTAATCAATGTAAATATTATCTTTGTTCTAAGCCCTTCTTGTTGTCACTTTGCTAAGTTCCATTCTATATCAATTTTTTTTGTCAACTTCTCTTTTCTAGCCCTGGGCAAGGAAAAGGAAATGAGCTTCACTAGTGTCTTGGTGGTGTAGCCAAAAGAGCTCAGAACCTGAAGTGAGAAGCCCTAAACTGGAGTCTTGGCTCTTCAACAGGAGTAGGGCATCTGTGGCTTTAAGGACATATATGGCCTTCTAGGTTCTTAAGTGTGGCCTTTGTACTGAATCCAAAATTTAGAGAGTTCTTAAGGCTGCAGTTTCCCTATCTCTGTTCTACACTTCATCCCTGGACAAGTCACATAAATATTCTGAGTCTCAGTTTCCTAGTCTGTAAAAAAAAAGTATCCTCCCCATCTCACTGGAGTGTTATGAAATTCAAAAGACTTTGTAAATCCCTAAATACAAGTGAGCTGTTATCATTTACCTCCATCACAGTGTCAGTCCAGGTTACTTTCAAGAGGATTACATGTAGGCAAAACCAGGCAATTAGTTGGCTGTGCATATACCTGTGAAACACATAAGCAGGTTTATTTATGATACGTTTTAATATTTGGGAATGTTATAGCCTGAAGAAGACAGAATGCCAGTCAGGAGTCTTGAGAAGTTCACTTTTTGAGTTCCTGAGGGGTTGTATATCTTTTGAACTTCCAGAATGTTTTTTCTGTAGGGAGAGGAATTGAGAGGAGACAATCAGGAACTTGACCTCAAAGAAGAGATATAGAGAATCACCTCCCTCTTATTCTTTGGAGAGGTGTGTGCAAAGAGGTTGAGAGGAGGTTCGGTCCGATACTCTCTGAGTCTGAGGAATTGGGGGCACCGCATCATCTTTCTCTTCTTAAAGGGTTCTATGTCCATATATGTAGTCCAGACCAGGTTTAATCATGAGGTACCCTGGTCTTTAATGGAAGCGAGTCTCTTGGGCTTATTAATATTTCACTCCAGCACCTCAAGGTCAAATTATCTAAAAACTAAACTATGATGCATTCTAGATCTCCCCAAAGGGAAACAGGAATAAAAAAATACTCAATGTGAAGTATAAATAATAATAGTTAACATTGTTATAGCACTTACTATGTGCCAGGCACAGGCTAAGTGTTTTAAAATTATTGTCTCATTTAAGTCTTAATATAGCTCTGGGGAGTAGGTGCTTTAATTAGCTTCATTTTTGACAGATGAAAAAGCCGAGACAGAAAGAGTTTAAATGTCTGGCTCAGGGTCATACAGCTAGTAAATATTTGAGGCTAGATTTGAGCCTCCTGACTCCACACCCAGGACTCTACCCTTGTATTATCTAGCTGACCAGTATTTAGATCCTGACACAAAGGAAATGTTAATGGGCACCAAAGATTCATAGTACACACTGACCGAAAACTGGAAACAGAATTTTGTCACTCAATTTAAAACTACTATTTTACTTTTTTTGATGAGTTGATTTTCAAATTTCATCAGAATATAAAATAGTATGAAGGAATGCTAATTAGGTGTTTTATATTACCTTGACTCTACAGTGTAGAAAATAACATACATATCTAGGAATAAAAAGGACTAGGGTTGGGCCAATCTTCTTGTTATTAGTGGTCTTTTTCACGAACCCTGGAGAAGTTTCCAGAGACTTTTCTCCTTGGTGCCAGACGGCTCTGACCTGATCAGACCCAAGACCGCCAGATCTCTCAGACTCACAGGTTTGGCTCCAATCCTAGACATATCATTCTTGGGATAGAGATATTAATATAATATCAAGAAAAAAACAAAAAATGGTGGCCCAAACTCTGGTTCAGTCTTGCTTAAACAGGACATACGTTTTAGATTCTATATGCTCATGACCACATGTTAATCTGGCTAATGGGACAGAGCAAGCCCCACCCTCCCCAATCTCCCACCTCCTTTTGGAGAAATAGATGGTATCCGTCCTGATATGATTCTCAGTTAGAAAGAGTCACGTTGAGATGGGGAGCACTTTCCATAAAATATTCACTGACTCTTCAGTCCTTGTTCAGTAGCCAACATCTCAAACTTCAAGCCTTTCAGTCAGTGGTGAGCTGGTAAGTGTTTAACAACTAACTCTCAAAGAATAAAATACAAGTTTAATCTGTAGTATTAACATTTTTTCCTTCACTTTTTAAAGTCTAGATAATCAACAAAACGATGAATCAAGCTGTCATTTGTAGTGTTTGCTAATTTCTGAGGTGTACATGATCTCACAGTTCAAGATGACTTCAGAGAACACCCACCCCTCCTTGCTGTCATCTTTGAGTCACACAAAGCCAGAAGCAGACCCCAAAGCCCTGGAACCAGGGAAGGCAACTTTGAGTATGTTCCATGGGGTGGCCCTTGTTACTGATGTGGTATGCAAACTGTAAAGCAATATGTAAATATCAATTGGGCCTGTCCTAGAGAAAGGCAATGTTTTGTAAATAACTTAATTTATTTTTAATTTAAGTAATAAAACATGTATTTCCATAATATTGTATGATAAAAAAAGATGATGGCACTTGAAACTGCAAATCTATTTTGTACAACTTGCTATTCCTTTGAAATATATAATAAAGTTATCATTAAATTTCTTTTTTTCTTTTTCCCCTCACACCCTAGAGATGACTACCACTAGATACAAATATATATATATGTACACACATACACACAGATGTATACATGTGTGTATATTTACATACATACATATATGTAAAATCATTCTATACATACTTCTATTTATCAGTTCTTTTTCTGGATACAGATAGTGTTTTCCTTCGTATATCCTTTGTAGTTAATTTGGGTATTTATAATAGTCAAAATGACTTATTTGCTCAAAGTTGTTCTTAAAACAATATTGCTGTGACTGTATACAATACTCTCTTGGCTTTTCTCATTTTACTTATCATTATCCCATGCAAATCTGTCTATGTTTTTCTAACATCATAGAGCCCTCTGAAAAAATATCTTCCTCCCAGCAAAGTTAGAACTCACCTGCCCTTTTGTGTGTGTGTCTTTGATATGAAACCTGAGAAGAGCCTGCAATCTGAAAAGCCATGGCTTTAAGTCCCATTTTTTTAATATGCAGACTGACAAAGGGAAACTGGCCATATGACTCCCAGTCTCTAAGTTTGAGGCTAGATGGATTTGACTCAGTTTTTTTCCAAAGTGAACCATCTCCTTAGAACTGAGGAAACTCACAAAGGGAACTGAGGCACTCTCAGAAAGCATCAGCAATCTGTTAATGAACTCAATTCACCTCCAGCAAGCAACACATGGATGCCTGCAACCCATCCACAGCAACTCCTATTATTAAGGCACATAATTAAGTGAGGAGGCCTTAGTCATTCTGCCTTCTGTTACAACTTCCAGTTCTTCAGGGATCAGCAAAATGGAGAGCACAGATTTCTTAGGGATCAAGCTCCACCATGTGGCCAATGGACAGTTACACCAGCATTTCTGAGAAGGGACTGAGACAGCAACCCTGCTCCATTAGACCACAGGCATCACTGCACCTGGCTTCTTAAGCCTTAAAACCTTGACAGGCGTATTTCCTTAAGGCCCAAAGGAAGCACTGTGGTTTCCTGAGCAAAGCTCCAACAGTCTCAACCCCGGTTGTGGGATTATTCCCTGAATCATACAGTCATCACAGACAAAACACTTAACTCAGATCCCATTTTCCTATCCGTAAAGTGGGGCAAATGATTCATAGGATCATAGATTTGGAACTGTAAGGGAACTTAGAAACCATCTAGTCTACCTCCTCCCCACCCAAAATCCCAGGGTTACCTATGAGGAACTGAATTTTTGGCAGAGGTTACACAGATACTAAGTATCAGGGCCTGAATTCAAATTCAGATCCTATAACTCTAGAGTCAGCAGGTTTTCCCATTGTATCACATTGACCTTGTTCATTCATTAATCAAGCATTTATCAATCACCTACCAAGTGCCAGGCACTATGCTAAGTCCTGGAAATAAAACCACAAAATTGATATGATTCTACCATTGGGTGAATAGGGCTAAAAATAATCAATACAGGTTCTGGCAGGTTAGGGTCAAAATGTCAAATTGTAAAAGTTTCAGGTGCACATACAGTGACTGAACTCACAGGATTTCTTAGAGCAAAGTACTTTTAAAATTATAGAGGCATGTAAATGGGCATAATTATTAAATGTGGGTTAGTGGCTAATTCAAACACAGAATCTAAGGAAGCATCATGGTATGGTGGCTCTTGAGTCAAAAGACTGGTTCAGATCCTGTTATCTGTGTGACACAAATCACTTAACTGGCCTGGTCTCAGTTTCCTCATCTATTAAAAAAGAGAATATTGAACTACATGGCCATTGAGATCTTTCT
>CM053771.1:84376152-84400772 GCA_028658325.1 Potorous gilbertii | reverse complement strand
TTTCTTTCTTTCTTTTTCTATAAGAAAGAGAATAGCTACAATTATTTTTATAGACTCCACATTTTTGAAAAATCAGGACATTTACCTTTCTCTAATACTATGGTGCTTTTCCCAGTATGTGGAATTTTTCAAAGGAATATTTGGTGTGTTCAGTTTCCTGGAGAGAATCTGGACCCTACCCTACACTGTCCTGTCCAACTCTCCAGAGATACATCCACACCACAGTAATCCTTCAACATATATACGTATAGAAAGAATACTGAAATATGAATCAGGACACCTGGGTTCTAATCCTCACTCTGTTACCATATGTCTATGTTATCTAAACTCTGAGCCTCAGTCCTGTAAAATAGGAGTTCTGATCTAGAGACTTTCTAAGGTCCTTCAAGCTTTAATGTTTTATGAGTGTGATGGAGCCACATGGTATTTCTGGATCCAGTAGATTCTCTGGTCCTTACTCACCCTCTTTGCCCTCACCCTTACTCCCACCTTGAGTCACATAATGTTCCCTGGAGGAAAATGGAAATGAAAGTGCTTTTATAGCAACCGGAACATCACATAAGGCAATTAGAATGCACTTAATTCATTCCATTTGTACCATACTTTCTTCCATCTATGCCTCACAACAAACTCTATGAGGTAAGAAAAATGGATCTCAGAATTGGAGAATGATAATGACCCTTGGAGGTCATCTAGCCAAGCCCTCTTTATAAATTCCTGACTTGAGCCCAAAGAAGTAACTGAATTTTCATCAACGTCACCCAGGTAATGAGTGACAGAACTAGAACCAGTACTCAAGCCCTTTGCTTCCAAGCTCCCCAGGCTTTCCACTGCACCATCTCATCTCTGTCCACTTAAAACAATTGTCCTGAAGCTGACTGGTTGTGGTTGGTGCTACCTCATACCTTTATAAGGCCAGACAAAAGACCACAGTGTGAATAGGTGAGAGAAACAATTTTCCCTCACGCAATAGTGAGTACACCACAGTGGGGAAACATTGCCCGTTTCCATGCTCATTAATGCCATACACCCTTGCCCCTACCACGTCTCAATGTCCTGTGAAGGAAAAAGAAGCCCCAATCCCTGTGAACATGTCCCCAAGCTCATCAACATGAAATCACTCCATGACTCAGAAAGGAGAAGATTGCTGTTCCATAAGCACTTGGCTGCAGAGACTCATAGATTGCTTGTGGGGAAAGATCCTCAGAGATCATCAGCTCTAAACCTCCTCGTTTTACAAAGATTTGGAGGTGGGAAAAGCTTGCCAATTTATTGCCATTTCCCTTCTATGTTTCTTTATCCACAAAGGTTTTGTGAGCCTCAGAGAAATATGTTTTAGTTTCCCAGCCTGGGACTCCAGCTCAAACTCTTCTTGCAAAATTAATGGCAGGGCAGATATGCTACCAAAGTGCTGGGAGAGAGAAAGTCAAGGCACATTTCCCCACGGCTTTCTCATATGCAGGACTCTTATGAAATGTCATCTTTCTGTGAACTATTTGCTATTTATTCTAGGTCAGGCTGTCACAGCTTGAGCAAGTAAATCCCTTTCCTCTTGTGTTCCACCCCCCCATCCCCATCCCCTGGACCTCAGGCTCCTCATCTGTGAAAGGAAGCAAGTTGATCTGGGTAACCTTCAAGGTCCCTTCTGGCTATAAAAACAACATGTAAGTCTATTTGTCAGAGATCATATATCTTTAGCATCTTTTCCCTTATATATACAAAAAATTCAGTTTTCCTTCCCACTGAGAGCTTGATCAAGCATAGGCTCTAGATTTCTCTCTTTTTTCTTCCTGGTAGGGTGAGATGAAAAAGCTGATTGATTCCTTCCCAATCCTTTCTGTCACATGGATTAAAAACTGACACATCTTGAGGTTTCCTTCTGGTCCTGGGCTTATTTTCTCTTTCTTTTCTCCTAAAGGTTACTAAGTGATGCTGTTGCCTTAAGGAACCATAGCAGCCACTTTGTTTTCTCCCACTAGATGGGGTTCTTGCTCTCTAAAGTTCGGGGCTCATCATTTCCAGAGATTTAATTGGACTGTGGTTTTGCAGAGAATTTTTAAAAGATGTATGTAGAAACACTGTCAACAGGCATTACTGCCCACAGGTCTGAGTGAGAAATCAGTAAGACATTACATGGTCCATTGAATGGATATTCAAAGATAAGGAAAGAAAGAGACCTGAGAAAGTAGGTTCTTTTGGGTTTTGGGTCTTTTTTAACCTGCAGATTTAGCAAAGTGAAAGAAGGTGTTTGCACAAGAAGCCAGCAAATCTGAACTGCCAATACAAATGAAGTCGGCCAGAAAATCGTTCCCATCGACTTGTTTTGAAGAAAGGACTTAAATGAACTTTCTTTTTGGGTGGAAACTTTGTCACCTGAAAAGGGAGGTCAGAGGCACTTCTCTGAATAATTCTGATTAGGGAGAAAATAACACCCAAGATTCTTATTGAGTTGTCTAATAATTGTCTCTGTTTTCATTTTGTTTGACCCATGACAACCTGTTTCCAATTAGTCAGCAATTAGACAAAAAACAAGGTAAAATACGGAGCAGAATTTCGAAGACATGAGGGTTTGAAATTTTATTAAGCAACTGAGAAGAAAAGGGCAAGCCTGCCTTTCACAAGCCAGCATTTTAATCTGGTAATTGAACACACATATTTTACATTAATGGATACCTATTATACTACGTATATTCATACATATGTAATACTGTTACATATGCATATATGTACATATGTGTACACACACTCATGAATTCAAAAACTAAAATTCATTTGTGAGCTCATGAAGTTGAATGTTTCCTCCAGTGATATAGTTCACAAGACAGGTCAATAAATATTTATTAAGCTCCTACTGTGTACCCCGCCTGCCCACTCTCAGTAGCTTTGGTTCATGTCCTCCCCTTAATTTGTAGAAGGTATTTCACCCAACTCAAGACCTAATCTTGATGTTGTGAGCATACAGTAAAGCACTTTGACTGTCCACCTGTCATCTCTCACCTTTGCCATGGGACAAACTCATCTTATCTTCCTATCAAACATTTCCCTAAGGGTATTTTTTACTCATATCCTTTTTGCTTCTTCTTTGGTTATGTGTTACAGTCTGTTCACATCCACTATATGCCTCTCTGTTGCTTCTTGGGTGATATCCATTTTCAATTCCATAGAGACAGATGTGGCTGACGTCTTGCAACCAAATAACACCAGCAAAATATTGGTATTAACAAATATGTATTCTTCCAATGCTCAATAGATAAATGATCAGAAAGCAGACATAGGTAATTCTCAAAGGACAAAATTCACACTATTTCACACATGAAAGAATGTTTTAAATCATTAATAATAAGAAAAGTGTGAATAGAAAAGACTCTGAAGTTTAACATCATGCACCATAAATTGGCAAAGATGATAAAAAATGGAAATATTCAATGTTGGAGGAGGGTTGAAAAGATGGACACACTAATGTATTATTGGTGGAACTATGACTCAATCCAACTGCTCGAAAAAGCGATTTGAAATTTTGCAAAGAAAGTGACAGGAATGTCTGATATACATATATATATACATATATATATATATGTATATATATATATATGCATTTGCAGTAGAACTTTTTGTAGTAGAAAAGAGCTAAAAACAAAGTAGTTGCTCATTGACTGGGGAATCATAAAAAATGAATGGAAAGGAATATTCCTATGAGTCAGGCCACGGTGGATAGAGCATTGGACCTGGAGTTAAGAAGACCTGAGTTCAAATCCAGCCAGACTCTGACTTTTTGTGTGATCTTGGACAAGTCACTTAACCTCTGTCTACCTCAGTTTATTCATTTGTCAAATGGGGACAGTAACCTTAGGGTTATTGAGAGGATCAAATAGGTTAATTCCTATAAATCACTTGGCCCAGTGCCTGGTAGATAGCACATTCTCAATAAATGCTTATTTCCTTCCTTCCTACTAAGTTATAAGAAATTATGATTATGACAAATACAAAGAAGCATGAGAAAAAATATAACCCAATGAAAAGGAAAGAGAGCCAGACACATGACTACAGCAAGTAAAAAGGAAGGATGGCAATAACAAAAATAATTGAAATTGAATGTTGTGAAATTCTAACAGTCAAACTTGACCCAAAATGGAGATTTAAGAAAAACCTTCCCCTTCGTTGCAGTAGGTTCCATTTCATGAGCATGGAATGCTGAATAGAATGTCAGACTTTTTGGATGTGGTCAGTATTGTGGAACTGTTTAAATTTTTTTTTCTTCTTTGTTATAAATGTTAACTCTCTGTAAAGAGGAGGAAAAGAAAAGTTTTTAAACAAAAGATGTCAATAAGAACATATTCAAAAAACAAGATGGACTTCTATTTACAAAAGTTTGTGTTCATTAGAGGGATTTTCCAGTTTCAGAGAAACAATGCAAGATGTCTTTTTCCTTAATTCTGTGCCCATCTCAGGGTCCATTTATGAATTTGTCTCAGATAGATATACTGACAGAAAGGCTATATAAGAAGCCTATCCAATTAAATGTCATAATCTGAGAAATGGGCATTTTTTTCATCCATTTGATTTTTCTTGTGTGGATGGTCTGGCTAAGTTCTTTTGAATGATTGCAGATCTCTTCTGGGAAATTCTACAATTCTTGAGGGCTTGATGCAATAAGTACAATGTCATTTGTAGAAAGGAACATCTGAAAAATCTCACTAACTACTGGGAATCCTTCAATTTGGTTTTAACAGAAATAAGAATGGCACCTATTATAGAGATTTTATACAAAAGTTTAACCAATGCACATCATGGGTCATATAATACATATGTGCACATATAGAAAGGATAGAAACTGTTGGTCACAAGAATGAATCCCAAAATCTGAAATAGTTTTAAAAAGAAATGTATTAGGTTCTTTGGTAGGGAGAGAGCGGGAAAGATGGCTTAACTCTCTCCTTGAGTCTTTGTGAGGTTATATAGATTTAGACAAGAGCAGAAGGACATTTGCCTAATTGGCCTTATTTAGGCAGTAGGTAGTCTCCAAGAGAAAGGCAGTTTGAGATATAATGGCAAATAAGTCACTCTAATTTGGGGAACCCAAAATTTTGGATAGACCCAAACTTGAGCAGACTCAAAATAAGCACTGGATGGGCTCTAAGCATTCCTTATACCCATCATGCTTCCTGGAGTGTCTTTAAGGTTAGCCCAACTTCTGTATAAGCTTTGGGGTTAGACAATCTTCTAGTCACATAATGGTAGGTTCGACAATATTAATAAAGTAAATTATAAATATTTTGTCCACAAAAATGGAGAGGAGAGAGAGAGAGAGAAACAGAAAGAGAGAGAGAGAGAGAGAGAGAGAGAGTTGCTGGGTTAATTCTGAGCAAGGCACTTAACCTAACAGGGCCTCAGACAACCTTATATGACTATTAGTTGCAGAATACTTGCTAATCTGCATTGGTAGTTTCCTCACCAAGAGTTCTCTACACTGATTAAATCAGAGATTTAAATGAGATACACATATGGTGATCATGAGAACCTTTCTTAAAGTCATAGTCTGTTTACTACGGTGTAGAGGGGGCCATAGGTTCTTCAAAGCTCTTTCAACAAAGCACAAATGCTTCAGGTTCTATCACAGTTGAAAGACTTCAAGTATGGTCCCAGTGACAAGCTACATCTGCTGTTTAGTAAGTAGAGTTTCTTATCACCATCACCATCAGGTAAACCAATAGGTGAAGAATTCTTTGGTTATGGTGACCCATGGTAACAATCAAATCTATCTTTCAATGCTACCACCCATAACCAATACAACTATGGGATGTGGGGGTAGGGAGTGGCACTGTGGTATACCTTAGCAATACAAAGTTGCCCACATCCCCCTCAAGGAACTTACAATCTAGTTGTTGAAACAGGGCACTACACAAAAAGATAAATAACGCCATGTAAGTTTGGGATTTTGAATGTATAAAAAACAATTCTCACACATATTCCTATGGGTCCAGTGTGAAGTCTTGAAATGCCTCTGTTCAGTTCTGAAGAAATAGCCAGCCCTCATAAAAGCTACAAACTGTAATAACTCACATTTTATAGAGAGTTTTCAGGTTAACAAAGACCGTTAACACCACTACTAGCCGGATGCTACAGGTGATTTTGTCCTTTTTACAGATAATAGAACAGTCTCCACATGATCACATAGTAAGTTGGAGTAATGGGGGTGGAAAGATGGCAAGCCCGGGGATTCAAACCCAGGTTTCAGATCGTTTGCTTCTAACAGTACATCTAATAGGTAAGTTTTTAGATCTTATACCAGAAAGGTTATTACTCTTCAGTTTTTCATTTATCATAAAGCCTATTTATGGAGACCAGTCACATTTCCATAAAACAGTTTTGTGTTTTTTCCCACAGGCTATCTGAAAAGTTTTATTCTTCATGCTCCAGCGTTTGCAGAGTTGGCAGTAACACACCAATTATTCTCCAGCCCCGAGGAAGCAACGGAGCAGAGGATGGGGATGGGCATGGTTCTCCTTTGTCTGTCTGTCTCTTTGTCTCTCTCCTCTTTCTTCCTTTTTTATGAGACTGACTCTTCCTATCTCACCCAATGGCCATGGGTCAAATATCACTACAATTTTTCCATTTCCAACCCGGACTAGTTCACTCCTCCTTAAACAACTTGGTAATCTCTGCTCCTGGGTGCCCTCCATATTGAAGGGATCTCCATATTAGTGCCAGACAGTATGGATACATGATCAGCTTTCCCCTTAGTGTGACCCAAATGTCCAAAATGCAAAAAATCCATCAGTCTCAGCTTCCTCCAACATCAGGGACTACAGGTACCTGTTACCACACAAAGCTACTTTGCCTTTCAATAAGGATTTAAAATATTCCTCTGGGAAATGAAATTGGTTTTAAGACAATTTCACCCTTGAGGAATATGGTTCTATAAGTACATTTCCAATATTTAGCCTGCTTCCCTTGTGCAGTAGCTTGACAAAGATATTCCATCCCAAATGTGAAACAAGCATTTGTATAAATTATGTAAAATTTCATCAATGGGCCAAAAACATTTCTCCTCTATTGAGGTTATATCTATATAATGGTAAATGCTATACCCTACTCCCCAACCCCACCCCAGTCATTTCACTGGTTTGGCACAGAGTTATAACTAAATTGGAAGGAGAAACACTGCTTAGCCAGGGTCTGAACAGAAATTGATTGTTTAAATGGCACATACCCACACATACATCATTTCTTTGGTTTCACATAGATATAGCCTATGTGGCTATTTCTAACATCATAAGGGCATTTCCCTAGAATTTAGGGGCTATATGTGGCTCCAGATAATTGGTGAGAATGCACAAGACATTATTTGTTGCCTCCCTACTTGATGTATAATGGTCAGAAAGTATACCAAAAGAGTCAACCACTGTCTACAGCTGGGCATTCTCAGCTCTTTTGAGCATTAGTTCTGAGCTATGTAACCAGTCATGAACCATATCAATCTCACAAATAAATCACAAGTATTCATTTATAGTTATACTAATCCTCTCTGTTGTTGAGTAATTTTTCAATCATGTCTGACTTTCCACGATCCCATTTGATGTTTTCTTGGAAAAGAAACTGGAAGGAGTTTGCCATTTCTTTCTCCAGCTTGTTTTACAGATGAAGAAACTGAGACAAACAGAGTTAAGTGACTTGCCCAGGGTCACACAACTTAGTAAGTGTCAGGGGCCAGATTTGAACACACAAAGAGGAGTCTTCCTAACTCCAGGCTTGACACTATCCACTGTGCCACTTAGTTGCCTCTCCTCCCTTCTTCTGTCTTTCAAAATGTGGGTTGCAAAAAGCCCATTCTTCTGGCAGTTTCATTTTTGTATGAAATGTTTCAGCTCCTCTTATGTACTTTTCCCAAACTTTATTTAGCTCTTTCTCCATTCCAGGTAAATACATATTTCTCCACTTTCTCCATGCCAGAACTAAAGACATTTGTGCCTGGGGTAGGGAGAGAGGCATTCAGCTGAGTTGCAGTCAATGAAGGGGGGAAGGAGAAACCCACCCTGGGATGATACTTTTGGTATCCTTGAGAGTGAAGGTGAGGGGGATAGTGAAAGTCATCGGAGAAATGATTATTCAAAAATCATTTATTGTTATGTTAATATTGGGGAGATCCAGGACTCTTTTCCCTTCCTTATTTGGAGATTAGGTCAAAGCTTAGTTCTCTGAAGGGCAAGGTGAAATCTTGGAACTGTCACCCCACCTAACTAGAGAACCTTAGCTAGAATTTAATCTAAGGTGAATCCTGGTGCATTGTGTTTTACTCAGGTGTTTTGTTTGGGAGGAGCAGAGGGTGGGTAGAACCTTTCTCTAGATTGCTCAAGGCTGGTGGTGGTGTGGGAGTGAGAGTGAACAAAGTCACTCCCCACCCCCACCCCACCCTCGTCCCTCATTAGAATGAGTTCAACCTCTCATAATATCCATTCCCACCAGTTTTGTTAACCAATCAGAGTTGATCGCTACCCTCAGGAGCACCCACTCTTCCAAGGTTATATAAACTTTGAGTGGGTTCCATGAAAGGTCTCTGGAATTCAAGAGTACCACTCACCCCTTTTATTAATTACCTGCTAGCATGATTAATAAATGATTAATTAATTACCCAGAAATGATACCTTTTGAAACTTTTATATGTCATAGTGAGAATGAGGGTGAGGTTTAGGAATGTAAGTGAAGATGAAGTTGAAAGGTGAACAGTTAGCTCCAATATATCACTATGGTCTCCAAATCTGTTTCAGGCAGGTTATAAGTATTCAGCTTTCTAAATCTGGACAAAGTCAAGATTTAATGACTTATCCAACAACGTCAGTATCTGGGTTAGGAGCAAGCAAGATTCTTGTCCCTCTGATTCTTAACATTCAAAATTCTACTCTTTCTCCCTGCATGCTCTTTTAGCTCTTGCAAAGACATGGCTTCCAGTAGAGCAGAAGCCCCCTAAGAGAGTTTTATCTAAGTGATTAATTCACTTCAACTTTGTCACTAAAGATCATCAAACAGTATCTTATATAATATGAATTTTAATAGAAAATTTTAATCACACTAACTCCTTTTTAGATTGATGCATCTCAATCCTAATACAATTTGCTCCAAGAGCCAAATCTTCAAAACAATGAATTCTAATCTTTTTCTTCTGCCAAGCAGTAAAAATGGATCAGCTCAGGTAAAGGGCAGCTAGTGCTACAGCGGTTAGAGTGCCAGGCCTGGAGTCAGAAAACTCACCTTCATGAGTTCAAATCTGGCCTCAGACACTTACTAGCTGGGTGACCCTGGGCAAGTCACTTAATCCTGTTTGCCTCAGTTTTTTCATCTGTAAAATGAACTGGAGAAGGAAATGGTAAATTACTCCAGTATCTTTGTCAAGAAAACCCCAAGTGGGATTACGAAAAGCAGGACATGTTTTCACAACGGAAAGCTCAGTAAATATAGATCCACACTTATCAAAACTTGGCATCCCTGGCCTTTCTGCATAGCATCTCAGAATAGCTGAATCTTACCCATCCTCGGAACTATATTAGGCTACACAGAGAGCTGCCGGGTATCTTTCACTCCAGGAAGGAGGGGAGGTTGCAAGTGAAAGAAGGAATCTGGAATGTTCTCCTCTGACAATTTTTCCAATAGCACCACTTCTCAGTGATTGACCTCTCCCACAAGTGTGGCTTCAGTTTGTGTGTGGTCATTTTAAATGATGGCGAGAGGAAGGCTGCCAAATATCTCATTTATTCTACAGCTCATTCACAGTTTGAGGGCCATACCATCCTGCCATGGTTACCAAGCTGGGATCTCCTTTGTTTCATAACAGAATCTGGATCTTTTCCACTAGAGCATATACTGCAGCTAGCTGGTTTCCAGTGCAGGGTTTTCTTATTATCTAATTTTGTTTGTAGAACCCAGCCCACTATGGTGCCAAGCCTTGTCATAATCAGAGGGAATTCTTTGTATTTATTGCACTGTTGATCTTTCACCTAAAGATTTAAAAAGAAAAACATAAAGTATTGCCTTCTATCTGGCAAGTGTCATCATCCCTCTGATCTATTCTTCATTTAGGGCGAACATTCTAAACTTTTTGTCATACATCCCTTTGGCATTCCAGTGAAGCCTATAGATCCCATCTCAGAATAATGTTTTCAAATGCACAGAATTACAAATGAAACAATTATATTGAAATATAGTTATCAATTTTTAGAAAGTAAAATAAGTCCATGGACACTAGGTTATGAACCTCTGGTCCTAATTCTAAAGGACTCATGATGAAAAATGCTATCCATTACAGAAAGAAAACTGATGCATTCTGGATGCAAAGTAAAGCATTTTTTCACTTTTTAAATTTTTTCTTGGTTCTTTTGTTTGCAACATGACTGATATGGAAATACATTTTGCTTGACTTCACATGAAAAAAAGAAATCTGGTCTTGGAAAAGAAATTGCGGCACAATTTGCTTTTCCAGGATAACAGTCTAACTCAAAGGATCTGAGAAACAGGGAATCATTGTATCCCATTCCTACAAAATCATTAGGTTGTTTAATCTCTCTCATTTTATAAATCTATTTAGTAGGAAGTCAGGCACTGAATTCCTCCTAACCCGGAATTAACATCACGCTTGTATATACAAGTTCCTTCAACTTTGATTCAGTGATACCTGCAAGGACATGTGTTCCACAGCTAGAGTCCATTTCTGCCACAGCTGATTTTCATACAAATATTCTCACCATTTTCACCCACTATGAATTTCCTTGCCTGATTGTAAATCTTCCTATACATCCTTCTCATCCTTTATCTCCAAGTTATCTCCTCCCTGCCCCCTCCCCACCAACTTTTCCTGTCTCTTCCAAATCAGGCATACTCTTCCAAAGTCGTATTCCAGTCATGGGGCATATCCCGCCATGTCTCAATGACACGTGGGAGGTCAAATTTGCCTTCTTGCCTTAGGAACCCCAGTTCACCCTGCTCATCACCTCTATTTTGTGTACCTCCTCCACATGGACTTCTTTGATTATATTCTAATTAGCAATGCTTCCTAGATCTTGTGATTACTTTCTGTTGCTATGCATATATTCTATATTTACTAATCTATGTACATATGATATTCTCTAGAAGAAAGAAATGTTCCTTGAAAGCAAGGACAATTTCATTTTTGTCTTTTTTTCCTCCTGAGGTCTAGCACAGCGCTTAGCATATAACAGACCTTCAATAAATTTTGTATTAAATGCTGACAATGAGGTAATGACAGCATTATCTTCATGGACAGAGTTAATGCAATCAAATTATCCCTCTCTGTTTCCTTATGCTTTCTTCTGGAGTGTGCTTTCTGAATCTCTACTTTTTGATCTCGACTTCGGACTTTTCTGGGTTTTAATTGGTGGGGAACTAGGGTGGTTTCTACTTCCCATATGTTTTACCTTGACTTGAAAGTGTTTTGGCCTTCCGATTACTCATGGCCTTGTTTATGGGATTGTCCCTTGACACATAGCCAAGACCTGCATGGCCTTGGCAAGACTTTTTATTTTACCCAGGACAAGGCCCTTTCATGGATATGTTAAGACTACCACCAAACAAATGAAATCTTTCAAGATGTATTTCACATAACGATATACACATATTTCTTTGACTTTTAGAGAAAAGGGGACAGGACACAAACCTCCCAAGTAGGGGGTTTTACTCTTGGTTGCATCAGACAAATTTCAAGGCAAAAACACTCAAGATTTTATAAGAGTCCTAAAGGGTATTTCTTGAACAGGGTAATTCATTTGTGGTCTGAACTGTTCAAACCTTACATGCCATGGGTCAATACCATAACCCTCCTAATATAGGCACCAAAGGTTTTCTTCAAAGCTACATCCTAAGTAGTAAAGTCAGGAAGAGACTTCAGACTTCTAGCTGACTGGTCCATAATCCAGTGGCCCTTGCTAAATTTCACATGTGTTTAAGCAAGGGAGAACAGTAAAGCACGGTGGGAAGAGAAGTGACCTCAGGCAAGAGACACTGTCACTAACTAGCTGCACAATCAACTGATCAATCAACAAATATTGATGAAGCCCTTACTCTGTGATAGGCACTGTACTAAATGTTGGGGACTCAGAGAAAGACAAGAGAGTCCCTTACTCAGGAAACTTACATTCTCTTGGGGTAGCAACACACACATAAATAGATATATACATCTAGACTTGGTGGAAGGCTACTAGGTTAGAGAAGGTCATAATAGCTGAGTGGATTGTGAAAGGTCTCCTACAGGAGGTGATATTTCAGCTGAGTCTGGAAGGAAGATGGGGATTCTAGGAAGCTGAGGTGAGAAGGGAGAGCATTCCAGGCCTTGGGGAGAGCCCATGTGAAGGCATGGAGATGGGTGACAAAATGTGTGTGAAGAACAGTAAACAAGCCAATATAGGTAGGCCACAGAGCACATAGAGAGAAATAATGTGTAAGAAATCTTAACAGGTCTGTAGCAACCCTGCCTAGAAGGAATCCAGGAGTGGGGAGCCACATGTAACTGTACTTGAGTACCTAGAGGGACACATGTCACCTCAAGGCTGCAGGTCCTCCACCATTAGTAAGCTGTCTACTGAAGGATGTTCCTATGATGCTGAATATGTGGAGATGTGAACCCTAAAGGTCTTAGAGATTTATGAGAGATGAGAAAGAGATGGGAAAAGAGAGAAGGTATGGAATTTGGACTGGAATCCTAGTCATGTGAGAAGGCAACAGGATTCCAACATGTCTCTTGATTCCCCATGTGTGTATGTTCGTCCTTGGCTGCTGAAGAAGACCATGCCATCAGAGAAATAATGAAATGACTTTCACTTGACTTTGTTTTGAATGAGGGAGGGCTGTGCAGGTCACCAGCCTTACTTCTTTTCCAGAGCCATCTGAATCCAGTGACTAGATATTCATCAGGATGACTGGAGATAACCCAGGATGAGGTAATTGGGGTTAAGTGACCTGCCCAAGGTCACACAGTTAGTGAATGTCAAGTGTCTGAGGTGAGATTTGAACTCAGGTCCTCCTGACTCCTGCATTGGTGTTCTATCCACTGCATCACCTAGCTGCCCCTGACTTTAATGCTAGAGTAGGCTCAGACTACCAGACTTGGCAGGGAGTCCTAGGAGAAATGAAGTTGGAAACAGCAACAGCAATGGTCATTTACTGCTGAAGGCTTGTGCATGGCATGACTTTCTCATCACCGACACTGTTTTCTGTTTACCTAAATACAATAAAACTTCATGGATGCACCCTTGCAGCAAACATTGGCATCTAACAGACTGTGTGATTATAAGGAGAAAATAAAGATAAGATGTGAGAGTGACAAAGGCAATGTGTGGTGCAGAGTCCTGGACTGATCACAGACTTATCCCTTCCAAGCTAAATATTAACATTCATCAAAAGTGCCACCCCCAAGGCAAAATGACTACCAGAAGAATTAATGTCAACAAATTAGAGTTCTTCTCTGAGGGTGAACAGTTTGTAGCTAACTTGAAGGGAAAGTTGAGCCAACACAGAGTTGGCAACAGTGGAGCAGAAAAGGAGTGGTTCTACTCCAGTACCTGGTTGATGAGAGTCAATCTGTGCCTTAAGGCTCCATCCCTCGAGTGTGTTAACTTTTTAAACCATTGAGCCCCTCCCTGCACACACTCCCCACTGCAAGAGTAAGTCCAGGAGGATGAGGACTACCTTTACTTTTGAGGGGATACCCATCAAGTGGGAAAAGGCTGAACAAGTTGTGGTATATGAATGTAAAGGAATATTACTGTTTCCTAAGAAATGATGAGCCAGTAGACTTCAGAAAAACTTGGAAAGTAGACTTTATCACACTTAGCGATTCTCAGCAATGCAATGATGCAAGACAATTTCAAAAGACTCATGATGGGAAATGTTATGTCCCCACCACAAGATTAAGTCCAGGAAGGTGAGGGTGGCCTTTACTTTTGAGGGGATGCCCATCAACTGGTATAATCCCAATGGGAAACCCACAGAATCAGGTATAAATATGCGTGCATATTTCTCCAGGGTAAACTCACAAAATGTAAAAGACTCTCTTCATCAAAGACAAAACCAAGGCATTTATTCAAACACCAAAAAGCCAAATCCATCATAGTAACAAAAAAATCTGTGCACATTATCGATGCAAGGAGCACAGCCATTCCCAAGCCTTCCCTCCACCCAACCAACAAGCTCCCTTAGACAAAATGACTCCTCTCTTACAGTAGTTGCTCTACCCTGCCTACTCTTTCAGCTACCCCCACGGTGGTCTCCCACCATTGGCTCCATGTGACTCAGACTGTGGGCTGGGCCAAAGCTCAAAGGCCAATTAAGGGGCAGGGAAGATCTTCATATTCTGTTAGCATTACAATAGGGAAATGACTCAACAAGTTGTGGTATACAAATGTAATGAAATACCATTATTCCTCAAAAATTGATGAGGAGACAGACCAGAAAAAAATGGAAAGGCTTGCATGACCAGATGCTGAATGAAATAAAGAGAACCAAGAGGACATGGTACACAGTAAAAACAACGTTGTTCAATGACTCATTTTTTTACACTTAGCTGTTCTCAGCAATGCAATGATCCAAGACAATCCCAAAGGACTCATAATGGGAAATGCTATCCACATCCAGAGACAGAACTATGGAGTGACAATTCCATGTTCAATGGGTAACTTCAGGGTCAGAATCTCTCTAGCTCTAGGCCTCATCCTCCATAAAGCTGTCTTTCTGGCCCATATCTACCATCACACCATCGTGTCTGGGGTGCCTAACAATGGAAGGGAAGACAACCCAAAGGCCCTGTTTCCCGAACAACTGTCAGCAATGAGGGCAGCAATACCATCTTTCAGGGTAAACTTTGAAATAGATTTAAATCTTGGAGAGAGAGAGCAGGGGTATGGCACCTAGAGGCAGGGGAGGCAACTGCAGACTGGGTGGAAGACCTCACAGCTGGATGAAAATCTTTAGGAGAAAAGCCTGCATGTGGTAAATACTATGGAAATGAACTATTTCTGCCAATTTAATTGTACTTACGCCATTCTAAATATGGGGGGTTTGATGTCATTAGCTGTGAGTACTAAAGTGTCAACAGAGAGAGGATGACTTGAATTTCCTTGTAACACCTTTTTAAATGCATGGAACTATTTTTCTCTCGTTTTGTAACTTTCTAAGAAAAGCTAGTGAGGCAGGTTACTTTTGATCTGAATGCTGTTAGATCTTAAATGAATCAATTATAGAATGTGACAACATATTTGGAAAAATAATGGGGTATATTTTGTTTTAACTAAGAAACTAACCGTTATGATAAATGACTAACTGCTGGGAGAAAAGCATAGCAAAATCCTCTGAAGAGGTCTTTATCTGTGAGGTTAGTTTGGCTTTCTTAACCTGTGGGAAGATCTCGCAAGCCCTGCTGTTCAGAGACTCTGTAAGGCTTCCATTTAAGGGCCTAGCATCTTGAACTCCTCAGACTAGATCACTCCTTGATCAAGAAGAGATTTCATTTTGCTCCTGGGTTACACAGTTCCCCAAATGTTGTACTTTCTTTCCAATGTCATTTACCAATATCGATGCCAATAATGAGTGACCCACTATCAATGTAACCAACTGATATCACTTTGATATTGATAGCCAACTAATATTTGTTACTTTTTACAAAGGGATATTTACTGAAAAGCTATAGTATGGACCAAAGTAAACAAACATCTCCCTGAACCAGGGTATACTCTCCTCTCTGCCATCCCAGTCCCTAGAATGAGTGGGCATATAAAGAAAAACAAGGAAAGTCTCAGGGAATTTATATTCTCTTGGGATGACCAACACATATGTAAATATATAAGGACATGGTACATACAAGGTAACCTTAGAGAAGAGGGTACTAGTAGCTGAGTGAATTGAAGAAAATCTCCTGCAGAAGGTGACATTTCAGCTGAGTCTGGAAAGAAGTCAGGAATTCTAGGAAACTAAGTTGAGGAGGGAGAGCATTCCAGGCCCTGAAGACAGCCAGTGTGAAAGCGTGGAGATGGTTGATGGAATGGTGTGTGCATGAAGAACATAGAGTGCATAGAGGGAAATAATGTGTGAGAAATCTTAGAAGACAAAAAAAATTAAAAATCAAGCTTAAAGCATTTGCTTTAAAGAGTTCAACCCCACCAAATTCACTTCCAAATAGAGTATTTTTGTGATACTCTAAATACAACTGGATAAGTCACTCCTCTAATTCTAGAGTCTGGAGTTTCAGCTACCTGATTCAATCAGCGGCCAGGGTGGGTTTCACAGGGACTTCCTTGGGGCTGTGCTCCCCGGTTGGGCTATGATGCCGGCAAACTTTATTACAAACTCTAGTTTCTAGACCTTTGGTGATTTCTTCCAACTCTTTGGCACTCACAGGGCCATAGTTTAATCTATTCCCTTTCCAACACATATGCACCCAAAAAGCATGAAAGAATGAGTCAGAGGAGAGAGAAAATAGTTGCATGTGTTTGTACCTTCATTTCAGCCCAGGTACACAGAATAGGCTGCTGGTGCTCTTTCTCCCTTCCCAGAGGCTTACAGCAATCTTCATTTTTTATCACCACCAAAAAGAGAGAGATCGATTTGGCCAGCTAATGTCTTTTGTATATATCATCAGTTTCAGTTCAATGGCCAGTCAAAAAGCTTTTCTTCACTCATCAGTGGACAGGAAACAGTCACAGAATGTTTGTGCATACTACGGAGTTGAGAGTCTGGTCTCCCCCTGTGCTTCCAGAAGTAGGCTCCCCAAAGCCTCCACATGAATTGGACTCAAGCAGAGAGCCCTATTCATGCTCTCAAATCTGGGCCTTCATCTATTGCAGATAAAAAGAAACCATCTTATAAAGGATTTTAAATGCCAAACAGAAGAGTTTATATTTGATTCTAGTAACAAAGGCTGCTATTAGAGTTTATTGAGTGGAGGGAGGGGGTGTGACATGATCAGAGCTATACCTCAGGAAAATCATTTTGACAATTGTTTAGAGAATGGATTAAAATGGGTAGAGAAATGAGGTAGGAAGGCCAAGAAGAAAGTTATCATAGTAGTCTGGAAAGAGGTGTTCACGTCCAGAATCGGAATGCTTAGACATATCAGGCCTCAATTTCCTAATGTGTAAAATGAGGTTGAACTAGATGATCTCTAAGGTCCTTTGAATTTTAAATCCATTTTAAATCCATTTTAAAATTCAAATTTGTAATTTTGTAAATCTTAAATTACTAAGGTCTTTCCCTACCCCTACGGCACCCATTTTTCTTTTATCAGTGGCAAGCTGTGTTTTCTCTTGCCTTGTCATTGTCTTGTACATAGTAGGCATAGAAGGCCCTTACAGGTCAACCTGTCTCACAACCTGATTGGACATGGACTGATTGATTGTCTTACATGGTGTACTTTCTCTGTGTCTTGTGGGATTGTATTTCTTGAGCAGTAATAGGACAACTAAAGTGGCCTAAATTGACCTAAAACAATCAGTCAATGCAATGAAACAGCTGGTTTTATTGATTTTCCCCCCTCTGTTGGTTGTTTCACTGAATTGATGGCTATTGCATTGGGTTAACTACATCAACTAGTTGGTTTGACATCACGTGGACACAATGTAAGAGCACCTCCAAGAGGATGAACAAGTCTTTTTGCAAAAAAGGATATTCAGGTGCCTTATTCATTTCTAAAATTCATTTCTAAAGAAGTGGCTACTTCTTTCTAAATCCCTATATACTCTTCTATGTTTGGAAAGGGAAAAATGATTTTTGCAGGAGTAAAAACAAACTGATGAACCCATGCCACTCATTTTCCTATGGCTCTATAGATTACACGTGGACTTCTCTTTCACTTTTTCTAAAACACTGTTTTCAGATACTGACTAGATCATTCCCTTATAATGGAAAAAGAATTGCCCTCCTCTTAAGAAAAATAAAAACTGATTTCTAATATTTAACGGATCTACAGAAGTTCAATCAAGTCGAAGTCATCTGTTTGCTCTTGGAGAGGTGATGTGCTCTCCTAAGATCTCTGGTTTCTTCCCCTGAATTAGTCTTTCAAAAGTCTCAGACAGCAGCATGCTTGTGTTTACTGACAGTCACTGATAAGACAGATATCAAAAGGAAAGCTAGAAAGGGGTGGGATGAGAGGGAGGGGTGGCTAAGTGATGGCTGAAAGGACACATGCATTAGAGCGAACCCCAGAGTTCTTCTTCGATTTGTTTAAACCGCCCCCCCCTCCCAGGCCAGACCTTCGATAGTGGCAGTGTGAAACTGAGAAGATGACCCTCATCTGAGAAATAGATTGCAAGTATATGACTGACAGTCAGAAATCAGAAACCAGCATATAGTGTGCTCTCTCTCTCTCTGTCTGTCTCTCTGTGTCTCTTTGTCTTTCTCTCTCTCTCTCTGTCTATCTATCTATCTATCTATCTCTATCTCTCTCCTTTTCCTCTTGCTGCTAATACTGTAATGGTTATCAAATCATTTTATGAGCATCTCAGGGCTACTGTAATTATGAATACAAGTAGGATTTTTCCATGCAATGAGTGATCCAAGGTCATATTCATTGTATGTACATCATGCATTCTGCATCAATGTTTTTTATTCAGGACTATATATTTTCAGGAGAATCATGGTAACATCAGTAGAGGCTCTACCTCCTCCAACTTCTCCAGATCTTAGTGAACCATCTTTATCGGGCACTGTAGTGTGAAAACAAACAATAAAATTGCCCATGATGACCTAATCTAAAACAAGGTAGGTTAATTCTCAGATTCCTATTCATCCTTGGATAATCTCTGGGTCTATGCCAGAGCAGTCTTCAGCTTGGAAGGACCTGCTAGAATTTACTCTCTGCTAGAAAAGCTTTCCACTAACCAGGGTCACTTTAATATCATCTCCAAGACATTGAATCAGAATTTTAGTGGAGGATAAACATATGTATAAGGCATAAATAATGGATCACAGTTAAAGGACAGAGATAGGGACCTGTACTTCCATTGGTAACTCTGAGATGAGAAAATGTAGTTTGGAACCTTGCCTGTGGCTTATTGTCTTAAAGAATCATCTTGGTCACTGAAGGAATTAAGGGACTTGCCCAGGGTCACACAGTCAATGTGTGTTGAAGAAAGGACTTGAATATAGCTCTTCCTGACTTTGAGGCCAGTTCTCTCTCCACTAGGCCACATTCATTGCCCCCACTTAAAGGGATGAACATTCAAAACTTTTATGACATAATTTTTCTAAACAAGGCATGTATTTTTTTTCATTTGATTAGTTCTTCTTAATAAGTATTTTTCAAGTCTTAAAAGTTTTTATAAATAGGAATTGTGATTACCATTCTGGTTATCTTTCTAGATGGTCTTTCTTTGTTACATGCTAAAAACAAGTCAGGAGACTGGCCTGTCTCTCTAAGAACCAATGAGGGGCCATAATCTCAACTGGTTGATTGTCTAGCTGTTGGCTTTTGTTAGGAAAATACTCCCTCAAAATGGCAGAAATAAATCATTGAAAACAAAGGTATAGACAATAACAACAATATGGTCAAAAGAAACCACTTTGAAAGCCATGAGAATTCTGATCAGTGCAATGACCAACCACGAATCTAGAAGAATGGAGAGGAAGCATTTTAGCCACCTCCTCACAGAGGTAAGAGATTCAAGATGAAGAATGAGACATACATTTTTGGACATAGATAATGTTGAAATTTGTTTTGCCAATGTGTATTATTACAAGTATTTTGTTTTCTTTTTCATCGAAGGAGAGAAAAAATTCTCATTAATTAAAAATGCAATAAAATTTTGTAAGTTAAAAAAAGGAACAAAAAGAAAGCTCTAAATGAAGATTAAGAAAATGGTAGAAACCATTTGGAAACTGAGACACTGCTCCCAGTGGTGGTTTGCTCCACTCTGTTATCTACCCAAATATTGACTAGCCTTGAGCAACATGGTGTCCCAGACTGTTAGCATCATGCTCACTGAAGTCCAGATTTCCTCTGTAGATTTTGCTTACTGCTCTGTCCACAGCCTCCTCAAGGTGGCCAAGAAGCAAATGAATAGCAATCTTGCCTTATTAAAAATATATGACGTGATGAGCTGGGGAATATCTTCTTTGTAAGCATGAGAAAGCCAACCCGCCTCATGGACCCGAACCCCAACGCAGAGGTAAACACTTTGTGATTTCAAGTTGGATGCCCTGAGTTTATGTTTGTTTCTTAGGTTGTGAAAACACAATAGGTACATCTCACTATGGAGCCTCATGAGTGGGATTATTTTGGACATCTCCAGGTCACCTCCCCATCAGCTGCTGACTCCCAACTGCTTCATTCTTGAGGCCCCAGTCCTTCCCTGCTTCCCAAAATATTATTTAGTATGATTGTATTTTATTTCAGAGATCCATGTGTTTTCTATTAAACAGGAAAAAATACATTAAATAAAGTTTTGTTCCCATGACTTCAAAACATTAGGTCATGAAATTATAAACTTCCATCATTCATAGTTTAACAAAAATATGTAAATGAACTGAACTTAATCAGGCTTGTTCTCTTGGTTTACACTTCACTTTGCTGATTTTCAGATATTTTGAATATTTTATTTTGTTGTTACTATTTACATAACTGCAATCAGTTTACCTACTGTTATTTTGTGTTTTACTTTCATCATTCTGAATCCTTTCCTATGCTCCTCACCTCAAACCTAGATTATTGCAACAGCCTTCCAGTTGCTCTCTTTACCTCCATCCTCCAGTCCACCCTCCACTCTGCTGCCAAAATTTTCCTAAAGCACAAAGCTGACCATGTCACTCTAGCATTTAATAAACTCTAGTTGCCACCTATTGCCTCTAAGATTACATATAAATCCTCCATTTGGCTTTTAAATCCCTCCATAACATGGTCCTTTCATACTTCTCCAGTCTGCTTAAATCTTAGCCCTTTCAATGAACTGTATGATCCAATGACACAATGGTCTCTTTGCAGTTTTTCATATAGGAACTTTAATCTCCCATTTCTATGCATTTTCACTGATTGTAGCCCCTTCCTGCAACGTTCTCCCTCTTTATCTCAACCTCCTAGTTTCCCGGACTTCCTTCAAGTTTCCTCTAACATCCTACCTTCTGCAAGAAGTTTTCCCTGATATCCCTTAATGCTACCATCTTATCTCTGAGATTATCTCCACATTATTTTACACACACACACACACACACACACACACACACACACACATACACACACCTTGTTTGTATTTGGTTGTTTATACTTTTTTGCTTCTATTAGATTGTGAGTTCCTCAGTGGGTAGGAGTTGTTTTTGCCTTTATTTGTATCCCTAGAACTTAACATAGTGCCTGACACACAATATATATTTAGGTACTTAATATGTATTTATTAATTGACTCGTTGACTTGGTTGCTACACTAAAAATTGTGTATATTATAAAATTTACTTTAAGGTAGACAGTTTAAAAAGATGAAAAAACGATTAATATTTGGAAATACGTGTGAATGATATAGAATGATATAATATGATAATACTTATATAAAATAATAGTGATATAAAGTCACTAAAATTTACTAATATCTTTAATGAGAGGGATTTGACTGAATATGCTTCATCATTTTTGAAAGTCTTGATCTAAAGTTTTGTGATACAGTGCCTGATTCTAAATATTTTATTTCAAAATTTAGTTTTAATGGCATTCTGGAAAGAAAACCCACCCACAAAGATACATAGATTTAAATGGAAGAAGTGTACCTTCAGTTATACTTACCAAATCATGGCATACATTCTTCAATCCCATCTACCAATTATGTAAAGATTTTTTCTGAAATTTGTCTAGTAAATTTCATCTTCTCAAATGTCAATCAATTGTTCTTAGAAGCCAGTTAGAAATTGTTACCTTTTATATTTTCAACAAATGAGTTCCAAACCCAGTTCCCAGAGAGAAAAGGGCACATACTCAGGAGAAGATGGTGGTCAATAGCATCAAACATTGTGAAAGGGTCAAGAAGGATGAGAATAAAGAAAAAACATCAAATTCTTGTAATTTTGGAGACAGCAATCTCATTTGAGGGATGAGTCAAAGCTAAAGAGGAGGTTGAATACCTAGAAGATTGGGAGATGTAGGTGGTACCAGGGACAGAAATGGGGAAATTCAGAAGAGGAATGGTTTGGGAGGACAGGAGGGGGAGTATTATAATGAGACCTGCAATGCAGATCTCAATCCAACCATGCCTCCTCATAATGAGGACTCTCTCTTATTCGAAATGAAACAGGAAAGTAAAGAGAAATAGGATTCTTCCTCACCAACCACTTGTTTGGAATGCAGAGCTAGACCCCTCCAAGGGGAACCTACTGAAGTCATAAGGTGATCTTGGGGACCATCTGAGTACACTGGGTGGGGAGGGGGGGAATGGGAGTATTTTTTTCAATGTTGCTAGTACCTGGGTCACAATCCACCTGATAGGCTGACTCCTCTTGAAGGGAGAAGGTAGGACTTAACCATCTATGGCCACAAGAGGCCAGTTGTAAGAAGGGGCAAAGTAGAGGAGTTTTACATACTAATGGCAAGGGTAGGACAAAGTAGTTATTCTGCAGACCAACTCCTGAGACTGGTTTCACGGAGAAGGTAGAATGTAGCCCATCTTCCCACCCTCCAATTAGTTATCCCTTGGAGTCATGTTCTCCTGGGATTATGCCAGAGTCCACTAGGAATATACAGCCGACACTTTGGAGATCACTGGTACATGGAACTGCCAGATAGCAAATGCCTTCTACCAAAGATGATCTGCAACTAATCCTCCTTCAGACACTTACTAGTTGTGTGACCTTGGGAAAGTCACCTAATCTCCCTTTGACTCAGTTAACTCAACTTTAAAATGAAAACAATAATAGCATCTATCTACTTAGGGTTGTTGTTGATTCTTTGTTGTTAATGATTCCATTTTGCATATGCTGCCCTGAGTTGTTTCCACTCAGTGGAACAAGATGGCCCCTCCTAGGATAAGCTCATCACTTCTCATTCACCTCCATGTGGCTAACTCAAGTTTTGATGGATACCATCTTTTTTACCCTCCTTTCCCTTCTGATTGCAGGGCTGGAAGGTGGAGTATCAAAATCTTCCATATGCCTTCCTTTAGAGAGAGCAGAAACTGGACTCAGCTCATTCTACTTTGCTGTTGGTGCCCTGCCTGATTACAACTCCATAGCAAGAAACTCCCTGGTGACTTGTTTCCCTCCATCCCTTTTCCTGACTCCTTTTGTGTGGTGTATCCTCTTTTAGATTGTAAGTTCCTTGAGGGCAGGAACTGTCTTTTTTTTTTTTAATAATTATATCCCCAGTGCTTAACACAGTGCCTTGCAAAGAATAGGTGTTTAATGTTTATTGGATTGAATTGATCAAATGAGATAATATTTCTAAAGTACTCAACACAATGCCCAACATATAGTAGGCACCATTATAAAGGTTAGCTATCATCATTAGTTAGAGTCATAGAGAATTGCCGGGGGCAGTAGAAAGTTGAGTGCATTGCCCAGGGTCACATAACCAGTATGAATCAGAGGTAAGACAAGAATCTAGCCTTCTCGATTCCAAGGGCAACTCTCTATCCATTGCATCACACTGCCTCTCTAGAATTAGTTACTATTGAGTGTTGTTGATGTAAAATGAATGACAGTTATTATTGATTACTTCTCATCAGCCTCTCACTTTCCAGAAAAAGTTTATGACCAATAATGTATGTAAGTGACACAACCTTCAACCATCAGCATCATTCATTTAATAAATAGTTCCTAAGCACATGCTGTGCTCAAAGTACTTTACCTGCGGGGGCAGAGCCAAGGTGGCAGAGTAGAAAGACTCACATTTGCTAGCTCCAAACCCACAGCCCATGGATTTCTTCTAAAAAGAACTCCTGACAAATTCTGGAACAGTGGAAGCTGCGCAGCAGCACAGTGAAGGAGATTTCCATTGCAGAGAGCCCTGAAAAGCTGAGCCCAGGGGTCCATTGAGCCCCGGACGGGAGCGGAGCCCTGTCCTGCCCTGCCCCAGCTGCGGAGCTCTGCCCCGGCCACGCGGCACTGAGAGGAGCAAGCAGATCTAAGCAGGCTTCAGGGACCTGAATCTCCAGCAGCCACGAAGGTCCCTCCACTCACAGACGCACAGGTCAGTGAGAGAGACAGGCTGAGAGGGGAGCGGGGTATCTCTGGGACTCGGACCCCCTTGGGAGGTAGCCACTGTGGCAGAGACAGAGGCAGCTGAGGCCAGAGGCTCCCAGAGCAGGCAGGAGCTCAGCAGCAGCTCCTTTACAAAAGATCTCTGCATAAACCCCCTGAGGGAACTGAGCCTGAGAGGCGGCCCTGCCCCCACCTGAGCACCAGCAGATAAGCTCCCATTGAATAGCAGTCAGGCCTGCCGCCAAAAGCCCTGAGGCTGGGGAGAAGCATTTGAATTTCAGACCCCAAGCACTAGCTGGGCAGACCTAGGCGGGGATGGAGAGGACTCTCAGAAGTCAAGTAACTGGCTGGGAAAATGCCCAGAAAAGGGAAAAAAAATAAGACCATAGAAGGTTATTTTCTTGAGAAGATGATTCCGCCATTCCTCTCTGACGACGAAGAGATCTGCTTACCATCAGG
>CM053771.1:84315614-84375652 GCA_028658325.1 Potorous gilbertii | reverse complement strand
AGGGCAGATTGGTGATATGGGTAATTAAAATGTCCAGTGTATTGGGGAGGGGGAGGGGACAAGTGGGGAGAAAATTTTGGAACCCAAAATCTTGTGAAAATGAATGTAAAAAGTTAAATAAATTTATTTTTAAAAAAAAAGTACTTTACCTGCTAAATCAATTTTATGAAGGTAAAGGCATGCATGGCCTGACATGGACTACACATCTAAGAGAATGTGGCATACATTTGTTTGGTTAAGGTATTCCTTTAAATGTTCCTTAAACTGCCTCTCCCTCAGAGATCAGTTTCCCATTCCTTCTCTTTCTCTATTGCCTAACTTCCTCGACTGTATGAAAGTTTCAAACTTCACAACTAAAGGGCTATGAGTGACTTCAGAATGCTATCAGGTATAGTTATATAATGGATAATGTTTTTATTGTAATAGTTGGCATGTATGTAGAGCTTTTAAGTTCTGCAAAATGCATAATATATTTTACCTCAATTGATCCTTACAACTCTATTAACTAAGTTAGCCCGTCCTTAGCCCCACTCATTCCCACTGATGAGTCAGATTCCCAGATCTAGGCTGGCTACGTGTCTTCTTTGGGGTTATACTTTGAGGATTCAGAGGTGAACCCCTTGAGTCAAAATGACCTAGGTTCTTCTCCCTCCTCTGATTCATACTGGGTATGTGACCCTGGGCAATCCACTCAACTCCCCATGGCCACCTGGAGGCTCTCTGTGACTGTAAATAAGTAAGGCAATGAGCCCCTACATGAGAAGGGAAAGTCTACTTTTACTAACAAATCAAGTTCCCCTAGAGTCAAACTGAGACAAACTACAACAGAAAGGAAAGGAAAGACAATGGTACATAGCCCTAATGGTCTTAGCCAAGCTTTTCTCTGGCCTCTGTGCTAGACTTCCAAGCACCCTGTGAGGCAGGTGGTATGGGTATCGAGATCCCAGCTTGTACAGGTGAGGAAACTGAGTTAGCAAGATGGAATCACTTGCCTATGGTTACACACCCCATGAAGCTGGAATGAAAATGTAAAATCCATTCCAGTTGCTGTAGGGATGCAGAGAATTCCATTGTCAAACTCAAGCCGGAGAATCAATAGCTGAGGAAGGAACTGAAGAAGCATCTTCAAGAATCATCCACATCCTCCCTGAAGGCTGAGGAGTCAGGTCAGGCTGTTTAAGAAACACACATGGAGTTAAGGGTTGAGGGTGGAGAGGGAGATACAGAAGTTATACGTCCTATTGTTGTTCAGTCATATCTATCTGACTCCATTTGGGGTTTTTAGCAAATATCCTGGAGTGGTTTGCCATTTCTCTCTCCAGCTCATTTTACAGATGAGGAAACTGAGGCAAATAGGGTTTAGTGACTTGCTCAGGGTCACACAGCTTGTATGTGTCTGAGGCCTGATTTGAACTCATGAAGGTGAGTCTTGCTCCCTATTCATAAGGTTAATTACCCTGTTAAGTATCAGCAATGAGCCTGGTTAGGTTGAACCAAAACCCAAGCTGAGGTACACATTACCATAGAATTGCAAGAGGAAAGGAACTCCCCCCCTTGTTTTATGGATGAGGAAGTTGAAGTTCCGGAAAGTTAAATAACTTGTCCAAGGTCACATAGGTAGTCAATGGAAGAGCTAGAATTGGAATCCAGGTTCTCTCATTCTAAAACCCAGTCCTCTTCCAAATATACCAATGTTACCTCCTAACCAAACACACTGGTAGATATGGTAGAAAGAGCACCTCTGACCTTGAGAAAGTCATTTAACCTCTGTGTTAATCTCTTGAAGATGCTTCTTCAGTTCCTTCCTTAGCTATTGATTTTCTGGTTTGAGTTTGACAATGGAATTCTCTGCGTCCCTACAGTTTCCTCATGTATAAAATGAGGGGGTTAGACTAGTTTGCCTCTGAAGTCCCTTCTTCTAGATCTATGACCTTTTAAACATGTACCTTCAAAGAAGTTCTGCATCTTTCATGCTAACTTCCTCAGAGGCTCCTATGTGGATTCCAATACGCAAAATTTTTGGAGCTATCTTTAGAGTTAGTTCATAAACCATACAAGAAAAAGTCTCATTGAGGAAATGTACATCCTTACTTTCAGTAGAGGGGTGGGAGTGGGGGCTCTATGGATATAGAATACTGAATATACTCTCACTTGTGGTCACTGCATCACTTGGCTTTGCTCAACTGTTTTTCTTTATTACAAGGGAGGGTACTTTGGTTTGGAGGGAGATGGAAGTTGAGAGAGTCACATATCTAAAAATGGTTGTGATATAAAATAAAGGTCATCCATAAAATTTATAATTTTTATTATATCTTTTAATAAAAAAAAATGAAATGCAATGAATTTGTGCAGTGTGGTTCCTCCCACTCTGGAAGAGCCTTGTCTTTATGAGCCAAGAGTCTCTATCAAAGATTTACTCTATCTTTTATGCTCATGTGATCCTGATGATTAAAAATCTACCTAAAAAAGAAAATGCGTGTTTTTATTTTGTAGTTACCCCCAACTTCTGACCCTGACTGGGATAACTCAGCAGCAAAGAAGGAAGGAAGGAAGGAGGGAAGGAAGGAAAAAAAGAAGCCTTTGAAACATATCAAACAATCAACATTTACTAAATGCCTACCATGTGCCAGGCATCCAACAAAATTAATCCATACAGTGGCTTTGTCAAAAAATACATATCTCTTTTTGCACACTGAATCCATCATCTCTCTGTCAGAAAGCAGATAAAAAGTTTTTCATAGGTGTTGCTGTTTAGTCATTTTCAGTCCTCTCTGACTCAATGTGACACCCTTTTGGAGTTCTCTTGGCAAAAATACTAAAATGGTTTGCCCTTTCCTTCTCCAGCTCATTTTGCAGATGTGGAAACTAAGGCAAACAGGGTTAAGTGACAGGGTCACATAGCTAGTAAGTATCTGAGGCTGCATTTGAACTCAGGCCTTCCTGACTTAAACCTGTCACTATCTATTGTGCCATTTAGCTGCTTTTCTAGAGATACTGTGGGTCATCGCTTTGATCAATTCTAAAATCTTTAAAGTTGTCTTTCTTTACAACACTCTGCCCTTGTAATTTGTTCTCCTGGTCCTGCTCCCTTCACTCTGCATCAGTTTGTACCACCCAAGATTCTCTGAAATCATTTCTTAACAATTCAATAATATTCCAAGACTTTCTAACACCACACCTTGTTCAACTCTTTTTCCTTGTTTTTTCTATAACTTTCCGTGAGTAAATCCCGAGACAGGCAAATACTTGAATTCTCTAAACCAACTGATTTGATATAATAATATATGGGAAAGTTTTGCAAACCTTAAGGTGCTATAAAAGTACTAGATATTAGTTATTATTTTAATATTATTGGGAAGGTAGTAAAAGGAGGTAGGAGTGGCCAGGAGGACGCAGAGCTGGCACTGGCCAACATGATTAGGAGCAAAAGCAATTTGGAAATGGAACACAATGTTGTTGGTTTTGGAGAACCCTTTGCAAAGTGGCTTGGGGTCTAACTTCAAGCTTAGAGAAGTTTTGCTAGAAGACACTCCAGTTGCTGATGTTTCACACTGAGAAGCAACAAAGCATCAATTAAGTCAAAGGATTGTGAAACCTTCTCTGATCATCTACAACATCAGACACTAACAATACAAGCTCAAAAGTGAGAGAATGTGGAGAAATTTCCAGCTCTAGTCCAAACCCTAATAATCAAGTTCCAAAATTCTGATATCTTCCAGCACACCTGGAAGGAACTAGGAAGTACTAGAGCTGATTGACTGAAGGCTCAGCTAGGCATGGGTCTATGTTAAGGACTCAGCCAAGAGTATGAGAGCCCCCTGATCTTTTCCTAATCATAGGAACAGAATTCTAACCATGGGAATGAAAGACTACCTCTTTATAGCTTTCCTTCAAAAACAGACACCTTTTCCCCTTCCCCTACTCCCCTTACAAATGCCTACCCTTCCTCCTTCCTCGCCAGCAATGATTCATCTCTGCTCTTAAAGGAATACAAAGGACAAATTCCTCACCAACAAAAAGGAGATTCTTAAGGGTGGGGCAAAGGAATCAGAGCTTTATAGAAACAGATTTATAGAATTCTAATGATGGAAGAATCCTTAGAGAACTATCTAATAAATTCAACCTTCTTCTTTCTTAGATGGTGACATGAAAGCTCACTATTCCGGGACTTAATGTAAGTTATGGTCACCTGATTAGTGGCAGAACCAGCTTCAGAACCCACCTCTCCTAACTCCCAGTTTAGTGCTCTTTCCATTGTGCTACAGGATATGAGGGAGGGCTTCCTGTGCAGTCAAAGGAACTCTCTGATTACCAGACATCTGAACATAACAGCATGTCTAGTATTAGAGGTTTTTTTGTCCTAGTCCAAGAAAGCTCCACTGGGACAACCCAATGTGCTGTTTGAAGAGGACCTAGAAAGTGGTCTGTCTAGGTATATGACATTGTGTTCCCATTGTGATGCTATCGTAACATCTGGAAGCAAAGAGAAGAAATTGTTTACCATGAGCTCAAAATATATTCTGCCTACCAGATGTAGCTGGAATTGAACATGAGCTTTTCAAATTTAGGAAAATTTGCCTGAAAAGATGTTGCATATGTCATGGGAAATAGAATGTCATGTAGTTCAATTGGTCCCTCAATATTACAAAATTTATCAGCCAAAACAGATGGTTGGGATTCTAGATGCAGAGTCAGTGTACGGGGTTATGAAAACATTATTCAAAGTACACGAAGTACAAGATCACATGCCTTTTACAGCTATGGGTAGGAGATGCATTCTTAATCAAACAAAGGAAACAGGCATTACAAGAGATAAAATAGACAACTTATTATATAAGACTGAAAACATCTTAACAAACAAAGTTAATGCATCTAGGATAAGGAGGAAAATGGTCAAGTGGGAAAAACCCTTACATCTAATTTCTTAGGTAGGATATCTTATGTCCAAGATATATAGACAAATAACATAGACATACATGTATGCATGTACACATGTAAATACCAATATAACTGTAAATACATAAACACACACACATACACACACACATATAACATAAATAAACAACCAGGGCAGCTAGGTGGTGCAGGGGATAAAGCACCAGTACAGGAGTCAGGAGGACCTGAATTAAAATCTCACCTCAGACACTTGACACACACTAGCTGTGAGACTTTGGGCAAGTCACTTAACCCCAGATTGCCCCATCCTGGGTCATCTCCAGTCATCCTGATGAATATCTGGTTCCTAGATTCAAATGGCTCTGGAGGAGAAATGAGACTGGTGACCAGTACAACCCTCCCTCACTCAAAACAAAGTCAAGTGCAAGTCATGTCATTATTTCTCTGATGGCATGGTCTTCATTGGCAATGAAGAATGAACTCACACAAACAATCAAAAGTCCTTCCCCAATAGCAAGTAGTTAAAAGATATGAACAATTCTCAGAAGAATTGCACATTATTAGCCATATGAAAGAACTCTGTAAACATTAATAATAAGAGAAATGCAAATTTTTGGAGAAATCATTCTCAAAGGAAAAATTGCAAACTCTTAATAACTATATGAAAGAATACTATAAATCATTAATTAAAGAAATGCAAATCAAAAGAATGCTGAGGTTTCACCTCATACCATGCCAGTTGGCAAAAGACAAGAAAAATCAATGTTGAAGAGGTTGAAGGAAGATAGTGCTCTCTTGGTAGAGCTGTGAATCAGTACCGTGATTTGCAAAGTGATTTGGAATGATGCGAATAAAGTGACTAAAATGTCCATTCCCTTTGAACCAGAGATTCCACTTCTAGGCTGTGCCTGAAGAAGATCATCGATAAAAAGAAAACCTCCATAAGACACCAAAATATTCAGAGCAGCCCTTTTTGTGGTGGCAAAGAATTGGAAGCAAAGTAGATTTCTACTGGTTGGGAAATGGCTCAAGAAATTTGGTCTATGAATTTAGTGGAATGTTATTGGACCATAAAAATTATAAATATGATGAAATGCATTAAAACATGGAAATAATTACATGATCTCATTCACAGGGAAGTAAACAGTGCCAAGAAAACATATATAAACAATGACTGCAACAATGCAAATAGAAAGTATAACCACAAAGGACAGAAAGTGTATGTTGTGAAATTACACAGAACAAACATGGCTCCAAAGAAGAGATATGGGAAGACACTAGCACCCCATTCCCCTGAAGGGACTAAAGGTACACAAGTGGGGCAAATAGTATAGAGTTTCAGTATTAATCAGTTTTGGTAATTTTTGTCTCTTCTTCTTTTTCTCCCCTCTCCCCTTTTAAAAATATTCCTTGTGTATGTGGGATGATTCTTTGAGAGGGGAGAAAGATAAAGTGATGTAAAAAAACAAAAGATACTGAGTTTAAAAAACATTTTTTAAATAGAAAGAAATATGTATCAAATTCAATCCAAGGCATTTAAATTTAACATGTTACACATATACATATGTTTATTTATATATATACACACACACATTTAACTTAAAGAAGATGAGGAGAAAACTCAACTAAAACCAAATTTTAATTTTGTGCGGTATGCTTATATTGGTACATTCACTCTCAGTTCTAGAAGATACTTAAAGAGTAGGAGTTGGATTGGTGTCTGTCCTATACATGACCTAGCACTATGTAGATGGACATCCAAAAAACAAAGAAAAACAGAAGCATCACTTTGTTCTAACAAAAGCTCCTGTTTCCACTTGGAGTCATCTTTGTGCCTCCTCAGCACACTATGGAGAGATTATTGATCAGGAGATTAGGTAGACCAGGGACCCAGAAGTCACTTTGTGAAAGAAAGTATGTATGTATGTATTTACATATGTATATGTATACACAAATACATGTATGTGTGTATATATATATATGGATATGGATATACATGTGTATATATATATATATATATATGTGAAATATATACATATATTCTTCCATCAACGTTGTATGGCTATGAGTTATGGAACGTTTCAGTCTCTGATCAATTGGAGTTATGGATAATCAAAATGATAAAGAAAAGGCATATGATGAGTGAGACTACAGGTTACATTACTCAAGAAAAATGGTGTCAAGTAAATGGGACAATGGGTCTATTACATGGTGAGGGTGAGAGATCATTCATGAAAAACCCTTGAGTTCCATTAGTATCCTTGTGATGTCAATGGAATGCAAGGAGCATCCTAGCACATTGGGTAGAATCCCCTATAGTGAATTATGGAAAGAAATAGATGACAATTGCAGAGGATGGGCAGTCATAGATAGGGAACGATTAGTATCATTGGAGGAAATGTTTACATAGATGAAACAAATTACACATTCATTAGAGTAGTGAAGTGTTGGATAATTTAAACTCTTTCAATGGAAGGCTCAAGAGCTCTGGACATTAGTCACAATCGGAGAGAAAGTTGAACAGCAAGAGGAGAGATGTCAGTCTATTGAAGATAAAACAATAGTATTGCATGCTCTTTGCAAAGACTTGCTTAAAGGGACAGAATAAAACCTCAATTGGTCTAAGAAGCTATAAATTCAGTCACTTCTTATGTTAGGTTTCTATTTTTTGGAAAGAAAATCTTTTTTCCTTTTTACTTTAGCTGCCCTTCTGTACATCAAGAGACCAGGAACTGACAAATCCTAAGGACTATATACTTAGATAGTTCTGTACAAAACTGAACTCTTTCATAGACAGTAAAGGGGAAACCATTTACTACTGCTAGGCCAGTTCTCTCATCAACCCTCATTTTCTCAAAATTGTTTTTAATTGAACAAAAGAAAACTTACAAGGAAGCAAATGAAAGATGGACACATCTCAACACAATGCCTAGTATTTATTATATAGGCTTTCTTAAAATGGAAGTTAGTTACTGTATATTTCAAATCCTCTCACGTTCTGCTGTGCATGACAATACATTTTTCTTTTCTTATTTGGTATTTGTTTCAATGTGTAAGTTTATAGTATGTTTCTCTTTCTTTCCTTATTGTGTATTTAAGTTTTAGTTTTTAAAAACTGCTTTAAATTTTGTCCTTTTTAAGTACAGCAGCCGGATCCATTCCCACATGCAAGTCCTTTGAAACCTATCCTAGGTTCAAGGCACATTGTGGGTTGACATTCATTCAAATCCTTAAGGCATGAATCTCCAGTAACATACTTCCTTTACCAGTCAACTGAAGATGTTTTTTCAAAACAAAAGGTATTTAATTAAATGGCAAAAAAATAAAATATAATAAAAATTCCTTCCATATACCCAAAGTTATACTCTCCCATGAGTTACCATATTATCAGTGGGGAAGGGGACACACATTGGACACATATATGACTAGAAAACATGAAAAAAGGACATACAGGGGAAATATATACATACAAATTCATGGGGGAAATATACACATATATACCTACATACACATATGTATATACATATTTATACACATACCCCTATATAGCCAAGGAACCTTCATGGCCAGGAGAACATGTTGCTGTTTAGTCATTTTCAGGTGTGTCATGACCCCATCTGGGATTTTGTTGGCAAAGATACTGGAGTGGTTTGCCATTTCCTTCTGCCCTTCATTTTACAGATGAGGAACTAAGGCCGATAAGATTAAGTGACTTGTCTAGGAAGTGCTTGAGGCTGGATTTGAATTCTAGTCTTCCTGACTCCAGGTCCAACATTCTTTCTACTGTGCCACCTAACTGCCTCCTCGGGGGAACATGAAGTCATGGCAGTTCTGTTCATGTTGCCTCTTCCTTCCCCATGGAGCTGCTGATGTCCTCTGGCTAGCCCTTTCTGGGCTATCACTTGCTTGGTCCTCTGCACTGTGAGTCTGGGGACCTTTGCTCTACTCCCAGCACTGACCAAAAATTTCTATACTCTCTGTACAAGAAAATGGAAAGATGTGTCCCAGGCTCATGTTTTATACAAACTACATGGAGGCAGCAGCACTTAGAATAGTTCCTGGCACATGTCTGTTGACTGACTAACTGACTTTTTTGGTATTAGTAGCCTTAATCACAGGTTGAATCACTCAATTCACCAGTAAACAGGCATTAGAAAAATTAGCATGGTCTAGCTTCTGGAGATACAAAAATAAAAATAATATATAGTCTGACCTCATCACTCACATTCTATAGGAGGATAGGGAGGATGAGATGTACATAATAATGTACATACCAAATGTATAAAAAATTAATGTAAAGTAATTTGGGGAGTCACTAGTATTTGGGGATAATCAGAAAAGGACTCATTATGGGAGCTGGTGTTTGAACTCAGCTTTGAAAGAATCCTAAGATTTTAAGAAGCAGAGATCGGATGAAGTGTCTATGTAAACACAGGACTACGAGGGACATCCTATGTGAAGGCCCAGACATGGAGATGGAATGCTGCGTGATGAACAATAAGGACATATTGGCTGAACCATAGTATATATGAAAGAGAAGAATGTACATAATAAGACTAAAATGGTAGGTTGGAACTATATTGTGACGGACTTGAAGTGTCAAAGAGAGGAGCTTGTATGTGATCTTGGAGAAATAACTTATGGACTAGGTCCGTTGTGTATGAGAAGATGAAAGAGAGGAAGAGGACTGGGTGGTGTATGTGTGTGTGTGTGTAGTCACATTATCTTCTGTGAAAATGCAGATGAAAATTCCAGAATATTGAAATCATCATATTCTGAATGTATTGTCACATCCTGCCATACACACATACAATGACATTGCAGAGAGAAATCACAGGAAAGTATGTCAGCTTCTTATATTTTTACTCCAACTATCCTTATAATTTCCTTTCCTGGTCACATCAGGGTTTCTTTTGGCTGTACCCTGGTTACATCTCTGTTGGTCATTCGTTATAATAAAAAGAAAACACAAATGAAAACTGTTAGTACTCAGACAATTTTCTACAGGACAAACTATTTTTAATTTGTGAATGTGTTTATTCAGATTGCACGTGGCAAGAGCTATCCAGCTAGACAAAGGCTCCCAGCTCTAAGCAAAGATGTGTCAAGTAATCCATCAGTTCTAAAGGAGTCTTTTTCTAGATCAGACCCTGAGGCTATGTCAATGCTAGGACCAGTCAGTTTGGACAATCTGAGGGTGCTGACTCATCAATTCATTGAATAACCACGATCACAGGAACATAGAAGTTCTGAACCATCATCTGTCCTTTGTCATCAAGGTGAACTGCAAATATCTCTAGGGATCAACTGAGTAGCTTTTCAGAATAGGAAAGGAAGGAAAGAAAGAAATTTGACAACGCTTCAGAAAACAGCCATACTGCTCCCTTTCAGATTGCATTAAAGAAGGCATTTAGATGTTGATTTCATTTTGTAATTTAGTTTTATGCATACAATACATCAAGGACCTGAGATTCCTTGGGTGTAAGAATATTTATCCATAACTTTTGATTTTAAAGAGTTTCCTAAGAGGCAGTGCTTGAAGGAGGACAACCAACCTATCTATAGCCATATGAAAAAAATTCCTAAAATCTCTAATAATTAGAGAAATGGAAATTAAAGTAACTCTGAAGTTCCACTTCAGACCCATTTGATTGACCACAATGAAAAAGGAAAAATAATAAATGCTGGAGGGACCGTGGAAAAACATGCATATTAGTGCATTGCTGGTAGAGTGTGAATTGTTCCAGTCATTCTGGAAAGAAATTTGGATTTATTTCCCCTAAGTCACAGACACTTTGACCCAGTGATACCTCTACTGGTATATACTCTAGAGAGATCAAAAAAAAAGAAAAGAAAAAAGTCTCACATGTAAAGAAATATTTGCAGAAACTGTTTTTGGTGGTGGCAAAAAGTGGGAAATGAAGTGAGTGCTCATCATTTGGATTTATGGCTGAATATATTATGAATGTAAGGTTATTATCAGGCTATAAGAAATGACAAAAAGAATAGGTTCAGAGAATTTGGAGAAGATTTGCATAAACTGATGCGGAGTGAAATGAACAGAACCAGGAGAAAAAGTATACAATAATAATGTTGTAAAGGCAGATGACTTTGAATGACTTAAGAACTCTGATCAATGCAACGACTAACCATTACTCTAGAAGACTAATGATGAACCACGCCACTCATCTATTGGCAAAGAGGGAATTGATTTAAGATACAGAATGAGAAAAACATTTTTGCATGAGTATTTGTTTGATTTAGCTCTAGATATTTGTTACAAAAAATTTTTTTCTCCCTTTTAAACTGGAGAGAGATTTGAGGGAGAAGAAACATGGCTGTTTATTGAAAATCAATTTTATAAAAGAGATACAGAGTACAGGGACAGAGAAGTTAAGTGGTTTATTTGGTACACAGATAGAATATATCCAAGGCAAGGACTTGAATCCGGGTTTTCCTGTGTCCTTCAAATCTACCACTCTTTTTTTTTTTTGAGGCAATCAGGGTTAAATGACTTGCCCAGGGTCACAAAGGTAGCCAGTAAGGACAGGTCTTGATCTGACTGCTAAAGAAATTGGCCTTATTCCACTATAGTTATTTCTTATATCTGTTCAAGAGCTAGGGCTTAGTATGTTCATTGAGTTATTTACACTAATAGTATTACCATCATTCCTATTAATCACCAACCTGACACTAAGCAATTCATTAATCTACTTCCACAAACCTACTATAATGTACCTATTGTGCACAAAGCACTGTGTCAGGCAGTGGATTTAGATGTTTAGATAAGCCAGAAAATATGGTACCTACTTTTAGGGAACTTACAAGCTAATAGCTCTATGGTCAAGTCATCCATGCTATGTGCTGGACACCGTATTCAGCACTAGGGGCAAAAAATGAGAAGTGTACTGGATTTAGGATCAGGAGACACTTGAATGTGAGTCCTGCCTTTGGCAGTTACTAACTGTGTGCCCATAGGCAAGTTGTAACTTCTCTGACCCTCAATTTCCTCATCTGCAAAATATCTCCAGTACCTATCATGAAAGCTTTTTATAAGAATCAAAGATCACGTATGTATGCATGTGTTCATATGCATGTGTGCCATTTTGTAAATCTAAAAGCACACATCAGTATCAATTATTATGATGATATTTAGAACATAGATGGGGTCCTTTAACAACATTTTTTGTCCTTTCCATGAGATTTTAACTATTCAAGTTAAAACACACACTGTTCAGAAAAAGCCCCCACTAAACCTAGCACTGAATTTAAATATAATTTGCTGTGTGTTTGCCCTTTGCTTCAATCAAGTTTCAAATCCTGACCTAGTTTACAGGTAAAAATAAGAGATCAAACTGCTCTTTTCTGTCTCTTTTGATTTTCAGAAATACTTTCCCAGTCAGCCTGTTTCACTAAAGTCTTCTTTCAATTCTGCCTGTCTTCTTGCAATCCTTGACCTTTGCTTCCCATGCAGTTTTCATTTCCAATGACTGTTTGATCTCCGCCGTAACATCATCATTCATCTTTAGCTAGCAAAATTTTTAAAAATCTTTTTGACAAATTTCCCAGACTCTTGTCTGGCTTTCATCTCCTTTTTGGCTGGCTTTGATTTCTGCTAACATGGAAGCCACATTCTCTGTATGTTTTCAAGTCAGAATCAGAGCTCTTGTCCAAGTTAAAATTCAGTATCAAGATATTCATCTGTCATTCTCAATCTTTCCTGGCTGTGGCTACATGACACCAAAACATCTGGATGAAAAAGAGAAAAGTTAGCTAATCTTTGGCTTGTAAACTTCAACAAGACATTTTTAAAATGTCTGTTAAAATGCACAAAGTACATATTAGGTGTTAAGTGGGAAAATGTTTTTAAACTTCAAAATACAACATAAATATTAGCCACAATTGTTACCGAGGTCATTACTTAAAATTTCAACAGACATTTAAACTTTCTTTTCTTTGGGGAGTTTTAGGGAAATAGGAATAGGAATAGGCACTTCTGATTCTAAATCTGTGACCCTGTGAGCTATAAAACAGAATAATCCCTAGCAATTATTTGACATGTAGGTGGCATAATGCAGTGGTTCTCAGATACTTTGGTCTCAGGATGCTTTTATTGTCTTAAAAATTATTGAGAATCACAAAGAGCTTTTGTCCATGTGGGTTATATCAATTGATATTTACCATATTAGAAATTTTTGGCAGCTAAGTAATACAGTGGATAGAGTGCCAGAATAGGAGTCAGGAAGACCTGAATTCAAACATGGCCTCAAACACTCACTAGTCGTGTGGCCTTGGGCAAGTCATTTTACCCTGTTTGCCTCAATTTCTCCAACTGTAAAATGAACTGGAGAAGGTAATAGGAAACCTCTGTAGTATCTTTGCCAAGAAAACCCCAAATAGGGTCATGAAAAGTCAGACACCACTAAAATGACTCAACAACAACAAAAACAACATATTGGAAATTTAGATGTCTTAGCACTATTATAAAAATAGTATGGTCTTCATGGATCTCCCAACAGGGTCTTGGAGCTCTCCAGGGTTCCTAAGACTACATTTTGAAAACCATTAATATAGAGCTGAATTTGAAGTGAATAAGGTCTGAATCTAATCCTGACTCACTGCTAGTAAGTACCTGAAGCTGAATTTGAACTCAGGTCTTCCTGACCACATTCCCAGCATTCCATCCACTGTACCACCTAACTGCCTTGCTAGGATATTACCTTCACCATTGAGGGGCAAGCCAAGTTGAGTAAAGGCACAATTTAGAAGCAGAATAGAGAAGCACCTTGATATATCGACATATCCAGCTGAGATGCTATCCAATGAACTATTACTCCAGCACAGCATGGGTCAGCTCAGTTTAGTAATGGAAGCATTTACTTAATTTGTTCAACACAAAAGCTATGCTCATCAAGGAACTGCTATGGATAGTTTCTAAAAGAGGTACCTACAGTGGCCACTGAAATTGACCAAAGTTTTGTTAGCTTTTCCTATCAACTGTCTATTTTTTTGGAGAAGTGAATGAGTTAGATGGCACAACAAAATCAGAATTGAAGATGGATAGGTCAGGAAGTGCAGAAGGTAACAGAAGCAAAGGGTAGAGTAATAACCACGGTTAATCAATCATTCAATTAGCAGACCATGAAGTCAAGATTAGGTCTGGAGGCAAGTGTATCCTGAATGTAGAGATAGATCAAGGGAATAGAAGGGGTTAAGGGAAGGGAGGTCATAATAAAAGTATTATTAATATTGTCAACATGAATATTTAAGACTCCCAGTGTTGATAATTCATGGGAGTAGAAAGAAAAAATGCAAGCTAAGAGTTAAATTGATGATGGATCTAAGTCATAGATTTGGAACTATAGGGGACCTGAGAGATCACCTAACCTAACTCCACTTTAAAGATGAGAAAACTGAGACCCACAGAGGTTTAATTCAAGGTCACAGACTCATGGAAAAATATGGGCCCAATATTTGGGGAATGAAGAAACAAATTAAAATAAATGGATGTCAAATAAAACCATTTAAGAAGCTAGATTGAGAGGAGAACCTAGAGGTTGGTAGATGCCAATGATAAGGATGGGACTAGGGTGGTCTAATCCGACTACACAATACTGGCATCTAGCAAGCATCAATGCAAAGTGTGTCTGACTTTGTAACTTTCTATCTGGATATTTTGATAGTATGCATACACAGCTTCTGCAAGGGCTAAAAGTTGCACAAGGAAGAGTAAGGGCAAAGGATTGACCTTGCACAGAATGTGGCAAAGAAAGCTACATAATGCCTCCAAAGGTACAAAAATTCAGCCTCTCAAAGTTCTTATAAACAGCAACAGCAGCAATAAATCTTCAAATTTAAGCAATATTTCCAGGGAAATTGGACAAATCATCTTCTATATCTTTCCTTTTGTCAGGCTCTTACCCAAGTCATCTCTAGTAGATATGGACAAATCGTACTTTAATGATACCCAGAAGGGAGATTTTAAATTCTTCCTCACTGACATTTATTTCCTTCTGCCTCTTAAGTCTGAGCTGAACAGACAATAAATAAATATATTTATTGTAACAAAAATGGAGCCATCAACATGATTAATCTTTTGTTTTTTAGTACATTTTCTACTTGGGATAGTGTTGGAGGACTGGCCTTGGAAACAGAAAGACCTGAGTTTGAGTCTTACAGCTGACACTTAATAGATGTGACACAATGAAAAGTCACAGCTTTTCAACATGGTAAATTACCAATTCAGTGTAGTGAGGAGCTGATGGGGAGGGAGTTCCTCCATTTCAATGAAATCTCTGGTAGGTCTAGACTAAAGATTTTTTTTCAACTTTTCTAAATTTTTCTAATTTCTAATTTTCTACGTTAGGAATTTCTAGGAATTTAGGAATTCTAAATGTCTAATTTAGAAACAATTCTAATTCCTAAATTTTCAAATTTCCTCAATTTCCTAAATTTAGCACTTGGATGATTTACTATTCTTTTCAAATCATCCAAGTGTTGAATTTAGAGATGTCATGGATTTGACTATGATTTAACTTTGCTTCATTCCCCCTCCTTCTCCTCATTTCTCCAATTTTACAGAAATTTTTTCATTGGCTTGTCTTTGCACCTAAATTTATGGTATTATCTAGTTGAAAAATTTAACTAAGATTACTAACCCATTAAAGGACACATGCTATTTTTCTAAATCTTCTTCCCTTTCCATACTCCAGGTTTGATAATGATAAATTTAAAAAAGATTTAATTAATAATAGTAAATAATAAACAAAAAGACATGGTGGATTTAAAATCTAGCCTTGGAATTAGGAAGATCTGGATTCAAGTGCCATCCCTGCCACAGACTTAATACCACGTCAACTCTTTTAAGTCTGTAAGTTGTGAAGAAAATACTCATTTACATTGGTGGAGAATGTTTCTCGCCAGAAGCTTATCACCCTGATGAAATCATAGATCTGGTAACATCTCCCTGCTGCTGTGCTTAAAAAATGAGTAATAGATAAGCTGTCCTATGTATGAGCATAGCACTAGAGTTTACCCAGGAAGGAATACCTCTTCCACTCAGCTGTTTCTCCTAATTCATCAACCAAGATTTGGTGATTGGAAAGCACCAATGCTAAAGGTTGAGCGTTGGCCATAACATTTCTTCTTCTCCAGGTTCCACTCCCGACTTTCTGGCCTCCTTTCTCCAACATTACAAGTTGTCTTTTTATCCTAGAAGACGCCTCCGCCCCCAAGATCCAACAGCCTTCTCCCCCTGGAAAATCTCTGAATCTCTCTAGTCCCTTCCTTTGATTGGTCAGCTCCCCATGGAACATCTGTTTTAAAGAAAGTGCCCAAGGGTAGTCATATTAACTCCTTCAATCTACGTCTGCAGATTTCTTTCTCTAGGGTGCTACTCTCGCACTCTGCCTATCTTCTCCTTCATTTTCCTCTCCCTGCACCCCCTTTCTTATATATGTTATATTTCTGTATTAAAATATAAACTCCTTAAGGGAAGGGACTGTCTTTTCATTTGTATCTGTATTGCCAATGCTTAATATAGTGCCAGATACAGTGTAAATGCTCAACAAACATTTGCTGACTTGACTTGTTTAATAAAAGTAAGCTATTAGATTGGCAGAGCGCCAAACTGGAAATCGGAATACCTGGCTTCTATTCCCTGCTCCCACACCAACTCTGGACGTCTATTCCTTTCTCTGTCAATTAGGAGTGGGGGGAGAGGGGGCATTGGGCTAGGTAATGTTCAAGGTCTTTTCCAGCCCTAATGTTTGTGTTCTGTGAGATTTGGGTTCCACTGGACTCCACACACCTCAATTCAACCACAATTTCAGTAAAAAATGAATTAACCTTTCTTAATCACCTTGGACAAATCACTTCTCTTTGCTAGGAGTTTAGTTTCCTCCTCTCTAAAATGAGGGTTTTAGATTAGGTGATCCCTAAATTCCCTTCAGGAAGCAGCTCAGTGGCTCAGCCAGTACGACTTGGAGTCAGGAAGACCTGAGTTCAAATGTGATCTCACATACTAATTGAGTGATCTTGGGAAAGTCACTTGATCTCTGCTTGCCTTAATCCACTGGAGAAGGGAACGGCAAACCATTATATCTTTGCCAAGAGAAACTATGGACAGGGTGACATGGTTCATGGGGTCACAAAGAGTAGAATGTGACTTAACAACAAAGTTTCCTTAATATTCTAACTTGAAATTTGGGCATTGGAGATGAGGGGTAATATGGATTTAAGGTCTTTTATGAGTACCTTCCACAAGTACCAAACAGTTTGCTATAAGAGTTACCTTTCTATACCTTCCATACCCCAATCAGGTTTTTTGGTGTCGAATACAAAGAAACAGCTGAACTTAGCACTTTTTTATCATGATTAATTTATTAAAGTACAAAGCTACCAGATGATCTTTTTTCTCTCCTGAGAAGCAACATCATGGGATTCTGGGGTTGTCACAGGAACAGAGGTTGATGTCCTGGGATTTCTGTCTCATCACACACTGCTGAGTATCCCCACCCCACCCTACTCCTCACCCCTAATTCCATTAAACTAAGAGAAAGTGTCATTTGATTGTTCTAAACATGATATATGGTATTCACCTTAGACATAAAAATTGCTCGTTCTGTATTATAAGGATAAGTGATGAGAACTGAGCCTTGCCTATTATCTTAGAAGAATAAATCTCAGCAATTTAGTAATTACTAATCACAAGATAGGGAGGTGTGAGTTAGATAGTAGTACAGTTAGATTCAGAATTGGGTAAATAAGCAGAACCAAGAATGATGATTAATGGATCTGCTTCAAGCTAGAGAAAAGTCTAATACTTGAATTAGACAAATCAACTAATCAAATACAAGATGGAGAGGAAGTGACTAGAAAGACCTAGAGGTATAAATGGACTGCAAGTTCAATATGAGTTAACACTGTGATTGTTCAGACAAAGCTATTGTGATCTTGGATTGCATTAAGAGAAGCAGAATGTCCAAAAGAACAGAAGTGATTTTCCCATTATATTTCACTCTCGTTAGAATATATTTATAGAACTGTGTCAGATATGAGTGTCATATTCCAAGAGCATGGACAAGCTGGAGTGCTGTTGTTCAGTTGTTTTCAGTTTTATCCAACTCTTTATGACCCCATTTGGGACTTTCTTGGCAAAGATACTGGAGTAGTTTGCCCTTTCCTTCTTTAGCTCATTTTGCAGATGAGGAAATTGAGGCAAACAGGGTTAAGTGAATGGCCCATACAGCTAGTAAGTATCTGAGATCAGATTTGAATTCAGAAAGACTAGTTTTTCTGACTCCAGGTGTAGTACTCTATATACTGAGCCACCTAGCTGCCCTTGCCAGAATACTCCAGAGAAGGACAATCTAGATAATGAATGAACCGCAAGTCAAGGATGGTTTGTTTGAAGGAGTCAAAATATTTATCCCAGAGAAGAGAAAACTCTGAGAATGAGGGATGAGGTGGGAAAGATGATGGTAGCTATTATCAAGAGTTTGAATAGTTGTCATACGGAAGAGGGATTAAACATTATGCTTGGACTTGGAGGGCAGAATTAAAGCAGTCAATAAGTCAAAAGGCTTCCCTTCCCACTAAGCTATTTATCCTGAATTGTGAAAACTGTGACTGGTTCTTTGGAAAGACCAGTGATGAGACTGAAACTTGACTATACCAAAAGAATATATTTCAGCCACTTGACCAAAAGAGGCCTGGGAGTCAGGAGACCTGGATTCTACTCCTTGTTCTGACCTAGATTTTTTACTTTTTAAGGGATTTGAAGAAAGGATGGGTAAATAATCTTAGTCTTTGACATGCAACTGACTTTTGTTGGCTATTTGGCTGGGTATGGTGGCTTATAGACCTCAGGAGTATGCACAAAAAGAGTTTCATCCTGGCCTTATTGGCAAGAGCCTTTCTAACCACTGTACCCCAGTCACAGAGTGACCATAAGGGCAACAGAGATGCTAGCAGAGCTAGTAATGACTGGGAGGAATGGAAAAATGAAATCTGACACACAACAGAGAGAAGTAGAGAGCATTGTGATGATGTCATCAAAGGATACTGGCCACTGGACAGAATCAGAGGTGTAACAAAAGTGCCATATGTGAGCCTAAGCCACATATGTCCCTTACATGTGCTCTGCAAATGTGTGCATGTGGATTTTTGGTGTGTCCCCCCCTTTATACATGTTTCATGGCTAAATATGTTTCCTACATGTGTATCCTCTAAGCATGTTCCATGATCACATGTGTTCTAAGTACATGTGCCCAATTCCATTGGTGGTAAGGTTAACCTGTGGGTCAGAATATCCTATGTACACAAGGGATGGGAGTGTGGAATCTTGACAAGTCATTTTATTGGCTGTATTGTCTAAAAGTAGAATGAGCTGCTTTGAGAAATGGAGGATCTACAGTCATGGGAGGTCTTAAAGCAGAGGCTGGATGACCACTTGTTGGGTATGATAGCATGAGAATACCTTCTACATACACACTGTAGGACAGGACCACTGACCGAGGCCTGTTCTAACTTCCAGATTCTCTGACTGAAATAGCTCTTTGTCCTGTGGCTGGTTGGTAGAAGTAAACACACCAGTGGAGGATTATGAACTGTGGTCTTGAGGGGGTTGCTAATGCACAGAATGTCTTGAATTGGGGGCAGCTTTTCTGGAGCTCTACTGTGAAGGAGGGGATTACCTAAATGATACTGATATTTATTTATAGTCTGGTTTACTTTATTTTTTGCCAATACTCTGTCTTATTTGGGTTTTTTGTTCTGTTTTGTTTTGCTATTTACTTTGTGGGCATTTAGTTTCTTTCATGTTTCCCTTAAAGCTATGAATCTTCACCATTTGTTGTGAATCTATTGGGCAATTTGGTGACTCCTTCTCAAAATAATATTTTTAAAACATTCATTTAGAGGTTAGTGAAAATGGAGATGTAAATTTCTTTTCCTATTCAAGTTCATGGATCTCCTGAGATCTCTTCATGGACAGTGAACTCTAGCTTATAAGACTGGCCATGAAGCTCTCTCTGGACAGCCACGGGTGACCATAGAGACAGGGTTTGTCACCCCCTCCTAACTCTGGTGAGCCCAACACTCTACAGGCTATAGACTCTTCTTTGTAGAACAGGCAAAGGAGAAACCGTTGCAATAAGGGAGCCCAGCTTAGTCTCATGTCTCTTGGTGCTGGCCATTACTATTCCTCTGGGCACAGGACTTTTCTTCCCTGGGCTAATTGTGTGTATAAGGAATGCCTCTCTCTCGGGCACAGTCAGGCCACTAGGAGCACAGCCAGAATCTTTCCCCCTGCTGAGATTCCAAAAAAGACTCTTCTCCTCTCTTTTTTCTTCTTTGTGACTGAGGAATGCATTGAGGATTATACAGTAAGAAGAATTGGCTCCATTAACTGAATGCTTATTGAATCAAATTGAATTATTAATCCAATTCTGCCACTGTGCAAATGGTACTTCAGAGCACTATTTAATAAATTACAGTTTCAGCATGCTATTTGCAGAGATATTAAACATCTTCATTACTGAAGGAAGAAAAATGAGAGATGGAGGGACTGGCCTTGTCATTCAGTGGAACAATTGTTCAATTTGGAAATACAACTAAAAGTTTTCTTTTGGCCGATACGTTTTTTGGAAAAATCATTTTTAAATCTATCTGTGATGAGGTTTTTCTTTCCTTCTTCCTCCCCCTAAGCTGGTACAGAAGATCAGTAAACTTGAAAGCCTGCAATCCTAAGGAGGACATTACTGAATATTAGCTAATGGTTTTATATGACTTTAGGGTTTACAAGGTGTTTTCCTGGCATTCTCATTTGATCCTTACTGCAGCCCAGTAGGGTAATAACAGGTGCCATTATCTCCCATTCTGAAGGAGAGAAAGCAGAGAGGCTCCATTCTCTTACCATCATTAGCGGCCTCAGGGCTCAATCCAGTTGCCAACCCCTTTCTTGATTCCTCTAGCTGTTAATATGCCCTCTCTCCACAAATAAATTTGTATTTTCTTGACTATTTACATACTGAAATTGCCAAAAGAATGTAAGCTCTCCATGGAAAGACATACTGAAGCAAAGTAAACTGCTCTGAGAAATGATATATACAATGGCATTGACAACATAAATAAGAAGAATTACAAAACAACTGAAATTGAATGTTGCTAAATTGTAAAGACCAAGTTTGGCCCCAAAGAAAAGATATAGGAAAACACCTTCTCCAACTCCTGTGGGAGTGGAGTAGTCTCTAGGTGAAGTTAATTGCATATAATTTTTTTTCAGTGCATTGAGATTGGTTTTTATTTTTTTTCACCTCTTCCTTTAGTTTAATTTTTAAAAAAAGGTATTTGTTATAAGGAAAGGTTCTCTGGAATGGCTAAAGATAAAAATGTGTTGATTGTTTTTGTTTAATTTTTTTCTTTAAAAATTTTTATTCTTTGTATAAGGGATAGCTCTCTGAGAAGGAGGAAGGATACAAAAGGAAATACAGGTGATAGAATGCCAAAATAATAACTTTATCTTGTTTTCATATCAACTGCATTCTACCCTATATCTTTCCCCTTCCTTCCATAGACATCTCTCATAACAAAGAATTTTTGAAAAGGAGGAAGAGAAAAAATTCAGCAAAATGGATCAAGTCAAAAGAAAGCTGATGTTATATTCAACGTCTGCACCCAAAGACCACTCACCTTTGCAACAGAATAGGGAGAAGTATATCCCTTCATATATTTCTTCCACAGGGCCAAGATTGATTTTTATAATTTCACATTTACTGTTTCATACTATTTTTCTTTCCATTTACATCATTTAGTGTCATTGTGTAAATTGCTTTTCTCATTCTGCTTATTTCTATTTTGTATCAGTTCTCATAAGTCTTTCCAGGTTCATCCACATTCTTTCAGAAACGTAGCATTCCATTATGTTCACGTACTATTTATTTATTTAGTCATTTCCCAATTGAATGGGTATTTTGTTCTACTTTAAATATTCTGGCCTATATGGAGTCTTCTTTTCATCCATGGCCTCCTTGGGGCATAGATCTAGCAATGGATTTTCTGAGTCAAAGAATCTGAGCATTTTAAAACATCTTTATTTGCCTAATTCCAAACTGTTTTCCCACAATGGTTGCACTAAATCATAGCTCTACCAACAATACATTAATGTGCCCCTAGGTGTTGTGAAAAACAAATTTTATCAATAAGAAATCTGTTTTAAATGTAAGCTTCTGGAGGACAGGGATTGCTTTACTTTCTTTATATCCCAACAGAGAGACTATAGCCTATAGTGTATATAGACTATAGCTTGCAGTCTCTCTGTTGGGATATAAATGCATTTATATAGGAGGCACTTAACAAATATTTTTTTGTGGTTAAGTTGTTTATCCAATATTATTCAGCTAGTGCAAGGAAGAGGACTTGAACCAGGTCTTAACACTGGATTTTTTCTTTTCACTATACTTGATGGCTCCCTAAAGACAAGGGCCCTGAAATTCAAAGACCATAAGGATTGTACATTTTAGAGCTGAAAAGGACTTCAAAGAATTCATCTATTCCAATCCCCTTGTTTTACAGATAAGAAAACCAAGGCCTAGTAAACCTGAGTGATTTGGCTAAGTCAAAACAAATTCAGTCCTCTTTCTAATAAACCTCTCTGTTGCCTTGAATAGGGCTGATATATAAGAACATCTGATAGATGGGTAATTTGAATGAGTCATTTTCAGTCATGTTTGACTCTTTGTGACCCCATTTAAGGTTTCCTTGGCAGAGATACTGGAGTGATTTGCCATTTCCTTCTCCACCTCATTTCCAGATGAGGAAACTGAGGCAAACAGATTTAAATGACTTGCCCAGGGTTACTAGGCTAGTAAGTGTCTGAGGCTAGATTTGGACTCAGGAAAATAAGTCTTCCTGACACCAGACCCAGCACTCTATTCAGTGAGCCACCTAACTCCTATTATGATGTCAAGTTCTTGTCATTTTCCATACTGATGCCAAGATCCTATTAAGGTTCAACAGAAAAGGCAAGTTTATATTACACAATTCCGTGGACACATATTTTTCTCCTAAGGCTGGAAAAAAGAGGGAAATGAATCCTCTTTTTCATTTTCTGAGCATATTTTTTAGTGACTAGGGAAACTATTTCATCACTTAGAATTCTGGCAACACCAAGATTACTGCAGGTCTTGGAAGACTTATATTACTGATTGGTATTTATCTCAGATTGGACTTCATGCTAGTAGAGAGTACATGCATTAATATGTTATCTGTGAGACTGGGAAAACTGAATCTGGTCATTACATAGTTATCTAAGGAATACATGACCTAGTAAGATGTACCCTGGCATGAAACTGAAGAGGTGGGGCATTGGATCAGTCATTTTGAGAAAAGAAATTATGATTGGGAAAGTCTTAAGCAAGGCCAAAAAGAAAGTTGAATCATGAAAAGGTGGATCAAGTGTTTGTGTATTTTGTTTACATGGTGACAAACATCTAGATATTTTGAAACATTCTAATATTTCACACTGCATGGACAAAAATATGTGGATGTGTTTCTAATTTTTCTCTTGAATTTTTCAACAGCTCCCTCTTATATGTGTAGGAAAAGACTGATGTCTTACTGAATTTAACAGTTTCTTATCTGAGTTTCCTTATTTATGCATGGTCAATTGTTGTCTGGTAGGCCCATAGACATGTTCCTACTTTGCTAGCTTAATATCAGAAATCTATCTTGATTCTTTGGGGTTTATCCATTCCTTTAGACTGTCCCAAACACTATAGTTAGTTACTATTCCTAGGCATTTTTCCCCTCTCCCCCCTCCAATTTATTCCTCAGTAGAAACCTCATAGAATTGCTATAAACTTGACCTGCTGGACATGGGACTGTGGGATCTTAGGATCATAGACAACAAAGCTGAAAGGGGCTTCAGAGGTCTCCTTGTCTAACCCACTGCTTTTATAGATAAGGAAACTCAAGCCCAGAGAGTTTAAGTGATTTTTCCCAAGTCACAGCACAGGAGGATAGATTGGGAAATTGACTAATCTATTCCATTTCTTCAAACAGAACTATACTTTCCAAGTATTGCCCTAAGGGGATAATGAGACTTCTGAGCATCAGGGCAGTATAGGCCAATAGATTAAGGCAATGCTAGGAGTCTTGTTCTTAGGTGTCTTTCCTTGAGTGTCTGTATTTCACTGAGCTATGTGGGTGTGGGTATCAATAACCACTTCCAACCTTTAAAGCCTCTATCCTCCCAGAGGGCAGCTAGGTGGCCCAGTGCATATAAAGTGTTAGACCTGTGACTAGAAAGACTCATTCATATTCCTGACTTCAAATCTGGCCTCAGATCTTACTAGCTGTGTAATCCTGGGCAAGTCATTTCACCCTGTTTGCCTCAGTTTCCTCTGAGGAAGCTGGAGAAGAAAATGGCAAATCACTCCAATATCTTTACCAAGAAAACCCCCAATGGGGTCATGAAGAGTGAGACACAACTGAAAACAACAGAACAACACAACCATCCCAGAACTATGGGGCAGTGAAGCACAGTACGCTACCACAATTGGAGATGAGTCATCAGAAACACTGAGAAGAAAATGAATTCATTTACAATGAGAAGACAAACATCATTGTATTCTTAAGGCTGTTTATTTTTATTTTTGGTTATTCTGAATTTGAAAACACCAACAAAAATGAGCATTACTGTTTAGAAGAAAGAACAAAAAAAAGGATGAGATATACAACTCTTGGTCTCAATTGTATATAGGTTATGGACATACACATATTTACGTATATACATAGATAAATAAATATATGTATATATAACAAATTGACCCTATTGTTGTCAAAGATGTACTGCTTATTTCTATCTTCCCCTGAACTCCATTCTGTTTTCTTCGGTGAATTTTTTAGAATTCTTCAATGCCACTCCTTTCTTTTCTTTTCTTTCCATTTTATTTTCACTCCATTCTTCTCTCCCCACCACAATCTGTTCTTGTAATAAAGGAACATAGCCCTATAAAACCAACCCACAGATTGGCCATGTCCAAAACTAAGTGCCTCATTGAACAGGTGCAGTCCATTACGTCTCTCTTAGAAAGGAACATTTCATTATCAGTCCTCTGGTGTACCAGTTGGTTATTGCATTTGTCATAGTTCTAAGGTTTTCAGAGTTACTTTCTTTACTAGATTGTAGCCATTGTAAAAATTGATTTCCAGGTTCTGCTCATTTTACTCTGTACCAGTTCATATAAGCTTTTCAAAGTTTTTATGAATCCATCTTTTTTATCGTTTCTTAAGTACAATCCCATTGCATTCATATACCATAATTTGTCCAGCAATTTCTCAATATTTGGGTACACACACCACTCCCTTAGTTTTCAGTTCTTTGCTACAACAAAAAGTGCTGCTGTGAACGTTTTGTGTGCATGAGTTCTTTGACCTCTTTGGGGTATATGCCTAGTAGTGGTATTTCTGGGTGAAAAGGTATTCATAATTTAGTGACTTGTGTGACAAAAGTCCAAACTGGTTTTCAGAATGGCTGTTATCAAATCATAGCTTCAACAACAGTACAGCATACTTACTTCCCACAGTCACTCCAACAACAGTCATTACCCATTGTCATCTTTGCCAGATGGATGGGTACGAGATGAAACCTCATGTTGTTTTAACTTGCATTCATCTCGTTACTGATTTAGAGCATTTTATTTTTCATGTGGGTGTTGATAGCTTAGGTTTCTTCCCTTGAGTACTATCTATTCATATGTTCTAACTATACATCAATTGAAGGATGGCTCTTATTCTTGCATATCTGAACCAGTTCCCTGTAGCATATTTTGTATTTCATATCTTTATCAGAGAAAAGATTGTTTCCAAGTTAACTCTTTCTCTTCTGGTTTCAACTGCATTGATCTTGGTTGTGCAACTATTTTTCAATTTTGCTTAATCAAAACTGGCCATTTTATTTCCTTTGGTTCTCTCTCTCTCTGTCTCTCTCCCTCTCTGTCTCTCTCTTTCTCTCTCTCTGTCTCTCTCCTTCTTTCTCTCTGTCTCTCTCTCTCTCTTTCCCTCCCCCATCTCTGTCACACATACACACACTCTCTCTCTCTCTGTCTCTTCTTTCTCTCTGTCTCTCTCCCTCTCTGTCTCTCTCCTTCTCTCTCTTTGTCTCTCTCTCTCTTTCCCTCCCCCTATCTCTGTCACACACACACACACACACACACACTCTCTCTCTCTCTCTCTCTCCCTCTCTCTGTCTCTTCTGTCTCTCTCTATCTCTGTCTCTCTCCCTCTCCCTCTCCCTTTCTGTCTCTTCTGTCTCTCTCTCTCTTGTCTCTGTCACACACACACATACATAAACACTCTCTCTGTCTCTCTCTCTCTCTCTGTCTCTGTCTGTCTCTCTGTCTCTCTGTCTCTCTGTCTCTCTGTCTCTCTCTCTCTCTCTCTCTGTCTTGCCACAACTGCAAATATTATCTCTTCTACTCCTGTAGTTCGTTTACGATGTGACTTGTTATATCTACTTCCTGTATCCACTTCCATTGTCGGTCACATTAATGCACATATAATCTTCCCATTTCTTATTTTCAACCCCCTTATCCTATTAGAACACTTCTTAAAAGTCAAAATCTGTTATTTGTATCTCTAGCACCTAGCACAGTGATTAGCATATAGTAAGCACTTAAAGACTATCTATTCAGCTCTGATCTTTTCTTTAGAAATACTTGAAAATACTCTATTCCATTTAAGGCACATTCTCTCCCATTTCCTCTTCCCCCCCAGGATTATATTCAGTCTTGTAGGCTAAATTATGATTACAAGCCTTTATCTTTTGTAATATCAGATTCCAAGATTTTTTCTCCTTTAAAACAGTGACTTCTAAATCTTCTGTGTCTGTGACTGTGACTCCTGAGTACTTGAAATCTTTCTAGTTTCTTGAAAGAAAATTTCTTTGACGTAGAAACTGGATTTTGGCTATGACATTCCTGAAAGTTTTCATTTTAGAGTTTTTAGTTTCACTTTGCTTTCTGGTTATAACAAATCTGAGTAAATATCCTTTATGATTTACTGAAATATAATGTTCAGGTTGATTGCTTGGTCATGGTTTTCAGAGAGTTATAATATAGCAAATATGTTATATTTTATTTAATTTTTAGAAATTATTTTATTGTAATATTTCTCATTGTCTCACTGAGTCATTGAGTTCTGCTTGCTTCATTCTAATTTTCCATTATTAGGCAAAATTTTTCATCTTCAGTTCTAAGCTATTTATTGTCCTTCCAAATTTTTCTCTCAGAGTTCTTAGGGGATAGGTAGTGGACAATGATATGATTAGTACAGAACAAGCATGGGGAACCTGCAGCCTCAAGACCATATGTGATCCTCTAGGTCCTCAAGTGCAGCTCTTTGACTGAATCTAAACTTCACAAGGTCATTGAGGACCTAGAAGGCCACATGTGGCCTCGAGACTGCAGGTTCCCCACCTCTGGTATAGAATATTACTAAGTGAAGAAACTCCCTTTACCAGTGGGGGTCAGCCCCTCCTCTTCAGCTTAGAGTATTATTGTGGAGAGCACAGACAATGTAAGTGATTTGCCCAGAAGTGGTACTTGAACCCACTTCCAATTGGCTTAAAAGAAAGCTCTCTATCTGCTATGACACCAGAGCCCTTATTTCACTTATAATTTCATTTTTTAACTTCTTGCTTCATTTGGACATCATCCCCACATGGTTACTGCTTCTGCTTAGCGTTTGTAGTCCCCATCCCTTCCTTTCAGTTTTTTCTTTCACAGACTGTGGATGTCTCTTTTAAAACCCCTGTGTATGACTTCACCATCTGCCTTCTGGCGCAGAGATCCTCAAAATGCAGATCAATCTCAGCACAAAGAGGGAATGCCTGTCCCACTGAAGTACAAAACTCAAGTTGCCAGTCAGTTTGCAAAACCCTATTACATATCCATATCTTTATAGATATAGACATAGAGATAGTTTGCTGTTATTTCAGCTTCAGTTATATCAGCCTCTTTGTGACCTCATTCTAGGGGTTTTCTTGGCAAAGATACTGGAGTGGTTTGCCATTTCCTTCTCTAACCCATGTTACAGATGAAGAAACTGAGGCCACCAGGGTTAAGTGACTTGTCCAGGGGTCACATAGCTAGTAGTAAGTGTTTAAGGCCAGATTTGAACTCAGAAAGTTGAGTCTTCCTAACTCCAGCCAGGCACTCTATCAACTGTGCTACCACTTAGTGTCCCCTACTGTCCTTGACAAGGTTCAAATAAGTCACTCAGAGCCTAGCAGGGGAAACCTTTATATCTCATCATCTTGGTTGCCTGCCTTTTTACATTCTATAATCTCACTAGGTAGACTGAGAAGACTCAATTGCTCCCCTGATCATTCCTCCAAACCCTTTTGTTTTTTTCCAAGCATTTTAACAAATGGTACTCCATTTTGTCCCTGGAAGTTACGTAGCATAAACTTGAGAGTGTGGTGCTCCTCTTCAGAACCTAGACTGAAACCTTTGTACATGCTGCGAGTGCTTAATGTAGGGAAGGGCTAGATGGCACTGGGAGCAGGGACTGAGCTTTCATTCATTAAAGAAGCGTTATTTGTATTGTCCTGAGACTTTCTAACTCAACAGCTTATCTTTAGCTTCATTTATCCTTCTGCCATCTGCTCTCCTCCCGCTTACATGCAGCACTAGTGGTTTCTTTTGTCTAACTAAATTTGCCAATAGTTGATCATTTTTCTTGTCGTGGTCATAATATTTACGTTCCATGTGGCAGGCTCTTCTAGGGCTTGGCAGAAAAATTATTTTCTGAGTTTTTCTCATTTTTTTTCAAGGCTTTATTTGTCTACAGAAAGACTTTTCTAAAACAAGATAACTGCTCTTTCAGCTCTCCTCAGACGTCTAGCACTGGGCCTGGTATATTGTAGTTGCCTAATAGATGTTTATTTACTGACTCTCAATAGTGCTGGTTGCATAGATAGTGAATGTTAGAATCACTTACAAGCTTTCAAGATTACTGCTGACTCTTTATATCAGCTGAGGTAGCAGGACTGGAAATATGAAATGGAAGTTAAGTGGCACAGTGGACAGATCCATGAGTGTGAAAACAGAAAGACTCGTGTTCCTAAGTTCAAATCTAGCCTCAGACACTTACTAGCTGTGTGACCTTGGGCAAGACACCCAACCCTGTTTACCTCAGTTCCTCATTTAGAAAATGAGCTGGAGAAGGAAATGGCAAACCACTCCAGCACCTTTGCCAAGAAAACCCCAAATGGGGCCACAAAGGGTCAGACAGGACTGAAATGACTCAACCACAATCATAATAACACCCACCACAACGAATTTTAGCCAATCTTACGCCTTAATTCTGCATCTATTATCAGGCCAACTTTTAACCTAATATTTTAGGCTTTTCTCCCCTGTTAATAATTTTTGCTCTAAAATTCATGATCTATCCTTTGACCATTCTTTGGCACAAACTCCCAAGAAGGACAAAGAGTAAAAGAAAATTTTTGTACACAGCAAAATATTCATAGCAGCAAGAATCAGTGTAATTTAGCATACGCATATATATGCATAGTGTATGTGATGTATATGAGAAAACCGCCCAGTGGCCAAGTGGGATGATGGGAAGTGATGGCCAAGGAGAGATATTTTTGGTTTGGGTTGATTTGGAGCATATTTTTGTGTTGGGTTTCTTCCCTATGTTCAAATTTGTAAACTGGCAAGTATATGGTCGCTACTCATCAACTGATTGAAACCCCTCTTTTTTAACTGGGACGAAATAGCCTGGAGAATTACAGCTCTGTAGCATAAATTGAGGCATAGCCAAGCCCCCTTTGTTCCCACTTCTTTTCATCATTTTAAAATGATGCAAAAAATACTCCAAATCATTACCAAGTGGAGAAATGCAGATTAAAGCAATTCTGAGGCTCTGCCTCATATTCATCAGTTCAGCAAAAATTACCCGAAGTATGACAAATGTTGGAGGGGCTACGGGGAAATGGGCGCATAGACGCACTCTTGGTGGACCTGTGAAGTCTGGAAAGCAATTCAAAATTAAACACAAAAAATTCCTACGGAGTCCTTCGACCCAGCTATACCTAGGTCTGTACTCAAAAAGAATGAAAGAAATAGGGACACAACACAGAACTGGAGACCTCCCTCCGGGGTGACATTGCACACACTACAGACCACTTGAAATGAAAGGGAAAATAGAGGAGAAATTAAGAAAACAGATCCCAAGCCTGGCACATGACATAAGTGATGAGGTGTGGGGTTGGGAGACAGCCTTCTATTATTTGGACATCTGCTGGTGAATTCTCTCCTCCTAAAGCAGAGCAGTCAATAATTTATTGATTTACCTTAGCGATAAGTTTGCCCTTCAAAGCGTAGAGAAAATAAGGAGGAAAAAGTTCTATTCCTCTCCACCGAGGAGGGACCATTTGCTAGGGTGGCAATACCTGACATCTTGGAGGGACCGTTTGCTAGAGTGGCAATACCTGTCATCTTTTAGGCAATTGACACTCATTTTTTTCCACAGGTAAAGACAACATATCCCTGGTGTGCTAAGGAGGAGAATTATGCCATTTGTTTAAATGGTTTTTGTTTTTAAGTAATGTGTCCTTTGACTTGCTTACTGGCAAAAGTATATCCAGTAGGGGCTGGGAGATGGTTGCTTTTAAGCTATGATTTATAGTGGTTGCTAACTCACAGCATGTCTCCAAACTGGGGAAACTATGCTAAGGGTCCAGGTGCTACAGAAACAACACCGATCTTCAGGATACAAAGTCCTTCACAGGCATTCCCTTATTCAACTTCATATTTTACCAGCTTAAAGTGAAGAATTTGGTTTAAGCTTTCCCCAGAGTGTTAGTAAGAAATAAAAAGCAGAACCAAGTTTCCTACCTGCACATAAAGGCAGTCTTTAGAGAGATACCCAAGTCCTGCAGGATTTACACGAGATGAAATTATGGACATCATCATTAGGTAATTTAAATGAACTCCAGCTTGCCAGCTGGGGGTGAGTACTACCCTGACCTCTGGAGGGCTTTTCCAGCCGAGGAGTCTGTGCTAATTATCCTCAGAGTAGCCTCCCACTTATTAGAGTTTTTTCTCTGGGGTTCAAGGTGATTTACTGATAATGGCGATCTCATTCATACAACAAACCCTGGAGACAAGTATAATCCCTGTTTGTTTGTTTTAAAGAAGGCTTTTTTAAAAAATCAAGACAAATTAAGATAGAGAGAGGAACAGCTTTGTGGGATAAAAAGCAGTTAGACTGATCTTGAAAGAGGGAATAATGAATTCAGTGTTGCAAACTATGAAAAAAAAGAAGAAAAACTTGCCTAGGTGTCAAACCAGGTCACTGGAGCATCTTATCTTGACTTCAAAGTTCTAGCCTCTGTATCAAACTTAGGATTTGGGGAGACCTGGGGGGCTTAGTGTAAATTCCTAGATAGACGTTGATAGAAGAACCCACCTTCCTGCTCCCCTTCACAGCATTTGGAGCTAGAAGAGAATTGAGCAGCCCTATTTAGTCCAGTCCTTTCATTTTGCAGATAAGGAAATCGAGGCACGCCATCACAGATTTAGAGCTGGATGGAACTTTGCAGGCCATTGACTTCAATTCCACTCATTTGGACCACATCATAGATTTAGAGCTACATGGACAGTTGAGGCCAATCCTACTCATTTGGCAGAAAGGGAAACTGAAGCACAGAATGATCTGCCCAGGGTTACCCACAGAGGAAATGAACTGGGTGGAATTTGAACTCAGATCCTCCTACCTCCAACACCCTACGCATGACAGCCTGTTCGTTGTCTTCACACAAAGACTGAGCTGAGGGATACTATGGACAAGAGGGAAAACGTAGACCGCGAAGGCAGCACACAAACCCAACACACACAGACACCCTCGCGGAGCGCCGGGAGGGAGGAGCGTGGCCGTGGAGGCAGGAGAGGAGGTGGGAGGGGATGGGAAGGGTGGGGAGGAGGGGAGGGGAGGAGGAGGAGGGGGAGGAGGAGGGGAGGGGGAGGAGGGGAGGAGGGGAGGGGGAGGAGGAGAGGGAGGAGGGGAGGAGGGGGACGCGCTGACACCCAGTGTGCACAGCCTAGCGAGGAGAAAGAAGCAGGCGGAGAAAGGAGGCGAAGGCGCCGGCGCTGTCGCAGCCAGAGCACCTATGCGAGAGGCGATCGGACCGCCGGACGGCACCCGGGCGGGACCCGGCGGGCGGGGAGGAGGGCAAGGACAATGCCGCCGCTGCCGCCGCCCCGGGAGACCCAGGGGGAGCCGTGACTAGCCGTGACTCGAGCCTGCCATGGACCCGAAGGCGGGCGGGGGCGAGGAGGAGGAGGAGGACTGCGCGGACTCGGGAGCTGAGACCGGCGGGTGAGCGGGGCTGGGGTGCGGACCCCGGAGCTCCGCGGGGCGCGGGCAGCGAGCGCAGGCTCGGCGGGAGCGGGAGGTGCGGGAAGAGGCGGCGGGGCTTCCCCGAGCCCGCGGGGCGCAAGCGTCGGAGGGCGCGGGGCAGGCTTTGGAGCCTCCACTCCACCGCGGGAGCGAGGGGCGCGCTGGAGCGGAGCGCGGCGAGTCCGCCGGAGGGGTTACCCCGCTCTCGGGGCTGGGCTCTAGGTCAGGCCGGCGCCTCCGTGGGGGGGACCAGTCTTTCTCCAGGAGCAGAAGTTTTAGGGGGTCGGTGACCGTTACCAGGGGAGGAGACCCCAGGGCCCAGGCTGGGACCTGCTGTCGGGGCCTGGGGGCAGGTGAGCCCACCCGTTTGGGGAGGGGGTCTCGAGGGGAAAGAGAGCTCTTTTACCGCCCCCTCCACCGCCCTCCGTCCCCTGCCTCCGAACCCCCTGTTAGGGGGAGGAGATGCCGTGGCACTTGTTGCTGCCCTGGGCTGGCTTTCTTCTTGCCCAAGCTCCTAAATTTTGTCTGGGATGTGTGAGTTAGGGTTAGAAAAGACAGCTGTCATCTGCCACCTACAACTACACACACACACCCACACACACACACACACACACCCCCTTGTGTTGGTGCATATATATGTATACATTCACGGGGATGTGGATGTGGATGGTTCTAGGTATGCATACATGTTAGATACGACAAATCAGGGTATTTTTTGTCTTTGTCTGGCTTTAGAGTGGGGCTTTCGTGCAGACTTCCTGGCCATCCCCTCCCCCCAGCCCTCCCCACCTCAGCTGAATCATTAGTGTCTCCCTCCCTTCCTGAGTCACAGACTCTCAACTTTTGAGATAAAGGGGAGGTGGGGAAACCTAGTACAATACACTTTTGATTATTTAAATGACATATCATTTCCTGTCAGTCAGCAAAATAAAATAATTAGCTGAAAATATCAGTAGAAGAATAATTACTCTTTTCCTAATCACCAGTGTTTTCCTGCGTAGGACAAAAGGCTGAATGCTATTGCCAGTGCTCGCTACCCCGCTCCTATCTCGAACGGGACTTCCCAGTGCTTCCCCGACCCAGTCCTCAGGATGTAGCTACCGACCTAGGATGACCCGGAGGGGAAAGGGTGGCATCTCTTCTGGAGGAGGCTTGAGGGACCGAGATCTGCTCATGAATCTTATTGTGTCCAAACTAGAGAATGACCCTGGAGTCATTTAGAACTCACTCTGGGGTTTGGCTGAACTGCAGGACAGACCTGGGGGAGTTCCTGGAGAGTGCAAGTCTTAGAATGGACTGGAGTATTTAGCACTGGAGTTGAGCTAGCCTGAGGCTGCAAGCTTTTCTTGTACTTTACCATCCCAAACTGAGAAATTTCACCATCATGGTGTTGACTGTGCTGGGGACTTCCCTGTTAGTGTTCAACTTTGGTTTCAAAAACTAATTATAATCTAAAGAGACAATGTAATTTCTAATTTTAAGCTCTTTTGTTATTTTCATAAATTTGTGAACTTTATCAACTTTTATTTTAGGGTTTTTGTTTTCTACCGCCTGTGACCTGAAATATGAATCCAAGAAACCGTAATAAGCAACCTATTCTTAGTTCTTTCAAATCTCTGACATTTCAATTCTCTTCCAATTTGTAATTTCTACTTAAAACAGACAAAAAGGGAGCTTAGCTAGGCTGATGGAAGGCACTGACCCAGATGGTGACATTATCTTTTAGACTTAGATAGTCAGCAGGACATCTGCTTATGTCTGCCAGCAATGGGCTGTTAATGCTGGTGGTTCGTTGGAGCTCTTTAGAGACCGTGGTACTAAAACTGTTGCTGCCACAGTGCAGGCTTAGGTGATGAATTTTTCTTTTCAGTATCATCCTCAAACTTTGAAGAGAGAAGTGAAAAAGATAGCATCTTTTTATATCTTTCAGTAAGATATCATTAGGTATATTTATTAGGTTACCTGGTCTTTGACACATAGACTTTATTTTCTCCTCTTTTAAACGAGTATTGGTATTTGTCTTAGTTTCATCACCAAAAGAACTATTTCTAGTTTCTCTATTTTTTTTTTCAGTTCCTTGTCACAAAGGAAAATTCCTTTGGCCAGATCTATCCTTTACATTTCTCTCCAACAATTATTGGCTACTTCAGAATTCAAATCTGTTTTCTGGTAGCTTTGTCAAGAAATAAAATTTGTTAACTTTTGGGTTGAGTTTAGGGGGATTCACCTCCTGAAAGCTTCCATAACAATTTTCTTATATGGTTTCATGGAGGTCTGTGACTTCATTCCCTCTGGTTTCAAAACATCCTCCTCCAATGAATCAGTAACACATCTATAATACGGTTTTAAAGAGTGTGATTTACTCATGTTCATACAATTCATGTGTTAGAACCTAGTCTTGAATTATAATCAATATTGCCATTACCTCTGGGAAAAGACTGCCCTATCATTCCATACAATGTCTTTGTGACTTCTTACACCATAGTTCCATGCTTTGGCCTCCCTCCACTATCTGTGTTGCTCTCCCACTAAATATAAGATCCTTGATCTCTTTCATTTGTAATCTTTTTCTTTCTCACTCGTTCCATCTTCTGCATTTTAATGAGACATGACTCCCTCCTGATGACATGGCTTCCCCACCACCTTTTCCAGTACTTGCCACGCTTCCATATCCCCATAATTCACTGCTTATAAATCAGAATTCTCTTAGCTTATTTTTATCACTTGGTGTTTGACTCATAGGCTTTCTCACTTTCTTATTTTCTTTTCTCATACTAGGGGATTTCAACATGCGTATTGATATCCCTTCAAACACCTTAACATCCAAGTTTCTCAGTTTTACTCAGTTTCCATGTTCCTTTACTCTGTCTCACATACAGATATCAAACTCTTGATTTTGCCACCACCCAGAAAGGTCTACTACTTTCTTCTTCATGGCCCCTGAAATTCTTTTTTTCTGATCATAGTCTTTTATTGTTCCATCTTTTCCTATTTGTTTTAACCCCACACTCTGCCCCCATAAATATACACACACTACTTTTTCTCCTCACTATGATCTCCATGCTCTGCACCCCTCAGTTCTTTTTCAGGCAACCATCCTTGCATTAGCTCTACTCTCCTTCCTTCCTTCCTTCCTTCCTTCCTTCTTTCTCTCATTCTCTCCTTTGTTTAACCAACTCTTGGTAGTGAACTTAATGGTGAACAACCCTTTACTATCCTCTATCTTTGAATCCCTTTCCTACATGTCCTGTTACTCATCATGCCTTGCCACATCCCAACGTCACCTGAATCTGTCTACCTCCCTGATTATTCGTGTGCTGCTGATTAGAGCTGAACAAGAAATCATGAAACTATGCAGAAAGATTTTCAAATCTTTGTTATCTAATCTCAACTGGGCCCTCACTGCAGCAAGGCAAACGTTCTGTTCTCTACAACAACTGTGTTAAATCTTTTTGTCTCTCCTTAAGCCTCCTATCCTCTCTACTGATGATCTTATTTCACCAAATATTCACCAAAAAGAGACAGAGAGAGACCATTTGTCAAAATGTTCCTTCTTCTTCACATCTTCATCCATTACCACCTTCTTTCAAGTCTCAACTGACAAGGTAGCCTTTGTCCTTACTAAAGTAAACCCTAGTGTCCTCAATCCTAACCTCTTTTGACTTCTCTAGCAAATTTCTCGTACTATCATCACTCTTTCCTCATTAATCTTCAGTCTCCCTCTACCTACTGGTTCCTTCCCTTTTGCCTATAAATATGTCCATTTCTCCTCATCTTAAAAACAAAACAAAACAAAACACTTCTCCCTGATACTACCATCCCCACTAACAATTACCCTACATCTCTTCTCCCATTTGTAGCTAAACTCCTTGAGGATGATGTTTTCCTTCATGTCTCTACTTTCTTTCCTCTCTCTCACTTCTAAACATCTGCAATCTTGCTTCTCATTTCATTATTCAATTGAAATGTCAGTCTCCAAAGTTACTAATGGTCTCAAATTGCCAATCTTAATATCCCCCTCTCAATTTTTGTCTTTCTTGGATAGAGAACTGGGCTTTGAATACCTGAAATAAAATACAACCTCAGACATTTATTAGTTGTGTGACCTTGGGCAAGTCAACCTTTGTCTCAGTTTCGTCAACTCTGTGATGAAGAAAATAATATCAATTATCTCTCAGGGTTGTGAGAATCAAATGAGATAATATTAGCACAGTGCTAAATCATAACTCCTCTTCTACCCTCCCATTTTTTCATCGTTTTGTATCATTGTCAGAGTGCTACCATCTTTCCAGATAACAAACAAATGAATACAAAGTAAACCATATACAGGATAGAGAGGAAATAATGCCTGACACATAGCGTTTATATTTATACTGTTTCCTTCCTTCCTCTCCAAAGCCTTTGACAGTGTCAATCACCTCCTCTTGGATAGTCTTTCCTCATTAGGTTTTCATGATATTGCTCTCTCCTGGTTCTCGTCTATCTAGTGACCTTCTCCAGTCATCCTGATCTATATCTTGCCATTGGATCCAGATGGCTCCAGAGGAGAAAGTGAGGCTGGTGACTTTGTACAGCTCCCTCTCACTTCAATCCAATTCACTTGTTATGTCATGGCATCACCTCCCTGATGTCATGATCCTCTTCAAGGAGGAAGGACAAACAACTAACTTTCCAACTACTCCTCAATCTCCTCTGCTGGTCCTTCATCCATGTCTTCCTCACTGTCCATGAATATCCCACAAGGCTCTCTTCTGGGCATTGTTTTATTTTTTTTGCTTTACTTTATTTAACTTGATGATCTTATAGATTCAGTTGTCTTCTCTCTGCAGCTGATATCCAGCTCTAGTCTGTCATTTGAGGTTGTCACCCATCTCCAGTGGCCTCTTGGACATCTCGTATTGAAGACATTTCAAGCTCACCATGCTTGAAACAGAACCCATAACGTTGTCCCCTTCTTTTCCTCCCATATTTCCATCTTTTGCATCACTGTCCAGAGCACCACCATTCTTCCAGGCATCTAGGCCCACAAATTCAGTGTCATCATCGAATTCTCCCTCTCACTTTCCCCACACACATACCCAATCTCTTTTCACATCTTCCTTTGTGGCATCTCATATCCATCTCTTTCTCTCTGCTCATATAGAAACAACCTTAGTTCAGAAACTTGTTTCTTGCCTGGGTTACTACAGTGACTTTCTGGTTGGTCTCCCTGCTTCAGGTCTCTCCCCACTCCAATCCATCCTTTGCTAAGCTGACAAGATGATTTCTATTATAAAATATATGTCTGACCTCACAACTCCCCTGGTTTGTGAGCTCTCTGTGTTTAGGTGACTCCCTATTATCTCTGATATCAAATATAAACTTTATTTTGGATTTAAAGCCTTTTGTATCCTAGCCTAGCTTATCTTTCCTGTATGCCTATGCTTCTCTCCTCTCCATGCTGTCTGTGATCAGACACCGACCTTGCTGCTCACATTCCCATCTTTGACTTTGCCTTGTTCCCCCAAGCCCAGGATGCTCTGCTCTCTCATCTCCAGCTCCTAATATCCTCAGTTGCCTTCAAAACTCAGAACAAAGTTCACCTTCTTGAGGAGGCCTTTTGTGGTCTATCTGTTCTACCCCTAGTCTTTCCATCCCCTTTGAGGTTATCCTTTATCCACTCTCTATATATCTTACATGTACCTAGTAATTTTGGGGGCAGCTAGGTGCATAGGCAAGAGAGTACTGGCCTAGGATTCAGGAAGATTCATCTTCATGAGTTCAAATCCAGCCTCAGACACTTATTTAGCTGTGTGCCCCTGGGCAAGCCAATTTACCTTGCTTGCCTCAGTCTCTTCATCTATAAAATGGGCTGGAGAAGGGAATATCAAATCACTCCAATGTCTTTGCCAAGAAAACTCCAAGTGGGGTCATGAAGAGAGGACATGACTGAACACCACCACCCAGTGGTTTATATAGTTTCTGTGCCATGAGAAAGTATACTTCCTGAGGCCAGGCACTGTTGTTTTTTTGTTTTAATTATTATCTTTATAATTCAGCACTATTTGACATAAAGTAGTAGTGAACTGACTCATTGAGAGCAAAGAGTATCTTGCTTTGCTATTTGCATTGTCAGTGTTTAGCACAGTGCTTGGCACATGGTTAAAAACTTAATAAACACTATGAATTCATTCATTTCATTCATAAATGACTTACCTCTAAGGCCAAATCAAGGCACCTGGTGGCTCAGTACATAGAGAGCTAGCAGTGTGGTCAGGGGGGCTCGAAGTTCCAATCTGCCCTCTGACCCATATTAGCCACGTGGTCTTGGGCAAGTCATTTTATCTCAGTTTTCGCAACTGTAAAGTGCTGATAACAATAGCAGCTACTTTGCAGGGTGGTTGTGAGGATCAGACGAGAACTTCTTTATCTAAAAGTGCTTGGCACATAATTAGTGTTTCATAAATGTTTATTCCTTTCTCTTTTGCTTCCTCCCAAATCTCCATATCATAATTACAGCTCTCATTTGTCCAGCTTTTAGAGACATCCCTCAACCTTTTTAGACTTATTCACATTAGTTACCTTTACACACGGTGTGTTTTAACTAAACTGGCCTTCTTGCTGGTGAACACCTATGACGTTCTGTGTCCCATCTCCGGTGAGTAGAAAGAACACCCTCCTCCTCTCTAACTCTTAGAATCTTTAGCTCTTTTCAGACTCATCTGAATGTTCCACCTTCCACACAAAGCCTTTCTGCATGCCCATAGATTCTTCCCCTCTAATAATTATTGTTCAATCTTTTCTGACTCTTTGTGACGCCATTTGGAGATTTCTTGGCAAAGATACTGGAGTGATTTACTATTTCTTTTTCCAGCGCATTTTACAGATGAGGAAACCAAGGCAAACAGGATTAAGTGACTTGCCCAGGGTCATACAACCAGTAAGTGTCTGAGGCTTGATTTGAACTCAGACTTTCCTGACCCAAGGCCCAGTGTTCTATCCATTGTACCACCTGGCTGCTCATATGGTAATATAGCACCATAAATATAGGTTGCAATTAATCAGTTTGAATGCAAGTGGCAGTTAAAAACTTTCCTTGTGTGGATGTTAAAAAAGAGCTATCAAAAAGATAGACTTTGTCTTTTCATTATTTAATATTCAATTGGCTTTTTGCCCATTTGCCCAGCAGCAAATGCTATAGATCAGAGTAAACAAAGAAACATGTTATGGTCAATGTTACCTACCCAGCTACCTATATGCTGTTAATTAGTTCAGATAATTGTACCCTTTCAGTCTTTAATGAATTCTTATGTTTTTTGCCCTGACATTCTTCTCTTTGCTTGGTATGGCCTCACTGCTGCCCAACATATCCTTCAAGCCAAGAATGTAAGCAAGGCAGTATTCTTTGGCTGTAATTGATTTCGGTTGGAAGCCACAATTTCCCAAATGCACTTGAAAGCGAGCTTTGTACTTCAGCATGCTTTTTAGTGCCTACGGCTGACAAGCAGACTGCTAGACAGTGGTAAACTATTTTAAGTAACCGAATCCCCTTAACAAAGGGACAGGCAAGATTGTTTTATATCTACACAAAGGAATAGAACAAGTGAGGCTTGGCTTTAGAATGACAGTTAGTAAGATTTGTCCACTGAAACGCTCTTTCAAGTAGGACTTCACTAAGTGGATTCATTTCTTTGGATATCGTAATCAGGCTTTGCAGGATCAGCCCCTTCACGTCATCCTCGAACCTCTGAATCAGGGTCATACAGTGTCCTTTATCTGTGGCTCCCCTCCAGTTGATAATATCATAGAATTAGGAGGTGAGAGCCAGGCCATGAATCTAGTGTTTTTAGAATGGATAGATAAGAAAGAATGAACTGAAGAAACCAAGTCTGAAATAAATAGGAAGAATGGTAAGGAGAAGTCATAGCATTTCTTCTTTCTGATCAAGAGAAGGTGATACATTTATTACTTACTATAGATCTTTGTTTTCCTTAGTTCACTAGATTTACATAGTATCTGATCCAGGGCCCTGGACACTTGCTGAAAGTTAATACCAATGAGGTTTGTGATACAGTGAATGATATTATGCATAAAGGCAAAGTGACTCATTAATTACAGTCTTAAACTTGATGCCAATTTCCTGGGAAAGAATATTTTAGGAAAATGTAATTGGACCAGAAATTAGCCAAAAAACTCTACTGTTCACTGTCTGTGCTCACCAAGTATGCATATTTTATAAATGTAGAGGAGGGGGAAGAGGGTGTTGGAATGATCCCAGCTTGCCTAGGGCACTTAACTAGTAAGTGTCAAAGATAGGACTTGAACTCCAATGTTCTTGATTGTAAAACCAACACTCTAGCCATTAAGCTAAACTTCCTCATATCTCTGTTATGGATAGATTAATGCAATTTAGTTCCATCTACCAGTTATAAACCCATGGAGTCAATCAGTCCTAACTTTCCGGCCCTTATAGTGTTGAGTTGATAGTAGGTTATTCCCTATTGGAGGCCTCTCAAGAGGCTCCCGAATTAGAAGCTGGCTTACAGCAAAAGGTTCTGATATGGCATCTAGCTGATGTTTGGATCTAAGTAAATATAGAGCTATATATATATGTGTTTATATGTATATGTATCTATAATGTATGTATATGTGTATGCACACATGTTACGTATGTATGTGTATATACACACATATTGTGTATGTGTGTATATGCACATATTGTGTATATATGTGTATATATACACATATTGTGTATGTATATATATATATGTGTGTGTGTGTGTATACACACAGTGATGGTTCTAAAGTGCAATAATACCACTTTACTATTCATAAAATATGTCCCATACAAAACTTATTAAATATGTTAATAAATAAATAAACATTTGTTAAGTGCCTACTGTGTGCAAGGCACCATGCTAGGTGCTGAAAGTGCAAAGTCAGAAATGAAACAGGCCCTGCTCCCTCCAAAACCACTGAGACTAACTAGAGATAAATGTGGTATAGTAAAGAGTGAGCACTAGCTCTGAGGTTATTAGACATGGGTGCAAATCCTGCTTATCACCTGATGAACCTAGGCAAGTCATGTTATTTTGGGGAGTTTTAGTTTTCTTACTTCTAAAATGAGGGAGTTTGATTTCAGGTGAACTTTTAGTTTATTTTAAGTTCTATGATTATACTAAGTCCTTGCTGCCACTGTGGCACTATGGATAGAGTGTCAGATCTAGAGTTAAGAAGACTCATCTTCCTGAGTTCAAATCTGGCCTCAGATACTAGCTGTGTGACCCTGGGCAAATCACTTAACTTTTGTTGACCTGAGTTTCCTCATCTTAAAATGAGCTGGAGAAGAAAATGGTCAACCACTCCAGTATCTTTGCCAAGAAAAGCCCAAATGGGGTAGTGAAGAGTTGCATGTGAAAATGACTATATATGTTAACCTGTCACATATGTACAACCTATTGTATCCTGTCATGAAATTTGCAATTAGTCACTTCAACTGAGAAAACTAGAAAATTATTAAACATTTTCTTACAAAATTGTTATAGTATTTCATCTCCAGTCATTAAACATCTTAAGGATCTTACTATCTTAAACTAAAAGTAGAAGTAGCTAAGTAGATTTGTCATATTCTGGCATTTACAAAAATGGACATTCTTTGAATAAAATGTTAAATTTGTATATTTAAAGTGTTCCCATCTCAGATTGTGGTGTAGCAGAGTACAACAGCTGGAAAACTTGCTTCAGCTTTTCACTGTGTAACCTTGGGAAAATCACTTGGTCCTTTCTGTGTTTCAATTTTCATATAAAGCAAACAGGGTATTTGGACTAGATGATCTCTGAGATTTCTTCTGTTTTTCAAATTCAATAATTACTAAGGAATTTCATTTGATAAGAGAAAGCCAAATGCTATTTTCCTTCCATTCTTTTCTACTGGCATTATGTTCTCTGTTAGGTCATTTCAATAAGCAGTGGGAATACTTGCAAAAATATTTTTAGTTCAATGTGTTCAATTTTTTTTTAAATTGGAAAGAATCATGACATTTTAGCTTTCTATTGACAGTTGTAAAGTTGAGAGAGCATGATGGAGTATACACCAGTAAAATTAGGAAGAATGCATCAATTCATCCTAATGCCTTTGTCATTGAGTTGCCGAAGTCGTGACCTAATCAGCTGGGCTGACTTGGGATCTATGAAGAATGGAGTGTTGTTGTAGGCCTGAGCGCATATCATAATAGTGGACCTGGGGTCAAGAGACCTAATTTAAAACTGTGACTTAGACATCTGCCAGCTGTGACATTGGGACAGTCATTTCACCTCACAAGCCTTCTGTAAAATGGGAATAGTATTTCAACTATTTACCTTTCAGGACTATGGCAGGGAAAGTATTTGGTAAATCTTTCAGGATAATAAAGATGACTCAACATAACAATTTATGTAAATGATCTTGGGCGCTGAACCAAGGAATTAGTACGTTAGCCCCACACCTAGAGAAACTTTGGAATATGTGTTGTGTCTAAGACTCAATGAATGTGATTCACAGGGTCATTGGTTTAGAGATGTAAGGGATCTGAAAGGTCATCTGGTTCATTCCCTCATTTTACAGTGGAAGGGTCTCCCATACTCCACATAAGCCCTGAAGGTAGCAAGGGTTATATTGGGTTTAGGGCAGCCTTTGTTTTTTTCACCTTACAAAAAAAGTAGAAGATTCAATTGAGTCATAGGAATCCATAATCAATCAATACTTTTCCCTTTCTTTTCCATTTCTTTTCTTCTACAAGGTCCTAAAGCTATTGAAACTTGTGACATGCTGTAATTTGGACTCTGACCCCAGAAAGAAACTGACCTTGAAACTGGTAGATAGGTAGCACCCTAATACAGTGAGCCCTGCTTGAGCTCTACAGGTGCCTATGCCTACTAAGGGCTTGGACCCCTGTGGGAGGGAAATACATTTAGGAATGCTAGACAAGCAATCTCATTACCTTTTGGACCCATACTATCCAAATAACTCACTGTAACAGCAATGCAAAATCCAGGTCCCTATCTCTTCCATATTGTGTCTTTAGTCAAAAAAGTTTCTTCCCTTCTCTCCTCTTCTCTTCCCTTCTCTCCTCTCCTCCTGTCTTTTCTTCTCTCTTCTTTTCTCCTTTCTCCTGTTCTTCTCTCCCCTCCCTTCTTTTCATCTTCCTTCTCCTCCCTACCCCTTTTGTCCCCTCTCTTCTCCTCTTCTCTGACTCCTACTTCTTAGATAATTCCCAGATTTTCCAAAGAATAATTCCAAAGATAATTCCCAAAGTTTCCAAAGAAGACCAGATTCCTGAAATTTTTAAACTGAAGTAACTGACTGCTACGCCAACTTCTAAGACATGCTACCTATAAAGTATTTCCTCCTTTAACTAGGAAAATAGGATTCAGGAATGACATTGTCTAGGAACTCCACTCTTGAGCCATGTGGGTGAGCACATCCTTCTTAACATGTGCTTCTGCCACAAGGAAGCTCTTGGATGAGAAGGAGGATCCCCTCCTTCCTGTTGAGCTCTCAGAATTTCTCCAGCAGTAAAACAGGAAGGAAAATGAATGAGCAGTTTTTTTGGTTTCTTTTTATAGAACCTTCTATGAGGAGGGTTCCTTCCAACAAGGGTTCATCCTGCCAAGAGACCAAGTCAACCAATTTATCATGCAACCCCTATCATTAAAATTTGTCCTCTAGGATAACACTTCTTAAAATGTGAGTTGAGACCCCATACAGGTCTCGACTCACAGTTTAAGAAGTGCTGAAGTGTTCTAGAGTGGAGAAAGTTTAAGGAAGGGGTTCTTAATCTTTTCTGTATCATGAACTCTTTTGGCAGTCTGGTAAAATTTATGAATCCCTTTTCAGAAAAAATACTTTTAAATACATAAAATACATAGCATCACAAAATACATTTTATTGAAATACAGTTATCAAAATATTTTCAAAAACAAGTGCCTGGCACCAGGTTAATAACTCCTGCTCTAGAGATGTATCTATATGCTTTATATGGAGGTGCAATCAAAAGTCCTAATGAATGGCTTGCTGCAGTAAGCTAATCATATGGATTCATCATCAAGTTTTTATTAAGGATCTATTATGTGCCAGGCTTTATGCTAGAGGCTGAGATACAATGACTAAAACAAAATACTTCTTACCCTCAAAGAACTTACATTCTATTGAGGAGAAGCAACATATACACCTAAAAATAAATCTAAAATATATGCAAAATAGGTTAGAGAGCAGGAAGGTGGTGTAGTGGATAGAGGTCTATACTTGGACTCATCTTCCTGAGTTCAAATTTGACCTCAGATACTTACTAGTTGTGTGACCCTGGGCAAGTCACTTAACCCTATTTGCCTCAATTTCCTCATCTGTAAAATGAACTGAGAAACCAATGGCAAAAGACTCCAGTTATCTTTGCCAAGAAAACCCCAAATGGGGTCACAGAGAGTCAGATATGACTGAAACAACTAAGCAACAAGCAATAGCAGTTAGAGATAATTTCCAAAGAGAAGCTTCTGGCAACCAAGGGAATCCAGACAGGCCTTCTGTAGGAAAGGGCGCATGAGCTGAGTTTTGAAGCAAACTGGGGATTTTGAAGCAAACCTGAGGAAGCAGTGCCTTTGCAGGCTTGGGAGCCAGCCTACATAGAGATCAAAGATGGCTTGTCGTATATAGAGAGAATAGCAACCACTTTCTGCTCAGCCATTGTTTTGGTCATGCCTGAGTCTTGGTGACTCCATTTGAGGTTTTCTTGGCATTTTCCATTTCCTTCTCCAACTCATTTTATAGATAAGAAAACTGAGGCAAACAGGGTTAAGTGACTTGTCCAGGGCCACCTAGCTGGTAAGTGTCTGAGGCCAGATTTGAACTCAGGAAGATGAGTCTTACTGACTCCACTGAACCACCCAGCTGCTCCAGCAAGCAATAGGCAAATCTAACTAAAACATAGAGTATGTGAGGGAGAGAAATATGCAAAAAGCTCTCAAATGTGAGCTGAAGTCAGTTTGTAAAGGGTTTTTAAAGCCAGATGAGGAATTGCCTTGATTAACTAGACTCTTGCTGCAGTTAATTATTAGTAGTCTCTGACAATCAAAGCAACACCTTTGGGTGCCCTGGTCCACAGCCACAATTCTGAGGAGCGCTCTGGAGCAGGAAGGCAACTCACTCATCTCAAGAGTTACCTTTTTGGAGATTGCTTTCCCCAGAGCTATCTATGCATGGAGTCCTCTGCAGCGTACATGAAACACTCTCCAAATTAACAATTCATTGTGAGAGTCTGTATGTCTCATAGCTGATGACCCTTGAGCTTATACTCACCCCCATTCCTACCCCCCCAAAACACATAATCATACCAAGTTCCTCTAGGCTCATGCACACTACTGCTTGTCAGATTCTCTCTCTCTGTCTCCCTCCCTCCCTCGCTCACTCTTTCTAGATACATATATGTATATAAACATGCATATATACATGTAATATATGTATATATATATATGCGTGTATATGTATATTTATCACATTCATGTAGCATTTTAAGGCTTCCAGAGAACTTTACCAATATGCCATTTGACCCTTATAACAACTTTGAGAGACGGGTGCTGTTATTAACCCATCTTATAGCTGAGGAAACTGAGGCAGGCAGCAGTTAAGGGACTCACCCAGGACTTCACAGCTAGTGAGTGGGTGGATTGCTTCCTGACTCCAAGCCCATGGAATGCTCTGTGCACTCCTCCACCTTTCCTTTTTTCTCTTTGAGGAAAACAAAACTAAAAAGGAAAAGTGAAATTAGAATCTTACATTAGGAAAAAGTGATAAGTGAAAAAAAGAAAAAAAAAGACTTTCCCTTCTAAAGAAAAGGCATTGCAGGATGGTTAAGGAGTCTAGCAAACCCCTTTCTACTGACCCAAATTCAGTAGGAATTCCCAGAAGATAGGCTTGTGTAAGAGAGTTTTGAGGGTTCTCTTGAGTGCACACTATACTGATGCAAACGGCTTAGGTCTATGAAACAAAATCGGAACCCAAAACATCAGTTCAAGATGAACTGCTTCAGGGGAGTAATTCAACTGCAATGGCAACTCTTACATCCTGGACTCATACAACTGAGGTTCAGACTTGGAGGATACCCTGAAATATCATGGAGTCTTCACCTCATGGCTCTAGTCCTCTTAACAGGATGTTAATAAGCATATCCATACCTGCTATGGGCATATACAGTCACAAGTCCCAAAGGGCGGTAAACTCATCAAAGTGATCATTTGATCCCCCTGGATCTTACCCTATGTATCGATAACATATTCATGAATCAAGTTCTAGATTGGGCACATCTTTGAATGCCCACCCAAAAAATAGGAACTTAATGGAGATGAAGTCATGAAGGATCTTCAGTCAGGTTCCTTTTCTTAGAGAGATAAATTCCACTTAGCAGTTTTTTCAGTGTAGATACTTGCACTTGGCAATTTCACACCATCCTCATATCACCTCTCTCTTTCTCTGTTGTACCAGTAACCCTCTAGGGTTTCTTATTGAGGTGAAATATGTCAAGATGTCCTTCCTCATTGTGCCAAAAAACCAAAGACAAAATAGTGGTACCTACCTTCTGCTGCCAAACTAGAAGGTGCCACTGTGAAGGATTTCTTCCAGCACTATGGCCCACACTATGTACAATGGTACAGGAATGCTTATTGAAGTTTGTGTTTGTGTTTGTGTTTTATATTCTTGCATGCCTATTTCTAATATTGTGCTGCAGTTTTACATTTCTATAAAGAGATAATTGGTATGGTGGTAAAAAGGTCAAATTAATACTACCTTGAGTTTCTCCCATATTTGTTTCTACTGTATTGATTTTACAATGTATTTGATTTTATGTTGTATGGCTTGTTAATAATTGAGTCTGCATCTGCCTAACCATTGAACCATTGAGTGGAGCTCAGGAATTTAGTTTTCCTTTTGAATTAGTTTAACACTGCAATTAAAAGAAAAGTTATTATCTGTCATGCAGATAGCCCCTGGGATGCTTCCAGGAAATCTGTTTGTTATCTTTAAGTTCCCCAGGTTAACATGGTACCATACCCAAAGATAGGTCAACTTTCCTTGCCTGTCCTTGTGCAATTAGGGAAATTCTTCTCTCTTTCAAGGAGACAGAAGTCTGATAGTTGTGATCCCCTAGCAAAGATTACAAGATGCTGGATGCATCCTATAAAACAGTTAACATTTCTTAATTTTCAGAGTGGGGTGGTTACTAGCCTCATGCTGGGGGTAGTCTGCCTTCCTTGATGTAGTCAATCATGTTGTCCCTACTCCTGTGAGGCTGTCTATTCTGTAACTAAGCATATTTTTTCTCACCTATTCAACTCTGTTCTTTGTTCATATGTACTTCCCAAAAACATACAATGGCTAGCAAGCCCTACCTCGGAGTCTTCAGTTATTGAGCACTCATAGACTCAATTTATTGATTCCTGTTAGCCTAACTAATAAATTGATTATGCTCAGACCCTGGTCTCTCAGTTTACCTTAATTTTCAAATGTAACAGTACACAAACATTGGAGAACTGGGTTTAAAAATTTATAGCCAAACTACTTGACCTTCCTGTGTTGTATTTTCTTCCTCATCTATGCATTAGGGTTGACAATCATTGAACTTCAGAGTTTACAAAATTAGAGTAAGGCAAATTTTTATATGTTTTATTCATGTCTTTTGTTTTTTATACTCTGTCTCTTGACTTCCCATAGATTCTTCTCTTTTAACAAAGAGCAATAAGGAAGCTCAAAATTCATAAAGTACCTAGAACATATTAAGTGCTTTATAAATTTTATTTATTATTATTTCTATGGTAAAAAGTGATACTCTGAATATTTTAACCTATCAGTCAATCAATAAACATTTACTAAACACATACTATGTACTAGCCACTGGCAAAAGACAGCCCCTGCCTTCAAGGAACTTGCAATCTATGGGTATTGTCTATCCTCCATCTTCTCAGAGTATTGATCTACTAATAGGATATTTCTAAGTCAAAGGATCCCCTAGCAAAGATTACAAGATGCTGGATGCATCGCATAAAACAATGAACATTTCTTAATTCTCAGAGTGCGGTGGTTACCAGATCCACATGGGTGAAAACAGCAAGAAAATAACAGTTTAAGGGTTTCTGTTGCTTAATTGTGATGACTGTTCACACATCTATCAATAATCATTTATCAGGCACTTATTATGTTCAATCACTATTTGAAACACCAGGTAATGCAAAGATGAAAGTGAAATAAAAGGGTTGTATAGTCAAGGAGTTTACATTCTCATGGGAGAGACAACATGTAGACATGCAAGGATATATAGATTCCATAGGAAATGAATGCTAGGTAGTTTGGGGAGGGGGGTTAACCAGTAGCTGGACAATGAGGACAGGCTTCATGAGGAAGGTAGAGCTTGAAAGTGCCTTATAGGAAAAGTAGGGAATTTGGAGAAGCAGAAAGGGTTGGGAGGGTGGGGGAGTGCATTCCAGGCATGTAAGGCAGTCAATGCAAAGGTACCCAGATGGGAAGTCCAAGGTTGTGTATGTGGAACGTTGACTAGGACAATATGGCTAGATCCTATAAGAAGTCTGGGATGGTAGGATAGAACTAGTCTGTGAAGAGATTTAAATGTTAAGCAGAGGAGTTTATATCAGCCCTCCAGGTAGTAGGGAACCATTGGAATTTGTTGAGCAGAAGGATGACACCTACAAAAAACACTTCCTTCGTTGTACCAAGATAGATTAGAGAGAGAGGCCTGAAGTAAGGAGACAACAACAAAACATAGACCAGGCAAAAAGGTGACAAGGGCCTGAATTAGGGTGATGCCTGCATGAACGAAAAGAATAAAAATATTAGAGATCTTATGGAGATCAAAATGATGAGATTTGGCATCTGATTGTATGGAATAAATGAGAGGGAGTAGACACCAAGATTTTGGACTTGAATGACTGAAAATATGGTAGTGTCCTTGATACTAAAAAGAGGAGTTTGGAAGAGGAGTGATTGAAGGTGGGGTGGATTAGGAGTTGTCTTTAGGACATTGAATTTGTGATGATTATTGAACCTCTAGTTGGAAACGTCCACTAAGCAGTTTGTGATGTAAGACAGGAGTTCAGGAGAAGACAAGGAGAGAATGGACAGCTCAATCTGAGAGTAATCTACATAGAGAGGGTAATCAAACCCATGGGAGCTGATGAGAGTCACAGAAAGAGTGTAGGGAAAAAAGAGACAACCTGAGACAAAACCTTGGCAGATACCCATCATTAATGGATGTGCTATGGAAATGTCAACTCTTACTATTTTGGGGGATTTAGTCTGGTGAACCTTTAATGGCAGATGACCAGTCCCAATATAAGCAAATCCCATTTTAAAAATAAATACATAAATTTTAGTCTGATGAATGTTGCATAAGACTAGATGTATAGCGTGAACATAGATGAATCATTGGATGTAGTGGGAACAGCGCTGGTTTTAGAGGTGCAAGTCTTGGTTTTAAATTTCGGTTTTGTGATTAACTTACCGGCTATATGATTATGGTCAGGTCACCTACCTTTTCAGAGACTGTTTCCCTAAACACAAAATGAGGGGAATCATGTTACCACATAAGGCTGTTGTTGGGAAAGTGCTTTGGAAAGCCTAATGTCCTATGTGAATGTGAATTGCTTCTATTGTTTGGATAAAGAAAAATTAGATGGCACAACTATACTTACACTAAGGTTTTTATATTTCAGGTCAGACTACAGCCATATGTCCTCTACCAGCAGTAAGTATCATTTGAAAAATCATTCTTCATTTTATTAAAAATTATTCCTTTCCTTGTTTCTATTTCTCTAATATACATATGGGACAGTAGAAAGACCACCAGATCTCAAGTCAATCAGATACCAGTCACAGATTGGCCACTTGTTATTTGTGTGGCTCTGGGCAAGTCTGCCAACCTCTCTGAGTCTCAATTCTCATTTGTAAAATGGGAATGATAACAGTTGAACTACCTTCTTCACACATTTGCTATGAAAAAAGCACTTTGGATATTCTAAAGTACTACGTAAATGTGAGGTTATTATTTTGTTGAAATAGCGTATAAACTATAAAACGTTCTTTAAATGCAAGATGTTATTAATAATGGTGGAAATAGCAAGAATAATGCATCAACAGATTTATCATCCCTAAATCAAATGCTAAAGACCCTACCTGTGCTTTAAAAGTTCTTTGTTAAAGGAGGAGATCCTTAAGAGAATCATAGGTAGCACAGAGTAAGTGGGAAAAAATCACTGGAACTGCAATTAGAAAAACATTTTGCAAGTGGGAGGAGCCTGCATTAGGAATCAGAGCATCTGGATTTGAATCCTGACTGCCCTTTATGATCTGTATGACATTTAGCTTTTTTAGGTCTTAGTTTACTCGTCTATGAAATGGGGATATTGGAGTAGATGATTTCTAAGTTTGCTTTTAACTCTATATCTATTATCTTGTGACTTGATTTCAAGCCCTGGTCCCATTATTTACGACCTTTGGGTTGTTGGAACTGTATAGATTCCTTTATCTGATCACAATCATTCCACCTCTCCCTCTGCCTTGCAACCCAAACAAAGCCTGTTCTTCATCTTTACTTCTATCTCTGATTCCTCTACCCCTTAATTTTTGGCCAGGCTATCACCTCTAAATTGGTTTCATTCTCCTCCCCTTCTCATCTTGGCCCCTTGATGAAGCAGTTTAATTCTATATTGACCTCTTCTTGAGTCCTTTGCCCTTTTATCCTATTACCTATCTTGCCCTGCCAACCCTTGCTTTGGGTTATTCTTAACTCCTATTTGCATGCTCCTGAAAGAAGCTAGAGGCAGTCGTGAAACTACTCACTGGATCCACTACAAATTTATGTTGCATAATCTCAACTGTGCCCTCACTGTAGCAAGGCAATCCTTTTATACTTCTCTAATTAACTCATTTGAGGACAGCTAGGTGGTGCAGTGGGTAGAGCACTGGGCTTAGAATCAGGATGACTCATTGTCATGAGTTCAGATCCAGTCTTAGACACAATAGTGGTATGACCCCAGGCAAATCACCTAACCCTGTTTGCTTCAATTCCTCATCTGTAAACATGTTCTGGGGAAGAAAATGGCAAACCACTCCAGTATCTCTGCCAAGAAGAACCCAAATAGGGTCACAAAGAGTCAGACACAAATGAAAATGACTAAATAACAATAACAAATTGAGTCACTATCCTACTCACCACAGTGTCTTCTGTAAACTTTGACATCCCTCCTCAAGCGTCCCATGGTGTCTCTACCTCCCCCCACCCCATACTCTCAGCTGAGAATCTTACTTAATATTTCCATTGAAATAATCAAGACCATTTGCCAAGAGCTCCTTCTTTCCTCCTCCTCCTCATCTCACATTACTGATTCCTTCTGCCACTGCCTTCTCCTTCACCTCTGTCTCACGTGAAATTTCACTGCTCAAGTGAACCCATCCCATCCTGTCTTCTCCAATAGATTACCCTTCATCATCCTCACTCCATCATTTCTCTTTAATTCCTCCTGTCTACTGGTTGTTTCCCTATTGCCTACAAACATGCTCTTGTCTCTCCTATCCTCAAAAAACCCTTCCTTGATCCATCCCCCTCTACAAGCTCTTGTTGCACCTATCTCTGCCCTCTTGTGGCTCCACTCCTGAAGAAAGCTATCTGTAATCAATGCCTTTACGTCCATTGTTCTCATTCTGGTCTCAAACACTTCAGCCTGGCTTCTGACAGAAACTCTTCTGTCTAAATTTACCAAATGATTTCTTAGCTGCCAAGTCTAATGACCTTTCCTCCACCCTCATCTTTGTTGACTTCTCTGAAGCCTTTGCCACTGTCAGTCACCCTCTCTTCCCTGATATGCTTCCCTCTGGCGTGCTGCTTCTCCTCCCTCTCTAACCACTCCTCAGTCTCTTTTGCTGGGGTTTCAGCCAAGACACATCCCATAACTGTGGGTATTTCCCAGGACTCTCTGTCCTGGGCTTTCCTATCTTTTCCCTCTAGACTATTTTGTTTGGTGATCTCACCAGCCACCACAGATTCAACCATCATCTCTGTGATAATGGTTCTTGGATCTAATTATCCAGCCCTAAACTACCTCTTAACTTCTAGACTTGAATCTCCAACTACATAATTTGACATCTTTAACAAGATATCCTATAGATAGCTTAAACTCAACTCTTTCAAAACTGAATTCTTTATCTTTCCCCCAAAGCCCTCTCCTTTCCTGCCTTTCCTATTAGTGTGGAGGGTGCCACCATTTTTTCAGGTCACCCGGGCTTACTACCCCAGGTATCATCCTTAACTTCACTTTCTTTCATCCCCCATATCCATTCTGTCATCCTCATCCTGTTGGTTTTAAAAGCATCTATATGCCCCTTTCTTTCTCTGACTTTGCCACCACTATGGCGCAGACCATCATATTTTCACTTCTGGACTATTTTAAAAGCCTGCTGGTTGGTTTTCCTGCCTCCAGTCTCTCTCCACTCCAGTCCATCCTCTGCTCAAGTGTATTCCTACAGCACATATCTGAGCGTGCCATCCCTCTATTCAATCAACTCTGCTGCCTTCCTACCACTTGCAGAGTGAAATAAAAAACCATCTGTTTGGCTCTCAAGACCCTTCAGAACCTTCCCAGTTGTCTTACATTTGGCTCCTGCCTCTCTCATGCTCTGCAATCCAGTGACACGGGCATCCTTGCTGTTCCTTGCACAAGACTTTTCCATCTCCTGACTCTGGGCATTTTCACTACAGTCTCTCATGCTCAGAATGATCTCTCTCCTCATCACTACATTCTGACTTTCTTCCTGTCCAGCTAAAATCCTACATCCTACAAGATGCCTTTCCTGGTGCACCTCAACACTGGTGCCTTCCTTCTGGGATTATCTCCAATTTATCCTGTATATATGTTGTTTCTATAGAGCGGTTTCCATGTTGTCCCCACATTAGATTGTGAGCTCCTTGAGAGCAAATCTTTTGCTGTCTTTATATCCCTAGGGCTGAATACAGTGCCTGGCACAAAGTGGGTACTTAATCAATGCTTCTTGATTTGCCTTGGGCCATTTACCTCCTTGGTAATTCGCCTCCTCATTTGTAACATGAAACTGTGACATGACCTCTAAGGCCCCTCTGAGTTTTGTGATTCTTGAGTTGAATTATGTTTAAGGGATGGGGAATGTGGAAGAAAATTTGTTAGTTTTCAGCAAGGTCACCTTGTAATAAAGTATCTGAAGACTGAAATCCATTAAGGGAAGACAGAAAACAAATTCCCTGAATCCACATGCTTATACACTCACCCATTTACAAAAATATCTCGTGAGATATCCCCCTCTAATGTTTCTGTATCTGAAGAGAGTTATGGTTGTGTTTAAAAGATCCTCTATATTTAGAGAAACCTTTTCCTGTGAATGAATCCTTTAGATATAAACATCAGTTTAGATGATGAGAATGGAACCAGCTTTTTAAAAAAATTTTAAACTTGATCTGAAACAATGTAAGAATAATGAGACAGAAGAAAGAATTTTGGAAGAGAAACTTCAAATAATAGGTTTCCACCTATCTCTAAAGGATTTTCTAAGTTATATTCCTAGCCTGAAGTTGGTCTTTAAATGAAAGCAATAGAAATATGATTATTTTTTGTCAGCTTTGTGTTAGAGATTTTTTTTCCTGAAATGAAGAACTGGTTACACTTTAGGGACTACTTATTTGTCTGCTTTATTGTCCCTACCTATGGAGACTAGCTTGTCTTTTATGCAGTGATGCTCACTGGGGTTCAAACATAGTTCAGTTTGACACTATTGCCCTGGATGGAGGTAAGGAGGGAAAATTCTTCCTGGTGGTGCTGCCCTCTGAGCTCCCTTTCTCTGCACTATTTGGGGCTTGATTGCTCTACTATAGGTCCCCTGTAGGTCCCTTAGTGCCTCTGCTCCCCTGGCTGCCCTCACTACATTCTGTAGCCCCTTCTCATCTTTCTGATGGTGCTGCTCCCCACAGTGGACAGCGCTTGTCCTGGACTCCTCTGGACTCACAAAATGAGTAGACAGATAGCCCTGTCCCAGGTTTAAAGACTTGGGTTGTCACTACATTTTGTTTAAGCAGGCTTGGGAGCAAAAAAAAATGTGACTACATCAAATATAAACATGTCCCCTGGATACTGAGAAATGCCTGACAAATATTTCTTTTTCTTCTAATGTTCCTTTTTAACTTTGAATTTAAGCAATCTCCATAAACATGAACATTTCAATATGTAGAGAACAGAAGAGGCTTGTATATATATTAAACTTGGACATCTATTACATATTTTGGTTCAAAAAGATGCAGATCAAACATGATAATAGAAATCTTTTTTTTTCCGTGCTGCCAATTTTATTTTATTTTTATTTTTTGGAATAAAGCAAGTATTTCCATAACATAATATAATTTTTTTAAAAAGATGATTGCACCTGAAACCGCAAATTTAACATGAACAATTAAATTTCCCTGCTGTCTGTGACCCTCCTGAATTTCCTTCTGTTTTCTTTTGTGCATATTTTTCATGGGTCGTTGATACTTCTTCCCTTTCTTTCCTTGTTCCATCACTTCCACTACCAACCAACTCCTCAAGACCACCTCTCTCAACAAATAGAAACCTTTTCTTGTAACAAATAATCATGGTTGAGTATAAAGTTGAATAAAAGTCTCCTACAAGTAAAACAAATGATGGCTCCCCATGACTTAAGGGTTAGGTTTGTTCCAGTCTCTTACATATAAATTTTGAGAAGATTGATCCCTTTGGGAGAGATGAAAAATAATTCCATGGATGCTAGCCTCCATCTATAATATAAAATACTGGTAATGGGTGTAGGCATGAAGAGAGGGGACTAAGCAGTGTCCCTCACTCTACAAGTATCTTCACCCATCTGTGAATTGCTGCTTAAAGGGAAGGGAATCCAGTGTGCACCACCAAATGATTCCGGGACACTCCTCTCTCCTTCTCTGTTCTGGATAGGCTCACAAAATATCTCTAGTCTAAGAGATTTTGATTCATGTTAGGAATATCTTTCTGCTTACCAGCTAGATAGGCTGGCTAAGGAATACTACAGCAATGTAACTGAAAAGCTTTGTAATCTTCCAGGAAAGAAAGCATTTTTTGGCTACCCTCCCATCCCATGCCTCATGCTAAGTGCTGGATGGGCCATGGACTTTTCTCAGACTGCCTCCCCACTTTCCATTTGCCATTCCTGTGGATAACATTAGCTACTCAATGGGAGTTAGTAGCCGCTAATTTCTTCTCATAAAAATGGAAATAAACAGCTTTGAGGGAAAGAACAGAGAAGAAATGGAGGAAGGGAATAATCTCTGGGTGTATTCAGGCAACATAGTATAGGATGCTGCCAGCTGCAGTGGAGAGAACCCGTTGGCTGCCTTATTTAACTCCTTCTTCTCCCAGAGAGAGGTCAAGGCACTTTCTTCCTTCTCCAGCTTGGAGCTCTGAGAGAAGTATATTATCTCCGAGGGGTAAATGAGGTCATGTCTCCAAACTTTGTCTAGTTAATACCATACTTACTGGTGACAGATTCTTTTGAGCCTCTTTCAGTCTCTTAATGTTAACTGTATTGTTAATGGTAGCGGTTGCCACAGCTATCCCTTAGCAGCTTTCAGGGAGGCATAAAAGACCACAAATCAGTGGCCAGCTATGTGCTAGGCTCTGAAAAAGGTTCACATGTTGCCAAGATGAAGCCAGCTGTAGACCTGGCTTCCCTATCCTCCCAAGATTCACTGCAAACAATCCTAAATACCTCAGTCCCATGATAGCACTAGCCAATGGATTTTGCATGGTAATTCTGACACAGGTTTACACAAATAAAACAAATCCATACATTCTCTATATCTGAAAATGTATGTCTTATTCTGTGCCTCTACTCCATCTCCTCTCTGTTGGGGATAGGAGGTAGAGAGGAAAGTAATGACTGGTTATTGCATTATCCAAGTTGGCTTTCAAAGTTGTTTACATTAGAGTTATTTTATAAATTGTTTTCTTCATTCTATTCATTTTGGTCTGTATCAGCTCCTACAAGTCTGTTCAAGTTTTCCTGAATCCACTTGACGTATATTTCTTTCTCCTATACTAACATTTGCCCTTGTGGAGTATCCCAGTGATGCTCCACTCTCCTTTCCACTGACACTTCTTGCTTCCTGTCCTCTCTGTATTTCCTTTCTCTCTTGCTGCAGAAGTCTTTGTTACCTGGAACCAAGTCCTCTCTAACTCCATACATTAATTTTCTCTTCACATAAGGATCAGACCAAAACAAAGTTAGTGGAGATAGGAGTGAGGTTGAAGGAGAGAGAGAAACAGAAGGTAACATTATGCAGTCATCCTTCCCTATCCCAGTGATCCTAAGTTCCCAGTTTCCAACTCCTGCTATCCCATAGTTCCTTAAACCAAGGCACTGAAGCCTTCATGCCTCCTGCTTGTTCTCCAGAGAGAGCACTAGATTTGAAGTCAGAGAACCTGAGTTGGATTCCCAGTCCTGCCCCTTAATACCTTTGTGATCATAAAAAGTCATTTGCTCTTTCTGGGCAAAATGTAAAGGTTGTACTAAATGACCTTTAACATCTCTTTCAGCTCAAAATCTATGATTCTCTAGCTTTCTAGCTGTCACTCCACAGAAGCCCCATACCAAGAGAGTCATTGATAATGTCTTAGAGTTAGGGAAGTCCCTAATCCTACATTTGGTTAGAAGAAAAAGAGGGAGAAGTCACTGGTACCATTGAGGTGGGCAGGATGATGTGCTTCTGGCATGACACATTGGTATTTAGAATACATTTTCCCATTGAAACATTGCTTCCCATCGAGGTTTACACTGTGCTCAAGTACCATAGTATATATGTCAGGTACATTCTAGGTTAACTAGGTTTTTGTGGGCTGGTCAAGGACCAGAAACACAACTTGTAACAATTTTTTTCTGTAAGAAAATATTTTTCAAGTTTCAACTAGATAACATTAGTAAGTTCTTTTCATGAGGTATTCAGAATAATTACTGTCACTGCTTGAGCAATCAAAGCATTCAGATTGGCCATTTTTCTTTAAAAATCATTAAGTAATTATGAAACAATGAACAATGTAAAATTTTTAATGAATCAGTAAACAGAGTTTTTATTCCAGGTCTGATTTGACTTATTTCACTGGCATACTAGGCTAATTTTAGAGGGTTACTATTTTGTTTACAGAAAATCTGATTTGTTTTTTTTAAAAACTTACTGGGTTTTTTTTTATCACCTACATTTCTCCATGTATCTCACCACCCTCCCTTTCCCATAGAGACATTCTTAATGACAGAAGATAAAAAAAGAAAAAAAATCTAGTTCAACAAAACTAGCTAACAATGAAAGAGGCTAACATTACCTGTAGTGTTCAGTACCCTAGGGCCTTAACTCTGATATTGCCTGTAGTGTCCTATACCCCAGTTCCTCACCTCTGCAAAGAAGGGAGGGAGCTATCTTCTCATAGCTTTTCTGTGGAGTCAAGCTTGGTCATTTATAATTTTACAGCATTCCATTGCAATTATTTCATTTACATTGTAGTCATATGCATGTGTGTTTCTGCTTCTGATCACTTCACTCATTTCGTGACTCTTCTCTGTTTCTCTGTTTCGATTCATCGTTTCTTAAAGCAAAGTAATATTGCATTACGTTCATACACCACAATTTTATTAGCCATTCTCCAATGAATATGAATCTATCTTTTTAATAATCCCTTATTACTATAAAATACTTCTGTAACTATTTAGGAATATATGGTACTTTTTTTTGATAATTGACCTTCTTGGGGTATATACCTAGCAATGAAACCTCTAAGTCACAGTATGTCCTGTTTCTGACACTTGGGATCTATGTGACTTTGAGCAAGTAACAATCTCTGTGAGCCTTGAATTTCTCATCTTAAAATGAGAGGGTTGAACTACATGGCCTTTGAAGTCTCTTTTATCTCTAATAAATCTATCATCTCAAGACATTTTCATTGCATTCTTAACATCATTCCAAATTGCTTTACAGAATGGTCAGACCAAGTCATAACTCCACCAGTAGTGCATTAATGTATCCATCTTTCCATAATCTTTTTATCATTTACTTTTCCCTTCTTTTGTCATTTTTGCCAACTTCCTGGTTGTGAAGTTATTTTCTATTGGAAAAAGAAAAAAAATGTACCTAATATTAGTATCTTCTGAGGCAATAAGCTGGTACCATAGAAACTCTACTTGTTTGTAGAAGGGCGTTGAGTAATTGCTGATAGCCCCAGCTGCCAACTTGGCAAAGCAGGGGTTCATTTGTTCATCCTCAGTTACTGAGGACTGTCCGTAAGAATCAGAAGGAATGTCAAACAGATTTTCATGTACCTTTTCAGCCCCTGAAGTCCTTTTCAATTTTAAAGTTAGGAAAATCCCTAGACTTCCACCACTCAAAGAGGTTATCCTTCTCCAGGCATTACATTTGGAAAGTGATTTTCTAATATTTGTAAATTTCAATTTGTAAATCCAGCATGGTCATCTGGGTGACAGCTTAAGTGCATTCTCTAGCCAGGCAAGTGGGTAGTTTGTTTTGTGAAGGCTATTTTTATCACCATTTTAAAAAGTTTTATTGATGACTTTTGTTTTACATTGTGAGTCATTCCAGGATGTACTGCTTGCATCTCCCCTTCCTAATAAATGTTCTCTAACAAAGAAAAAATAAGTTAAGCAAAACTGACACATTGGCCATGTTTGAAAATGGAAGGAGCATTTTACATCTATTGTTCCTCATGTGTTCACCAGAAAGAGGGATACTCATTGTCTCATTTTTTTCTCTTTTCGAGTGTAAAAATGAAAAATGGTATCTTAACTTTGATGGGTACAGTGGAAATAGGGGAAAAGACACTAATGTGAAAGACTGAAGAAATGCAGGTAACTGATTTGGGATGGAAGGCATGGGAGAGGGAATTGTCAGAAGCAGTTGTTGGATTTTAATCCTAGGTGGCTGGGAGAATGGTTATACTCTCAGTAGAAATAGGGACGATGAGGGGAGGGGTAGCTTTTGGAGGATGACCAGTTAAACTTGATGATACTGAGTTTCAAGTGCCAGTAGGGTATCCAGGAAGGAAAAAAAGGAAGGAATTAAGCATTTATTAAGCTCTTACTTTGTGCAAGGCACTGTGCTAAATGCTTTACAAATATCTTGTTTGGTCCTCACAACAACCTTGTAAGTGCTCATTTTTTAGTGGAGACATTCAGTAGGCTATTGGAAATAGCCTGGAGTTGTGGGAAGAAGGTAGGGTGGAGATATATAATTTGGGGATCATCTGTGTAGGAGGTGATGATTGGAGCCAAAGGAGTAGAGTCCATCATCTTCCCTTCCTCCATCAGGGCAGAATGTGTACAGAGAGAAGAGACTTAAGAACAGAAATTTAGTGGGTATTTTCATGGGGAAGGAGGGAGAGTGAACTAGAATGCACAAAGCAAGGGCAAGACAGCCCAGAGGAAAATCATGAGAGTACAGTTTTCAAAAATCTCTTAAATCCCCTGGTTTTCTTTAAGATTGAATTCAACCACTGCCATTTATAAAGGGCTTTTCCTGATCATCATAGCTGCAAGTTCCCCATTCCAAATGAGTTTATTTCCATTTCATAGATACTTACATACATATATGCATGTATTTGTGGGGAGAGACATAGTTTCATGTATATATGTATACATATAC
>CM053771.1:84236868-84315114 GCA_028658325.1 Potorous gilbertii | reverse complement strand
CACAAAAATACTATGTTGTTGTGTCCAACTCTTTGTGACCCCATAGATTTGTCCATGAGGTTTTCTTGGCAAAGATACTGGAGTGGCTTGCCACTTCCTTCTCCAGTGGCTCCCCATTTTAAAGTTAAGGAATTGAGACAAATGAGGATTTGTGACTTGCTCAGGGTCACACAGCTAGGAAGTGTCCGAGACCAAGATCTAAATTCAGATCCTCCTGACTCCAAACCTGGTGCTCTATCACCTGTACCTCTTAGTTGTCCCATATAATAAGTATACCTATATGTATATAGATATGCATGTATGCATGTAATTTGCCCTAAGAGACTGTAAGTATCTGGTAAATAGCAGGAGCCTAATAAATGCTTGTTGATTGATTTCCAATATTTCCATTATTATTTATTGATTTCCCTGTTGGGACATGTGTGTGTGATCACAAATGCACAACAGGAATCAGTGTCCCATTATCAATTTTTTTCTATTTAAAAACTTTCCCTTTCAGATGTTGTGTTATTTATAGGTGAGTATGTGCAGTGCTCCTCAATTTGCTTTTACTCCTAGCCTCTATTTGCTTAAATGAACAAAAATGATAAAGGTGACTTTTCCAAATTTTTTTTTTTTGCTTGGGAGCTCAGAACTTCAGCTCAACAATACGTATCTAGGCATAAGAAAAAATGTTTTCAAAATTAGATCCTCAAAATTTCACCTCTGTAGAAATGAGATCTTTGTTGGACAAATAATTGAGTGTTTTCATGTTTCTGTTCAGTGAACTGAAAGTGTAGTGCCCGACATGAGTGACCTTGGTTAACCTTCTTATAAGGGTAATAACTTTATTATTTATCGCGTCAGAAGACTCTGCCTCATGATCCCTGCAGCTGGCAAACACGACTCAGAGATGCTAACCTTCCCCCCACCCGCATTCTCCCACCCTTTCACCAGTGTTATTCAGAAGGCAGAGATTACCACTGCACTTTCACAAGCACCATTTGTCAGTCCTGAAAGGGATTAGTGTTTGGTGCTGACAGCCAATTCAGCCAATTGTGCTGTAGGCTTCTGCCACTGGGATTGTTTACACGGGAGACTGACCATGTGACATATTTCATGCTCATATGGTGACTTCTGCATTGATACAAAATACATAATGAGTACATGCAGCTTTGGCCTGCGCTTTACTGAAAAAATAGAATATTTTTCCCTTGTTTTATAGCTGTTCTTTAATATAAAAATTATATTTCCTCCTTTAAACCTCATGTATTTACTGTTCACACACACATAAAAACACACACACACACACACACACACACACACACCCTAATGTAAATTTTGTGCCTGAGGCTAACTGGGTTTATCACTCAGACTCGCCATGATCTGGCTAGCTCACCTGCCTTGGCTTCTTTGTTTCTGTTACATTAATATGTCCATGATTTCATGGGTTTGGTTGTTCTCTCCATTTAACCCAATCCCCTCTCAAACAATGCCATTTTTTGCCACAGCCACATATGTGTTCATGGAGTAAGATATCTCATTTATAATGAATGTGACTGTTGTGTCAATGTGTAGTTTACATCCTTAACTAAATGATATATAGGTGATGGTGTTTTATCTCTCTCTTTTATTTGTCTTTACAAGAAATTGCTACAAGTTCCTCCTCCAATATCAGGCATTAACACGTAGTGGCCATCTTTGCTGGCCCAGTGGTACACCCTGTTATCTCTCCAATCATTCTTTTCTTAACTGAATCAGATTTAAATCAATTTGCATGTCATGGAGATGATGTTCTGAAAGAAAGAAACCCTCTTGCACATGGCTTCCTGTGAGTCACATTAAAAACCTGGAAGAAGGAAGTTATTTAGCAGAATGTGGAAAATACCTATTTTGGCCTTCAGCATTAATGAGGAAACACAAGCCAGTTTCCTGGGAATCCATATGCTTCTCTCATCTATATGTCTGTTGCTATAGCAACAACATTTGTGTTGGCAGCAGCGGACTTTACCTTATTCTCTTTGGTACAAAGATAATATGTGAGGTGAGGATGTATGAGTAGTGAAGGGTATGCCATGACTAGGTTAACCATTTGGGCCTCTGGCATAGTAGGTACCCAGCCACAGTCTTCCTCTTTCTACTAGGATGGTTTTATCTAGAGAGGCATGATCTGTCCATTGTCCACCTTGGGTGTTTTATTCTCATGGTTGATATCAGTTTTGTTTGAGGTCCCCCCCATCTAAATGTGTCTTTCTTTTTTTTTTTTTTTTGATTGACAGACCAGACAGGAATTTTCTTAACATTTCCTGAGAAAGTAAGATACATCACTGGCACTTGATGAATCTTTAGTAATCACAATCTGTCCCAAAGAAGATGGTCTGAATTTACCTTCTTAGAATACGAAACTGGTTCCAGAAGGTCTGGTTAGGAGATTAGCAAGCCACAGTGTATAGTTTAGGTTCTTATGGATTTAAACAAGAGGGGGAGGATTTATAAACAGCAGGAAAGCAAAACAACAGTTATGCCAAGGAAACTCAACACTTCCATGTCATGCTAGTGAAATTCTCATCATGTAAAGACTAAATATTTCCTCATAAATAAAATTGTCGTCATTAAACTACTCAGAGCTGAATCTGAAGACTGTTTCCCTTTTTCTTTTTTGTTAAGGGTAATGTAACCTTGAATATTTTTCTTCTTATTTTCACAGTGGGCATATTGTCATCAGCATAGGTATTTTGGTAGGCAGCTAGGTGGTCTAGTGGATAGAACATTGGACCTGGAGTTAGGAAGACCTGGGTTCAAACCTGACCTGAGACACTTACAAGTTGCATGATCCTGGGCAAGTTATTGTATCTGCTGCCTCAGTTTCCCTATCAGTAAAATTCTACTTCCTAGAAGTCTTTGTTGCAATCATTTCAGTCCTGTCTGACTCTTTGTGACTCTATTTTTGGGGTTTTTAATACTGGAGTGGTTTACCATTTCCTTCTCCAGCTCATTTTACAGATGAGGAAACTGAGGCAAACAGGGTTGAGTGACTTTCCCGGGGTCACACAGCTGTCTGAGGCCAGATTTGAATTCAGGAAGGAAGATGAATCTTCCTGACTCCAGGCCCAGCACTTTATCCACTGTGTCACCTAGCTACTCCTATCTTTAAAGTGTTAGGAGAATCAAATAAGATATTTATATATATGTAAACCTTTAAGTGCTATCTAAATGCTAGCTATTGTTATTATGGCACCCTTGATTTTCAGATTCTAATATCCAGAATAACAAGACAAATGAGATTATTCACTTTACTCCTCCCTTACTGTACTGCTAATGGAATTACAGATCTTCCCCACCCGTTAATGGACTTGCCCATTAAGGGAAGCTTGATTAGGGGAGGCCCACACCTTTTGTTAATTTCTAGTGCACTGTTTCTCAAGGCTTGTGATGCCCTCTGGCTCTAAAAAATGTATAAATACTTTGAGGTGAGATTTTACTTTGGGGCTTATTCTCTGGAAGTGTTTGTTTTGCCAAATGAGACTCTGGGCAGCCACTAAGGAGTCACTCGGCTTTGAAAACCCAGGTATTGGTGCTTCTCTCTCTGGTAACTATGTATGTATGGTCAGACAGTTATCTGTCTGTTGATCTGTGATGTATGGTCAGAGAGTTGGAAGCCCTGTCTATTGGTTGATCTTTGTTTCTTTGTATTTTCTCTGAAATTCAGGGTACTGGCTTTTTCCCCTGAGCTAAGTGAATGATATATATGTGCTTGATTAAAGTGATTGGTGACCCCTCAAAAATTGCCTTTCCTTTTAGAAAAGCAAATCAAAGAACCTGTGATAGCAGGCCCTCCGGGATGTGTCAGGGTATTTGCTTTTATACTTATATCTGAACATATTCTTTAATGCAGAAGAAAAGATACCACTATTTTCCTTTTAAGATCTCTGGTCTGGTAGCCTATATGTTACCTTCTATAGCATCTGTATAAATAAGGCTTAATACTTTTCAATCTGCTTTCAGACATGGGGATGGTGAGTTGGGTTCAGTGTTCTACCCACAGGAAAATTCTCCAGGGGTGTCCATGGCTCTCATATGTCTGAGGCACATAGAAACAGATGGTTGGGAGTAGTCACTCCCGCACTGTCCAGAAACAAAGTGCATCCCCTTTCTCAGCCAAACATAAACTTAGGAGTTTACTAAAGTCCAGTGTCAGACACGTAGCTGAGAGAACCACCATTTCACAAAGTTGGAACCTGAGGCACATAGAGGTTAGTTGTTGTGTGTAGGACAATGCCGCGAGTCTAGAACTGACACAGACTTCTGTCTGGAAGACTGCTTTGTCACTAGAAGGGTTTAAATTCTCTTGCTGAGTAGCCTAGTAGAAGGAATCCAGAGCACACATTGCTGCTTATTCTCTCACTAACCTCTTTCCCCAATAATTATGGCAATGGTTCTTTCCTTCACTCGTGTTTGCTAACCTTCCTTTAATTACATCATTACCTTGTAATTTGAAGAAATAGAAACATAGCATGCTTTGATAGCTGAAGCTATAATAGGAATTTTGAAAGCGTCAAGTGCCCACATCTGCTTTTGTGCACATCTGCTTGGCTTTTTTTGCATTAAAAAGAAGTTGGCTAATGTGAATGAGCTGATTTTTTAAAAAGGGTGGCTTTTTTTTATGAACAAGGAAATTGAAGAGATGATTACACATTACAAAATTAATGGATGATTTAGAATATTGCCCATGAGCTGTGTACAACATCCAAGAATCAAATTCAGACTAAAATTAATGACAATCGTTTGTTTTTCTTCTATTCTATAATAGGAAGTAGTGACTTACAGATTTTACTCACATACCGAGACAGCATTTGTCACGTTTTCCCTCATAGAAATAGCAGGGTTTATCGTAGTCAGATTAGCTTTATATTCCCTTTGTGAATTTAACACAGTGGAAAACATCTATCTTCTATATATCTGTGCCTTACCTGAATGCAGTTTTAAATGGAAGCTATAATTTAGCATTTCTAATTCACACTCTGTTCAGCCCACAGTGTTTTGCTGAATAACCTCTATTGTTCTAATCACATAAAATTTAGATAAAACAGGAGCCTATTTGCTGGTTTTTATGAGGAGTAATTTTAGCTGCTGAATTTGCTGAGCTTCAGCAGCAGGAAATTTGGTACTGATTTTGTATAAGTTTAGAGTTATCTGAGAGGATCACAGGAGTATTGGATCATCAGTCCATCCATCAAAAAGCATTTACTAATTATCTACTATGTGCCAGGCAATGTGCTATGTCCTGGGGAGACAACATGGATACATGAATACGTAGAGAGTATATATATAAAATGAATACAAGGTTATTTGAGGAAGATATATACTAGCAGCTGCAGGCAACAAGGATGGTTTCATAAAGAACAAGGTACTTAGTCTGATTCTTGAGCAAAATCTGGAGATTCAAGAAGTAGAGTCAAAGAGAGAGTAAATTCCAGACTTAGGGCATGGCCATTGAAAAGCATGGAGAAGGGAGATGGAGCTTCATGCAAGAACTGAAGCATGTGCAGGACACTGCTGAGTAGACCAGTGTGTCTGGAATGCAGACTGGGAGAAATGAGAGGTAAAGTATACATAGACTAGAATGGTGCAAAGAATCTAGTTTGTGATCACTTTAAGTAGCAAACAAAAGAGTTTACATCTGATCCTGGAGATTCAACGGTGAGACAATCTACCAAAACTTTTGAGAAATCATCAAAGCAGTCCAGGAGGAAAGTGGAGAGAGAATGTCTATTTCTAAACACTTTAGATCAATAAATAAACATCTATTAAGCACCTACTATGTGCCAGAAACTGCTAATCTATGGAACAAAAAAGAGAAAGAAGGAACAGATTAATAGATAGGCCAGGTAACTAAAAACAAATAAGGAAAGCAATAAATAAAAAGCCCCAACTAAACATAAAAGCAGAAATTCTAAAAATCAAAGAAGAAATAAAATAGACTATCTAAAATTTAGTTTATCAGTGAAACTAGTGGCTAAGCTTAAAAAAATTAATCTGAGGCACTATCACCACGAAAACATACCATAAAAGTAACATTTAAATTAGTAAAAAGTAAAGTCCACAGTATCCTTTATTTTGCTAATGAAACTGTTTCCCAGTAAACATATATTTATTCTTTAGGGTAGACATAAGAAGAAAATTTGCCTAGTGATCCACTTGTTGGTATTCTTAAATATCCTGCTTCTTAAATTTCCGTAGGGCTTAAACATTCTAATAGTGTTTCTCATGTTCCATTGTTGACATCCTAGTAAAGCAATTCAGTTCAACATACATTATAAGGCTAACCACTGCACTGAGGATAGCTTACAATAGAGTTCCATCATATAGGGTATTGAAATTTCAGGAATTCTAGTATGTTGAAAGATGAAGTGGGTGAAAGAGAAAGAAAAAGAGCAAAGGTGGAAAGAAAGAGTTGTTTAGTAATTTTCAGTTGCGTATGACACTTTGTGACCCCGTTTGGGGTTTTCTTGGCAAAGATATTGAAATGGTTTGCCATTTCCTTCTCCAGTTGATTTTGTAGATGAGGAACTAAGGTAAACAGCGTTAAGTGACTTGCCCAGAATTATGCAACTGGTAAAGTGTCCGAAGTTGTATTTGAAGTAAGGAAGTAAGGTCTTCCTGACTCCAGGCCTCAGCACTTTATCCACTGTGCCATTTAATGACAGAGAGAGAGAGAGAGAGAGAGAGAGAGAGAGAGAGAGAGAGAGAGAGAGAGAGAGAAGGGAGGAAGGAAGAAAGAAAGAAAGAAGGGAGTAAGGGAGAGAGAAAGAGAGAGAAAGAAAGAATGAATGAATGAATTCATGGTCAAATGAAAGCCTCAATCCATTCCCCTTGACTTCTTTGAATTCTCTTTTATCTCATATGTTTTCTGAAATAGAAATAGTTGTATAATATGAACCCCTTATAATATAATTACATTTACATGTAAAACCCTTCTGATTTTTGGTTTTCCTGCTCAAGTCTTTAACTTTTGGATTTTCTTCATTTTGAGTAGAAGCCCCAATTTGGATCTGGCTCATGATGAATAGTTTAGCTTAGCTGAGTGATGGGAAAATAAAATTTATTTACTTGTTTCCATAGCATCTCCATGGATTGTGCCTATAAATCCCTAGAGTTTTAGCTTGGACCAGTGTGGTTAATGGAAGGAAGACTGTATCTGAAGTTGCAAGACCTGTGCTTGAATGCTACCTTTGTCATTTACTACTTATGAGGTCCCTTTGGAAAATCACCTGGCTTCTCTGGCCCTCAGTTTTCTCATCTGTAAAATTAGAAAGCTGGATTAGATAATCCATAAAGACACTCCAGTTCTAAAATTCTCTACTCATTTACATGATCACATATTTTTAACCTATATCAAATTGCTTACTATTTTAGGGAGGAGGGAGAGAGAGAATTTGGAACTCAAATTTAAAAAAACGAATGTTAAAATATGGAATACTATTGTGCTATAAGAAATGATGAACAGGTGGACTTCTGGAAAACCTGAAAAGACTTATATGAACTAATGCCGAGTGAAGTGAACAGAACCAGGAGAACATTGTACACAGTAGCAGCCACAGTGTTCAATGACTGACTTTGATAGACTTAGCTCTTCTCAGCAATGCAAGGTCCTAAAACAATTCCAAAGGACTCATGCTGGAAAATGCCATACACATCGCGAGAAATGCAGAATGAAGCTGATTCTTTTCTTTTTGTTTTCTTTTCCTGGTTCCTCCCATTTATTCTTATTCTTCTACACAACATGACTAATATGAAAATATGTTTAATAAGAATGTATATGTAGAGCCTATATTAGACTGTATGCTCTCCTGGGGAGGGGTTAGGGAAGGAGGGGGAGAAAATTTAAAATTTATGGAAGTGAATGTTGAAAACTAAAAATAAATTAGTTGTTAAAATTGTAATTATATGTAATTGGAAGAAATAAAATAATTTGAAGACACTTCTACTAGATCATTAAAAATAAAATTCTCTATTTGTATAAAAATTTTCACAAGCTGAGGTCATAGTGTCTTCCAGTCTACTTAACAATTTCAAAATGAGAAAATATTTCATTAAGGGAGTACTAAAATTATCTTACTGCACAATATAGAAAGAGGACAAATTATATGTTCTTCTTTGTCCCATACCCCTTGGGACTTGGTTTAAAACAAGTAACCTGTCATTTGTGAATTAAACTAGAGGTACCTAGTGCCTTCTAGGAAGGTGTGCAGGTAGCAGCCTCACAGGCAGGGCTATGGAAAATGAGAATGGAGGTCTCTGAAAAGAATTTGATTTGGCTCTTAGAATCAATTTGTGTTAGGAGAAAATCAGTGTGTTGGGCTTTGATTCACTAGAGGAGATATCTAATGTACCAGGGATAGTACCAAGAGCACTAGATATTAAATCAGAAGACTTGGGTTAAAATCTCAGACATGCTGTTTATTCTACCTCTGTGATTTTAGACAAGTCATTTCAAAGTTTTAGCCCTTAGTTTTCTCATCCATAAAATGGGGGGTTTGGTAGGTGATCTTCAAGGTCCTCTGCAGCTTAAAATCCTATGAACTACTCCCTTTCAGACTCCCATAGTCTTTTCCATCCTTCTACCCTACCCCCACCCCATCCTCCCAGTCCATAATGACATAGTATAAGAGGTATTGAATTTGGAGTCAGAGAAGCTGAGTTCAAATCTCAACTCTGCTGTGTACTTCTTGTATGATTTGGGGCAAGCTACTTCATTTATTTTTTCCTCAGCTACAAAATGATAGACTTGGAGCAGATTATAAATTTTGTGATATAAATTTTTCACTGCTCCTAGCTTTATATAACATAATAATCTGCACATAATAGGTATTTTATATATGCGGAATTTGTGACCATTCATTTCTAGAGTGCTTTAAGGTTTATAAAATGTTTTCTTAGCAATTGTTCCCTAAAATACATAGTTCAATTATTATTAGTTTTGTTTTACAGATGAAGAAACTAAGGCTCAGAGAAATTAAATGACTTTCTCAAGACTCCATAACTACTAAGTGTGGAGCTGGGACTTGATCCAAGGTCTTGTGAGTCCAAGTTCCATGTTCTTTCTCACTTTAACATGCTGCTTTGCCTCTTTTTTGTTTTCTAACTAAAAAGGATGATATAATGCTCCAGTCCCCTTTCCCCTCAAAAAAAAAAGTAGAAAAAGCAGTTTTATCAAGGTAGCCTATAAAGCTGGATAAGGTTCTGCAGTAGACTTCCATACTTCTGGTAGTAGCAGATTCTGTCTTTGTGCACCATTGACTCTTTGGACTCCCTTGAAAGAGGGGAAAGGGGGAACCTATTGTGGGAATACTATAGCACTGTCAGCCCCAGACAATGATATTAGCTGAAGTCCTAAATTCTTGGCACCAAGGATGATATGCTTTTGTAAATTCCTATGACATAGGTCCAGAAAGTTCAAGATCATCGAGGAAAACAAAGAGGAGTTCTTCGACAATCTAGTGTCTGCAACTCCGGAGGAATTGTCTGCTTTGCAAATCTGCCTGTGTCATTCCCCTTCTGAATAGATTCTGGTGGCTCCATATTGTCTCTCGGATCAAATGGGAACTGCTGTGTTTGGCATTTGAAACTATTGATGACTTAGCCCCCAACCTACTTTTCCAGCCTTACAGAATAGTATTCCCCTTCCCGTACTTTACAGCCTAGCAAAGCAAATGGTTTCTCATAATAAACGGTACTCCATTTCCCATCTCTATGCACTTGCCCCAGACCCTTCTGCTGGGATGCATTTGCTCTTCACCTCTGAGTCTTCAAATCTCTAGTCGTCTTCATGTTTCGCTCAAGTATTGCCTTCTACTTGTTACAGGGGAAATATCTCCTCTCTGAAATCATGTGATGGGTAACCACCACCAAATGTGTATTTACCACAACATGGAAATTATGGGGGCAAAAATCTAGGCTTTAGAATTATACTCACACATAGGTTCAAACCTCAATATAACCTGAACCATCATGAGAATTCTGACAAGGATTCTCATAGGCAAAATTCAGAGTGACAGAGAAATGATGCTTTGACATATTGCAGACTTGTACATTCCTCTTAGGCCATTTAAAAGGTAAAAAGAAGATAGATTCATCATCCTGTACTTTCTTCTATGTCATAAAAATTGAACAAACTTAATTAAGCAGTCGCAATCTACATCCCCTGAGGAAACAAAATTCTGTCAAACAGTATGAGGAGTCTGGGACTATTGGGATTCTTCCCTTGGCTTCTTATCTAAGGAAGACTTACGGCTCTTTTTGGTTTTGTGTGAGGCAGCTGAGGTCTTGAGGTCACACAGCTAGAGTCAAGTGTCTGAGGCTGGATTTAACCTCGGGTTCTCCCGACTCCAGGGCTGGTGCTTTATCTGCTGCACTACCTAGCTACTTGAATAATTCATAGACTTTTTTTTTCTTTTGGATTCAGTTGGGGTTAAGTGACTTGCCCAGAGTCACACAACTAATAAATGTCTAAGGCCACATTTGAACGCAGATCCTCTTGACTCCAGAGCCAATGCTCTGTCCATTGTGACACCTGGCTGCCCCTCGTTAAGACTCAAGTAAATTTTTACATCCCATGGGACAGCTTTTGTTCAGGTGAGATTAATGTTGAAAGACTTTTTAGTTAAGCAAAAATTGTGGAAGGAAAGGTGCTGAGTTCCAAATAATAAAGGGAAATATAAAAAAAGCTCTTGTAACATACTTAAGAACTTTTCTGATCTTTGCAACTACAAGGGATTAACTCTTTGATTGCTTTGTATCTATCTATATATATCCCTATGTGCAGATAGAAACAACATGGTGAAGACTAGAGAATTGGTCATGGAAACAGATAGGACGGGGGTCTACTTCTACCTCTGACATAACACTTGTTGTATCACCCTGGGTGAGTCCCTTAACCTCTCAGTTGTCTGGGCCAGAGGCATCCAACACCTGCTTTGCTGTCTACAACACTCCAGAATTTCTCCCCTTCCCCTGTGAAATAAAATATATTTGGGAAATTTTTCACAAAATAAATAAAAATACAACAGAACATAGACAATGTTCATGTGTGGTTTCCTAAGTCTGTGTGGAGCCTGCAGGGATCTTTCTGTAATGTTTAGAGGCCCCATTTCTGTTTGAAGTGGATACCACTGCTCTAGGTAACATTCTGAGACTATAAGCTATGGAGTGGCAAACCTTCATTGAAGGGATTTTCCTCCTCCCAGAGTTCCCCAGAGAATGGAATGAGGGGACTGGTTCTGGTCCCTATCACTATCCCATCCCTAGAGGGGCTGCTAAGTGATGTCATAGTGCTTAGAGTGCTGTGTCTCTAGCCAGGAAGACTCATCTTCTTGAGTTCAAATCTGGCCTCAGGTACTTAAGTAGTTGTGTGACCCTGGGCAAGTCACTTAACCTTTTTTGCCTCAGTTTCCTTATCTGTAAAATGAACTGGAAAAGGAAATGAAAAACCACTCCAGTATCTTTGCCAACAAAACCCCAGATGCCATGAGAGAGTGTCAAATAGGACTAAAATGACTGAACAACAATCCCATCCCATGTATGTCTCCCCTAATAGAATGTTAGCTCCTCTAGGGTAGTAACTCATTTTTTACTTTGTATCTCTAATACCTAGCATATAGTAGGGGACTAATAAATGATTCTTGATGAACTAATTCTTTTTAAAAAAACAACTACTTTAATAGCTTTCTGTTTAAATTTGAGGGCACTATGAGCTGAGGGGTTATTTCCCTGGATTTAGGACTAGAGGGGAACCATACCATTTGTTTGGTACAGCAGAAAGAACATTGACTGTAATCAAAGAGCCCAATTTCAGATTTCACCCATGACAGTAATTGATGACCTTAGACAAGTCTCGTAGTCCTCCAGGGCCTCAGTTTCCTTTTTTATGCAATAAGAGAGTCTCAGACTAGATCATAGGATCTTAAATGTAGAGCCAAACCTCAGAGTCAATGAAATTCCCTCCTCCTCTTCCTGCTTACCATTCTACAAATGCTAAAACTGAAGCCCAGGAGGGTAGATGACTTTCTTGAGGTCACAGTTAGGATATGAATTCAGGTCCTTTGACCTTAGAATTCTTTCACCCTGACAACTTGGTGAAACAGTGACTACTGCAGTGTTGGAATGGGAATCAGGAAAACCTGAGTTCAGATCTTTCCTCAGACCTTTCTAGCTGTGTAACCCTGGGCAAGTCATTTAACCTCTGCCTGCCTCAGTTTCCCTAGATTGTGTGAGTATTGTTGTTTTATTATTATATTTCCACTCTACCATACTGCTTTTTTGTTAAGGTCCCTTCTGGTTTGAAGTCTATGACTCCAGTAGATATTAAAAAAATATATGCTGATCCATAGATTTCACTAGCCCTTCCAAGGTCCTTCTGAAAAAGCTTCAAGGAACTGTACACTCTTTATCAAATGTAGGAAAGGATGCCAAGGCTAGTCTACACTAGCAATAGGAGGCATTATCAAAATATTTGACATAATTTGAGAAAAAAGTATTTTTTCCTTGAATGGTATAGATCTGTGGTGTCATTCAAATAGAACCAGGACCACTAAACCATACATAAAAGATCCCTGCTGCACTTACAACATATTCATTTTAACTATGTTCTATTATATTTATTTTATAATTTATAAATTACTACCCTAGAGGGGCTAACATTCTATTAGGGGAGACATATATGGGATGGGATTGTTATTCAGTTATTTTAGTCCTATTTGATACTCTGTCACTGTATCTGGGGTTTTGTTGGCAAAGATCCTGGAGTGGTTTTTCATTTCCTTTTTCAGTTCATTTTACAGATAAGGAAACTGAGGCAAACAGGGTTAAGTGACTTGCCCAGGGTTACACAGCTACTAAGTACTAAGTACTTATATTTTATATTATATTTAACTATATTCTATTATATTTCATTTATATTATTAAATATTTCTCAATTACATCTTAATCTGGTGAGGGATGGGGTGCCACTCTGGAGTATTGTGGCTATACTGGCAGCATTTCTGACACCTCGGGTATAGATAATTGCCTTGATTCCTTAATTAGTATAGACACCAAAAGATCTAACATGTAAAAATTTATCCCGCATATTTCTGGGTTCCTATTAAATGTGTAAGGCATAATTTCATATCTTTTTTGGTACAGGGATTTTAAAAGACTAGCTGACTTCCCAACTTACTGCTTGCATAAACTTTTTATTGTTATATCTTAACTATTTATAAATATAAATTTAGTTCATAAAATTATATAAAATTTATAAATCATTTATTTTCTTAAAATTAATTAAAATTTGACAGATGTCATGGTGCATCACAGAGGCTGATGGATTGCTTGAGCTCTGGAGTTCTGAGGGACGATAGGTCTAAAGGTAATCAAGTGTACCTATATGATGAGTCCCTGGAATTGGGAGGCTTCTGTGCCAATAAATAGTGGGAAGTGGAATTAGCTTGTGAGTGACCACTGTACTTTCAAGCTGGGCAAGTAGAGGAGACCTGCCTTATAAGTAAAGAAGCAGGCAGACAGATAGAGATAGATAAATGAATAGATTGATGAATAGATAAGTAAATGAGTGAGGAAAAGTGAATGAATGATAAGGTTTGAGAATGTGCTATCTTGAAATCAATGATAGAGTTGGAATTGGGAGATTTGGAGCTTCATGTATAAAATTTCAAATCATATAAAACTTGACAGTGTTTTAGCGAACATCTGTTGTTCAGTTGTCTTTCAGTTATGTTGAACTCTTCATGACCCCCATTGGGGGTTTTCTTGGCAAAGATACTGAAGGAGTTTGTTATTTCCTTCTCCAGCCCATTTTACAGATGAGGAAACTGAGGCAAATAAGGATAAGTGACTTTTCCAGAGTAACACAACTAGTAAGCATTGTGGATTTGAACTCAGGAAGATGAGTTTTCCTAATTCTAGGTCCCGCAATCTATCCACTGCACCACTCAGTTGCCCTAACATATAAAAAATATTTTATAGGAGGTGTTTTATAAAAGATGTTTTAATTCTTAAAATATATCTGTTCTTAGCATTATTGGTAAAAAAAAAAAACAAGCAAACAAACAAAAAAACCAAAAACAAGCTAACAAACAAAAACATGGCAGAGTGGAAAGAGCATTTGCCATGAAATCAGGAAAAATGTGGGGTTCAAATTTTGTCTCTGATACCGACTGGCTATGTGATCATGGAAAAGTCATATAGCCTTCTTGTATCTGTTCTATTGTTCTGGGGATTGTGGTGAAAGAATTTTAGTATTCTTGAAATTTTTCTTTTAAGACAGCTAGTCTCATCACAAGCTAGAGCTTGCAGAATTTAGCAGAGACATCAAACTTTAACACAGGTAATTAACTGGTCAATGAGAGAAGAATTTCTGACTCAGCTTTATTACCCCTATTTACTTAAACTGAGACATCAACTGCAACCCTGTACCTATCTGGTTAGTTTTTGTTTTGGCTTTCTGAATATTCCAGTTAAATCTCCTAACATTTGCTGATTCGTTTATCATTTTGCCTTCCCCTTCCGCTATTGGTTCTTTGATATGTAACACTTTCCCTTTTCCTGTGCCTTCTGTGGAATTCCAACTGTATTCATCTTGCTGATGTAACTGGAGACTATAGGGTTGCTGAAAATGTTATTGGGACCCATTGATTTTTGTGTACTGTGGACCTATGCTCTGAGCACATAATAAATAGATTATTAAAATGTCACTTTGTGTTGATAAGTACCTATCAATGAATCCTTGAGATCACATAAGTTAATGTTTAGAGGTATTTTGCAAACTTTTTGGGGACCAGATAGTGAAGGTCACTATGTTTTTTGAGTCACAAGTTCTAATCCGTACCCTTGCATTCACCATTGTCTACCTTAATATTTATATACCTTATTTCTTGATCTATATTTATCTGTCTGCCCTGGATGCTGGATATCCATGGGACCCATATACTCTCTCTTAGGATGAGAGTCAGAGCTGGAAAGCATAAGCCTTACTCAGAGGTGATCTTCTGGGGTGCTCATTCCCACTGAATGAAACCAATGTTGAAGATGCCTTTGTTCTTCACCCCCTCCATTTACATGTTATGATTATTGCCCAGTCATTCTCCCACCCAAGGAAATTCACCTCCAGTTCCTTGCCAATGAGAGCAATACTTGTAATATTATTGTAATAATATTTGAAACATTATTTCAAAACAATGACCAAAATATCAAGGAAAACAAATTCATCATTTGAAGATTAAAAACCTTTACTTTAGGTGATCTCTTCTTGTTCTCTCTTAATACTTAACAAATGTGAGGAAATTTTTTAATAGAAGCCCTGTCTTATCCTATAATCCTGAGAATATGGATTTCATTGTTTAGCTAGTCATTGGTTTTGAACTATATTTATTTACCTTTCTTGTATTTCTCTTATTTTATGAATTTACATGTCAATTAGGCAGCTCAACTCTGATTTCTTTTTGAGGAATAACCAAAATGTTTCCCTTTTGCTGAGAGTGATTTTTTGTTTCATTGAGGCTCAGTTTCATAGGTTATATTATTTTGGAATGTAGTCTAATCTTTGCTTTTTGGAATATCACATTCCAGTTTCTTTTTCATTTCCTTTTCAGTAAGAAGTAGTCCTGGGTTATTTAAATTAATTTTCCTTGACAGCTAAACATCTTTTTCTTGACTCCCTCCAATATTGTTTGATATTTATATCAGGATTTCTCTCTGTTAGTAATTGTAAATTCTATCAATTAAAACTTTACCATCTATTTTCAATATTTATAAACAATTTGCTTGTATTATTTATTCTAGTACATTTTTCAGATTGTTCAGTTTGCTATGTTTTTCTGGGAGACCCAGGATCCTTAAATTATCTTTACATATCCTGTCCCCAAGGTTGATAGGATTGTATAGATTGTAGAGAATTCACTTGTTCTTCTAATGATACTGTCCTTTCTTCTATCCAATTTTTCCCCACGTCTATATTTTTGAGTTTCATAACTGCTGTTCTCTTTCTCAGAGCTTCTAGAGTTTTGGACAGATTCTCCAATATATGTTCTAAATTGTGAATTTCTCCTTGGTCATATTATTTTCTTGAGAGCCAACTCTAATTTCTGACTTAATTTTGATCCTGATTTCCACGCTTATTTCCTTTTTTAATTTTCTTATTTCTCTTTGGAACCATTCTGGATTTTTTGCCATTTCATTATTCCTATTCTTGCCCTCTTTTTTTTTGCATTGGGGATTTCTTCTTTCTCTCACTGCATATTTATGCATTGTTTTGCATACTTTTCTAGTTGGGGCAGGAGCCTGCCTCAGCCTTTCTCTGTTGACTCTTCTCAATTGTCCTTTCCTTTCTGATCTTTAGCATTATGTTGGACTTCAGCACATTCTGTTCCCTTCCCCAGCCACTTCTGTAATCTCTTTCTTCCGTCCAGACCACTAAGGTCGGACTGCTTCCAAACCTTCAAAATATCCAAAGCATTGTAGGATGGGAGGCAGTGATGGGTTGGAGCCAGCTGATACTGCATCTCCCATATTGTTAAATTTTCAAGGGAAGTATTTAAATACATCCCAGAAAAAAGCAAAACTACAAATCCAGGCTTTTTTTATTGTTTCTGTTTCATTGGTCATCTAGATTGAAGAAAGTGTTGCAGATTAAACTTTAAAATGAGGTGTCATCTTCCCCACCCCCACCCTGCAGAGGTAATTGTTTAGTTCCTCTAGGAGATATCATTGCTATCATTGTTCAGTCATTTTTCAGTTTTGTCTAACTCTTCATGACCCCATTTGGGGTTTTCTTGGCAAAGATACTGCAGTAGTTTGCCATCTCCTTCTCTAATACATTTACAAATGAGAAAACTGAGGGGAAAGGAGTAAGTGACTTCCCCAGGGTCACACAGCTAGTAAATGTCTAAGACCATATTTGAACACAGGAAAAAGAGTTTTCCTGCCTCCAGACCTGTCACTCTACCCACTATACCATCTAGCTGCCTAGTATACCACATAGATCCTGGAGAGTTGAGTTTATATTCCTCCTTCCTTTATTTTTTTCTAATTATTATTATGTTATTTTATTTCAATGTTCTACAATCACTTCCATATTACATAGATTTTTTTTTCCTCTCCATCCTCACTCCCTCCCTGAGATGGCATGCAATTTTATATAGGTTCTACACATACATTCCTATTAAATACATTTTCACCTTAGTCATGTTGCATAGAAGAATTAAAATGAATGGGAGAAATCATAAAACAAACCAAAGCGTAATACAAAATAAAATGATCTGCTTCATTCTGCGATTGAATTCCATAGTTCTTTCTCTGGATGTGGAAGGCATTTTGCCTTTAAAGACCATTGGGAATTTTTTAAGTCCTTGCATTGCAATGAAGTTCTAAGTCTACCAAAAAAAAATTCTCACACACTGCGGTTGTTGCTGTGTTCAGAGTTCTCCTGGTTCTACTCCTTTCACTTAGCATCAGTTCATATAAGTCTTTCCAGGTCTCTCTGAAGTCCTCCTGTTCATCATTTCTTATAGCGCAAGAGTATTCCATTACATTCATGTGCCATAATTTATTCAGCCATTCCCCAATTGATGGGCATGCTCTTGATTTCCAGTTTTGGGCCACCACAAAGTGCTGCTATAAATATTTTTGTATATGTGGGACCCTTTTCCATTTTTATGATCTCTTGGATACAGTCCTAGAAGTGGTATGGCTGGGTCAAAGGGTATGCACATTTTTGTAGCCCTTTGGGCATAGTTCCAAATTACTCTTCAGCATGATTGGATCAGCTCACAGCTCCATCAACAATGAATTAGTGTTCCAACACTCCCACATCTTCTCCAACATTTAGCAGCTTCCTATTTTGTCATGTTAGCCAATCTGATAGGTGTGATGTGATATCTCAGAGTTGTTTTGATTTGCATCCCTCTAATCAATAGTGATTTAGAGCATTTTTAATATGACTATAGATATCTTTAATTTCTTCCTCTGAAAACTGCCTGTTCATATCCTGTGACCATTTATCAATTGGGGAATGACTTGTATTCTTGTACATTTGGATGGATCCGTTCTCTATACATTATAGAAATGAGGCTTTTATCACAGACATTAGTTGAAAAAATTCTTTCCCAGTTTTCTCCTTCCCTCCTGATCTTGATTGCATTGGGTTTGGTTCTGCAAAAACTTTGCAGTTTAATGTAATCAAAATTATCCATTTTGCATTTCATAATGCTTTCTATCTCTTGTTTAGTCAAACATTCTTCCATTCTCCATAAATCTGATAAACACACTATTCCTTGCTGCACTAATTTGTTTATAGTATCAATCTTTTTACCTAGATCATGTATCCATTTGTATTTTATTCGTGTCAGGCATTGGTCTATGCCTAGTTTCTGCCACACTGTTATACAGTTTTCCCAGAAATTTTTGTCAAACAGTGAGTTCTTATCCTAGAAGCTGGGGTCCTTGGGTTTCTCAAAGAGTAGATTGCTATATTTATTGACTACTGTATCTTGAGTACCTAACATATTCCATTGGTCTACCCTTCTGTTTCTTATCCAGTACCAAGTAGTTTTGATAATTGCGGCTTTATAATACAATTTGAGATCTGGTAGAGCTAAGCCACCTTCCCTGGCATTTCTTTTCATTAATTCCCTTGATATTCTGGACCTTTTATTATTCCTGATGAATTTTGATATTATTTTTTTCCAGCTCTAGAAAATAATTGTCTGATAGTTTGATTGGTATGGCACTGAATAAGTAAATTAATTTAAGTAGAAATGTCATTTTCATTATATTGGCTTGGCCTATCCACAAACAACTGATATTTTTCCACTTCCTTAGATTTGACTTTATTTGTGCAAAAAGTATTTTGTAATTGTGTTCATATAATCCTTTGATTTGTTTTGGCAGGTAGACTCTCAAATATTTTATAGTGTCTACCTTAGCTTTAAATGGGATTTCTCTTTCTATCTCTTGCTGTTGGACTTTGTTAGTAAGATATAGAAATGCAGAAGATTTGTGTGTTTATTTTGTAACCTGCAACTTTGCCAAAGTTGTTTATTATTTCAAGTAGTTTCTTACTTGAATCTCTGGAATTCTCTAAGTATATCATCATATCATCTGCAAAGAGTGATAACTTAGTTTCTTCTTTGCCTATTCTAATTCCTTCAATTTCTTTTTTCTTTTCTAATTGCTACAGCTAACATTTCTAGTACCATATTGAAAAATAATAGTGATAATGGGCATCCTTGTTTCACCCCCGATCTTATTGGAAATACATCCAGCATATTCCCATTCCATATAATGCTTGCTGAAGGTTTTAGGTACATACTGTTTATTATTTTACGGAAAGCTCTATTTATTCTTATGCTTTCCAGTGTTTTTAATAGGAATGGGTGTTGTATTTTGTCAGATGCTTTTTCTGTATCTATTGAGATAACCATGTGGTTTCTGTTAGTTTTGTTGTTGATATGACCAATAATCCTTATAGTTTTCCTAACACTGAACCAGCCCTGCATTCCTGAAAGAAATCCTACCTGATCATAGTATATTATTCTCATGATAAGTTGCTGTATTCTTTTTGCTAAAATCTTATTTAAAATTTTTGCATCTATATAGTCATTAGAGAAATTGGTCTATAATTTTCTTTCTCTATTTTGACTCTTCCTGGTTTAAGTATCAAAATCATATTTGTGTCATAAAAAGAATTTGGGAGGACTCCTTCTTCCCCAATTTTCCCTAATAGTCTATATAGAATTGGAATTAACAGTTCCTTAAATGTTTGATAGAATTCACTTGTAAATCCATCCAGCCCTGGAGATTTTTTCCTAGGGAGTTCATTGATGGTTTGTTCAATTCTTTTTTTCTGAGATGGAGTTATTTAAGTATTCAACTTCCTCTTCTGTTAATCTGGGCAATTTATATTTGTTTAAATAAGCATCCATCTCATTTTAACTGTCAAATTTATGGGCATGAAGTTGGGCAAAGTAATTTCTAATTGTTGTTTTAATTTCCTCCTCATTGGAGGTGAGTTTGTTTTTGGTAATTTGGTAGGTTGGTTTTCTTCTTTTTTTTTTAATCAAATTGACCAAATATTTTTCAATTTTATTGGTTTTTCATAAAACTAACTTTTAATTTTATTTATTAGTTCCATAGTTTTCTTAATTTCAATTTTATTAATCTTTCCTTTGGTTTTCAGTATTTCTAGTTTGGTATTTACTTGGGGATTTTCAATTTGTTCTTTTTCATGATTTTGCAGTTGCATGCCCCTTCATTGATCTCCTCTTTCTCTATTTTATTCATGTAGGCATTCAGAGATATAAAGCTTCCCCTAAGAACTGGTTTTTCAATATCCCATAAGAGTTGGTAGGTTGTCTCATTATTGTCATTCTCTTGAATGAAATTGTTGATTGTTTCTATGATTGGTTGTTTAACCCACTCATTCTTTAGGATTAGATTATTTAATTTCCAAATAATTTTTGGTCTATCTTTCCATGGCCTTTTACTACATATAATTTTTATTGCATTATGATCTGAGAAGGATGCATTGACCATCTCTGCCTTTCTGCACTGGATTGTAAGGTTTTTATGCCCTAATACATGGTCAATTTTTGTATATGTGCCATAGACCACTGAGAAAAAAAGTATATTTCTTTCTATCCCCACTCAATTTTCTCCAGAGATCTATCATATCTACTTTATCCAGAGTTTTAATCACCTCCTGAACTTCTTTCTTGTTTATTTTAAGGTTAGATTTATCAAGTTCAGAGAGGGGGAGGTTGAGATCCCCCACTAGTATAGTTTTGCTGTCTATTTCTTCCTGTAACTCCCTTAACTTCTCCTCTAAGAATTTGGATGCTATCCCACTTGGAGCATATATGTTTAGTAATGATATTGCTTCATTGTTTATTGTGCCTTTTAACAGGACAAAGTTTCCTTCCTTATCTCTTTTGATTAGATCTATTTCTACTTTTGCTTTTGTCTGAGATTAGGATTGCTACCCCTGCTTTTTTTTTACATCAGCTGAAGCACAATATATTCTCCTCCAACCTTTGACCTTTACCTTGCATGTATCCCCTCATTTCAAATGTGTTTCTTATAAACAACATATTTTTGGATTATGGTTTTTAATCCATTCTGCTATCAATCTTGGTTTTATGGGAGAGTTCATCCCATTCACATTCACAGTTACGATAACTATCTGTGTCTTTCCCTCCATCCTTTTTCCCATTGTTTGTGCTTTTAGTTCTCCTTTCTCCCTTCCCCTCCACAATAGAGTTTTAATTTTTGACTACTGCCTCCCTCAGTCTTCCTTCCTTCTTTCATCCCCCTTCCTTTTACTCCCCTTTACCCTTAGTAATTTTTCCTTCCCTTTTAGCTTCCCTTTCCCTTTTCCCCACTTCCCCTCCTAACTGCCTATAGAGCTAGTTAGATTTATACACTTAATTAAGTTTGTTGTTCCCTCCTTGAACCCAATCAAACAATGCTCATCTCCCTCCCCTCTTTCCCTCTACTGTAATATAATTTTGTGCTTCTTCCTGTGATGTGATTTACCATTTTCTGCCTCCTCCTTTTCACATCTCTTGTTACAATTCCTTCACACCCTTAAGATCGCATTTTTATCATGACATCATTTACTTTGTACCCACTCCCTATATCTATGTATATCCCTTTTATATTTCATAATAGATATATAATTCTCAAGATTAACAAGTATCATCTTCCCTTATTGGGAAGTAAAAAGTTTGCCCACATTGAGTACTAGTTTTTCTTTTCCCCTGCTTACTGTTTTATGCCTATCTTGAGACCTGCATTTGAAGATCAAATTTTCTACTGAGTTCTGGCCTTTTTATCATGAAGGTCTGGAAATTCCTTATTTCATTGAATGTCCATCTCCTTGCCTGAAATGTATGCTCAACTTTGCTGGGTAATTGATCCTTGGTTGTAGTCCCAGTTTCTTTGCCTTATGGAATATCATATTCCAATTTCTTTGACTTTTTAATGTAGAAGCTGCAAAGTCTTGTGTGATCCTGACTGTAGCTCTTCGATATTTGAACGGTTTCTTTCTGGCTGCCTGTAGTATTTTCTCCTTCACTTGATAGTTCTGGAATTTGGCACCAATATTCCTTAGTGTTTTTAGTTTGGAATCATTTTCAGGAGGTAAACGATGGATTCTTTCAATGACTATTTTGCTTCCGGATCAAGGACTTCTGGACAGTTTTCTTGATGATTTCTTGGAAGATATTGTCCAGGCTTTGTTTTTCATCATGGCTTTCTGGTAGACCAATAATTCTTAAATTTTTCTCTCCTAGATCTATTTTCTAGGTTAGTAGGTTTTCCAATTAGATATTTTACATTTTTTCCTATCTTTTAATGCTTTAGATTTTGTTTGACTGATTCTTGATTTCTCATAGAGTCATGAGCTTCTAGTTGCCCAATTCTAATTTTTATCCAATGGTTTTCTTCAGTTAACTTTTTCATCTCCTTTTCCATATGTCCAATTATTCCTTTTAAGGAATTATTTTCTCCAGTTAGTTTTTCTAGTTACTTTTCCATATGTCCCTAGTTAGGTTTTGAGCTTCCTTTTCCATTTGTCCAATTTTCCTTTTTAAAGAGCTGTTCTCTTCAGTGAATTCTTTTTTCATACTTTTAAAATCATTGGCCAGTTTTTCTTCTATTTCTCGTTTGGCTTTTAAAATCCTTTTTAAGGTCTTCCAAGAGTGCTCTTTGTGCATGCAACCAGTTCATAGTCCTTTCTGAAGTTTCAGATGGGAGTACAATCTCAATGCTGACCTCTTTGGTATTCATGTTCAGGTTCTTGTCCCCATAGAAAGATTCTATGATCTTTTCTTTCCTGCTTTGCTTCTTACTCATGATGATGATGCTTTGTGTATTGTGGCTTCTTGTTCTTTCTGCTAGAAGCTAAAGAACCTGGTGCCAGGCTGGCTGGTGTGAGAAAGCAGAGACCAGGTGAATTCTTTTTTTTGTTTGTTTCCCTGGATTAACCCTGGAGCTAGCTTGTTAAGTGTGGGGGGAGGGATGGTCTGGTCATGAGAGATCTCCTCAGTTGAGCTAGAGCAAAGGCAAGCTCAGCACTTGGTGATCCCAGTTGCCCTAGTGTCTTCCCATGTCCGCTGGAATGCTGAAGCACACCTGGGGTCCTGGTATTGGTGGTTGCAAGACTCCACCCTCCTGGAGCTCTGGATCTCCTCTTGGTTCACTGAGGTGGGGCTGTCTGGGACAGCTCCAGTCCTCTGCCTCAGTAAGAGGAATCCTCCTTAGAGATTTTCCTAGCCTCACGTGCTACGAGACTGTCTGCTCCTTCTGCTGATTCTACTGATCCAGGATTTTTCTGGGGAAATATTTTAGGGTTCTTTAAAAGTCAACAAGGGGAGAGGAAGAGAGCATTTACTGATCATTCCACCGTTTTGACTCCCGAAAGTTCATAGACATTTAATCTGTGAGCTGATAGTCTCAGGAGCAGCTGCTGCAGAAACCTGGGGCTCTACAGGTCTCACTCAGTTCCACTGGACTCCTGTCCTGGGCTGTTTTGCCAAGATTCTGCTGTGCTGCTGCTGCCTCAGACCACCATGGGGCTTTCCTGCTCTGCCTTACTGCAATGGGGATGTGCTGCACTATGTGCTCCTCCACCCCTGTGGAACAGATCCTTCCTGTCAACCTTCCAGTCTGCCCTGGGCTGTGAATCTGCCACAGTCTGTCTCCTATTAGATTCTACCCCTCCAAAATTTAGTCAGATTCTCTTTTCAGAGATATCTAAAGGAGTTTGTCTAAGAGCTTAAGTGAGTAGTTGCTCTCACTCCACCATCTTGGCTCCAACCTTCTCCCTCCTTTAGCTAGAAAAACCAGCTTTACATTGCTGGGTCTCATACTCATAAAATTGTCTACTCTCTCGTGTAGTAGACCAGCATTCTCCTCCCCTTCCTTTCCCCTTGCTCATATGCATACTACTTTTGTGCCCCTAGGCAAGGTATTAAACTCCATAGTTGAGAATGGGGGAAGTGGCAGCACCATGAGATTAAAGTACATGACCTCTAATGTCTTTTCCAGCTCCAAGTCCTAGAATCTTCTCTGTCACAGAGCTAGTCAAATTCATCACTTTTCCCACACTGGCCTTAGGAAATGCCTCTAGGCCACCAACAAAGATCAAAATGGAGGACTGTCTGATAGGTTGCATAGGGTAGGGTAGAGGATGGTAAGGGCTTTGGTCTTCATTCAGCTCTTTTTTATTTCAGAAGACTTTACATTATGTGAGATTGTTTAACTTCTTTGTTTCTTATTGCAATTTTGATTGTTAATATCTGTGCATTTATTGTTGGTTTGAGTTATCAAGGTTTGGGAGTTATGTTGAGAGCCATTTACATCACCATTCCATAATTCACAATTCCCTGCTCACTAATTGCTATATTGAGCAATAAGAAATTTAGAAACTTCTGACAACATTTTTTCCTGACTGTAGAAACTGGGAAGACATTCAATGTTAATATTTTGCTTTTTTAAAAAGTCTAAATATATGATTTTATCAACTTGGGGAATATAGAAAGAAGGAATCCCCCACCCCCACTCCAGTGTACACTGGCATTTAATCTGCCCCAATGAGTTTGGGGGAATTCTCTAGGACTTAGAGAGGCGATATGATTTGTCCATGATCACAGCACTAGAATGTGTCGGGGGGAGACCTTGAACTCAGGTCTTCATGACTTTTAGGCTAATTCACTGTACCTCCCATGCTGCCTCTGTTATTTTGCCATTTCTATTTAGCTTAATTTTTTTTAAAATGCTGATCTTTTTTCTTCGCATTCTCTTCTCCCTTTTCACTGTCTGAACCTTTTTCTAGTCATGACCTATTCATTTTTATGGTATGTGCTTAGTGTGTTGGTACATGACCTCAACTGGGACTTTTGCCACTTGACCCCTTTCTGGAAGATGATTCCCACTGGCAGAGTAACTGAGCTAATAAGCGACATGATACAATCAAGATATTTATTCAACCTCTGGCATTTGGGGTTGAAAAGGTCTCCAGCCAGGTTCTGGGGCCAATTTTCCAGAAATAAAGTCCCAGACTCCAATGTGTCAGCAGCTTGGGTCAGCCAAGTTCCGTCCCTCTGGGGCATTTCCAGGTTCCATCAGTCTCCCAGGGCATTGAATGCTCAACACCTGGTGTCCGGGAGCTGCCATACTGATAGCAGTAACAGATCCCTTGATTAATGTCTGGAGTCTCTAATCTCCATGTTGGGCAAAGCTCTTCATCTGTAGCATAAGCAATAATCTAGAAGAGTGTGCAGGTTTTGACTTCTTTTCATAATAAAAATGATTACCTGTATACAAGGTGTCCTGAAATCTTAATGAATTTTTAAACTCTTAAAATTTGTAACTGCACTAAGCCTTTGGGACACACTGTGACTTTAAAACCTTAAAACTACACTGAGATTTTTGGGACACTCTGTCTAGTGTTTAATACTCTGTGTAAGCATTTGATGCTACTAAAGCTTAAAAGTGTACTCAGACTTATGAGACATAAGTGTTTCAGGTTTGCAAAGCACTTTCCTTGAAACAACCATGTGAGGCAGATAGTGGCAAAACTATTATCCACATTATTGCTGTTAGCATCTTCTGGACTGTCTCTGGCTGAGTTATTGCTCAGTATATGTTTGTGTCAGATGTTGGACTGTCTGACTTGTAAATCTCTAATGGAGAATCTACTGCTTCCTCCTTAGCCCTCTCCCCTAAGAGAGTTCTCCTGAGCCCTCTGCACAGTCTTCCTGGTTTCTTATCCATTTAGGGACAGATCCCTGGCTTTATGTGCCCAGAAGAGATAAACCACTTGCCATATGTCTATCCTCTGGAAAGACTTCTGACCTTCTGTTTTCATAGGGACAAAACTCTATTCCTCCTCTCTACTTACACAGTGCCTTTGATCAATCCTCTTACAAGATCTTGTAGATGTCCTTTATTTAATTTACCTGAAGCCCAGCCAGTGACCATCTACCCTGAATGGGCAGCAGGTAGAACAAAACAGAGAGACAGAGTGGCGTAAGGGATACAGTGTCAGCCTCAGAGTCAGGAAACCCCTGAGATCTGCTTCTTAAACACATTATGTGACCATAAGCCAATCATTCATTATCCATAAGAAATTCTCTAAGACCATGTGTTAGAAATCAAGGTCTATTCTTCATTGGTGGAAGGAACTGCCACACCAGGAGTGTCAATTCCTCTATGTGGCTATAGTCTATATCCTTTTAGCTATTCCTTTAGCTATTACACCCAAAAAAATTTAATCATCCTCACTGAAGCCTACTTCACTCCTTTGGTTTAGTGATTAGCTAATGGTTTGCTATTCCCCAGTTACCTTTATACCTTTATGTTGCTAAGGATGAGAGGACAGCTGTATGGGTATTACTATATATGTCTCTCCCCAGCAATAATTTCCTTCTGGACACATGTCCACTATGTGGCTCAATTTTCAAAGATATTGTCCTCCTTCCTTCCTTCTGGCAAAAAGTCAACCAGGCAGCAAGCATTTGGTAGGCACTTATTATAGCCAGGTACTGTACTAGGCACTGGGAATACAAAAAAAGGCAAAAAATATGAACCCTGTACTCAAGAAACTCACATTCCAATGTAGGTGGCAGGAGAAACATGCAAAAAATTTTAGATTCAAGGTATATACAATGTTAATAGAAGGGAAAACCAGAGAGAGGATGGATGTGGTAGACATCATTGGGATGAGGAAGTAAAGAAGAGCAGGGACCAAAAAGGACATCTTGAAGGAGGTGGGATGTAAACTCTCTTGAAGGGTAGAGGTGAGGATATAGAGCAATCTAGAAATAGGGGGACATGCAATGAAAAGACATGGACTTGGGCTATAGAATGTCAAATATGAAGAAAAGCAAGAAGGCTAATGTATATTGATCGTATATAAAGACAGAAAAGGTAGGAAGGGGCCAGGTTCTAAAGGGCTTTATTTTTTTTATTTTAAATGTTTATTTATTAATTTTTAGTTTTCAACATTCATTTCCACAAAATTTTGAGTTCCAAATTTTCCCCCATCTCTCTCTTCCCCCACCTCATAACATCTTGCATTCTGATTACCCCTTTCCTTCCATGTGCCTTCCCTTCTATCACACCCCTCCCTTCCCTTATGCCCAATTCTCTCTTTTTTTGTAGAGTAAGATAGATTTCTATACCCCATTGCCTATATCTCTTATTTCCCAGTTGTATGCAAAAACATTTCTCAACATCGGTTCCTAATACTTTGAACTCCAATTTCTCTCCCTTCCTCCTTTCCCACCCATTCCCATTGAGAAGGCAAGCAATTCAATATAGGCTATATATGTGTAGTTTTGAAAAAGACTTCCATAACACTTATGTTGTGTAAGACTAACTATATTTCCCTCCATCCTATCCTGCCCCCCATTTATTCTGTTCTCTCTTTCAACCTTGTCCCTCTCCGTAAGTGTTTACTTCTAATTACTCCCTTCTCCCATTTGCCCTCCCTTCTATCATCCCCCTCACTCCACTTGTCTCCTTCTCCCCTACTTTCCTATAGTATAATATAGATTATCATACCAAATTGAGTGTGCATGTTATTCCCTCCTTAAGCCAAATGTGAAGAGAGTAAGCTTCACTTTTTCTCTCTCACCTCCTCCCTTTTCTTCTCCATTGAATAAGCTTATTCTTGCCTCTTTTATGAGTAATAATTTGCCCATTCCATTTCTCCTTCCAATACATTCCCCTCTCACCCCTTAGCTTTTATTTTTTCTAGATATCATCCCTTCTTAATCAACTCACCCTGTGCTCTCTGTCTATATATATGTACACACACACACACACACACACACACACACGTGTGTGTATAATCCCTCCAACTACCCAAATACTGAGAAATGTCTCAAGAGTTACAAATATTGGCTTTCCATGTAGAAATATAAACAGTTCAACTTTAGAAAGCCATTTATGATTTCTCTTTCCTGTTTACCTTTTCATACTTCTCTTGATTCTTGTGTTTGAAAGTCAGATTTTCTTTTCAGGTCTGGTCTTTTCATCAAGAATGCTTGAAAGTCCTTTATATCATTGAGTGACCATTTTTTCCCCTAAAGTGTTATACTCAGTCTTGCTGGATAGGTGGTTCTTGGTTTTAATCCTAGTTCCACTGAATTCTGTAACAGCCTGTTCCAAGCCTTTCAATCCCTTAATGTAGAAGCTGCCAGATCCTGTGTTATCCTGATTGTATTTCCACAATACTCAAATTGTTTCTTTCTAGCTGCTTACAATTATTTTCTCTTTGACCTGGGAGCTCTGGAATTTGGCTACAATATTATGAGGAGTTTCTCTTTTTGAATCTCTTTCAGGAAGTGATTAGTGGATTCTTTCAGTATGTATTCTGGTTTTAAAATATCAAGGCAATTTTCCTTGATAATTTCATGAAATTTCATGTCTAGGCTCTTTTTTTGATCATGGCTTTCAGTAGTCCCATAATTTTTAAATTGTCTCTCTTGAATCTATTTTCCAGGTCAGTTGTTTTTCCAATGAGATATTTTACATTATCATCTATTTTTTCATTCTTTTGGTTTTGTTTTGTAATTTCTTGGTTTCTCATAGAGTCATTAGCTTCCATCTGCTCCATCTTTATTTTTAAAGAACTATTTTCTTCAGCGAACTTTTGAATCTTCTTTCATTTTAGCTAATTCTGCTCTTTAAAGCATTTCTTCTCTTTATTGGTTTTTTGGCCTCTTTTGCCATTTGAGTTAGTCAATTTTTTAAGGTGTTAATTTCTTCAGCACTTTTTTGGGTCTCCTTTAGCAAGATGTTGACTTGCTTCTCATGCTTTTCTTGCATCACTGTCATTTCTCTTCCCAATTTTTCCTCCACCTCCCTTGCTTGATTTTGAAAATCCTTTTTGAGCTCTTCCATTGCCTGAGACCATTGTATATTTATTTTGGAGATTTAGCATGCAGAAGCCTTGACTTTTAGGTCTTCCTCTGAAGATCTAAATTATTCCTCTTCATCCGAAAAGATGGAAGAAAATACCTGCTCACCAAGAAAGTAACCTTCTATTGTCTTATTCTTTTTCCCTTTTGGGGCATTTTCCAGTCAGTTACTTGACTTTTGAGTTCTTTGTCAGGGCTGAGATTCAGGTCAGTGACTCAATTCCCCCAGGGGCTTTAGGTGGAGGTCTCCCAGGGCTACCACTCCAGACCAAGCTCCCCTCTCCTAGGTGAAGGAGGCTTCCCACTGACCTTTGAAGCTGTTTTTCAGTTGAGGAATCTGGGAATTGTTGCTGTGGTGGCTCCCTGAAGTTTGTTCTGGGTCCTGTCCCTGCCACTTAGAACTGCTCTCTGTGCTTACTGGGCTGCACTGCATGTGTTTCACACTTCCTGGATTCCTAAAGGACTTTAAAAGTCAAAGAAAACATTTTCTATTTGATCTTGGAAGTAACAGGGAACAACTGGAGTTGATTTAAAAGGACAGTGACATACTTTTTAGGAAGATCACTTTGGTATCTAAGTGAAGGATGGAGTGGAGTCAGGAAAACTTGAGGAAGACCAACCAGAAGGCTATTTAAATAGTCGAGGCATAAAGATATGAGGACTGGCTAGGTAGCTGTGTGAGTAGAGAGAAGGGGACATATTAAAAAAATATTGTGGAGATAGGAACAGCAAGATTTGAAAAAATTTTGTATGGGGAAATAAATGAAAATGAGGAGTAAAGGATGTCATTATCGGTCAGTTGTGTCTGACTCTTTGTGACCCCATTTGAGGTTTTCTTTGAAAAGATCTTGCAGTGTGCTGCCATTCCTTCCTCAGCTCATTTTACAGATGAAGAAATTGAAGCAAACAGGGTTAAGTAACTTGTCCAGGGTCACACAGTATCTGAGGCTAGATTTGAACTCAGAAAGAAGAGCCTTGACTCCAAGTCTAGCATTGTACCACCTGAAGTTCTAAGCATGGGTGATTGGGAGGATAGTAGTACCTTCAACAATACATGGAAGTTTGGAAGAAATATGGGATTGGTAGGAAAGATGATAAATTCTGGTTTTGATATGTGTGTATTTGTCCTTCGTTGCTGAAGAAGACCATGCCATCAGAGAAATAATGACATGACTTGCACTTGACTTTATTTTGAATGAGGGAGGGCTCTGCAGGTCACCAGCCTCACCTCTTCTCCAGAGCCATCTGAATCCAGTGACCAGATATTCATCAGGATGACTGGAGATGACCCAGGATAAGGCAATTGGGGTTAAGTGACTTGCCCAAGGTTACACAGCTAGTGAGTGTCAAGTGTCTGAGGTGAGATTTGAATTCAGGTCCTCCTGACCCCTGCACTGGTACCTAGTTTCCCTTCTGGTTTTGATATATGTTAAATTTGAATGTCTATGGGGTATTCGGTTTGAGATACTCCATAGGCAGTTGGTAATTTAAGACTGGAGCTCAGAAAAGGTAAAAGTTGGATATATAGAGACTGAAATCACCTCCATCAAAATAACATTTGAACCTGTGGGAGTTAATGGCATCCCCAAGTGAAATACAATAGGACAAGAGGGTTTAGGACAAACCATTAGGGAACACCCAAGGTTAGCAGGTATGACTTGAATAAGGATTCAGCAAAAGACACAGAGAAGAAGCAGTCAGACAGGTAGAAGGAAAACCAAGAGAGAACAGTATCATGAAAACCTAGGGAGTGGAAAAAGCAGCAAAGAAAAGGCTGATTGAGAGAATGAGTCTACAGAGAGGTGAAGAAGGAGGATTGAGAACAGGCTATTAGATTCAATAATTAAGACATCACTGGTAACTTTGGAGAGAATATTTTCCATTGAATGAGGAAGTCTTGTTAATTTTGGAATTCCAATTGAGTGATGAAATTAGAAGCCATATTGCAGAGTATTTAGAAAAGAGTGAGTAGAGAAAGTGAGGGTGCCAAATGTATACAACTTTTTAAGGAATTTAAGGAATTTTGGAAGGGGAGGAAGGATATAGGAAGATAGCTAGTGGGGATGTTCAGATCAAGTGAGGATTTTTTTAAGGGTGTGAAAGACTTGGGAGTGTTTGTAGGCCACAAAGAGGCAGCTGGAAGACAGGGAGAGACTGATATTTAGAGAAAGAATAAGGATGATAAAAGGAGAAAATGTCTGGAGGAAATAGTATGCAATGGGATTAAAGATGCATTTAGGTGGATTACCTTTAAAAACAAAACTACCTCCTCATGTGGCACAGGGGTGAAAGAGAGAGTAAGAGGAGACATTTGAGTGCTATGCGGTGAGGAAGAAGGCAAAAGAAGGAACTCACCTTAATTTTTTTGATGAAGTATGAGGCAAGGTCCTCAGCTGAAAAAATGGGAAAAGGAGGTTCCATAGGAATCTTGAAGAGGAGTGAAAAGGTTTGAAACAACCCCTATGGTGAGTAGTATAATGAATCTATTAGGGTAACAGGAAACAAATCATTTAGTATCAATTAGGTATAAAAGGATGCCTCGCTGCAGTGGAGACCCAGTGGAGATTTTATATCATAAATTTGTAGTAGATCCATTTGGGTTTCAATCAATCAACCGCAAGCAATTATCAAGGTCTTTCTGTATTACAGGTTCTAGGCTAGGTGCTGGGGCTTACAAGGCAAAAATAGTCCCATATTTAGTCAAAGTTTGCTGAAAAATAATTGAAACAAGTATAAAATGATATCTGTGTGTTTTTTAAAGTTGCTGTTTCAGGCCAGCCCTATTAATCAAGTCAGAATCACACAACAGAAAGCAAAATACAGACAAGAAAAACAATATTAAAATAGGAAAAGAATAATAACACATTAATTATGCGCATATATGCTTATTTTCTGTCTGACTGTTCATTGCTTGTGAAGACAGGATTAAATATAAAATCCTCTCTTTGACATTCAATGCCCTTTACAGCCTTCCCCAACTCCCTTTCTAGTCTTAAAATATCACAGCCCACCTTTCCCCCCATCTCACTCTTCCATCCAGTGTTATTGGGTCTCTTGAACAAGACACCCAATGTTCTAACAATTTTCTCTGGCTGTCCCCCAGGGCTAGAATGCACTCTCTCCTCATCGCACCTCCTGGTTTAAAGTCCCAACTAAAATCCTACCTTCTACAGGAAATCTTTCCTAATCCCTCTTCATTCTAGTGCCTTCTCTCTGTTGATTATTCCCCATTTATTTTGTAATATAGCTTGTTTGATCTCACTGGCCCAAACCATGCACGATGCTTTATTTTGCTGTGTTTTATTGGTTGCTGGGAGTCACAGAATAACGAAAACACAGAATTTGACAGAGACCATCTCAGCCATCACATCCCACCCATACTTGAAAGGAATCTCCACTATATAACATGCCCAATAAGCAATTGGACAGCTTGACCTCCAAGGTCAGGGAAACTATCATTTCTCCAGGAAGCAAATTCAGTCAGTCAGTCAAAAAGCATTTACTGAGCGCCCACTCTCTTTCAAGCACCATGTTAAATGCTTGAGGATACCAAGTAAGGTCCTGTCCTCAAGTAGCTTACAATCTAATGAGACAGACAACATGCCAATAAGGAAGTCCAAACTCTATACAGAATAAATTGAACGGCTGCAATTATTGGAAAGGTTTTCCTGACATTAAGTCCAAATTATCTTGTTTCCAATTTATACTCTTTAGATTAGATTAGATCTTTTTTCTCCCCAAAGGAGACAATTCAATTTTGTGTAGTGAGGTGTGTGTGTATATACCCATATTTACTGTTATCTTATTGGTTAACATGCTTCCATTCTCTAATACCGAGACAACAGTTAGGTCCCCCTCTCCTACACTGCAATTCCCTTTGTTGCATTTTGAAGGTTACATTCTGTTTCCTTTAGGAAAACTTTATTCTCTTGAAAAAATCCTCAAGGATAGAGAGGTATTTCTGTTCTTTAAACCTTCTCTTCCAGGACAGAGATCGCTCAACTATACTATAGCACAAATACAAACACATTACACTGACCCATAATGGTCGATATTTTTAGTCTTGGCTTTTAAAAAAATGATTTACTGGTATTTGCACTTACTTCAACCTAGTTAACTCTTTTACAAACAGTTTCCCCTTAAATCACTTAGTCTCCACAATTCCGGTCCCATCTACTTCCCCTTCAACCTTCTGCTTCTCTCATTTACCCCACTCACTAGTTTTCCTATCAGTTTGCTTTACCTTCCAATTCCTGCACTTACCTTTTCTTACCTTGTCTTCAGTGTGCTTCTTTCAGATCTCCCCCACAATCCTCCTTGATTCTTAATTTTCCTTAATCCTTTCTGCCCTCCTTACTTAGTTTTGATCCTTCTCTTCCATCCCAGAAGTAGAATCTCATAGAGAGCAAAAACTTGGGTAAAGGAGAGGACATAATTACATGGAAAGGAGTTATGCATATATTTTTTCTTTTCTCCTCCATTAAATTGGGAACTCCTTGAAGGGCAGTAACTACCTCAGGCTTGCTGTATCCTCAACACTTAAGCACATTGTCTGGCATATAGTGGATGCTTAATAAGTATTGATGATGATGGTGGTGGTGATTTTGGGGGCGAGATCAGATTCATTTGAAAAAAATATACTGTCTAATCCACTATAGAAAAGCCCAGCAAACTCTTCTTTGTATGTTGGTAGTAGCTGTGGGTTGTTTTCAATTTGTTTCATTTTGTTTTTTCCCTCTCTGAGCAGCTGGCATAAGAAATCCTTAAGCAAGATTATAATGAAAGGCATGAAGATAAAATAGCTGCATCTCTCCTTCTAGAAAGCAAAACTATTATTAATTATTAATAGTCATTAGCTATTGATGAGTGACAAATTTCTTTCCCCTTTTTTACTATAACAGTTTCTGCTGATTCTACTGAACTTGTTTTCTCTGGTGGATAGATAATCTTAAAACTGAATATCATTATTGAGTCACCCTGAGGGGCCTTTTCACCCTTGGGTGCTGAGGACCTCTTTGGTTCTAGAGCACGCATACCAGTGCTTCACACAGTGCCTCTTTATTAGAGATAGTCTAGGTATTCACATGCACTAGTTCTTGCTGAGCAAAGGGAAGGAGGAGAGGTCATTTTCAATCCTATTTTCTTTGCTTGTTTGCTTTTTGGCTGCAGACATAACAACTCATAGGAAAGGTGTCTTGGCTAAGATTTCTGTCTTATCTCTTTGTTTCAGTGGTCTCATCTTGTCCCCTTTTAAGGCAGCAAGGTTTCATTCATCCATTGGACCTCAAGAATGACCCTTGTTACTGTCTTCTTACAAACCTTTGTCTCACTAAGAGATGCTGGAAAACTGAGCTCATTGATGGCTTTGTTTGTGGCCCTGGATCGATTCTTTTTGCCTCATTGTTCTGCTTGGTTTTTTAATCGCCAGCTTCCAAAATGTTGCCCTCTATTTCAGTACCCCTACAGGATCTCTTTTCTAGAAGTGATTTCAATAAGAAAGCATCAGATGGGGGGGTCCTTTCCCTAAATAATTTTCTTGTTCTCCAACTATTCAGAGGTCTTTGTCCTCCCTGTTTCTTTGATTGAGCATCAATTAATATATAGACAAATCTCAATTATTCATAATCATAGGAGCAAAGGTACCTTAGATAATTGAAATTCACATATAAACCCCAAATCTCATTTTAGTGCATAGTATCAACATCCTCCCCCCCAGCTAAATCTCTTGTCAGAGTGGCTGACAAGTGGAAAAATTAATTGGCTTTAATTTGAGCATTTTTTGTTTCCCATGCTCTTCTGATGGTAGTGTAAATATTGGTGAAATGGCCAAAGGGCATGCAGCCAAAGGGAGAAGGCCAAGTAATGGGGCTGAATAAATGGAAACTTGGAGGGGGGTTTTATAGGAGAGATAAGACATTTTTGTAGATCCATATGCATTCTCCGACATTTGCCAGGCAACTGATTGGAGTCAAGGACACAATTTGTGGGTTAAGAAACAGATGGAAGCAAACTGCCCTCAACACGGATGTAGCCCATGACCCTATTAGCACTGTGTTCTGATAACTTGCCTATTTCTGTCCAGATTCCTGTCCTCCTTCCAGTCACCCAGAGTTTCATCCTCATTTTTATTCCTGTCTTTTGATTCTCCTTTGCCCCTCCTAAAGAACCAGTTGCCAAACTCTGCTGTTTCTACATTCATAGCATCCTTCTTCTTTTCTCTGCTCATTTGACCACCATCTCACTTCAGACAGGAATTACCCCTCCTCTGGATTGTTGCAATAACTTTCTAATTTGTCTCCCTGCCTCAAATCACTTCTCCCCTTCAATTTATTTTTTACAAACCCTGCTAAAGTGATTTTCCTAAATCAATACTCTGATCATGTCACTTCCCTATTTATTATTCTCCATTAATGCCCTAATGACTTTCAAATCAAACATTAAACTACTCTGGCTTTAAAAGACTTTCACAGTATGATTCTAACCTACATTTCAAGTCTTTTCATATATTATTATATATAAATTTTATATTTCATATTATTATATTTTATATACAATATATCATTTATATAAATATATGTATAAATTTTATATATTATATGTCTATATTTATATATTATTTTATATATACTATATTTTATTTATGTAAATATATTTCTATATTATATAAATATATATTTCTTGTATATTATGGGATATAATGTATAGATAGATATATCTCTCACATGCTATAGTCCTGTTAGATTGCTCTTGTTGCTCTTCACAAATGACATTCTCTCCCATCTCCGTCTCCCATCTCCATGCTTTTTCTTTTTTACTTCTTTTGGAAATAATCAGGGTTAAGTGACTTGCCCAGGGTCACACAGCTAGTAAGTATCTGAGTTCACATTTGAACTCAGGTCCTCCTGACTCCTGGGGTGGTGCTCTACCCACTGTGACTCCTAGATGCTGCCATGCCTTTTTGGTGGCTCTTCTACATTCCTAAAATACAATCTTTCCTCACCCCCACCCCTTAGAATCCATGTTTCCTCCAAAATGATGCAAATAGTATCTATTATATGAAGCATTTACTCATCTCTCCAGCTTCTAGTACCTCATGCCCTCCAAAAATTGTCATACATTTATTTTATAGGTATTTATATATGTATATATTATCTCCCCAATTGATTGTGAGGTCCTCAAAGGCCAAGGCTGTTTCATTTGGGGCTTCTTACTCGAAGCATCTAGCATAGTACTAGCATAAAAAATAATAAATACTTTAATAAATCCTTATTGATCAATTAATTCTAACCTCAGAATTGGGATGAACACTTAAATGGCATAGAGACATAGATTTAGAGCAAGAAGGAGGACCTTGGAGGTTATCCACCTTCCCATTTTACAGATGAGGAAATTGAGGCCCAGAACAGTTAAGTGACTTACCCCAGGCAAATAGGCAGTACGTGACCATGGTTAAAAGTTGAACTAAGTTCCTCTGACTCCAAATGCAGTGTACTTCTCATCATGCTATTCTAAAATCTCCTGGAGGGCCTTTTTCAGAGGCCTAATTTCTCAGTCTCTTTGGCTCTGAGGCATATGGTAGCACTGGCCTGACTATGCCAAAAAATGAAAACTTTTTCTATTGGAGATATAGGACTGAAATCTCAATTATCAATTTAGTCTGAAATTTTTCTGTCTATATTTTTAATCTGATTTTTATTGCTGTTAGATTATCCTCTGTCAACCTGAAAGTTTGGTTAAGAAGAAGTCAACAGGCTAAATGCATACATTTTTTTCCCTTAAAGTTAATGAACATGAATCATGGAGCCAGAATTAAATCTGACTGCCTAATACTAAAATGACCAGGCTTAAATCTGTTTTAGGACAATCCAAGAGGTTCTGTGTCCTTCAGATTTATGGTCTCCATGAGTGATTAACTGGACCATTAGAAAAGAATTTCTTAATTGCATAGGTTGTAAATACAATAAGATAACAGAGTTGACAAAGTTTCAATTGAAATTATGACCCAGGATGTCTGTGTTTCTCTATCATTAACATGCCATAACATAGTATATGTTCACAAAGTATTAAGATATGGAAAACATCCCATTATTCAAGATAGTGTCTTGGGTTAAGGGTCTCGTAAGGAATGCTAAGTCAACCTCATCTGGCTTTGTTGACATAGAAAGAGGCATTCTCTGAGTTTACTTCAGAAAACAAAGAGACTATTAGGTCCAGCCTCTTCTTAATTCAAGCTCTGGCCCTTGTTAAAATCCAAAAATGATATTAAATATTATCAATTCGTTTCTAGTTATGTCTGTCCGTATACCCATCAGTGAGTCATTTTTTAAACAAAAATTAAGATTTGTAGCAGTTCTCTTTGTGGTGGCCAAAAACTGGAAATCAAGGGGATGCCCATCAGTTTGGGGACAACTGAAGAAATGATGAACAGGAAGACTTCAAAGAGGCCTAGAAAGACTTATATGTACTGATACTGAGTAAAAGCAACAGAACCAGGAGAATTTTGTACACACAGTAACAACCAGAGTCTGCAAGGAATTTTTCTGGTAGACTTAGTACTTCATTGCAATGCAAGGACTTAAAAAATTCCCAATGGACTCTTGAAGCAAACTGCCTTCCACATCCAGAGAAAGAATTATGGAATTGAATCACAGAATGAAGCAGACCATTTTCTTTTGTATTATGTTTTGTTTTGTTTTATGATTTCTATCATTCATTTTAATTCTTCTATGCAACATGACTAAGGTGAAAATGTATTTAATAGGAATGTATGTGTAGAATCTATAAAATTGTATGCCATCTCAGGGAAGGAATAGGGAGGGAGGGAGGAAGGAGGGGAAGGGAGGAAAAAAATCTATGTTATATGGAAGTGATCATGGAACACTGAAAACAAATAAAATAATTTTAAAAATTAAGAAAAGTTTTATAAAACTGTTCAGTAGAACCAATTAACATCTCAGTCAAATCTGACAGTATATGTATTATTCCGTATCTGTATTCCTCCATTCTACAAAAGGGGAGAGGGAAAGGTGCTCTCTCAACTCTTCTCTGGAACCAAGATTGACTATTGTAATTTATATGAATATTCTTTAAGTTTGTTGGTTCGTTATTGTCCTTTATTTCGAAGAGGACCAAAATGATAACACCATGAAAAGTCAAGTTTCAATTTGTCTGACTGTGGCTGATCAGACCAATAGAGCTTGGAATGCTCTACCATAGATTGGGTGGAGATAGTCCATGTGAGTATTTGTGGATACTCCAAATTTGCACATCCTGCATTTCCTTTGAGCTGTTGCAATTCTGCTTTGCTCATAAAGCACAGCACTTTCTCTGATGTGGCCATGCTGACTGGTCCTGTGCCAGTGTCTCCCATGTCACACAATCAATCCCAAAGTTTTTAAGAGACCTTGAGAGTGTCCCTATATCACTTTTTCTGACTACCATGTGAATGCTTGCCCTGTGTGAGTTCTCCATAAAATAGTCTTTTTGACAAGCATATGTTTTGCATTCAAACAATGTGGCTAGCCCATTGGAATTATGCTCTCTGAAGCAGAGTTTGAATGCTTGGCAGTTTAGTTCAAGTAAGGACCTTAGTGTCTGGTACCTTGTCCTGCCAGGTGATCATCAGAATCTTCCTAAGACAATTCAAATGGAAGCGATTCAGTTTCCTGGCGTGGCGCTAGTATACTGTCCAGATTTCACAGACATGCAACAATGAGGTCAGCACAAAAGCTCTGTAGACCTTCAGTTTGGTAGTCAGTCTAATTCTTAAAGTAACTATGCACAGTTTAGTATAATCTAGATGAGTCATCTGAGCAATTAAGTGGCTCAGTGCTTAGAACCCAGGCCTGGAGTCAGGGAGACCTGAGTTTGAATCCAGCCTCAGATGCTCAATAATGTATGATCTTGGGCAAGTCACTTAATCCTGTTTGTCTCAATTTTCTCATCTGTAAAATGACCTGGAGAAGGAAATGGCAAACCACTCTAGTATCCTTGCCAAGAAGACCCCAAATGAGATCACAAAGAGTCAGACATGACTGAAAAATTGCTGAATAACACAGTGTTAAATACTAAATGGAAACCTGACTTGGTTAAGAAGACCTGAGTACAAATCTTGCCTATTACACTTGCTAATTGTGTGGTCACCAACAAGTCATTTAACCTCAATAAGTCACGAAGAAAGGGTCACAGAGAGTCCTCAACACAACTGAAACAATTATACAACAATAACAAAGAAAAGTCATTTCTAGGTCCAATGATATTTCTTAGGTAAAATTCACTTAATCTACCTGAAAACCTTTGTAAATTCCAATTAGTTGTCTTTTGTTTAATGCATCCCTTCTGGGACAAATTCAACTGAATTAAAAGTCTATGGATCCTGAAACAAGAAAACAGTGTTGTTTTGGCAAAACATCCCCAAAAGTTTTAGTGTTGTAAGGTTAGACCAATTCAAACAGCCAGCTCCAGGCATATGTTCTTTCAGGACTAATAGACACACACTTCACTGTTTTGCATGAAGACACTCTGACAGTAACCAGGCTTCGAAGTAAACTTAAATTTGAGCCAGATGACGCGTCAATCAAAAAAATTAATTGGCAGAGCATTGACATGGAAGCTTCACCTCTTTCACTCCTGGACGTCTCCTAGCACCAAGTGTTAAGAGTGGACTGCGCACAACAGGAGTGGTCTTCCTGTGACTCTGTAGGCAGGAGAACAAATAAAGCCAGCTCACTGCTGGAAAATATTGCTCATCTGTCCTCTGGAATTGGGCATTTGTACATGAGAAGTCAGAGTCACCATGAATTCAGATTTTAATCTTGGACTCTTGATCCAGTACATCAAATATACATGCATTTGACTTAGCCTCCTCTACTTTCCCCACCATGGGATCCTAGACTTTGGTCCCATGATTTTGCCCTAGAGTGCAATGAGTTTATTTTTCTGTTGAAAATCAACTCTTCCTAATATAGTTATGCATGTGATCAGAATCTACAAAGACACAAGAGCTAATGAATTGGATCCTGGCCACAAGGGAGCATTTTTTTTAGCTAATCCTTTTGGAAAACATGGCTAAACAGCTTTATGTTCAGTAGACCTACAGTTGTTGTTACTGTTCAGTCATTTTAGCTGTGTCCAACTCTTCATGACTCATCTGAGTCAAAGATACTGGAGTGTTTTGCCATTTCCTTCTCCCACCCATTTTACAGATGAGGAAACTGAGGCAAACAGGGGTAAGTGCCTTGCCCAGGGTCACATAACTAGTAAGTGTCTGAGGCTGAATTTGATCTCAGGAAGATGTGTCCACTTTGCGATATAGGCCTACAAAGAGTACACTATGAATAAAAATAATGACATTAAATAGCACAGCTGAGCTTCAGATAGTTGGTACTTGTTCGTGCAATAACTTCCGTCTTTTAAGTGCCTATTATTCTTTAACAAATATATATATTATTTTTATCATAATTTTATTTTTTATTTTGAGGTTAGAGACCCAAAAGAGCATTTCCAAATACATGGCAGAACACAAAGAAAGGATTGTTTATGAAACCATGAACCTCTATTTCATACCATTTGCTTTAAAATATGTGTGTGTATATATATATATATATATATATATATATATATGTAAAATAAATACCACATGTTACTTTCAAAACTGTCCTGCTTTTCTCCTTTTCCTTTCTGAACTTCCTTATATTCTCTTTTATGTGTCTTAAAAAAATATTTCGGTGGTTCTCTTTTACGACATCAGTATTGCTAAACCATCTGTACCCTATCCTCTCAATTAAACACATAGAGAAAGTAAAAATGTCTAGTAACCAACTAAGATAAGTAAAATGAATCTACATGGTGCCTTTGTCCAAGAATGTATCTTTTTATGCACTTGAGCTCATCAGCTCTGTGTCGGGAGGTGGGTAACATACTTCATCTTAGGTCCTCTGGAGGCATGGTTGTATGGATCTTAGTTCTTAAGTCTTTTATAGTTTTTTTTCTTTTACAATATTCTTGTTCTTATATAAATAATTGTCCTGATACTGTTAGCTTCATACCATATCAGTTCACACTTCCCAAGATTATCCAAACTCATCTCTTTTGTCATTTTCTTCTTATTATTCTATTATATATATTCTATACATAATATATATTCTTATTATCACCATTACTTGTCATATTCCCCATTATATTCATATACTACAATTTGTTTAGCCATTCCTCAGTTGTCTAAGATCCTGGTTCTTTTATTTTTTTTCTTTCTTTTAGCCTAATTCAGGATCAAGAAGTTTGACTATTGTGACTATTCCTTGTCAGATTCCCTCTCAGATATTATCCTACCACTGAACATAATTTCCTCTCACTTCTACTTCCATTGCATTCATTCTTGAGTTTGATATATTTCTACATCAAACTCTGTGTATCTGTGTGTGTTCAACCCTCTTTTGCTTGTTTCAGATAAAAAGGAACCTCATTTGATACCCCAACTCCCCCATTCCTTCCACTGTGTATACTTTTCACTCACCCCAATTAAGAGACATAGCAAGTTCCACTTTCTTTTCCCTCCTTTCTATTCTCTTTTTTATTTCTGTCCCTCTATTTTCCCTGCCTTATCTTTTTTTAAGTTTTTTTTAAACCTTTTAAAACCATCATAATAAAACCAACCTTCCCCTCACCTCCAATATTTTTCTTTTTAAATCTGTCAGTACCCTTGGAAGATATTATGGCTCTGAACAGACACTTTCCTCTTCTCTCCCATGAGGATATTATGGCCTCTTTCAATTGTTCAAACAAATTTACCTTCCAAGGTTTTTCTTGGCTCTTGTTTTTGTGTTTTAATTCTGTTCAGTATTTTCCTCCATCTGGAATGCTTGAAAGTTCTCTATTTCCTTAAAGATCCATCTCCCTCCTCTCTCTCCCCATTCAATTATAGTCAGCATTGCGAGTAAATTATCCTTGGTTGAAAGCCTATCTCTTTTGATTTTGGGAATATTGTATTCCAAGATTTCCTCTCATTTGTCGCAGAAGCTGCCAGATCTTCTGTGATCCTAACTATGGTTCCTTGGTACACAAATGGCTTCTATCTGGAAGCTTACGGTGTTTTTTCTTTGATGTGGGAGCTCTGGATTTTGACCATGACATTGCTGGGATTTTTCCTTTAAGGATGTCATTGGCAAATACTTTCTATCGTCATTCTGCCTTCTGGTTCTAATAGATCTTAATAGACAATGTCCATTTGTGATTTTTTTTGAAGTATTATATTCAGGCTTTTAGGGGAAAATCATCGTTTATAAGGAGTTCATTGATTCCCAATTGATCTGCCCTGTTTTTCAGGTTAGTTGTTGTGCATATCAGATATCTTATATTTTCATTTACTTTTTTTCAGTCTTGATTTTGTTCTAATATTTCTTGCTGTCTCTTGTAGTCATTGATTTATATATTCTTTTTAGGAAGTCTCTTAGATAGGGTTCACCACTTTCTCTTCTAATTATTCTTCCAATTTTTTCCTCCAGAATTTATATTTCATGAGGGTATTTGGTTTTTTGTTGGGTTTTTGTTTTGTTTTACCTCTTGCTCAATTCTTTGAACTATTCATATAATCCTTGTGGAAAAATCACTTTTTTCTTTTGAGTCTCTGCTTATAGATAATATATATAATATTTGTATATAATTATATATACATATATATAATATAATATATAATCTATAATAATTATTCTCTCCCTCTTTTGGGGGGAATCTTTTGATCTGCAGTCATTTTGTATATTAGTTGATATTTTCTTTGGTTTAATAATCTCTCCAACTTCAATTCCTAAACTGGGGCTTTTTTCCAGGGCTAGGCTCTGGCACCTGCTACACTTTTGCAGTGATGATCCTCTGGGTCAGCTGGTTCTTGTTATGACTTCTCCCTTCCAGGGTTTAGGCCCCCAGGATCTTTGAGATGCAGATCACTGCATGAGTCTCTACAATGTCAGAAAAGTGCTAGGGTCCCAAGAGACTGAGGACACCCAGAATCTCCAGATCTGAGTCCTGCTGCACAGCACTGGCCATTGCCACTCCCTGGAGCTCCCAAAGTTATCACCCTGGGACTTTCAGAGCTCCCTTGGACCGTTGAGGGTTTCAGGGCTCCTCTCTTGCTGCTTCTGGACACAAGGCCTTTAAAAAGTCCCTGTATCTGTGTTTTATCTCTGGTCATGCTGGGAAACTGTTGGCTTGTTGGCCTGTGTTGGTGCTGACAGTCTCCTTTTCTAGTGCCTGTTAAGTGGAAGAAGTCACTATGGTTTCTCACTGAATTTCTAGATCGTTATTAAACTGGTGTGAATTTCAGGTTGTTACTGGAGAAAGTATGTGGTAACCAGCTGCCTCCTTTAATCTTGGTCAGGAGTGGTGCATTTCAAAATTTTTGCATGTTTATTAATACAACGTTTTTTATTTAGGTTCTTTGAAAGAGGGGGAGGAGAGGAGCTCTCAATTACTTTACTGTGGGAGAAAAAAGAAGTAACATGTGGCTTTCTCTCTTGTTTCCATGACATGAGCTTCTCAGCACCATGGACATTGCTCACTTCAATGTATCTTAATCTAATCGTATTTGATTATCGTTAGAAAAGGATAAGTGATGCGTTTCTATCTAGGCCATATGTTTTAGAAATAGTTCCAGCTATTTCCATCCCAAGTTCATCCATACTTGTTATTCTTTTTTTTTAATCAAAGTTTTTATTTATTTGGATACTTCTCCTTTCAACATCTTGATCTTGTTACTTTAAATTACGAATTTGAGATGAATATGTTTATATTGGATGGTTTTTCTTACCTTTTAAACCATATGTTCAATATGTCTTTTTTTAAAAATTAATTGTCAGAAGCATACTCATGGAGTGGGTAGTGTTGGGTTCAGAATTTAGCATTCACAGAAGTGGGCTCTGATTCTTACTGCCTGCATGACCTTGGACAAGACATTAACCTTTCCTGGCCTCAAGCAACTCCTTCAAAATAGTCATTGGACAGTTCTAAGATCTGCCTTTGGTATAGAGAATTTCAATACAGAAGAAACTACAAATCTTTCACATGGCATATTGAAAATATTTTACATAGGTATACGTAACATAGATGTGGCATTGTTTAAAAAGAACCCAAAGGAGGAAATTGTCTCTGCCCCTGACTCCTTATGTGACCCTGATCAAGTAAATTCTTTATATTTCTTCACTTTGCCTTAACTTCCTCTGTGGGAAATGAGGAAGGTTATATGACCCATATTCATTTAATAGGAAGTCTTGATGTGAGTTAATGCAACTCTATGCAAATACTGATTTGAGCTCCTTGGAAATGCTGTTAGTAGGTAGTAGGGGAACTAGGTGGCAGTAGATAGAGTGCCTGGCTAGGAAGATCATCATCCTGAGTTCACATATGACCTCAGACACTTACTAGCTGTGTGACCTTGGACAAGCCTGTTTGTCTCAGTTTTCTGATCTGTAGAATGAGTTAGAGAAGGAAATGGCAAACGACTCCAATATGTCTGCCAAAAAAAACCCAAATGGGATCACAAGGAATCTGATACAACTAAAAACAACTGATCAACAGTAGATACCTATTATCTATATAGTTTGAATCTGACAAGTATTTCATTTCTAAATCTTTTTTGTCCATGATCCTTGCAATAAATTCCCATACTAGCCAGATGCTTCCTTTTCTGTTGCAACAGTTCAGTATTCTGAGACTGATCAAACATCATTTGAGGGTCCTTCCTAAATAAATGTCTAGCTGCTGGGTTATTTTCCCTAGGGCAGTCTTAATTTAGTCACATTTCCCAGTGATGCAGACACAGTCACAGGCAGAACTCACAGAGGACAGCCTAGTTGGTGTGTGTCTTTCCTTTTTCAGCCCAGCCTTTACCATAAAAGATTCCTGAGTACACAGATGAGAAAATGTTTTCCCATTAACATTGTGTTTCTGTTGGTTCTCCCAGGTGAGCTTTCCGTGGAAGATACCCAGGATCCCTTCCTTGTAAGCGTCCATGTGATTACAGATCCAGGTGAGTCCAAAGCCCTCCAGGAGGCCATAGACAAGGTTTTGGCTTGGATCCACCCAGATCTCCAGCTCTTCCGTGTGTCTGAAAGAAGAGTGGCTCGGAAACGAAAAAGACAGAACAAGGTTTCCCAGCCGGCCCTTGCTGTGGTTCTCTTTCTACAAGAGGAATATGGAGAAGAGCAGATTTTGGAACTCCATGAAACTTTCCAGAGGCCACCATGGCACTATCACCACACAGAGCGAGTTCATGGCAGGTTTCTCCCCTACCTACCCTGTAGTCAGGATTTCTTCACCCTAGCCCCAGGAACCCCACTCTGGGCCATCCGCCCAGTACATTATGGGAAAGAAATTGTCCGATTCACCATTTACTGCCGGCACGAGAACTTTGCTGACATACTGAAGCTCTATGAGATGATCCTGAAAAGGAACCCAAGTCAGAAGAAGACAGATTTCTGCATTTTCCCCATTTACTCAAATCTGGATGTGGACATCCAGTTCTCTCTGAAAAGACTCCCTAGTGGCCAAACACCAGTGCCCACAGATTCCTCTGTGCTAGAATTCCGAGTAAAGGACATCGGGCAGCTTGTCCCTCTTCTGCCCAATCCCTGTAGCCCAATCAGTGAGGGACGATGGCAGACAGAAGATCATGATGGGAACAAGATCCTTTTGCAGGTACCTGTGTTAGATGTCTGTCTGTGGGTGAGGGGAAGTTGAGTCAACTAGCTCATACTGCCATCTTTAGATCCTATAAGAAATAATAAGAAAAAAATTTGCACTCATTCTTTAAGCACCCCCTTTTCTTTACCAAAAAGTAAGGCAGGTTGTTCCTGCTCTATCTGGAAGAAAGTAAGTAGCCTGGAGGAATCTCTCCATTGGATTGGTTCATTTTCCTGTTGTGCCTTGATGTAATCAGCTTTCTCGGAGTGGTTTTTCCTTTCCCCACATCTCAGCATCCACCACTGAACTTAATGCCAGTGGGTTCAATTTGCAGAAGCTGTCAGGTTCCGATATAACAGATGCTGCATGGTTTACAATACAGCCAGTTTATGGTTTAAATATTCCTTGGAGCAACCTCTTAAATTTAGTGAATTGTCAGAAATTTCAGTTCTGGGCCCCCAGGCAGAAACTACAGAAAGTGCCCACCTACTGCTTGTTGATTGCAAAACACATCATTTTCCATTAGAGAGACTGATTCATTGTTCCATGCCCTCTTGTCCCCAATTGCTCGGAGAGAGATGCGGACATTATTTGTAGCTGTTAGATTGAGCAATACATTAGGGGAAAAAAACACTTCTTTTATAAGCTTATTTAAAGGGTAAATTACTTCTGAGAAGTTTATGGGTCTTATTTCTTTGGTTAACCTTGGAAAGAGGAGAGAAATGAAGCTTAATGAAATCTATTCAGTTGACTATATGCTTCTCTATAATAGCTAGGCACAGTCCTTTACCCCTGACCCCCATGCCACCAGTGGGTTTCCTAGAGCCTTTTAGCCCTTTAGTGACAATTCATTGTGCTCCAAAATTCACAACCTAAATCCATCCCATATCTGTCTGGAATCTACTTGAATATGTGGACTTTCCAGATTCAAAGACATTTTTTTAACCAAAAGTGAATTAATTCCAAAAGTTAGGAACTTCCCTGGAAAGTATCTTAAAAGTCATAGAGGGCCATCTAAGGGTCAACTAGTATAACTCCTTTGTTGTATGGATAGAGAAACTGAGGCCCATAGGGGTCATAGGGACTTGCTGTGGCTCTTGCCACCATTCCATAACTGTCTCTGTGGTCAGCTTTGGAGTATGAAGAAAGAGAAAGCTCTTTGCAATGAGGGAAAATGCTATTACCTGATCTTATTGCTAAAGTCACAAAAGGTTGACATGACCCTATTTAGGTAAAGCTATATAATTTCTGTTGCATTTGGCTTTAAAATGGACTACGCTCCCACAGAATGAAAGAAAATTATAATTTGGCAATGATGTGGTTAATTGCTTAGAGCAGGCAGTCAGGGTACATAATTCAAGCCTAAAATAGGGCCACCTAGAGATCGGAATTATTCAGCCTGATTATCAAAGCTGGCTGAATAATGTTCAGGAATCGTGCCGAGTACATGGTACCATAGTAAAATGACAGTCACATAGTAAGTGCTTAATCCATGATTTTTCATCCAATCACTTATTTCTTCGTATTCAACAGCAAAAGCAAAAACACTATAAATCTAATGTTTGATATCTAATTATTTTTGAATAGGGATAGAGACTAGATCCGAGATTTCATTGGTATAAGGAAGTTCTAGATGAAGAACATGCCTCTATCAATGCACAGGCTCTGCAATTTGTCATTTTAGAGTTTTGCCTGGGGCAATGAGCAGGTAACTGACCTGCTCCAGGATCATATAATCAGTATGGATCATTGGCAGAACTTGAACTCAGATCTTCCTGATTTTGAGGTTAGATCCCTATCAACTTTGCCATGCTGCTTCTATTATCATTTTTATATTATGAAGAAATTTTTCTTACATTTTTGCAAATAATCCAGACTCCTCTGTACAAAATATGGTCTTTGTCCATTGGGTGCATGGGCTGACTATGTTAGCATACCTCAGAGTGCCCATAATCTTTGTGTGCTTTTATCTGCACCATTTGGCACAACAGTGGCATTGGATCAAAACTCATGAATGCTAGCATTTTGTAATGTTGAAAGATCAGAAAGAATCAAATGCTTGCTAGAATGACTTTTGCAAATGAAACAATCCAGAAATTGAGAATCTTTTTCCAGCCTCTTTCATTCCCACAGTAACCAGGGAAGAGGTAGAGTATGAAAGCTTGACCTGTGTTTGGTTCAGAATGACCCTCTGAGAGATGTATTTCAAAGAGAAGTCACACACAACCTAGTCTCTCAGATTTGTCCAAATGGAGACTTTTGAGGCTTTTGCCATCAAAGTGTGAATAACAGGAGAGAAATGAAGCCATCCTCTGGCTCAGTAATCCATGACATCAAAGGGAACTTTTCGTGAAGGAGAGAAAATCAATATGGACAGAAAGGAGTAACTGACCCTTTTAAAATAACCATGTAGGGATCATAACTCATGCTTAACATTTAGTGTGACAGGGTAACATTGGTGGATTGTGGTAGAAAAGCATCTTTTGCTTTATCACCTAATATAAGCCTCTAGGCTCCTTAAATGAATCTTCAGAAGTGGATAGCACACTGTATGGGTGGCATTAAAGTATTCATGGGTAGATATGAATGTAGTGAAGAGAAAATTTATTTATTTATTCACTTTATTCTAATTTGTTTGTTTTTAAAATCAAACCTCTCCCTACTCACCCACCCTAGAAATGCAAGGTACTCAGGGGCCAACCCTACTGTTGATGGCTCAATGTTTTAAGCTGGCCAGCTCAGCCCTCTTTAGGCCACCTGGTACTCCACTTCCCTTCCTGGGGGCTCGTCATACTCATGACAAACTTGGTGAATGCACCCTACCAGCTTGAGTTCCTTAGCCATTCATAACTCAGCCTCCCTGGTAACAGGGATTACAGGCATGGGCCACAACATCTGGTGGGAGAACAGTAACAGAAAACCTGTTTTTATCCATATTTTCCAGAAGTTTACAACCAAAAGCATTCTCTCTCCTAAGCTGCTTTTTCTACTAAAGTTTCTGCCAACGTCTTTTGTTCAGTTTGTGGGAATTCAGGGTGGAAGACAGGCTCAGCTGAATATCGTTTAATTGCCTACTTCAAATACAGATTGTATTTCATTCTCAGTCTAATCAATTTAACCTCACTCCCCCCTCTCCCATATTTCAGGAAGTCTCCTTCCCCTTAGGTAGATACTTGTATGTGAAGTAAGATTACATTTCCTCTTCAAAGGAAAGAAAAATTTGATATGAAAATATGTTTATAAATTCTCTAAACTTCATGTGGCTTAGGATAGGATAGCAGAGATGCTTTTGTTAAAACTATTTCAAGCACTGACCAAAAACTTAGATGTAAACAAGTCTGGGTTCTGATGAGACGGCAGCCCCACAGGATCCAGTTCTCTATCTACCTCTTCTATTCCCTGTGTGTGTCTTTAGAGACAACTAGGCAGCACAGTAGAGTACTCTTCCTGGAGTCAGGGAGACCTGAGTTCAAGTCCAGCCTTGGACACATACTAGCTGTATGACCCTGGGCAAGTCACTTAACCTCTGTTTGCCTCAGTTTCCTCATATATAAAATATGGATGATGATAACAGCACGCACCTCCTAGAGCTGTGAGGATCAAGCCTAGGACCTGCCCCATAGTAGGCACTATAGAAATGCTTATTTTTTTTTCCTTTTTCTTTATGGTATCCATGATTGAGAGGTACAGAAGCTGTGGCAGCAGCAGAAGCAGAAAAACAGACAAAAAGAAGCATACTAGGTCCCAGAGAAAAATATCTTGGTCATGACTTCAGATTTTATAGTTATTATTTAATAGCTACCTAGTATTTATATAATATTTTAAGATTTGCAAGTATGTAACATGTTATCTCATTTGTGCTCACAATAACCCTAGGGGTTTGGAACTATTATTACACACACAAACCCGTTTTACGGTCCAGGAAACTGAGGTAGACAGAAATAAATTGATTTGCCCAGGGTCACATAGCTGGTAAGTATCTGAGGTAGAACTTGAATTCAAGTCTCTTTGACTCCCAAGTCCAATGTGCCCACATAGCTGACATAGATTGTAAGCTCACAGAAGGCAGGGATCATGGACATTTTTGTGTTCTTCAAAGCACCTAGTTCAATGTTTTGCACTTAATAGGGATAGAAACTGGACCTGTGATTTCACTGGCATTGGCATGGGGCGGAAACTCCTTTTAACCAATGCAGGTTGGCAACGTCTCTGTGATATTTACTCTTTTGCCTTAGGCACTGGGAGCTTGGGTAATTTCCTAAGGGTCAAACAGCCAGTATTCTTTTAAGGCAAGACTTGAGCTCATATCTTCCTAGCTCTGAGCTCAGCACTCTAACTACTATGGCACACTGTCTCTGTTGCATGTAATAAGTGCTCAATAAATCTGTTGAATGAATGCATGGAATATGGAACGAAAGATGGTATGTGTCAGAGCAGGAAGTGTGAATTTGTAGCCAGCTAAGAATTTATTTTATGTCTTTGAATGTGGAAGAGTGACTTAATAATGATATTCATATATATGTAATCCCCTTTCACAGAAAACAGGGATCCGTTATTTATCACCCTCGAGGCTAGATGAAGGAATGGATTTAAATTGATGCCATTGATTTAGATTCAAATAGAAAAAATTAACTGATAAAAAATGAAGGTTCTATATTTTCTCAACAAATAAATAAAATTCTCAATAAATAATTGAGATGGGTTCCTTCAGAAGGTTCAGAAATCTTCACTGAGAAGCTTTAAATTTGTCATTTCTTGTGTGATTGAATTGTGGTTCAGACCTTACTATGGAGAATTGAATGAAAAAACTTCTTGTGAAATATTCTGGCCTTGAAATAGGATGAAAAGTAACACTAGTGTGAAACACATGTGAAATGAGCTAGCCTGTGAACAGGGGTCATGTGACTTTCACTTGGAACCATCAATGAAGGACAAAGCTTCCGCTGACCTTGCTGCATAAATTCATTGGTTAACTATGGGCCCAGGGTTCCAGGTGGATCAACTTATGGCCATACAGACTTAAACGATTTCACTAGAGAAGATAGATGGGCATGTAGTCATCCCCAAGGCAGAGGTAATAGGATGGGGAATGAAGCAGGCAGCTAGGTGGCACAGGGGAAGTAATGCCGGACTTGGAATCAGGAATATCTGAGTTCAGATCCAGCCTTAGCCTCTTACTCTATTTGCCTCAGTTTCCTCCACTGTAAAATATAATAACAGCATTTATATCCCAGGGTTGTTGTAAAAATCAAATGAGATAATATTTGTAAAGCACCAAGCACAGCCCTGGCATGGAGGTGGTGCTATATAAATACTAGCCATTATTACTAGTGTTCAGCAGTGGTACAAAGGAGCAGCAAGATGGTACAGGGGATAGAGTGCCAGGCCTGGAGTCAGGAGGAGCCATGTTCAAATTCAATCTCAGACACGAGCTGTGTGACCCTGGGCAAGTCACTTAACCCCGTTTACCTGAATTTCCTCATCTGTAAAAGGATTTGGAGAAGGAAATGGCAAACCACTCCACCATCTTTGCCAAGAAAACCCCAGGTGGGGTCATGAAGATTTGCACATGACCAAAATGACTTAACAATAATACAAAAGGAGAAACACTCAACAAATTCCAAAACCTGATGAGGGTCCCAGCTGACTTTTTGTACCTGAGCACTGCCTAGGTCTTTGTCTAGATTTCTAGTAATCAGATGTGCAGCAGCAGAGCCATCGAAGGATGGGGCTGAGGTAGAGGAAAGGAGGAAGTCTCTCCGCCAGAGAACGATCACCAGCACTTGGAATTATCCTCTGAAACTCAGATATGTAGATAGAGGACAACAGCCTTTCACCACTTTTCTTAAGAGGCCCTGAGACTTTGTCAGTGTACCTTTCTCTGTTCTTACCACCCTTACTATTGTACTAACGCACTTGGATGAAAAGCACTGTTATCTTTATTTTAGTACTTTACAACACCTTTGTATTTGCTAAGCACATGATAGATCTTGAGCAGCAATATGGTATATTGGAATGAACTGGGCATGGAGACATGGGTTCCATCGGGACTAGACTCTACCATTAGCTGGCTGTATAACCTTAGTTCTCTCAGACTCAATTTCCTCATCTGTACAATGAAGATTTTGAACTAGATGATCTCTAATCTCTATTAGCTCTGATTGCATACATTGATTAATTTATGTAAAGTGATTTGAAAAATGTAGAGTACCATATATAAATGTTAGCTATATGTTCTTATTAACTATTAGTAATTTTGCCTAACCTGGGGTTTATTTCCCCATGCCTGGTGCCCAGAGTATTTGGAAAAGCAATCCTAGAAAAGACATCCCCAAAACTTGGTTTAATGTTCCTTGTTAGTGTCCATGTAACTGTTTCAGACTGGAAGGGTAGAATGATCCATTGAAAGATACAATGGACCCTGCCCTGACCAGCGATCTTGGGTATGACTTCATGTCAGACTTTTAAGGAACATTCAAAGATTCATAGAACTGGGAGGTACCTCAGAAGCCATCCAGTCTAGGCTTTTCCTTTTACAGATGAGGAAAATGAGGCCCAGAAGCTAACTGGTTTTACAGGGTCACAAAGGTAGTAAACGTCAGAGGTGGTATTTGGACCCATGTCCTCTGACTCTAATGCCAGTGAGTGCCTTTTCCACTGTACCTTGCTACCTCCCGGAGGGAAGGAGGAAAGCAAGAGAGTTTAAAATTTCTGCTTGAACTCTTTCAAAAAATATCTCTTTGTTTTGCATGGTCCATTAAGTTTGTTCTCTCTGGGGCTTCACTCTAAAACGTATCACATTCTGCATGTTCCAATGAAACAGCTGCTGTCAGTTGGGTGTGGGTGCTCTTAGAATAGCAGGTGATGCTGTGGCAGCCGGGCGTCTGAGTCCCCACCCAAGCATGGTGCCTCTGCCAGGGAGCACAATATTCCCTTGTCAGTGGGTTTCCAAGAGGGATTAGAATTCCCATTCTTTTAAGGGTGAGTTTTCAAATGAAGTTGTTCAGCAGCACTTTGTTAATAGGAAGCAGATCCAGTTGCTCAATTCTTTTTTTAAAATTTTTTTATTTCATTAAATATTTCCCAATTACATTTTAAAAAAATTTTTAACATTCATTTAAAAAAAATTTTGAGTTCTAAATTATCCCTTCTTCCTGCCTCTCCCTCACCCCTTGAGAAGGCAAGCAATATTATATCGACTATATATGTGAAGTCATGCAAAAAATAATAAAGCAAAAAAGTGTACTTCAGTCTACACTCAGAGTTGAACTCTCTCTGGAAGTGGATAGCACTTTCATCATGAGTCCTTTGAAATTGTCATGAATCATTGCCTTGATCAGAGTTTATTCAAACCTTTTAAAGATCCTTTTTTTTCCTGAAAAATGTGTGTGTGTGCATTTAATGGTCTACTGACACATGATGTGGCCATGATGAAGGAGTCTAGATCATAGCAGACACCTGAAATAGTTTGGGTAAATTTTTTAAAATCTTTCTTAAAAGCATTCATTTTTGAGCATGTAATTTCACTTCAAATAAAGCATTTTCCTTATTTTCTTTCCTTTTGACAAAAATATATTACTATAGCCATGCAAAATGTGTAGTTCCATCTTCTGAAAAACATATTTTCTCTTTGTTATTTGATAATATGGTTCCATGAAAAAGAGTACTGAATTTGGAGTCAGAGAGCCTAGATTCAGTTCCCAGATTTCCCATTTATGACTTCAGTGACCTTGAACAAGTTATTTAGATTCACTGGAACTCTGTTTTTTTATTTGAAAAAAATGAAAGAGTTGAATTTTGATAGTCTCTGAGTTTGCTTCTGGCTCTACATCTTATAATTCCATAACAGAAAATCTCAGGATGTTTTTAAATAAAATTAAAAGTTATAACATGTATTTTGACATTAAAGTATCAACCCAGTTTTTGTTCCCACATTGGGAAGGGTAGATGGTCATTAATCTCCAAATAAATGTCTTCCAGAGATTTAAACAAACAGCAGAAAATATTTTCTCATCTGGGGTCAAAAATAGGATCCCTTTTCAAGAGCATTATATATAAAACCAAACTTTCCCCCAAATTTAAGGCTATCATTTCACAGTCAGATATTTTCCAAATATGATCACAGTAGAGTCTCAGAACCTACTGGATTGAAGGTAGCTTCGGTTCTGAAAAGGTAAGGGAGAGGGTGGTCTGAAGTGCAACTCTTGTGGCAAGGGTAGGGATGGAGAGTGGTAACCAAGAAAGAGAGTCTATGAGTTGACTGAATATTTTTGGATAATTTTTGTTTTATATCATCTTAATTTTCAAATATATGTCTTTCCTATCCTACCCAAAGAGCCATCATTTGTAACTAAGGGGAAAAAGAAAGAGTATAAAAGCATTTTAACAAAACTAAGCCACACATTGTCTGACTCAGACCATCCATGCAGTATTGCACCATAATCTGCTACCTCTGCAAAGAAGGGGAGTTGCATCATGTCCTCTCTTTGAAGGCACATTTGGTTCACTGATTCTTTCCAATTTTTGATGTACATGTCATAAGTTTCCATCCCCTAATCTGGGGAAATGATCCTCCCTTGGAAAAAGGCTTCTGGATTCCCTCTTCAAGGAGAGGATGTTCTCACCTGTTTTGGAGAAGATCGTCCACCCTTTCCCTCTTGAATGTTTGAAGGGGACATTTAGGATTGAGACTATATGTTAATGGCATATGTAAGCCCCCACCAAAGGAACTGTGCTCTATTAATGTGGGCCTCCTACTTTTCTGCCTTCTCTCTTCTATGGTGTATTTTACTGAATGTCTCAGAGCATCCTGCTCCTGACGGCTATTGCTCCTCAGCTAGGAGAGCACTGCATCTGTTCCACAGTTGACAAGTCCCAGATGAATTGCCAACAATGACATCCCATCACTACATGAGTTACAGTGAGAATGTTAATCACACATATAAGCGTGATGCTAAATTGGTTCAGTGGATTTATGGGCGAGGGAACCAGGAGTGAAGAAATATGAATGATTCCCTTTGGATGCAGAAGTGTACATTGCCTGCATTGTTAAGAAAGGACGTCAGGATATGTTCCATGAATATACTTTCAGCACCTTGGGTGGTTTTTACTATGTGATAGCATGGGCCTGGGAGAGGAAGTGGGGCATTTTATAGTTGGGAAGCCCTGGGTTCAAGTTCCACCACTGACATGAACTCGGCTTCTCTGTGTTTCCAGAAACAGCTCTAAGAGTATAAAATGCAGAGATGGATGGTATTGGAAGTCCCCTATACCAATGATATCCCAGGTCAGGGTTCTTCATTTGTATTTCAGTTTTTCTTTTTCTTTAAATAATGTACATTAGTTAATGTAAAGGTAGACAATCTGTAACAGTGAATGGAGATCTCTGTGAATTGCATCATTGTAAAAACACTGTAATCTATTAAAAATCAGATAAACTCCTCTTAAAGCTTTAGAGTATGTGACATGTCCACAAATGATCTAAAATAGAGAATCTTCCATTGAGAAACAGAAAGGGACCTTTAGAAGCCATCTAGAAAAAGCCCTTCATTTAACAGATGAAGAAACTGAATTTCACAGACATTAAGTGACTTGGGTCAAACTCATACAAAAAATGTCAGAGGCAGGACTCAAACCCAGGTTCTCTACCTCCAAAGTTAATGCTCTACTGGAAAAAAGCTCTGGAGCTGGTATCCAGAAATGCCTGGGTTCAAATTCTATCTCTTGGCACTTAGCAAGTGACCGTAAGTCATTTAACTTCCCCGGGTCTCAGTTTCCTTTTCTGTAAACTGAGGGAAATATCTCCTGAAGTACCAACTCAGTGAGGGTGTTGAAAAATTCAAATGAATTATGTCTGTAAGGTGATTGCGTACTTTAAAGTGTTTTATAAATGTTAGTTTTTTGTTTGTTTGTTTTTAACAGTATACATGAATTGTTTTTGACAAGGGCCTGAGAAAAGGTGGGGAGAACAGTGAAATGGTTCTATGCTAGTGTAGAGAAAAACCTTTGGGCACTAGGGTAAATATAATCCTTTTGGCCATCTGTGCCATCCCAACCATGACAGCTGTCAGCACCCCTATGGTAGTTACATCCACGAACCTTGCCTTTCCATCCAGAGTGCCTCATTAGGGCTATGTTCTTCCTGGGTAGCAGCTCTGCAATTGACCATGAAGAAGGATCCATTCTCTCTTTGTGTGAATCTCCACAGGAGGTCCCTGGGCAGGTCTCTCATCATCTTCACTCCCCACTGTGGGGGACCTTCTCTATAGTCAAAGAATATATTTCAACTTCTGGCTTCTAAGAAAAAGGTTCTGAGATTGTCTGTGTCAATTGGAGAAAAGTGAAATGATCATTTTTAGAAGATGTGAAACATTCTTTCAAACTGGAAACACCTTTAAAACTATAATTGCTTTTAAAATATTTACATGTAACCTTAGGCTGGAAAAGACCTTTGAAGGAATCTTTTGAGCTGATTAATCTTTAGAGCAGTCACTGAAGTCAGCACAAGACCATAATACCTGCTTGCACCTTAGACTTATCTCAAAAAATTGTCCATGCCTAAAATAAATCGATGTTGGAAGGGACCCCACAAGTCATCTAAGCCAATCCATGCTTAAATAAAAAGTCTCCCCCACAATACCTTAATATCCTATTAAGTTCCTTGAGGGCAAGGACTGTTTTGTTTCTATATTTTTATTCCTAGTGCCAGGAATCTAGTAGGTTCTTAATAAAAGCTAATCAATTGATTGATATCCCCCAGCTGTATTGGAGAGAGTATTCATTTGGATACTACCAGTGATGGGGATCTCTCTACTTCATGAGACACCTCTATTTTTTTTTCTTTTTGTAATTAGGAAACTCTTTCTTTATCATAAACTCAAACCCTAATCTGCCTTCCTGAAATTTTCACCCATTTCTCTAGTTCTTTACTCTGGGGCCAAAAAGAACAAGTCCAATCTCTCTGCCACATGGCATTGCTTGGAATACTTAAAGATATCTATCTCATCTCACTTCCCCCCCCCCCACACACACACACACTCATCATCCAAGGAATTATTTTTTTCCATGATACAGTGAGCAAAGCTTTGGCCTGGAGTCACAGGTCCCGAGTTCCTATTTCCCTGTGTGACTTTGCCACTCAGCTTCCCTGGAGAAAGTTCTAATTGATGACCCCAGATGTCTCTTCTAGGGTTGGATTTAACCCAAATGCATTTCACCTGCTTTGCGAAACTCTTAGTCCCTGAGCTAATTCAATTCTGGAAAACCTTTATTTCATCTTTTCTCTTTGAAATATATTACTCCATGATCAGTTTAAACATTTGCAGCTACTCTGAAATAATTGGAAAACAGGAGCCTGAAGAATTCCAGAGGAAAAAAAATGCTATCTTCTTGAAAAGGGACAGAAACATTTTGCTGAAATAGAAGAGGAAATAAACTACTCAGAGTTATCGGGCTAAAGTCACACCTGAATCATCCCGGGCAACTAGCTGTGTTTTCTCTTTCTGAACATTTCTAGGAGGGAAAGTTTCATAGTCTTCCTAGTCTCATATTTTTTTTCATTTATATGAGATTCAGGCAAGATCATCTCCTTTCCAGATTTGAAATTACATTTAAGTAAGTTGTGTATGAATGAGGAGCTATTGTGGGTAGCTTGGTGGCACAATGAGTAGAGTGCCAGCCCTAGAGTCAGAAAGATCTGTGTTCAAATTCAGCTTCAGACACTTTCTACCTGTGTGATCCTTGGCAAGTCACCTTACCCTGATGACCTGTGTTTCCTCATCTGGAAAATGAACTGGAGAAAGAAATAGAAAATCACTCCAGTATCTTTGCCAAGAAAACTCCAAACAGGGTCATGAAGGATCAGGAAGTACTGAATTGATTCAGCAACATATGAATGGGTAATTCAGTGCTTCTGTTTGAAAAGCTCACCTAATTCTGAGCCCCTGAACGATGATGGGATGGATAAGATTTAGGAATGGACTATCCTCCTATATTTGGCATCAGTCAGCTCTGTCTTAGAAGAACTGGATTACGTTGTAAAAGGCTTATGGATATCAATCAAGTAGCAGACCTGCTTATGGATCACTCACTGTGCTAGGTATGAGGGTTACAGATATCAAAAGGAATCAGTGCCTGTTTTCAAGAAACTTACATTTTGGGAACAATGCATATGAACATGTGGGGCATATGTAAAATAAGTACAAGTTAATTTCAAGGAATGAATGTTGTTGATCAGTCATGTCTGACTCTTTATGACCTCATTGGGGTTTTCTTGGTAAAGATTCTGGAGTGGTTTGCCATTTCCTTCTCCAGCTCATTTTACAGAAAAGGAAACTGAGACAAACAGGGTTAAGTGACTTGTCTAGACTCACACAGCTAGTGAGTGTCTAAGTCCAGATTTGAACTTCCTGGTTCCAGGCCCAGCATTCTATCAACTGTGCCACCAACCTGACCGCAACTTCAGGGGTTAGGGTCTAGCAACTTGGGAGTGATGAATAATGGCCTCTTGTGGAAGGTAAGGGGGTATATATACATACATACATATATATATGTATATATATATAAATACATATATACACACACATATATACTCACACACAAACATATGTGTATATATACATAAATACAAATATATACAATTAATACAAATAAATACAAATATACACATGCATTTTTAAATGGCAAGAATATGAGAGCAAGGAGAAAACTATAAAGGAGCTGCTAAAGAAAGAATAGCTGATGAGAGAGTAGGACCTGCTAGGTATTGTATTTATAGAGGACTTTAAGGTTTGCAAAGCACTTTACTATATTACCTCACAATCCTGGGAGGTATATGTTACTATAATCTCCATTTTATAGTTGAAGTAGAATGGTCAAGTGACTTGCTCAGGGTCATATAGCTAATGAATGTCTAAGGCAACATTTTAATTCAGGTCTTCCTAAGTCCAAAGCCAGCCTCTATCCAATGTACCACTAAACTGCCTATTATTACTATATGCTTAAAGTATTTTCTCTTGTAAATTTATATTGATGGAAGTCTAGAGGGGAAAGTTCTTTAGCAGTTTCTTGAGAAATGAGTCATCAGAGTAAATCTGGGAAAGTTGTTAAATCTGTATGAATGATATGGAAAGAGCTAGATAACACCCAGAACTCAGACCAGTATTCTGAGACATAGGAATGATGCTCAGGTGGTTAACAAGTTCTTAACGTGGGACAAATCCTATGAAAATCAGAAACCTTCTACCTGGGGATCCTAAAAAGGTGAGTGACTTGCTTTAAAGAAAGAAAAAGGAAGAGACCTACTCAGGTAATCAGTGACTGTGGAGCAAGAGAGAATAAGGTCCAGGGTTCTGGGGAAAGAAGAGAAAGTAAGCTATGGGCAGCTAGCCTGGCACTAAGAAATATCTCTCAAGGATTTAATATCATCGTGGCACCTTGAACTCAATATATTGTTTTCTTCATATGTTATAAGGAAGCCTTTGGACTAGGTTGTTTGGGTTATTTTCCCCTCCATGACTAAAAGATATGAGTTTAAACTGAAGCTTAAAGACCCTTGTGTTAATCATAAAAAAGAGCTTCGTGTTTTCAGATCAGTCAACAAATAATTGACCATTTTCTATGGTAAAACACAGTGCTAGGCATTGTGAGGGATTAGAAGAACCTCGAAAGAACCTTTTACTCTAAAGTTGTCCTGAGATTCAATTACGGTTTTTGATTATTCCAGAAAGAAATGATACAAACTTAAAATGAGGGTACTGCCTGAAAAACTTAATACCACAAAGTACTCCTAAATTTCACTAGTGGCTTTCTCCAGAAAGAATTGATCCATACTGTGGAATTTTAGAAGTACAGGACAGTAGATATATAAAAAGTTAATGATGGAAGATTATATATATAGCTGCCCGATGATTGATGCAGAGAAGTCAAGAGAAGGAGAAATAATGGTGGGCTGGAGAGAACAGCGAAGCTTTTGTGCAAGGGTTGAGGCATGAGCTGGATGTTGGAGAACTGGTAAGACTGAACGAAGATGCAGAGCTCATTTCAAGGTTAACAGCATGAGAAAAGGCAGGAAAGGTACTGGGCATAGTAAGAGGCAGTGAGCTGACTGCCAAGGATGCCATACTGGGGAGTATTAGGAGATAAGTTTGGAAAAGGAAGTTGGGGCTGCATTGTGGAGAGATTTGGACACGAGTAAAAAATACACTTAAATGCAAAAGACATGTGTACAATTCCCATCCCTAGGGATATTTAATTATAGATAGCCATTTGTCTCAGTTAACTAAGGTGGAGTTGAGATGGGTAGTGGGACTCGCTAACCTCTAGAAGTTTGTTTCAATTCTGTGTTTTTGAAGACCTTTAACAATAACGGTAACATGCTGATATAGCACTCTTCTAAACAATCCTGCAAGGCAGGTAATGTATTTATTATTCATCCCCATTTTACAGATTGAGAAAATTGAGGCTTATGGGGGTTAACTGACTTGCTTAGAGTCAGAGCATGTGTCACAACCAAGATTCAGAACCAAATCTCTTGACTCTGAATACAGTGTTCTTTTCACTGTGACAATCCAATTGTGCCTTTTTAAAAAATTAATGTTACATTTAAGAGACTTAAAAAAGAAAATCAGCACAAACCTATATTGCTATAATATATAATTCAAGGAAAGGTAAATTGAATTTAAGAATTTTGCTATTCATTTGCAGTGGTTCAACAATGGAAAAATAAACTTAGCTAAGATACTGAGTGTTCATGTTACATAGACACGCAGAAATTCCAACAGTTTTAGTCCCAAGAAAGATAATAGATTTAGAGGCAAAAGAAAAAAAAAGACTCACTTCTAAGTTTAACTGCATTATTAACATTTTCTACATCACTTTCTTTAGATAGTCAACAGAATAATACATCAATCTTTGATCGGTAGTGTTTTCTGATTTCCATGATATAAATGCTCACACTGAAAAGTTATCAATTGGCCCTTGCAAGCTGGGTCAAGCTGGCTCCAGCACACTCACCCTTGAAATATACACAGAAACTTAGAGATCATCTAGTCCAACCAAGTCTTTTTATAGATTAGGAAATTGAGTGGCTCAGTGACTTGCTTTGGGGTACAAAGGTGGAAGAACTGAGATTTGAAACAGATTCCAATTTGAATTCAATCATGCTTTTTTTTTACTGTTTCTCATTAGAATTACAATTCAATAAACAGAACCCCAATACATATAGACATGATGTATGGGATAAACAGAATTACAATTATAGAGATTTATTGTAAAGGCTAAATTATTATAAATTATAAATGGTGAATTAGGTTGCTTAGATAGAACTCATCTGTTCATTGATTCACAGAGGCATCTTAAAGGAAAATAGTGACCTAGGTTTTGAAGAAATTAATAGAGAGGATACCATAAGAGACAGGGCAGCTAAGTGGCTCAGAGCCTAGAGAGAGGGGCATGGAATCAAGAAGACTCATCTTCCTGAGTTCAAATTTGGCCTCAGACACTTACTACCTGTGTGACTCTAGGACAAGTCGCTTAACCCTGTTTGCCTTAGTTCCTTATCTTACAATCAGCTGGAGAAGGAAATGGCAAACCATTCTAGTATCTTTGCCAAGAAAACCCTAAATAGGGTCACATAGAATCAGACATGATTAAAATGACCGAACAACAAAAAGCATGAGATGGTAAGAGGAAAAGGGAAAAGCATATATTATATTATTAATAGCAATTTATTTTGCTTGTACCAAGAGTGTAGAATTAAAATGAAGTAAAATGCAAGTGTGATCTACACCACCTGGGTCCATTGGTGTCAGGTCTTAAATATTTGATTAGGAAGCACTGAACACTGAAAAGGATTATCCCAGAAATTTAAGGAAGATGAAATTTAGTTGGCTTTATACAAATTAGAAAGTGGGAGCTGGTCATTGGAAGACTGTTGGTGTTAGCTGTCCAAAACTTAAGCTGTTAAAACCAAAATGGAGGGAGTAGAAAAAGTTATTGGTGGACTTCATTGCCTGGATTTGGAGAGGTAAGGAGAATGAAAGGGAAATTCAAGATGTAGGAGTCTGAGAAATACAGGACATAAGTTTAGAGAGACAGCTCAGTGGCATAGAGTGAAAAGTGCTACACTTGGAGTCAGGGAAACCTGAGTTCAAGTCTGTCCTCAGACGTTATCAGCTGTGAGCCTGGGCAAGTCACTTAACTTCTGTTTGCCTCAATTTCCTCATCCGTAAAGTGGGGATAACAGTAGCATTTTCCAGTGTTATTGTGAGGATAAAATGAAATAACAATTGTCAAGCTCTTAGCAACAGTGCCTGGCACATAGGAAGCTCTATATAAATGTGAGTTCTTTTTTTTTAGAATGCCCAATTACATTGTCACCATCTGAGCCTTATCTCTTTCCAAGCTCCCTGTTTCCATCTCCCTCAAAACTCATTAAATTTTTCTGATTATACCAGTCTTTCTCTGAGTAAGTAAATTTTTATTTAATCCCAGGAGTACTTGGGTTGACAGAGGGATAGTCCCCAGAGCAGGGGGAGGGTAGGTGCCAAGCCTTCGGTGTTGGAGGAAGTTGATTGTTAAATTTTCAGTGTGGATATTTATACTTTGGAAATCATCAAACCAATCAGGACTTGGTTTATTGTTTTGTCAATTGTCCAGACTTAAGACAATGGTGGAAAAAATGTCAATGATACAGTCAAACTTAAAAGCTTATACATATCCTGCACACATTTTCCCCCTTGAGCAGGTTGTTGAACATTTACTGGAATGTTCAATGTTTTGTTTGTGCCTGGAATCAGTTTGATTTCTCCTTTCCCTACTCTCCACTTGACCCTGCTCTTCCTTTCAGGCCATGCCTCAGGTATGTTGGTGGTGTGGAGTCCTTTTTGATCTGAGCTTTCCTAAAGGAACCTCAGATCTGGGTCCAGCCCAGACTTCTAAATCTTCTTCTAAATCTTCTAAATTTTCTCCAATCTTGGATGCTATCATATTAGGCCAAAGCCAATTAAAGAACAAGACGTGGTTGGGAACTGGGAGAGTAATGCCACTCCTGAAAATATAAACACTAACAAACGCATTTCTTATGTATGATGTAATGACCCTTTAGGTGGTGCAGTGGATAGAGCACCAGTCCTAGAGACAGAAGCACCTGAGTTCAAATCCAGCCTCAGCTGTGTGACCCTGGGCAAGTTAAGTAACTTAATTAAGTTACTTAACTCTGTTTACTTCAGTTTCCCCATTTGTCAAATGTGCTGGAGAAGGAAATGGCAAACCAATGCAGTCTCTTTGCCAAGAAAACCCCAAATGGGGTCACAGAGAGTTGAATGAGACTAAAACAACTGAACAATAAATTTGTTGAGTGTGTGTTTAAATGTTTTCCTTTGGGTGCTCGTTTGCATGAGTAGCTTAACTTGCCCTCTGCTTCAGCGCAAAGTTCTTTCCTTAATTTTCTTTGCAGAGCCCCACATAAACATCATGCTCCTGTGTGCCAAGAATCAGTGTTACTGCTGATTGGCTGACTGATCTTTCACATCTCTCTGAAAAGTATTATGCCCTTTCCCACCATGTGGAATTGGGGAAGAATGAAACAGCTAAATAAGTCCCTGTCCACAGCTGAGCAAGTCTGGGATATCTGGATTCCCACAACCCACAAGTATGAGTGTCACTCAAGCATCCCATGCCTTGTGGGAAAGATGAAGGGTCTAAAGGAAAGAGTCTCTTCTGCACTGCCGAGCTGCTCCCTTCACACTTAACAAAGAGCAAGGGAACTTTTATGAAATATTTGTTTAGATCCCATAATTTAAATATGCCACCCATTGGACCCAAGTTAATCAGCACACACAACAATGACCCCATTCCTATAGAGTTTTGAGGCTTATGGTGTGCCTTCCTTGCCCTGTAAAGGAAGAAGGACAAAAATTATCATCCCCATTTTACAGAGATAAACAAAGACTCAGAGAGGAGAAGGGTACCTTCCTTCTCCAAAGGCTACACAACCAGTGTGTCAGAATTCAAACCCAAAATTTCTGACTCCACGTACAGTGCTTCTACTAAGGTACAGAGTGCTGCTCTCTCCTTTTCACTGGTTTTCTTCTATGTTTCTATCAGGAATAGTCATTCTTAGGCTTGGAAGAGTAAGTAAATGGGGTCAGATCTATTTGTACCATTTTGCCAAAGAGAATTATTTCTAACAGCTTGAGAAGTTTCTTTTCATCTACACATAAGGCAGAATTAGAATAAATTCTGGAGTAACAAACAGAAAGTCCTTCTAGGATACTTTCAGTTGCAAGCAAGGAAAATCCCAAAACTCCAGAGAATGTGTGGGTCAGAGCCTGCTCTCTATATGCCAGGTGTTGTGCAAAGCCTTGAGGATACCAAAAAAGACAAAAACCTTCTCCTGCCCTCAAAGAGATCATGTTCGAATGGGAGAGACAACATGCAAGTGATTACGCATGAACAAGACGTGTACAGGGTAAACTGGAAGTAGCTTCTGAGGCTAAAATTCAGGAGGATTGGGGAAGGTTTCTTACAGAATGTAGCATTTCAGCTGAAATTTCCTTGAGGAAGTCAGAGAAGCCAGGAGGCAGGGATAAGAAGGGAGAGCATTTCTGGAAAGAGACAGGCAGCGAAACCTCCCAGAATCAGGAGATACAGAATGTGCAAAAGAGTTTCCTCATTTACAGATAAACTGGGCCTGATGTCTTTGGAATATATAACTAATTCAACTCTACAGGCATTTCTTTTTCTGATCCTGAAGTCACAGATTTGAAACTGGGACTGTGGAGTTCATCCAATCCAACCCCCTAATTTTACAGATGATGAAACTAAGGCAAGTGATTTGTCAAAGGTCCCAGGATAGTAATTAACAGAACTGTGTCCTATGAACAACATACCCTGTGATATAGTTTCTAAACTGTTATCACCTTTCTTTGTATTAGTTCCCTTCATGCACTCTTGACTTTTAGACAGACTGACCTAATTTCTGTTCCATGTACACATCATTCTAACTCCCCCTTTGTTACAGACTGTCCTCCAACCCTAGAACGTTCTCCTTTTTCTTACACCTCTTGGAAACCTTCAATACTGGGCTGCAAGATGCCCTTAGAGACCTTTCAGGCTTCCACAATCCCCCAAATTGTTAATACCCCTTTCCATCAAACTCTTCCTATTTATTTGGTTTACATGTAGTATTTTCTTATCAGTATAGAAAGTAAAACTCCTTAGAGCATCTGAGGACAGGGACTATTTCATTTTCATCTTTGTAGTTAGTCAATCAACATTTATTAAGTGACTATTATGTGCCAGGCATTGTGCTAAACTCTGAGATACAATGGGGGAGAGGGAGAAATTCTCTCCTCTCAAGGAGCTCACAGCTGTAACAAATGCCAAATTGTATCCCAACAGTTTAGCACAGTGCCTTGTAAATAGCCTGAACTTATTAAATGTTGGTTGAATTGGATGGAATAGAATTCCCCCATCTGTTTAGGTAATAGTTGCAATTTAGTAAGAAATCTAGCCTCATATTTCTAAAGTGCATTTGCTAGGGAAGGGAACTATTATTATAAACCTAATTTGTCTAATCAAGATTTTTTTTTTGTTTTCCAGTCAAGCAAATTAAAGGAAAGAATTAACTCTGACTTTGCTAGGAAGAGTTTAGACTGAAGTCTAATGTTCATGTTCTCTGTGATAGACCTTTGTTCTCTTGAAGAACTAAGCTTCTGATCTTGGTGGCATTTTATTTCTGGCACCGACATTATAAGTGTATTAGACAGCTCAGGGTCAGGATCAAGGGAGGTAATAGATACTACTGAAAGCATCCAACCAGTGAAAGAAGAGTGGGATCCATTCGGGCTTTGTTACTAAAATTTAGATTTGCAAAGCAGCTACATCAAACACAGAGGATGGTGGGGATGGGGCAATAGGAAAGCATCCAGAGGGAAAAGGCCTTCTCTCTGATTTTCAAGTTGTATTTTCCCTTTCCAGCTATCATGGAGCCACGTACTGTAGGAATCCCAAACCCTCAGGACTTGTACTATTTTGAGGAAATAAAATAAGTTGAGGGCCCTTCAGGTGTAAGGATTAATGGAAACACACACATACACAGACAGGGGCTCATAACGCTCTGCCACTGAGTCACGTATTTATTTTTTGTTGGTTGTTTATGACATTGGGAGGAAAGTTTTTGTAAAGTTAGAAAGGACAAGTGGTTATTAAAGTAAATGTATTTCCTACCCATGTGGGAAATCAGTCTAACAGGGGTAGGGAACCTGTGGCCTTGAGTTTGACTTCAGTCTAAGGGTCTCACTTGAGGACCTAGAGAGTCACATATGTCCTTAAGGCTACAGGTTCCCCATCCCTGGTCTAAGATGAGGGGAAATCAAATAGAGGGCTGAAGAAATGAAATAAACCCTCTCCTCCCTTAATCTTATCTCCATTTGAATCTGTTTCTGAGGGAGCCAATCCTGAGTATCATTTTCTGTCAGTCTAATGTTAGGTGTCATAGGAGAAGAAGTTAGCACTGCCTGGGAGGGGAAGAGGAAAGCATGGGTCAGTGTGACTGGAGCCAAAGCCAGCTTTGCAAGCCAAGTGACTGTTTTGTTCAGTATGTTTGCTAAACTGACTTACTGGAACTGGGGGAGATGCAATGATAAGGGCATGGCTCCTGCCTAGAGTCTTGTTGTGATAATAGCTTCCATTAACATGGTGCTTTATATTCTACAGAACTCTTTTCTCTTCATGATCCCATTAATGGGGTAGAACAAATTTTACGCTCTCCATTTCAGAGAGTAAGAAGTGAGAGAGGGTCAAAGGTCCTAAATCAGTAGTAACTGGAGAGAGAAAAGGTATCAACTCAAATAGATACGATACAAATTAGAATGTGATAAGTGTATTAAGAAAGTATAAAACGTCTGCCATGAGGGAGAGATTGCTTACATGTTGGGGGATATCTAGGGAGATTTCATGGAATCAATGACATTTCAGCCAGACCTTAAATGTTGAGTAGAAAGGCAGTAGGTGGATATTCGATAGGCAATGACATTAGCTAAGGCCTACAGAATATGTTTGGCCACGGTGACAATTCCTATTTAATTGAGAGGTAGGGCATATGAGGGAGAATATGAATATATGAGTGATAGAAAAAGGCAAAAGGCAGGTCAGAGCAAGATGAGGGAGGGCATTAATACCACACTAAGGTATCTGGTACTTACCAAGTAGGCAGTCATCGAATACTATGGAGCAGTGGAATGATAACCAAACCATCACAATTCAATGTGGCAATTAAGCCAGGTATTTTTATCATAGAGAAAACCTGTAGATGAACATTCAAGATTGCTGAGCTACTAGGCCTTGTCAGGTAATATTCTTTCAAACACTTGACAGGATCATAGAATTTTAGACATAAAAAGAATATTAGAGATGAACTCATCTTATAGCTGAAAACTTTTTAATTTAACCTGAAAGGTTAAAATTTAATTTAGCCAAGTACTTATTTAGCATTTGCTATGTGCCTAGCTAGTATTGGACTCAGTGATTCAGAGTGGGAAAGAAGGAATAAAGCAGCCTGGGTATGATGAGAGGAGGGAAGGTAGGTATCCCTCCAATTTCCATCAACAACCTTTCAATTTTAGAATTATTTATTCCATGCCTAATATATGCCAGGCCATGCTAAGCACTCTACAAATATCTCATTTAACAACAACAAAAACAGCAACGAGAGTAATATATAATGCTTACTGTGTACCAGGTAGTGCTGGTACTGTAATCTCACTTGATTCCCACAGCAATCCTGTGAGGTGGGTGCTATTATAATTTCCATTTCACAGTTGAGGACATTCAGTGACCTCCTCAGGGTCATACAATTACTAAGTGTCTGAAGCCGAAAATGAACTTGAGTCTTCCTAAACTCTAGACGCAGTCCTCCATCCGCTGAGCCACTCTTGAGACACCAGTTCTGTTCTTTGGACTTTATAACTCATGGCCCCCAAGGCAGTACAGATTTTAAAACAGAAGAATGGTGGCGATAACTCGTAAAAGCTTCTGCTATAGTAATTGATTTTCCTCTTGGATCATCAATAAGTCAACAGTTAAAATAAATTTGCTCAAGACTAATCCCACCTTGGGAGCCTTTTTCTCATATTTGCTTGTTCTGTGGCTCTTTAGTCTTGTCTGGTACTTCTTGGCTTGATAATTTCATCTGAAGTTTTTAAGGATAAGGACTGGACCTTTAATTTTATTGGTAAGCAGTGCTTCTTAAACTGTAGGTCGGGGTCATGAAAAGTTTGACAACACTAAAAGGTTTCTAAACATGTAATGACCAAAAAATAAATAAAAAATCAAATGCCTGAGGAGTTTGAGGTGTTTCTGAGAGCACTTGCCAGTGACTGCAGCCTTGGTTCTGAACACAAAGCATGTGCACTTTGCACTGCATGTACTCTTAGGTCATGCAATGCCAATGAACACTGCTGAAACAGGAAAAGGGGTAGTGAGTGGAAAAAGTTTAAGAAGCCCTGGATAGGGAACTCCCAAATAAGGAAACTCTTTCTCCCTTTGCAGGTTGGCATCTTCTCTACAACTTATAGTCTTCAGTCTTGGGAACTCTAATCAATGTAGTAATTAACTATGATTCCAAAGGACTCAAGATGATACAGGTCACCTCCTTCTTGATAAAAGACTGAGGAACTCAGAGTGCAGACTGAGTGCATCCTGATAGGCAGACAGACATAGATTGTATATATCTGTATAATATATACATGTATTTTTGGACATGGTCAATATGGAAATTTGTTGAGCTTAACTATACATGTGTGTAAAAAGGGATTTGGAGTTTTATGCTTTCTTAATGGGGGAAGAGAAGGCAGGTGTTTGTTTAAAAGATTTGTTTTAAGTTTTTGAGACTGGCCTAGAGCATTGAGTAGTTCCCATGGTCGAAATGCCAGCATCTGTTAGAGGCAAGACCTGAATCCTGGTCTTTTTGTCTCTGTCCATTAAAGGAGGGGGTCAGACAACTACAGGTTAAGGGCAAAATTTTCCCACCTGGTCCCACAGGCCCTGGAGCTATACAAAAATTTTTTTAAAAAAAAACATTCTTAACTTATGGGTACAAAACCAGGCAGTAAAATGGATTCAACCCTCAGACAATAACTTGTTACTGTTGAGTGATTTCAGTTATGTCCACTCTTCCAGACCCCATTGGGGCAGCTAAGTGTACAGTAGATAAAGTACCAGTAGAGAAGTCAGGAGGACCTGAGTTCAGATCTCACCTCAGACACTTGACACTAGCTGTGTGACCTTGGACAAGTCACTTAACCCCATTTGCCTCATCCTGGGTCATCTCCAGTCATCCTGATGAATATCTGGTCACTGGATTCAGGTGGCTCTGGAGGAGAAGTGAGGCTGGTGACCTGCACAGCTCTCCCTCACTCAAAACAAAATCAAGTGCAAGTCATGTCATCATTTCTCTGATGGCACGGTCTTCTTCAGCAATGAAGGACCAACACATACACTCTTCCAGACCCCATTGCCTTTGAAAAATATCAAACAATATAATGTTAGAGAGATAAGTAGCAACAGAGACCATCATATTTAGATCAACAAGATAATTGTCAAATCAGCTCTACATTAGCAAAGAAAAATGGAGAACTGAAGCAATTATTTGAGAAATTCATCCCAATCCCTCCCCTCTCCCACCAGATTTCCTCCCTATAATTTCCCAAGTTATTTTTTAAAAAGTGGATTTTTTTGTTTTCTTTGTCTGGTTAATTGCTCTTTACTTGCTAGTGTAGTCCATAGAATAGTATGAAGAGATTCTCCTTTTCCCAAACTTAAAAAATCTGGTGGCAAAATTCTGCTCACCTTTGCTGAAAATAGGAATCAGTTGATAATGTTCAGCTTTGTTCTTTGTGAGCGAGAGTGACAACCAATAGGAAGAATGAGTTATGTATGTCATACTAAAAATATTCAAATAAATAAAAATATCCAGGAATAGCTTCATCAGATTTATATAGATGGAGAAACAATCTTCTCTTTTGTCAAAGAAATTTCTTTCTTTGCACGATCTTATTCTGCATCTCTCACTAGCATCAAATATTTATGTTTCAGCCCATTTCCCCCGAGATGTATGAGTTAGCTTATTTTAGTTAGGTGTCCTTCTGTTGTTTCCTATTTAGATTTATAAGCTTTCTAAATATATAACACAGATTAATAACCTGGTTGTTTCTCAGCACTTCAATGCTCATAGTCTTTTCAATTTAATATACTCTGTGAGCTTGACTTAATGCGCTCCTTCCTACCTTTTCCCAAGAGTGACTGCGGGTGATAAATAAAGTCAATCCCTGCGGCATCCCCATTGGCAATTCTTTTTAACTTAAGAAATGCCATTTATCATTAATTCTTGTTTTCACTCTTGCAGGGAAGAGTTTAGTCCTCTGACTATTCATAGCAAAACCGAATTATAATGGGCTGTTGGTTGTATACTAGGTACCAAATAAGTTGGAAAGAAGGAAGACAGGGATTTAAGGGTCCTTAGTGAAATGTCCAGTAATAATTCCTCACATATCTATAGTGCCTTATAGCTTACAATGTGAAGTAGTGTGGTATAACTGGCCTTTAAAGCCAGGGAGATGTGAGTTCAAGTCCTGCCTCTGACATACACTGGTTGGGTGACCACAGAGTTTGTCACTTAAATTATCAGGGTTTAGGGCAACTCTCTAAGACTATTAAATGCAATGCACTGGCATGGATGGGGGCAGTTTTCTCACCCTGTATCAATGAAATCATAGATTTCATCCCTCTCCTTAACCCTGTGGGGTAAGGAGTATTATCATTCCCATTTTACAGATGAGGAGACATAGGCTCAGAGATTTGACTAAGGTTTCAAACTACAGAGATTTGAGCTCAAGTCTTCTTCCTCCAAACTGAGCACTTTTTTCACTAAATCATGTAATATTATCATGTTTTTCTTTCATATGAAATGTTACTTAGTAAGCAAATATGCCCAGAGGGATATTTATCTGAATATTCACAGAATTATTGAGTTGATCAATAAGTTCTAAGTCCTAGATGTCCAGGGAGCTCTGATCACCTAAAACAAGCAACCTTTAGGCCTCTTTTTCAATCTCTCTCAGGCTGAAACTCCTACAACCATCTTCTGTGGTCTGAAATTCCAAGGAAATGATATGCACTTTGATGCGACTGTCCATATCCATTTACGAATGAATACCTAAAATGTTTGTTCTAGAAATATTGGAATGAAAATTAGACAGCCCCTTCCATACTTTCCTCCAATCTAAGAATTAAATGGACTTTTTTAAAGTGCCTGGATATTTAAGGGTAGGAATTCCATTACTAAGTGTGTTTTTCCCCACAGGTATGTATGTAGCACCACCACCTTCCCCTACTCCCAAATTCTGCCAAGTTCAGATCTAAAATTTCATAAATCTAAAATTATAGACACCATCCAGAAAGAAGCAATGTAGAATCACCAAAATACTGATGTTACTCAATGTTTTTCTTATTCTGATACAGGGCAGGTGGAGGAGGCTCACTATGTATCCACTTTCCTACTGGTCAGTGTGTGTGTGTGTGTGTGTGTGTGTGTGTGTATGTGTGCACATGCATGTTTTGTTCCAGATTCCCTGGTGGAGCACATTCATCCAGAGGCTAGGTGTGGCAGACCTCTAACATAGAATACAAAATTTTAGAGTTGAAAGGGACCTCAGAACCCCTCCAGCCCAATTCATAGCCCAAATAAATTCCCACAACGGAACATCTAAAAAGTGGCCACACAGTCTTTGTTTGAAGAACTTGGGTGAGGAGAATCCCACTACTTCTCAAAGCCACCTATTCCAACTTTGGATAGCTCTTCTTTTAGGAAGTTCACTTAGTTTTGAAACAAAATTTACCTCTTTGTCACTTCCTCTCATTGCGGTTGGTTCTGCCTGAACAAACTTAACCTCTCCTGAGTGTGGGAGCCTCTGTACTCAAAGGTGGCTGCCATGTTGCCCCAACAGGGTCTTCTGTCTTCTAAGCCAAGCATCTCCAGTTACATCAGTCAGCACCCCCATTACATGGGTCTGCACCATTCTTGTTGCCCTCCTCTCCAGCTTATCAATAACCTTTTTAACTGTGGTTTCCCAAAGCCTAATACAATATCTCAGTGGAAGTATGACCAAGGCAGGGCAGAGTAAGGCTATCACTGGGACACCATGCCTATCTTAATTTTTTTGCCTGTCCTATCATACTTTTTAAAGCATTCTTCTCCTCATTGACTTTTTGGACCTCTTTTGCCATTTGAGTTAGTCTATTTTTAAAGGTGTTATTTTCTTCAGCATTTTTTGGGGTCTCCTTTAACAAGCTGTTGACTCGCTTTTCATGGTTTTCTTGTATCACTCTCATTTCTCTTCCCAATTTTTCATCCACCTCTCTTACTTGATTTTCATAATTCTTTTTGAGCTCTTCCGTGGCCTGAGACCATTGTATATTTATTTTGGAGGTTTTGGTCTTGACTTTTAGGTCTTCCTCTGATGATATGCATGGTTCTTAATCGTCCAAAAGGATGAAAGAAAATACCTGTTCACCAAGAAAATAACCTTCTGTAGTCTTATTTTTTTCCCTTTTTTGGGCATTTGACTTGACGACTTTTGAGTCCTTTGTCAAGTGGAAGATATACTTTAGAGATCTGTAAGTTCTCATTTCCTCCAAGGTGGCACAAGGTGGCACAGAACTGGCCTGTGCTCTGGTCTGGGAGCTACCAGATCTTTTCTACCCAGGATTTGCAAGTAGAATTCCCTTTCCAGAGCCTCCACTACCTCTACCATGCCAGCACTCCTCCTCACCCCAGGACCATCACTCAGGACTGAGACTCAGATTACTGGCTCAATTCCCTCAGGGTCTTTAGGCCAATAGCTCCAAAAATGAATGCTGCTGCCACCGCAGCCTGGTGCCAGGGCTAGAGGAGTACTCTGCTCCCTTCTCACCCAGATGAAAAAGCTTTCTCACTGACCTTTGAAGCTCTCTTTGGCATTTGTGGGTTGAGGGATCTGAATTCTGAAGCTGCTGCTGGGCATTCTGCCCTCCCCCCGGGCCTGCTTCAGGTCCTGTTCCTGCCAGTGCCTCACAGCCAAGGCTGGGGTGTACTCCACTCCACACCCCATGCGATAGACCCTTCCTGTCAGCCATCCAGGCTGTCTTGGGCTGAAAATCTCTTTCACTCTGTCATTTTGTGGCTTCTGCTGCTCTAGTTTGTTTAGAGTCATTTTTTACAGGTATTTTATGGGCTCTGGGGGAAGAGCCAGAGTAGGTGTATCTTTCTACTCCACCATCTTGGCTCTGCCTACCCTATCATACTTTTGACTCACATTGAGTTTGCAGTCAACTACCCTACCCCAACATCTTTTCCAGATGATGAATTAAGAATCTTACACATGGGTTCAGAAAATCAGTTCACATTTCATCTTGTTATATTCAGCCCAGTGTTCTGTCCTATCAAGATTTTTTTTAACTTATTTATTCATTTTCAGTTTTCTACAATCACTTCCATAAGTCCCAGATTTTCTCTCCTTCCCTCCTCCTTCCCTGAGACAGCATGCAATCTTATTTGGGTTCTATACATACATTTTTATTAACCACATTTTCATATCAGTCATGTTGCATAATAGAATTAAAATGAATGAGAGAAAGCATGAGAAAAAACAAAACATAACATAACACAAGAAAAAATATTCTGCTTCATTCTGCATTCAGATTCTATAGTTCTTTCTCTGGATATGGATGGCATTTTACCTCAAGAGTCTTTTGGCAATGTTTTAGGTCCTTGCACTGCTGTGAAGGCCTTAGTCTATCAAAAACAGTCTTTGAACACTGTGGCTGTTACTGTGTACAATGTTCTCCTAGTTCTGCTCATTTCACTCTGCATCAGTTCATATAAGTCCTTCCAGGCCTCTCTGAATTCCTCCTGTTCATCATTTCTTATAGCATAATAGTATTCCATTATATTTATATACCACAACTTGTTCAGCCATTCCCCAATTGATGGGCATCCCCTCAATTTCCAGTTCTTGGCCGTCACAAAGAGAGCTGCAATAAATACTTTTGTATGTGTGGAACCTTTTCCACATTTTTATGATCTCTTCAGGATATAGCCCTAAAAGTGTTATTGCTGGATGAAAGGGTATGCACATTTTTGTAGCCCTTTGGACATGGTTCCAAATTGCTCTTCAGAATGGTTGGATCAGTTTACAGTTCCACCAACAATGAATGGAGAAATTTATGACCAAACAAGAGCTAGAGAACAATATGAAATACAAAATGGATAGTTTTGATTACATTAAATTGAAAAGGTTTTGCACAAACAAAGCCAATGCATCCAAGATTAGGAGGGAAGCAGAAAACTGGGAAAAAAATTTTAGAACTATTGTCTGTGATAAAAGCCACCGAGTCAAATTTATAAGAATACAAATCGTTCTCCAATTGATAAATGCTCAAAGGATATGAAGAGGCAGTTTTAAGAAGAAATTAAAACTGTCTATAGTCATATGAAAAAATGCTCTAAATCACTATTGATTAGAGAGATGCAAATCAAAACAATTCTGAGGTACCACATCACACCTATCAGATTGGCAAACATGACAAAATAGGAAGATGATAAATTATGGAGAAGATGTGTGAGAGTTGAAACACTAATTCATTGTTGGTGGAGCTATAAGCTGATCCAACCATTCAAGATCTTTTTGAATTGTGATTATCAGCCAGTATGTGAGATTATCACCCATCTCATATTTGGTTTTCTGGATATTTAATGGCTCAATAAATATTTTAGCTCTAGGGAGGAATTTGATACAGGGTGTCCCAAAAGTCTTAGTGAAATTTTCAAATTTAACAGCTTAAAACCACATGAAGACTTTTGTAATTAATTTGTATTTATTTGTATTTGTATTTATACTTGTGTTTATTCCTTTTAAACTTCATGTTATTCAACTCACTCTAACATTACATTCTATTGAATTTTGGGGGGGTTCTAGATTTTTTTATCCAACACGTTAGCTTTTCCTCTCTGTTTTGTCTCAGCAGCTTGATAATCATGCCATCTCCAGCTTTATCAAAAACAGTGATGAGAATATTAAATACAAAGGCCAAAGTGCAGTTTCCTAGCGATATTCTATTAGAGATCTCCCCCCAAGTTGACATTAATCCCAGTAACTATTCTTTGGGTCTGATCATTCAGCTAGCCCTGTTCTGTACTGTATATAGCTCTTTGAAGAAAAATAACAGGAGTTTTATTTCATTTTAAACTTAAATGAAAAATGAGGGGAAAAAAACCCAGCAGAACATAAAGAGAGAATGAAGATAACTTTTTTTAATGCTTCATGCCTCCTAAGCCTAGCGTTTTATTATAGACATAGCTGGCCTCATTCATACTTATTCAAGGAAATGATGAAGTATAGAGGGCAGAGAGGGAAGAAGAAAAGGAAGGAAAGATGGAAGGCATGACTTGAGTCATCCTGAAAATCACCTCCTTCAGAGGATTACTGATGAGGAAGGATTCTGAGATATGCGATGTTAGCTTTAATCCTCCCTATTCAAGAAAATAGAATGCCAAAAATGTATAGAGCATATATGAGGGGAATACCCTTCAGATGCACAAAACATACCTCCATGACCATTTTGGCAGTTCATGTGAATAATCTCATATCTTACATTCCATAAGAAACAAAATAGTCTGGGCTAGGACTTTGCTATAACTGGACGACTCTTAGAACCTAGGGCAGTGAAGTGGTGCAGTAGATAGAATGCTAGACCAGAAATCAGAAGGACCCAGGTTCAAAACCAGCCTCAGACACTTACTAGTTGTATGACCGAGGGCAAGTCACTTAACCCTGTTTACCTCAGTTTCTTCATCTGTAAAATGGCAAATCCACATCAGTATCTTTGCCAGGAAAACCCCAAATGGGGTCACAAAGAGTTAGTTATAACTAATTAGCTTTAAAAAAAATTAGAACATATTCTTGAGAAGCAGTGTGGTATTGAGTATGAGACTTAAAGTCAGGACTTCTGTTAACTCTTGACAGATATTAGCTTTGTTATCCCAGCAAGCTATCTTCCACAGATACTAGCTTTGTGATCCTGGCAAGTTATTTAGCATGTTAGAGCCTCAGTTTCTTTAAGTATAATTTGGAAGTTATAATACTTGAACCTTTCAGCACTGCATTGAAGAAAGCTTTGCACATCTTAAAGGGATATATAAATGTTAGCTATTAGTATTATGAGTGATAAGGGAAGAGAGAGGAAATTGTAATCTAAAAGAATTTATTAATCATTGTTTTCAAGCCTAATTGCATCCCAAATATTTGAGAGTCCAATATTTGCGAGATCTTCTGGGTCCATGAGAGTACCTGGAAGTTGAATCCCATGAAATAAAGATAAATTTTCCTCAAGAGAGAGAATAAAAGGAGAGAGATTTAATGGAAAGTATCAGGCACATAGACTGCCAGGGGAAATTATTAGCTCAATAATGAAGTTATAAATCCAGTGAAAGTTGAGACCTATCAAACACATGGGCCACCAGGGGAAATCCCTAGCGCAATACAAGCATACAAACTATCCAAAATGACTTGTATATTATGAAAATAGAATTTTTAGCAATGATCCTAAAAACATAAGGCATGAAATTATTCCTGAAAAGAGGATAATATATTAATAATAGATACCTGATGAGGAGTAAGTGGGGGGGGAGGGGAAGTCTACCTTGAAATAAGTTAACATTGATTTCCCAGCTCCGTGTAGAGAGAGGCAAAGAAAGAATAGGGAAGACAAGACTGCTAGTTATTGTGTCTGCCAGCGGAGTGACCTTCTATCCATGCCCACACACAGAGCAGTTGAGGAGCTCACTATTTCATCGCTGCACTATCTTCCAGAAGATCAAAGGACAGAGGCAGGGACAGAGAGAGTACTCACACAAAAAAGAGAAGTGATAGAATGGGGGTGAGAGATAGAGAGAGGCAGAGGCAGGGAGAGAGACAGAGACAGAAGGAGAGAGAGGAGCCAGAGATGGAGTTTGAGAGAGAGAGAGAGAGAGACAGAAGGAAAGAGAAAGAAAGAGAGAGAGAGAGAGAGAAGAGACAGTTTCCAAATGACAAGGAAGAGAGGGGAAAAGGAGAGGGCACAAGAAATGACCATGTCTCTTCTCCTCATCTCTGTTCAAGGGAAAAGAAAGAATATAAGAACATGGACAACCATCTTCTCCTCTGCTCAACCTGGGAGAAAAGGGGGAAAGCCCAGTCTCTTCTCTGTTTAACTGAAAAGAAATGAGAGAAAAATCAGCACAGAGCCAAGAAGCTACTGCTTCCGTTGTTGACTAGAAGTCAAGATAGGTCAAGAGAAAAATTTCAGATGACCTTGGTCTTGAAATCCTGACTTCTACTGCTGGTCACATCAGGTCACATGCTCCTAACCTCATGGGCTCTTGCTAGTTTCCATGATGGTTCCTCAGTTTCACTCCCAAGGGTAGGGACAATATCATTTTTCTTCTACATTCTGAATTTTTCCAGGAAAGGGGCTAGCTTTGAATTAAAGGAAACCTGCTCCATCAGTGAACCAAAAACCACCTTAATCTAGTCTACATGACTCATTTAAAGACCACATCTATGAATCAAGACAGTTTTGTCCCATTAATGAACAGAAGGATTCTCCTTCGATTAATGACCTTGACTGGAGCCAAGTGAAGGAGGGGGAGGTTATTCTATATTCCTCCATCACTTTCTCAATAGCTGGAAGATACCAGTTGTTAGTTATAACATTGCCAAGGATTTAGGATCTGAGGAAGCTTCATAACATATCCTCCAATATCTTAGTCTGATACTGTAACTATGCCAGTAGGATTTAAGATCTGGCAGTTCTAACCCTGCAAGAAGGACTTTGGGTATAGGCCTAGTGATGGACCATTTGTCGTCCAAGGGTCAGCCTCGCCAAGCTCATTCTCACCAGAGAGTTGACCATCAGACATATGACTATTGCTGTTATTAAGCATTATTTTTATTAACATAACCCTTGTGAGTGCTTCCAACATCAAAGCATTGAGCAACACTTCCAGGCTTCAGCGGGCAACTGGGTGGCACAGTGGGTAGACCCACGGGCCTGAAGTCAGGAAGACTCATCTTCCCGAGTTCAAATCTGGCTTCAGACAACTATTAACTGTATGACACAGGACAAGTCACTTAACCCTGTTTGCCTCAGTTTCATCATCTGTAAAATAAACTCATAGAAGGGAATGGCAAACCACTCTAGTATTTTTGCCAGTAAAATCCGAAATGGGATCACAAAGAGTTAGAAATGACTGAAAAATGAATAAACCTATCTCTACACACACACGTCCATGCATGTATATATGTATGTTTGTGTATGTAGATCTATAGTTTCTACATTCTCCATACAATGATGACTTTTTTAAAACTAGCTTCTTGTTTTCTTCCTTTTAAAAAAAGTAATTTTCCATAATAGTCGTGTTGTGTAAGACTAACTATATTTCCCTCCATTCTATCCTGCCCCCCCATTGTTTCTATTCTCTCTTTTGATCCTGTCCCTCCCCGAGTGTTGACTTCAAGTTGCTCCCTCCTTCCATTGCCCTCCC